>CM042832.1:8918899-9587503 GCA_009982885.2 Hyles vespertilio
ACCCTCCGGTTCTGTCCCCTGAGGTATCGGGGCGGGCTCGGTGTGCGCTTAACCAGCCCCGCCACCGGCGGGCTGTGGAGTCCCTCCCTCCCACGGTCGCGTCCGCAAATCGTAATCCGGTCGTGAGTTTGTGGTCTGTCTCGCATCCTACCTACCGTCGGTCTCGGCTTACAGCCCCGACCGCGAGGAGTTATGCTCTATAAACAGTAACCCCCAAATCCCACGGGCGGCGCCCGGGCGAGGGATCATGGCTGATGGTATTCATTTCTAGTGCGCCCCCGCCATGTACCCGTCTGACCCTCCTGGCGGGTTACGGCTAAGGCTTTACCCAGGTACGGGGGCACTGCCTTGGGCGGACCTTATCCTTCCCCCATAACTCGTGGGAAAGATATGAATGATTCTTTAAATCAAAAATCTTCGGAGTTCGTGGTAGTGAATAGTGTCTGACGGAAACGCGTCTCAGTGTCTAGTCTGCATCCTCTTTGAGTGGGGTCCCCTGGATACCTTCGGAGAGGATCGCGTCTCCACCCGAGACTTCGAATCGGAGTCCGGGATGAAGCAGCGACTCTTCGCAGGCTTAAAAGAGACGGCAAGGTGCGAGGGTCCCGGTCTGCCGAGAAGCGGCAGAGGGCCATTGAATGGTGGTAGTGCGGTGGAGACCTGATCGCCGTGCTGCACCAAAAGAAGCAGAGACGGCGGCCTCGAGCTCCGAAGCAGAGCTCGGCTACCGAGGACGAGGAGTCGAAAAGTGCACAATGGCGGCTTACGACGCAGCATGGTCGCTGAGAGTGTCAGGGGAGCTGAAATGAGGGAGGCAGACGAAGCCGAGCGGCGGGAAGGCCAAGAGGCTCATCCGTAATCCTGCGGCTTCTAGAAGGTGAGGCCGTCCCGCAGCGAGGTGCTAATGAAAATGGCGGAGCGGTCCAGACGTCCTCTCGGACGTCCCGACATCTGAAGGTCACCTACGGTTCGTGTGACCTTAACGAGAGTGTGTCGGAGTGTTTTGCAATGGCCCAAGAGACTGCCCCTGCGAGCTCGCAAGAGCAGAGGCGAGCACCGCGTGCCCTCCGCGACAAGTGACGGCCTGGGAGCGGCCTTGGCTGCCCAGTAAAGATCCTGCAGGATCTGCTGGCGCGCTGCAGCAGGCGACCAGTGGTGGAGTGGGCGACACCTCGTGTGGAACCTAGGTTGGGCCTCCATCATCCAGCGCCTGGAGGTGCATATGGCGAGGGTAGACCGCCCAAACTCGAGGCGTTCCGCACATGCGCTCTGCCTCCAGAGGCCGATCCTCAGGCCCCGCTGGCTGCTGACCAGGGCAAGACCCAGCAGCTCCTAATCCGCCGCCCCCTGTTGCGTCGCGCACTGGGACTTCATGGCCCGCCCTAGGAGCAAGAAGAGGAGGGTGCCCCCCGCAACCTTGGCCAAACTGCAGCGACAAGCCCGGCCCGGCCGCAGCTGCTGCCCCACCGGAGCCACCACAAGTGGCCTCTAGGGAGTCCACGCGGTCGCGCGGGACGCCGTAACGCACCCCCAGGTTGTACTCGCTCCCCCCCCCCCCCACCCGCACGATTACGAGGCTCCGTGGCAGGGGTGGCAGAAGGGCAGAAAAGCCACGGATGGCTCCACAGCCAGCCCAGGCCCCGCGAAAGACTGCTCCCAGGCCCGCCTGCCACAGCCGCGTCACTCTGACGTGGCGCCGCGGCGTTAGAGCGGGGATGACATACGCGCAGGTCGCGGACACCACCTGTAAGATTGACCCTCGCCAGCCTGGCTTACGGCGGACTGAAGCTAAGACGTTGCCACAGGGGCTTATCTCTTAAAGTGCACGGCCCAATCAAGGCGAAGGCCGACTCCCTCCTCGAAAACGAGGGAAGCTCTCCCTGGTCGGGAAAGACTCGCGTCTCCCACCCGTCAAGACCGCGGAACTGCGCGGCTCGGTTTGGATGCTTCACACAGCAGCCTGAGCAGTCGCGCGGCCACGCCCGCCCTCGGTGAGTGCTCCTCGCAGCATAAAGAGCGGTGAGATGCGCCGAGCCTCGGGCCTGGGCGCAGTCTGGCTCCCTGCCAAGTCAAGGAGAGAAGAAAGCGCCCAAAGCGGACGTGTCCTAGTAGGATGGGTGAAGCGGAGGGAGGCTTCTGGCCTCGGCCAGCGCTGCCCGCTGCCATAAAGGGGCACGTTCGATCATTTACAGACAATGTGACCTCAGCGGCTGCGCCGCTGGCGTCACCTGGCCTAGCAAGGGGGTGCTCGCGGACCCGCACCATGCATTGCGCAGAAGGGAAACCCGCGACCACAGGTGGGCGGTAGGCCTGCGCTGCATCACCGGTCCCCGCCCCGACCAGCGCGCAGGGGGCCGGGGCTGCGGCGCGGGCCACCGTCCCCGCCCGAGGTATGGAGATCGCCCAGTCATAATGGCGCTGCCCTTTTCCTCCAGGGAACATCACCACTGCAAGGCGCACAGGGCATGCTCGCCAGTCCCTGGCAGAATGGTCGATTCACGTGGCTGTCGTCTCCGAGCCACACTCTGTCCCCCACCGGATGAGTGGGCCTGGACTGGATGCTCGTGGCCCATCGCCACACGGGCCCTGCCGGCTCCCCGCCCTTCGAAAAGTAGCAAACGGCTCGGGATGTGTGGCAGTTCTGGTGGGAAGGGATATGGTCGTAAAGTGTTTTATGTTTCTCTCCTAACAGGCCCCCGGCGGACTTCGAAAAAACTTCTCCCTCCGCCGCTGGGCCCTGGTGGGTGCAAGACAGTCAGCCTCGCTCGGTGCTTGTAGCCGGCGACTTCAACCGCCAATCCTTTGCCTGGGATTCGCCGGTGACCGACGCGCGGGGCGAGGCCCTGGAGGAAATGGCGATCTCCATCGGGCTGGTCGTCCCGGAATCGGGGGTCGGAAAACACGGCGGGTCGGTGGTGGATGTGTGACGTTTCGCCACCCCGGCCCTTGCCCGCCGTGTTCAAGACTGGAGGGTCCTGGTCGAGGAGGAGTCGCTGTCCGATCATTTATACATACGGTACAGCGTCCAACCCTCCCAGGCCCCGTCCGGTGCGCGTAGTAGTCCCGACGTCGGTTACATGGGCGGCCGGCGATGGGCCGTAAAACGCCGTCAATGTGGAGCGCTGAAGGAGGCCGCCTTTGATTCAGGCGTGGCTCCCTGTACCGGACGGGCCGGTGCGGCTCGAGCAAGAGGCGGAATGGTTCGGGGGCGGCGATGTCCGCGCGTCTGCGACGCGGCCACGCCCCGGGTCACCCGCCTCCCAGCGAAGCGCCAGGTATACTGGTGGTCGGCCGAGCAACTGAGCTACGTGACGCGTTGCCAGGTCACGCGCCGCCGACTCGCCAGGCCACCCGTCGTCGTCGGACCCGTAGGCCAGGCTACGACGAACCAAGAGCGGCTCCTTCTCGACCTCCACAGAGAGGCGAAGAGAGCGCTGCGGGTGGCCATCGAACGAGCAAAGGGCTGCGGCGAATGATGAGTTCCGGAGAACTCTCGACAGAGATCCATGGGGGCGGTCCGTATCGCATGGCGATGGAAAACATCCGCCCGTGGGCGCCCCCGCTGACTACGAGTCTCCGGACCGACCCTGTTGAGGATGTCGTCGCAGCCTGTGTTCACGGCCACCGAGGAGTTCACTCCTCCACCGATGGCGCCACGTCCATCGTGCGCCATCGTCGTCATCGGTTTCGGAAGGGATATCCCGGAGGTTTCGCGCGCAAGAAATTTGAGGCGGGCAAGTGCTACGACGGCGGAGCAAAAACTCGGCCCCGGGGCTTGACGGGGTGCCCGCGTCGTTTGGGTGCTGGCCGTCGAGTCGCTGGGTACCGAGGCTCCGCGGCCTTTTCTCCGCGTGCCTGAGACCAGGACATCTTCCCGTCGCGATGGAAGACGGGCAAGCTTGTCCTGTCTCGGAAAGGAGGGCGACCCGCAGAGTCGCGCATCGGCCTACCGGCCAATCGTGTTGCTCGACGAGGTGGTGAAGCTTTTTGAGTCGTATTGTTTCACGCGCGCCTCGTCGAGCACTTGGAGGACACGGGGCCCCGGACCTAGCGTGATTGCCAGTTCGGGTTCAGACAGGCAGGTCTACGATCCACGCGATTTTGCGGGTCAGGCACAGGGCGGAAGAAGCGGTGTCCCGGGGCAAAGTCGTGGTGGCGGTATCTCTCGATATCGCCAACGCTTTCAACACCATGCCCTGGGCTTGCATCGTTGAAGCACTGCGGTACCACGAGGTGCCGCCCTATCTCCGCGCATGTTGCACGAGTTAAGGGTACCCACCCTGCCAAATGTCATTCGTCAGCACATAGCTGTAGGTAAACACTGCAGCATTGTGCAATAGTGCATAGTTAGCATTAATATTAATATATAAGCTGTAAGTAAGTAAATGAATGGATGATTGTTTATTAGAACTCCTAAGCTGTAACTCTGTCGAAATAAAGTTTATTTTTCTTTAATTCGGTGGTCAGTCACTTAATTGGCGCAGCCGGTAGGATCCCAATCGGTAGATCCTTGTACTCCGGTCGATAAAAATCTCGATCTTCATACAATTGAAATCTATCGTCCGTTTCTACGGTCAAGTTGGGATCCGAACGAAATAAATTATTAAGAAGCTACGCCGGATTGTGTCGCGACGGAAAAGCAGCCCAGAATCTAGAACAATACTCCCGAGGACATGGAAAAAGCAGCGGGACTGTGAGTAAATCTTTTCACCTTCCTATAAGCTATCCTTTGCCCCTTGCCCTTGTAATGTGTGTAGGTGGATTAGGGATGCAATAACCCTCAGTAATTATTATATTTTCCTTCCCGTATACATAAAGTAACATCTATTATTATTCCTATGTAAGGTTGAACTATTATAAAGGTATAGAGCTAATTACGCATTTTTTTTTCTCTAATACACATATTATATATATTTTTTTTTTATATAACATGGAAAACGTGGAGGGTATTACTCGTGTTCCGCAAGATATGATCAGTATTATTCCCTTCTTTTGGAGGAGACACCGGTTCATTGTCGTTATTCTTAAAAAATTGTGAATATATCTTACAAACTTTTAGAGGCGGGGTGACGCAAAATAGATACCTGTACCATATTGTAACAAGTCGGCTAACGGGAAATGCCGCTAAGTTAGTAGGTGATAGAGAGCACATTGAGAATTGGAGTGATCTCAAAAACTTACTTAATGAACATTATGGCGACCCAAGAACGGAAGACTGTATTGCATTACAATTAGAAACCGCGAAATGGATAGGAACGGAAAGGTTATCTCGAATTCTGTAATAGACTCCAACAGATAAGAAGTTCTTTGTTTTCCAAAATTAACGAGGCTACCGAAGACGCTCAGCACGCGAAGTGAGACAAAATATTTATGACAATACGACATTTAAAGTGTTTTCTGTATAATTTACCAGCTTACGTGGTCGCTTAGTGCGCTTACGTGGTGCAGATACTTTGGAAGAAGCCTTAAAAATAGTATTAGAAGAACAAAACTTCCAAGCCGTTTACGAGGAAAAAAATTCCTTTTATAGAAATAATCGAAGCAGAAATCCTAGGCCTCATAATTTCAATTTTAATGCACAGAAGGCAACTACAGAGAATTATCCCAAATGCGCACGAACAACAACAGTCACAGCCAATATCAAGTACGTTCGCACCAAACAATGTATTTAACAGACCCCTATTTAATTCATTAAATTCTCCTAATAGTTCATTTCAGTCTAGGAATACCAGGCATTCATCTTATAACAGCAATAACTACAACAACTATCAATCCGCTCAAAACATAGCACCACGACGACAAGTGACCGGTCAGCAATACCATAACAATGAGTCACGGGCATCATCTTTTAATATGCCGCCACCGATCGCATCAGGTTCGAATACCGATGTCACAATGCGCACCGCCAGTTCCAGGCGTATTAATTCCACAGATAGTGACGATCATTCTCAGAATAACGCGGCCTTAGTCGATTAATGGAATACAAATACCTCTAAAAATAGTGATGCATTGCAAAATTTTTTCATAACGGCCTCAACATTAGAGAGAGAATAAAAGTTAATTGTGATAGTCTAAATTTACCACATATTGTTATACCAGAACTACAGGCAGTTTTCATGATAGACACAGGCAGTAGTAGGCCGTTCATAAGTCCACGAATTGGTAATAGGTATTATTCAAAGTACTTACGTCACGAACCTTTCGAAGTTATTAGTACCCACGCAATGAGTAGACCATAACCAAACAGCGTTTATTCCCTTGCCGAGCGTTTTTAAAAGTAATGAATTCATAAGTTCTATGTCTATAGTGTAGATGAAAAGTATGATGGATTAATAGGTAGTAATTTACTAAAGCAATTACAGGCAAAAATAGACATGGAGAACCAACTATTGTGTTTAAAAAGAACATGTATACCAATTATTTATACACCACCAATGAGAGAGATATATAATCTGCTCCTCGTAGTGAACTCAGAGTTAACTTACCCGTCAATTTAATCGAAGGTGAAGGTATTCTAAATTTTAAACATTTGCTGAAGGATTCGTATGCCCACAGCCCTTGTTAAATGTATTAAAGGATTTGCAACAACAGTATTCAAAATTATACCAACGAGCCTATGAAATTAGTAGTCACGGGACCTTTCAGATCGAGTCTTATAAAGAAAGTTTGCCAATTAATACGAATTTTATAGATAGTAATGTGGATATAGATGAAATGCTTACAGAAAATTTAAAAAAGCTAAAATTGGACCACATGAACACAGAAGAAAAAGAAATGATACGGAACATATGCTTAGAATTCAAAGACATTTTTATTGCGAGAACATTCCACTGTCATTTACGAATCAAGTAAAACATAGAATACGAACAAGAAACGAAGATCCCATTAATATTAAGGCACATAGGCTACCCCGTACAGACGAAAGAAATAAAAAACAAGTCGATAGAATGCTCAAAGATAATATTATACAGGAATCATACTCACCGTGGAGTGCCCCGGACATTGGTACCTAAGAAAACAGACGCTTCGGGAGAGAAAAAATGGAGACTCGTTATAGACTATAGAAGGTTAAACGAGATCACAATCGACGACAAATATCCACTGCCTAATATACATGATCTTTTTGACATGCTAGGGAAAAGTACTTATTTTCTACACTAGGTCTAGCCAGTGGATACCACCAAATAGAAGTCCATGAAAAGATAGGCCTAAAACTGGTTTTAGCACACCATTCGGACATTATGAGTTTAATAGGATGCCCTTTGGTCTAAAAACAGCACCTGCTACGTTCCAAAGAGCAATGGATAACGTCCTTCGAGGATTACAGGGCATTCATTGCTAGTAACCTGGATGTCGTTATTATATTTTCTAAATCATTATCAGAACATATAAAGAACTTAAAATAGTCTTTAATAGGCTTCGGGAGACTAATTTAAAGGTCCAATTAGACAAATCCCAGTTTCTTAGAAAAGAAGTATTGTACCTAGGCCATACAATAACTAACGAAGGCTTGAAACCAAACAACGATAAATCGATGCCATCCTAAGATATCCCCTTCCAGAAACAACGACGCAAATCAAGAGTTTTTTAGGACTAATTGGCTATTACAGGAAATTTATAAAAGACTTTGCCAAAATTACTAGACCATTAACTGTTTGCCTGAAGAAAGGACATAAAATTATTATTAACGAAGAATTCAAAGAAAGTTTTAGTACTTGCAAGAAATTATTGACCACGCACCTTTATTGCAATTCCCAGATTTTAGTAAAAGTTTTACCCTTACTACCGATGCATCAAATTTTGCCATCGGAGCGGTCCTATCGCAAGGTTCAATTGGATCGGACAAACCAGTTGCGTATGCCAGCAGAACCTTAAGCGACACGGAGACCAGATACAGCACTATAGAAAAAGAACTATTGGCTATCGTATGGGCCGTAAAACACTTCAGACCATATTTATACGGGAACAAGTTTACCATCTACACCGATCATAGACCACTTGCATGGCTCTTTTCTTTAAAAGAACCTAACAGTAAACTCACACGCTGGCAATTAAGACTCGAAGAATATGACTTCGATATTTGCTATAAAAAGGGACCTCAAAATACAAATGCTGACGCCCTCTCACGGATAAAACTTAATGCTATAGAAGACGACAATAACTCAGTTAAGGTTAACGTGGACGAGGTAGACGATAAAATAGAAGAAATGGTATTAGATCTAGAAGAAGATATAAAAACAATAGGTCACCTCAAATTGAAACAATAGAAATTTTAGACACAGACGAAGAACAATTGACAGAAATATTAGAAAATCTAGAAGTTGAAGACAATGCCACGGCGAATTCTGTTTCGAATAGGGAACATGACGGAGTCCCATCTTAAACGAAGCCATTGATACAAAACCAAGACAAATCTTAGTATTCTCATGGTTCAAAGACCAAATTGGAGTTAAGGATATTTCTAACAAAAAACAACATATTACAGAGGTTCACATGCCGATAAACAATGAGAAAGTGACCAAAGAATTTTTGAAAGAATATGTGGATCCTAAACACAAATATTACATTTATTTCGAACACATAAACTTTAGAAAAACATTTGCAAACGTAATAACAAAACTGTTCAAAAAGGGCTCTTTGAAATTAGTAGAATGTACAGAACGTGTAATTAATTTAACAGATTCAGAAAACGACCAAAGAGACACGGTACTAAAATACCACGAAGGTAAAACGTGCCATCGGGGCATAAATGAAACTTTTGCTAAGCTCAAAAGACACTACTGGTGGGCAAATATGAAGGACACAATAACTGCAATAATAAATACATGTGAGCAGTGTAAAAAAATGAAATATGAAAGGAAACCCATCAAACCACAAATTCAACTGACGCAAAGCCAAAATTCACCTTTCCAGGAAGTTTTCATTGATTTATTATTTATTGAAGGAAAATATTATTTAACCTTAGTGGATTCATTTAGCAAACTCGGACAAGCTATTACAATACCAAATAGAAGTACCCCAGAGGTAGTTAAAGCACTAATAAAATATTTTAGTATGTACGGAATACCTAAGAAAATTAATTGCGACTCAGGAACAGAATTCAACAATGAACTCATAAAGAAATGCTATTACTATACAAGATAGAACTTCACGTAGGGACTCCCAATAACCCTAGTTCTATGGCAATTGTAGAGAGATTTCATTCTACTATCATCGAAATATACCGTCTAGCAAAATACGATAAAAGTGACCAAGACGCAACATCAGG
Organism: Hyles vespertilio; assembly: GCA_009982885.2. NCBI lineage: Eukaryota > Metazoa > Arthropoda > Insecta > Lepidoptera > Sphingidae > Hyles > Hyles vespertilio. The sequence continues at coordinate 8,928,168 of CM042832.1, forward strand.
TGATGACATACTCCGTTATGGCATACAATAATACAATACATTCAGCAACGGACTTCACTCCATTCGAACTAGTATTCGGACAAACCGACGGAGGAAATGTATTTAACATAGATAGGGAGAAAAATTTAACACAAAAATTGCTAATAAACCACAGAAACGACTGAAAGTCCTTTATGAATATGTCACTGAAAAACTACAGACGGATAAAGTGAAAGTAAGGAAAAGAAAGGTGGCGAAACTCCACCACCAATACAAGTCGGAGATGATATATTTATGAAAAATACGAGAACTAGAAAAGCTAAGGAGCTACCACGTTTTGAAAAAGCTAAAGTAATCGGCAAAGTAGAAAGAAACATAATCCCTGTACAATTGAAGAAAAGGTCAACACGAGTAGCAATTAAAAACATTAAACGCCCTCCGCAGGATATGCCTGGCACTTCTGGCACTAGCAAGAATAACAACGACGCTGAACCTGCAGAACCTCGAAGGGAACCCAGGGATAACAGCGATCAAGATGGAGCAGCAGCGATGAAGAATAACGGCTGGACTATATTTAGGATATTAGACTTAGAATCTTTAGAAGGACAAATAGATATTAATATTAAGGAATTTAAGGAAATTAATAATACAATAGAACATTATGAGTTAGGAGAACAGTTAGAAGGTTTGAGAAAACAAATAGAAAACCTTATGGAAATTACCAACAGTAAATTATCTCAGATCATACCATACAAAAGTCGAAGAAAACGAGCAATATTAAAACCACTTGGCTCTCTTATAAAAGTAATCTCGGGTAATTTAGATGAAGATGATGCTATACGATATAATAACGAAATAAGTAGATTAAATAACAGGGAACATTTAATAGAGCGTAAAGTATCGTCCATACAGAAAGCCTTCGATAGCCTAGTTAACGTCTCAGATTTAATTAATCGAAATATACAGAAATTAGGATCTAAAACTAACGAAATAGATTCCCTACTATTGAACGAAACGAAATTAAATAACCTAGTACACGTCATGAATGCACTTTACTATATTCTAGGTAACTTTCGAACTATCTTAGAAAATATACAGGAAATTGAAACGGCAATAGCTTTCAGTAAACTCCATACGTTACATCAGTCTATTATTAACAGCACGGAACTATTTGATACCCTCAAACTAATCGAAAAACACGCAAAAACCATATACCCAGTAAACAAAAATAATTTAATGAAACTAGAAAATAATATAATAGTTAAATCGTACTTAGATATAGGTAAGTTAATTTTCGTAATAGAGGTTCCTCTAATAGAAACAGACACATACACCTATTACAAGGTAATCCCAGTTCCTATTTTCAATTCCCAAATAACCTCTATAATTGTACCCAAATATCCCTATCTGCTGGTGAATCGATTAAAGTACAGGCCCGTCGCAAATCCTTGTGATGAGATAGAAGATCACAGATATCTCTGTTCGGAAGAAAACTTGGCACAATATCCCAGCGAAACGTGCATCGAACAAATTATGATGCTGAATGAAGATTATAATCAATGCATCCAGAATCCCATCAGGATAGAAAAACGGAAGATTCAGAAAATAGGAGACGGTACCTGGCTTATATACACTGAAGAAAATCTAATAGTTACCGAACATTGTAAGGAAGAAATCTACAAATACAGCCTCCAAGGAACATACATTTTAACACAGAGTCAATACTGTGAAGTACAAATCGGAGAAATATATATAAACGCAGCTACAAACTACAATAGTACCATCAACAGCCTTCAACTGCCGCTGGTACAAATACCAGAACTCCATCACGACTTCAAGAAAGAGGATAAGCAGATCGACTTGACGAATGTGGACCTCAGCGACGTCAAAGAAGTGTTAAATAGTGCAAAATTTAGTGTTAGTGATAATGAAAACACAAAACTATGAAGTGACTCTTAGCGTCAGTGTATGGACTGTTTTTCTCTATGTAATTGCAGTAGTTATAGTTATTAGTTTTGTTTTAATAAATTTAAACATAGAATTTTTCAACGAAATTCTCCGGAGCTATCTTCGATACCTTCGGATAATTTCTCTCTTAAGGGGGGAGGAGTTAAGGGTACCCACCCCTGCCAAATGTCATTCGTCAGCACATAGCTGTAGGTAAACACTGCAGCATTGTGCAATAGTGCATAGTTAGCATTAATATTAATATATAAGCTGTAGAGTAAGTAAATTGATGGATGATTGTTTATTAGAACTCATAAGCTGTAACTCTGTCCGAAATAAAGTTTATTTTTATTTAAATTCGGTGTCAGTCACTTAATTCACGCGTACCTTTCTGACAGGTACGTGGTGTATCCGGGCGCCAATGGGTGGCACCGAAGAGCGGTGTCGTGCGGTGTTCCACAGGGATCGGTTCTGGGCCCACTCCTGTGGAACATCGGGTACGATTGGGTGCTCCGTGGTGCCAACCTTCGGGGCGTCGCTGTCGTCTGCTATGCGGACGACACATTGGTGACAGCAACGGCCAGGACTTTCAGGAGAGCCGCCCTGCTAGCCTCATTTGGCACGGGACTGGTGGTTGGCAGGATTCGGCGACTGGGCCTCAAGGTGGCCCTGAACAAGACCAAGGCCGTGTGTTTCCACGGACCTCGGCGTGGGCCCCACCAGAGGCCCACCTCACAGTGGAGGGCGTGCGGGTTTCCGTCGGCTCGAGCATGAAGTATCTTGGCCTCATCCTCGATAGCCGATGGAATTTCCGCGCGCATTTTGAGAAGTTGTCGCCGAAACTGGTGAAGGCGGCGGGCGCACTGGGGCGCCTGCTGCCCAACACTGATGGTCCTGGCATCCCTTGCCGAAACCTGTATGCTGGAGTCGTGCGGTCCATGGCCCTCTATGGAAGTCCCGTTTGGGCCGAGTCCCTGAACGCTCGTTGCGTGCGCCTGCTGCACCGTCCGCAGCGCATGGTGGCGCAGCGAGTCGTCAGGGGTTACCGCACGGTCTCGCACGAGGCGGCCTGCGTTTTAGCGGGAACTCTGCCCTGGGAGCTGGATGCTAAGACCCTCTCGTCTGTCTTCTTCGGACGAGAGGAGGCGTCCCAGCGCGGGCAGAGACTGGTGTCCCGAGAGGTCGAGGCAATGTTGGCCTCCCTCCGCAGGACCGCCGTGGAGGAGTGGCGTTCCAGGTTGGAGAGCCCAAGTGCTGGCACGAGGACCGTCGCGGCAGTGCGACCTGTCCTCCAACAATGGCTGGAGAGGCGCCACGGTGCGCCGGCATTCCGGTTGACGCAGGTGCTCACCGGGCACGGTTGCTTCGGTGCGTACCTGTGTCGCGTAGCCGGAGCTGAGGAGTCCGCCGTGTGCCACCACTGTGGCAACTGCCGCGAGGACACGGCCTAGCACACACTGGAGGAGTGCCCAGCCTAGGACGAGGAGCGCAGCGCTCTCACTGCGGTTTTGGGTGGAGACCTCTCGCTGCCGGCCGTGATCGCTGCCATGGTTGGCAGCCAGAGGTCGTGGCGAGCCATGCTCTCCTTCTGCGAGCGCGTCATGTCGCAGAAGGAGAGCGCCGAGCGGGATCGTGAGCGGAACGATCCCGCTCGTCGTCACCGCAGACGAAGAACGAGGCGCCGGGACGCCAACTAACCCGGCGCCGCAGAGGCCACACGGGGCCGCCTTCCCAATCCTGGCGGCCCCCGAGACGTAGCGCTACAAGCGTCAAAAAGCCGCGTCGCTGTAAGCGGCAGTGCACGTGGAGGCGGTCCTGGCGCGTCTGTTGAGCGGTATCCCGGGGCCGTCTCCAAAGTGCACCGATGGTGGCCAACGCGGGGTTTTTAGTCGGTATTTCGGTGCGCAGACTACGGGTAGGGACCCGACCCAGCATCACGTCTCGCTGGGCCGGAAGGCGCACCGGTGAGTCCGACACACCCTCGCCCCTTCGGGGGCGGGATGGTCCGTAAAGGGATTTTCCCGCCGAGAAAAAAAAAAAAAAAAAAGTGTCAGTACTATGTATGTGACTGTTGGGTGTATTTTTTAAAAGTTTGTTTACAATTAATGACAGTTTTAAGCTGATACAGTATAGTCAATCAGTATGCGTTTCTATGATTTCCATATTTCTACTAGTAAAATACACCAGCTTTAAAATTTCAACAGCAGTTTGACAGCCTCCGCAGTTGTTTAGACGCCGTGACATGAGGCCGTGGGTTCGATCCCCGCACCGAGAGAAATGTTTGTGTGGCCCACAAATATTTCTCTCGGGTCTGGGTGTTTGTGAGAGCGAAAAGTTTCTCGTAGCTTCTGATATAAGACACAAAACTTGATCTTAGTGTGTGGTCAGGACTATGTATGTGACTGTTGGGTTTATTAATCATAGGCTTACCATAAGTGGATTTACTCTGTAATAAGTAATAAAACAATAACCTTTCCTTATTATAAACGCATCGTTGCGAAATAATCATGTGTCATATTGGAAATTATCTCCAAGGGTAACCAAAGGCTTTAAGAAAACCAGCCGCCATTTTGAAATTTCGTAATATTGTCATCGGCGAAAAATATGAATCACTGGTCTAGCGGTTTGTGACTGGTTGGACAGACGCCAGCTGTGAAACGAAAACCGCACCGAGATAAATGATTGTGTGAACCACAAATATAGGTTAAATCGAGAATGCGATCGGATCCACAATGCAATTAAAATCTTTTTTTAGAGTTTTTTTTATTTTCGTCGTATTTTGGTACTCAATACGAAATACGGTTTTCTTAAAATTATCATGTAGAACTATTTATTTTGAATAACGTAATGGTACCCACACACGATGATACTTTACATACCATAGAAATTCTTACAAATCGATATGATAATTATGCAATTTTCCTTACGATGTTTTCATTAAAATTATACTGCGTAGTGATTGACTATGAACACATGACTCCGAAAAGTCACAGGTGTGCCATGGCATTCGAACTCGCGACCACCGTGAACATGTTGGCAACATGTTAACCTATAGGTAATGTAATCTCCAAAAACGAGCGAAAACCTGTTACCCCGAACTTTCGTGAAAGGTCACAGGTTCAAGCCTACGGCACCACTTATCGAAATCAAGTGTATTCATAGGTAATTAGCACTTGCAAACAATCTGAGGAAACATGCATACCATAGATTTGCATGAATTTAATGATGTGTTGAATTCTGTAATATGGTGTGCGGACAAAAAAATTACTATGTTGAAGCTAAACTAAGAGGCAGTTAAATAAACCTTGATATAAGTATTTTTGACAATTCATTATTCTTTATTGTCTTCTTCTACTTCTTCATAGTCGTATACTCTTGACAGAGTGGTCATTTTTATTTTTGTTTTATTGGCATGAGTCGCGAGGGTGTCTGTCGTTCGCCTGCTGGTAAGCGAGAAGTTCATGTACAGTCAGCAACATAAGTCGCTACACATTCACGAGATTTGGAATTTATTTATACACTTTATTGCACAAAAAAAAAATACAAATAAAATGAAAATTACAATCATAAAAGTACAATTGGCGGTCTTATCGCTCAAAGTCAATGTCTTACATACAACCATGGGATGGATTTGATAAAAGGATAATTAGAGGGCAGTCGTAAAGTGTAAAGAATAGGAGTTAAGACGGAAAAAAAAATTATAAGAACAACAAATAATTACTAAATAATAATATATATATATACATCAATACATACATATATACCGGGTATCTCAAGACTGCTACCGAAAACGAAGCCGGGTGGTAGTTTTAGTGGCTACAAACACAATGCAATTAAAAATTTCGCATAGAAACGCGACAATTATTTTTTATGATTTTTTAAATATCGTCATTTTTGGGTGGTAAATCCATAGTTTTTGCTAAAATAATAATTTAAACTCTTTTATACCTTAGAGTATTTATAAGTAAAAGGGTATACACTATTATTTTAGGAAAAAATGTATTTACCACCCAAATATGACCATAGGAAAAAAATAACAAAAAAAAAATTGTCGCTTTTTTTTGCAACTTTTTCTGTTGCATTGTGGTTGAAGTCGCTTAGACTACCACCCGGCTTCGTTTTCGGTAGCAGTCTTGATATACCCTGTATAACTAATACTACATACATAAATAAATACATATTTATATATAATATAAGAGTATCAGTACATACAAACAGGAAAGTTATCCACATCAATGTGTAAATGTAGGAGACAAGTAGTGATCTTTGACCATTTTTTTAAACGATGATAGTGACCTCGCCCGTCTTACCACAACTGGTAGGGCGTTCCACAATCGGACAGCTTTGACGGTGAACGACCCGTCCATAAAATTAGTGGAGTGCACAAGCATTCTTAATTCCAGTCTCTCTGACGACCTTAGGGATCTTGAATGGGAGTCATCGAGAAATACAAAACGATCTTTGAGATAAGATGGGGTGACAGGATTAAATAATATATTGTAAAGAAGAGAAAGAATATGAGCATTCCGACGAAGCCGTATGGGCAACCACTTGAGCTTAGTACGAAACTCAGAAACATGATCATATTTGCGTAATCCAAATATGAATCTAATAATTAAGTTTTGAAGGCGCTCAAGTTTATTTAGTTGGTCCTCGGTGAGATCAGGATAGCTGACATCGGCATAATCAAGGATAGGGAGAAGGAGGGTTTGCGCTAATGAAATCTTCGTAGCAACAGGTAAAAGATTGTGTAATCTTCGCAAGGACCTAGCTGAGGCGAACAACTTACGACTTAGTTCTTGGAGTTGCGGTCCCCAGGTGAAGGACTTGTCCAGATATAGTCCAAGGTTCCTGACTTTATCACTATATGTGACGGTAGTATGAATTGCGTGGTGACCTGTTGGTAAACGGACTAGACGCGACTGCCAACATGGTCACGGTGGTCGCGGGTTCGAATCCCAGGGCACACCTCTGACTTTTCGGAGTCATGTGTACACACACATTAATAGTCAATCACCACGCACTAAAACGGTGAAGGAAAACATCGTGAGGAAACCTGCATACCATAGCGATTTATAAAAATTTATATGGTGTGTAAGTCCGCCAACCCGCACTAGGCCAGCGTTGTGGACTATGTGGCCTAACCACTCTCAATCGTACTCTCGATTGTAGAGCAGGGCCCGGACCCTGCAGTGGGACGTATATGGGCTGATACAGATACAGATAAAAATTAACAATTAAAACGAGTTCAAATATAAGAATCTATAAATAAAAACTTATGACATTTAAACAAAAACCACAATGTTATTTTTCCGTGTTTGAGATTATAACTTAAATAATAAACAAGATCTGTGTAACACGGAAATATATATATACAACGTTGATGCGACCGATGGGCACTAAATTACACTTTGTATGCTATACGTCCTTGGTATTAATTCGGCACGGCACAAAAATGTATAATACCAAAAATGAGATTTTGTTTGTTTCAAACAAACTAAATAGCTTCCAAATAAGAGTAAAACGCAACCATCCTGTGTAAATAAATTTAAATAAATAAATAAATAAATACACCCAACAGTCACATACATAGTCCTGACCCCACACTAAGATCGAGTCTTGTGTCGTGGGTATCAGGAACTACGAGAGACTTTTCGGTCTCACAAACACCCAGACCCGGAAGAAATATTTGTGGGCCGCACAAACATTTCTCTCGGTGCGGGGATCGAACCCGCGGCCTCTCGTTTCACAGGCGGCGTCTAACCAACTGTGCTACGGAGGCTGGCTTTCATTGACCTGTACATACAAATAGATAACAAATCGGCAACGTCGCGCGCGGCGCGTGTTATTGTCGTGTACTTATTATTGTGTGCCTTGTGTAAGAGCGGCAACAACGCGCACATTTTAGTACGATCTATCGTTTTAAGGTGAATGACCATGCGTTAGGCGTAATCAGCTGTTAGAAAAGCTACATCGTGTTCAAATGGGGCAAAAACTTAAAAAATCATTTATGACTAAACTACTGCTCTTATTTAATTGATTTTTAGTACAGAGCTTCAAATTGGTACCTAGTATATGCAGTTTAAAGAAACGCCCACCGGTCGCATCAACGTTGTATATATCTTATGCAGGATATATCAAGACTGCTACCGAAAACGAAGCCGGGTGGTCGTTTTAGTGACTTCAGACACAATGTTAACATGTTATTAAGGTTTTTCTTTTTAATCTGTATTTCGTTAGTTTTACTGTATTTCATTGTTATCACCAATTTTTACTTGTAAATTGATATTATTACTCACTGGAACACAAGTTTTTGGGTTATAATTATCGTCCAGAAAAATAATGTATACTTACTTGATGTTACTGCATTCATGATTGTAACCTGTTTGGTGTTAAATAGTATATCACTCACCTTCGGTTGGCCGACGATATTGTAGTCTTGGCGGAATACTACAATATCGTCCTCCGCGCCGGGCCGCTCCTGTGGAACATCGGCTACGACTGGGTGTTGCGTGGTACCAACCTTCGGGGCGTCGCTGTCATCTGCTATGCAGATGACACGTTGGTGACAGCGACGGCCAGGACGTTCCAGAGGTCCGCCCTGCTCGCCTCGTTCGGTACTGGACTGGTGGTGGGCAGGATTCGGCGACTGGGCCTCACGGTGGCCCTGAATAAGACCGAGGCCGTGTGTTTCCACGGTCCTCGGTGTGGGCCTCCGCCTGGGGCCCACATCACAGTGGAGGGCGTGCGGATTCCCGTCGGCTCGAGGATGAAATACCTCGGTCTCGTCCTCGACAGTCGATGGGATTTCCGCGCGCATTTTACGGAGTTGTCGCCGAAGCTGGTGAGGGCGGCAGGTGCACTGGGGCGCCTGCTGCCCAACACTGATGGTCCTGGCATCCCTTGCCGAAACCTTTATGCTGGAGTCGTGCGGTCCATGGCCCTCTACGGGTGTCCCGTTTGGGCCGGGTCCCTGGGCGATCGCTGCGTCCGCCTGCTGCATCGTCCGCAGCGCATGGTGGCGCAGCGAATAATCAGGGGCTACCGCACGGTCTCGCACGAGGCGGCCTGCGTATTAGCGGGAACTCTGCCCTGGGTGCTGGACGCGAAGACCCTCTCGTCGGCTTTCTTCCGGCGAGAGGAGGCGTCCGGGCGTGGGCAGAGGTTGGTTCCACAAGAGGTCGAGGCCATGTTGGCCTCCCTCCGCAGGTCTGCTGTGGAGGAGTGGCGTTCCAGGCTGGAGAACCCTAGTGCTGGTACGAGGACCGTCGCGGCAGTGCGACCTGTCCTCGAGCAGTGGCTGGACAGGCGCCACGGCGCGCCGACATACCGGCTGACGCAGGTGCTCACCGGGCACGGCTGCTTCGGTGCGTACCTGTGTCGCATAGCCGGAGCGGAGGAGTCCGCCGTGTGCCACCATTGTGGCAACTGCCGTGAGGACACGGCCCAGCACACGCTGGAGGAGTGCCCAGCCTGGGACGAGGAGCGCAGCGCTCTCATCGCGGTCGTGGGAAGCGACCTTTCGCTGCCGGCCGTGGTCGCCGCCATGGTCGGCAGCCGGAGTTCGTGGCGGGCCATGCTCTCCTTCTGCGAACGTGTCATGTCGCAGAAGGAGAGCGCCGAGCGGGATCGGGAGCAGACCGATCCCGCTCGTCGCCACAGGAGACGCAGGAGGCGCCGGGACAACAACTAACCCGGTGCCGCAGAGGCCACGCGGGGCCGCCGTCCCTACCTTGGCGGCCCCCGAGACGTGACGCTTCAAGCGTCTCGTGCCGCGTCGCTAAGCGGCGGTGCACATGAGGCGGTCCTGGCGCGTCCGCTCAACGGTAACCCGGGGCCGTCTCTGAAGTGCACCCATGGTGGCCGACGCGGGGTTTTTAGTCGGTATTTCGGCGCGTATTGTGGTAGGGACCCGACCCAGTGGCCGCCCGTCCACATCCACGGGCGGCACATCTCGCTGGGTTCGGAAGGCGCCGGTGAGTCCGACACACCCTCGCCCCTTCGGGGGTGGGATGGTCCGTAAAGGGATTTTCCCCGCGAGAAAAAAAAAAAAAAAAAAAAAAAAAAAAAGTCTTGGCGGAATCGCTGGAAGACCTTAGCACTATGCTCGAAGACCTCAATCGAGTCTCCCAACAGGTGGGTCTTAAAATGAACATGGACAAAACGAAGATCATGTCGAATGTCCATGTTGTGCCCACCCCCATCGGTGTTGGGGGCTCGACTCTTGAAGTTGTTGACGAATATGTCTATTCAGGACAAGTGGTCCGGTTAGGCAGGTCCAACTTCGAGAGAGAGGTCAATCGTCGAATCCAACTCGGTTGGGCAGCGTTCGGGAAACTACGCGACGTCTTCTCGTCCAAAATACCTCAGTGCCTTAAATCGAAAGTCTTCGATAGTTGTGTGTTGCCAGTGATGACTTACGGCACCGAGACGTGGCCTCTCACTATGGGCCTTATTAGGAAGCTCAAAGTCACTCAACGAGCTATGGAGAGGGCTATGCTCGGGGTTTCCCTACGAGATCGAATCAGAAATGAGGAGATCCGTAGGAGAACTAAAATAACCGACATAGCCCACCGGATTAGCAAGTTGAAGTGGCAATGGGCAGGGCACATAGCGCGGAGATCTGATGACCGATGGGGTCGGAAAGTGCTCGAATGGAGGCCGCGTATCGGAAAGCGCAGCGTAGGACGTCCACCCACACGATGGTCCGACGACCTGGTAAAGGTCGCGGGACGTCGCTGGATGCAGGCTGCCTCCAACAGGTCTCTGTGGAAATCATTGGGGGAGGCCTATGTTCAGCAGTTGACTTCCTTTGGCTGATGGATGGATGGATGGATGGTGTTAAATAAAATAAATAAATAAAATTCAAATAAAAATTTCGAAAATAAAGCAATGTTTTTTTTTTTGAGATTTATAAACTATCTTTGGTTTTGGGTAGTAAATGCATAGTTTTTACTAAAATAGTATTTTTAACCCTTGTGTACTATAGCGCCTTTAATAATTAAAGGTTGGACACTATTATTTGAGAAAAAAACGTTTTATTTACCACCAAAATAAGACGAAAGAAAAAAATATCGTCGCATTTTTTGCAATATGTTTAGTTGCATTGTGTCGGAAGTCACTAAAACTACCACCCGGCTTCGTTTTCGGACGCAGTCTTGATAATATAAAACCCTGTATAATCCCACTGCTGGGCACGAAAGTCCATCACAACCATGAGTACGATTGAGAGAGGTTAGGTCATATAGTCCACCACGCTGGCCTAGTGAGTGGGTGGACTTCACATACCGCAGAAAGTCTTGTAACATTTCTGTGATAGGATTTATTTTATTATTATTTTCAATAAATGGCGAGACGAGCATGCCCTTCGCCTGATGTTAAGCGATACGACCGCTCATGAACAATATTATAACCAAACAACACCATTAATTAATAAGTGATGCTTGGTATTCCACTGATAGACATAAGATGTTAAGTCTCAATATGTCCAGTTGTTACTCTGGCTACAATGTCCTGCAAACTGAAACACAACAGCACATTTTCACTACTGTTTGACGGGCGAAATATATATTAAGTATGATGTTTTAATATACCTGTAATTGACTACTATAGTTGAACTGCTACTACCTTTCATCGTAAAATAGACTAAACTTGACTAAACTTTAAAATGGCCAGGAAGAGAGGGGGTTTTCGGCAATCTCACTGAACGTAGTACGGCAGTGTGGCGTCGCTTCAATTGAGTGATATAGTGATTCCCGCGGGACCATATTCCAGGGGAGTGATATATAAGATTTCCACTTCTAAAATCAATACTATTCTCTATTATACTCATAATTTTTTTACGATAGATGAATCCAACAATTTGTGGAGTATCTAGGCACATTAGTGAAGTTTTACGTAAGGCGTCCGAACATTCGAAGTTCGTATCGAATGTAACTGCCCTATACTAAAAGGTTTCCATAAGCTATCATTTTAGACTTTCATTAAACCCGATCGTTGTAAATCTTTCGAATATTTCCACTGTGCATATTTATATCAAACCGCATTGGGTTTTTTCCTTCGTTAAGTGCGTCACAAGACGCAACGCACTTAAGGTCCCTAACTGGTATATTTTTAGCATAACAACATTTGTAAGACACACACACATACACTTAGGGTCCCAACTACTAAATTATTTACGAGTGGAATGATTATAAGGATACCAAAGGCTATTATTAGCAAACTAGACTGGACTTATTTGTTAGCAAACTAGATTTACGAGCAACTTTTGTGTCAGACTGCCGTATTTTGTAGTTTTATTTTTATTTTGAAAACTATCTTTATGTAATTTAATTTTTACATTTTTATATATGTCATTTAGTAATTAATTTGTAATATTGTACAAAGCCACAGGGATGGTTTAGCTTAGAACAAGTGAAGGCGGAATATAATCATCGGTTTAACTAAATTAACACCAGGGGGCGAAAAAATCGTTTGGTTTTACGGGTTCTCCATTTCACGAGATAATATTGGCCCTGAATTACTTCCAATAGCATTGATGAGCGATTTAGATAGTTACTTTAATTTTTAAATAAATATGCATACGTTTTTGAAATTGAGAGTTATGTTCACATTTCCATACATAATAATATGTAAGTAGATAAATATTTCAAACAGACAAACTCCAAATCGATGCTGTTAGATGTAATTGAGGTCCAAGCCTTCATCAATATTTTCGTAGATATACGTAAGTATTGACATATTTATGGATCGTTTTTCTTACTTAATGCCAAAGGACGCACTGAATTAATTGAGTGACGTCTCTATCTCAGTATGTAAAATTTACTCTGTGGGTAGCCTACATCTACATAAACTCACGCCTTTTACCCAGAAGAGGTAAGCAGAGGTGCCAAGACACCCACATTTCGCCATTTATGTCCCGTATCACGATGTAATAGGTGGTGAGCCATATCGGGCACCTGACTCCGGGCTGATAATGAATAGAAAAATCCAATATCACTTTGTCCGACCCGGGTTCGAACCCGAGACCTCAGCTTTGTAACCGTGTTCTTGATTTGCCGACATCATTGTTATTATCAGAGTAAGCTACGAAAACTCATCCTAATACAGACGCAAAGACTATTTACTAAAATATATACCTGCAGATGCGCCATTTCTTTGGACACCCTGTATATTATTATCCATAAATTATGAATATAGATTTCTACGATATTTTTACCTAGCAAAAATATTTCATATAATAAATAATCGTTTTTTTTTCTGACATATAGATTAAAAAACGATAGGGCAAGGCCAAAAGCCCTATAAAGGTACAATCAGGTATAGTCCATTCACTTTTTCAGTTAACATTATTATACATTCATTGGCAGTTTAATTTACATTAATTTACTTGCATTTGACCGTTAATAGGCTATTTGACTGTATAAAAAATATTGACTTATTTGTTTCCATCCGTGTAGATAATTTAATTTTAAAACTTATTTCATTATCATACATTAAAAATATTGTATATTTTGGCTTAAAACCACAATTACAATTTAATTTATTTCGAGTTCGCGCCACGTTATCGTAAACGATTTTGATTGGCTATGACGTCATGCATTAGTATGAACTACTCAAGTACAGGAAATGAATGGGATTGATAACGGCATAGATGCAAATTAAATATTAAAAATACCTTTAAAACGCGTTATTTGTCATTTATACCCGTGAATTAATAATATTATCATGTCCAATGTAATAAAATGTGAAGAAAGAAAAATAATTCTAATTTTTTTGACAAAAACTCATTCGGACGATTGATTGATTGATTGATCTATGCTTGATTTGAGAATGAATGACATATGCAAACGAATCTGTGGAGCGGATGTTTACAAACTGGACGCCACATTGTCCGACAGAGCGTTTTGACAGTGTAATTATTCAGTGTATTTTGTAAATTTATTTTTAAATGATATAGATATAGTAATTAAAAATAACCTTTATTTGTAAGGTCTATAGACCCCACTTCATAATGTGGTATGGTTTCCAGAAACTAGTCAAATAGCCTATTGTCGTCATTTTGACGCACGAGAATGAAAAATGCTTTTCAAATGGACAAAGGTCAAAATAAATAATAATTCAATACACCCAACAGTCACATACATAGTCCTGACCTCACACCAAGATCGAGTCTTGCGTCGTGTATCAGGAACTACGAGAGACTTTTCGGTCTCACAAACACCCAGACCCGGAAGAAATATTTGTGGGCCGCACAAATATTTCTCTCGGTGCGGGGATCGAACCCGCGGCCTCTCGCTTCACAGGCGGCGTCTAACCACCTGCTCACGGAGGCTGCCCGAAATCTTGTACTTAACCCAAAATATCACATGTTGTGTAAAATGTTTTCCAACTATATTTAACTAAAAATATGCAACTACAGAATACCAAAAGTCTTTGTTGTTTAGAAATAAAATATTTTGCATAATCTTTTGAATCGTTTCCTAGTACTGTAGATAAGAATGTAGCCAAATTACTCCACGTTGAGACGTGAGTAATGTTTAGTTATTACTAAACATTGTCTCTGAGGATGGCGAGCGCAGTGGAATGCCAACCATTGTTTTGTAATTAATGGCGTTGTTTGGTTTTGAAAAAAAATCGCAAAGTGATTTTTTTTTGTGATTTTCTAAATACCGTCGTGTCTGGTAAATCCATAGGTTTTACTAAAATGATAATGTAAGCTCTTACATTCCATAACATTGTCAGAAATATAAGGGCCGAAACTGCGTTAAGCGGGCACTCGCGCGGTTTCATACAAAAGTGCTCCGTCGCGGGGATCCGCGCGGGCGTCCAGCACGGGGAGGCGCGTCCCGCACCCGCGCCGCGGGGTCCGCCTTCGTGCGTCGGAACCCGTCGCGGGGGCACGCGCGGTACAGCGCGCGGTGTCCGCCAGCGGTAACATGACGGTGATGGCATAGGGCACCGAGACGTGGCCTCTCACTTTGGGCTTCATTAGAAGGCTCAAAGTCACTCAACGAGCAATCGAGAGGGCTATGCTCGGTATTTCCCTACGAGATCGACTCAGAAATGAGGAGATCCGTTGGAGAATAAAGGTCATCGACATAGCGCAAATGATTCTATAGATGATTCATAGCGAAAGGTTCTAGAGTGGAGTCCACGTACAGGCAAGCAAAATGTCGGACGCCCGCTTACAAGGTGGACGGATGACCTGGCTACATTTGCAGGAAGTCGCTGGATGCAGGCTGCTTCCAACAGGTCGATGCGGGGAGGCCGATGTTCAGCAGTTGGTGATGTGACTGATACAGATTTTACCCTTAAGTTGTTGACCATCAAATATGGTTCCAGTTTCGAAGATAATTCGCCATAGACCGGTATCGAAACTTTAAAATATTTCTACAATGAGTTTTCATTTTCTCTTAATTTACTGAACTTTACAACAAATTCTCCGCCTAGCAACCTAAATTCAATAAACAGCCTTCCTGGCTGTCGTTTTTTTTTTATAGTCGTCGTTTTGCTATGTAATAATATATTAAGCTCTCCATCGACACGACTGTACATGCACACCTTTAAAATTGAACCAGCGACACTGCGTAAATCCGGTCTCCGCGACGGGTACCCGCGACGGGGACCGTCGCGTTCTCACGGAGCCCGTACGCGTGTCCACGCGAGGAGACGCGCGACGGTTGCCCGTCGCGGGCGCCCGCTTAACTCAGTTTCAGCCCTAAGGATGTACACTATTATTTTAACTAAACTGTGTATAAACTACTCTAATACAACAGGAAAAAATAAGGAACAAAAACCGTGGCTTATATGCAAGATTTTAAGTTGCATTGTGTCTAAAGTGATAAAAACTTTCACATGGCTTCTTTTTCGGTTGCAGTCTTGATAAATAAATAACAACCAACAGTCACATACATAGTCTTGACTCAATAATATCTAGTTCTAATTCTAGTTGTTTTTAATTACATGTAAAATTGTATCTGTTGTTTCCCAAATCACTAACCCCCAAATGGATGGATAGCTACTCAGCCACCGGACTCATTAGATATGCCGTTATTTTGAAGTTCCGTTAAATTTCGAAATGAAATACTGGATAGCCATTTAGCTCATAAATCGGTCTACTCAGCAAACATCCAGTTAAATTTCCACAGATTAACGAAAAGTTTGTTTTCAGTTCACAATTTTTATTGTATAAATATAAACGTTTCATTTGACGCAATATTCTTCATACATGATTACTCAAAATTGAAAATTTAACCCTTTATATTTAATCTGAGGAATCATTGACACGTTTTTACGTATGTTACGATTATGTTTAAAGCTATATTAAATATTGCCAAGTTACTATTTAAAATTATATATTGCGTGGTGGCCTGTTGGTAAACGGACTAGACGCGGCTGCCAACATTTTCACGGTGGTCGCGGGTTCGAATCCCAGGGCACACCTCTGACTTTTCGGAGTCATGTGTGTATTTATAGTCAATCGCCACGCACTAAAACGGTGAAGGAAAACATCGTGAGGAAACCTGCATAGCATAGCGATTTTTAAGAATTTCTATGGTATGTAAGTCCGCCAACCCGCATTAGGCCAGCGTGGTGGACTATATGGCCTAACCACTCTCAATCGTACTTACGATTGTAGAGTAGGCCCGTGCCCTGCAGTGGGACGTATATGGGCTGATACAGATACTATTTAAAAAATCGGTTGATAAAATCATGTGGGTGAAAAAACTTATGTCCCTATACCCAAAGCGAGTTGATTAAAAAAATTATGATGTTTGTTTTTATCATTTATTGTTTACAATTGCACTCGGTTTGAAAGTTAGTTTTTGGAATATTTTTTTTTAATAAATAGGTATATAAAATACCAAACAACGGCTGCAGAACTAGTTAAGTACCAAACGGAGAAGACTACGTAAATAAATACGATATGAGAAAGAAGCTGTGCTGGATATTATAAACAGGTAAGTATACACGTATTCCTCTAAGTTTTAACGTATTTATATGATAATTAACTATTTAATATATAATATGAATCGAATATTTGCACATTTTAAATCATCATCATCATCTACAGCCTGTAGGATCCCATTGCTGGGTACCTATAGACCTCTCTCATATTATACCTCCTATATATAATTATTATCTCCACCTCATATAGTAGTATTATGAAATAAATATGGAAAATAAAGTATGGTACAATGTGTATAACTATATATAATCCTATGTTTCAGGAGCTGGAGTGGAGTACATAAATATTCAATGTGTATATAATAAGACCTTTCAAGAAATATGGCTCATAGATATAGTGCCATGTACATCATCTCTAAACTTAATAAGTAAGCTCAATAAATATATATAAAAAATAAAAAGAGATATATAAAATTATGACATACTTTAACTTAAACACTTTTGCAGGTAACGCTATAGAAATCATACATACAGCAAATCATTTGGACAATACACATCCTTTTGAAATGAGTATGTAATGTAAAATATATACAAAAAGAATGAGACAAATTGTGTAAAGGAAAAAATTGCATCAGAAAACAGTGTTTTAAGTCAAAGTTGAAGAATGTTATGAATTTTAACTAATATCATCATCATCATATCAGCCACAGGAAGTTCACTGCTGAACATAGGCCTCCCCCAAGGATCTCCACAGTCCACAATGACCTGTTGGAAGCGGCCTGCATACAGCGTTTAACTAATATGTAATACATAAAATAAATTGTTTATTTCACCTATTTTCATAGTTAAAAATGTAATATTATATTTCTATTGTACATTTTTAATAGTTAAAATAATTCTTATTATTTTGTGTTATAAAGGAATATAGATATAAATGTAAGACAGATCTAAAGAAATGTAGATAAGTAAAAAATTATAATATGTACTAATGATGTTATTAAAATAAATATACTACAATAAAACATAACTCATTTTTATTTGAATTCATTCTATGGTAATTCAATAAAATGCACTGTACGGTGTAAAATATGTATTTTATGATATTATTCCTTGTTACATTTTCATTGGTTATACTATGTGGAGCTGTTGGAAATGATTCAGAAATATCAATCTCCAATATATGATCATTTTGGGAGCATGCTATATTATGTAACAGCACATGCCTCTATAATAGTAAGCAAATTTTCAAAAACTTATAGCCTAACTTGGAGACAAGGAAATCTTTGTTTTAAAACTAAAGACCCTCTCCACTGGGTTTCTTATTTAATATGGTATTGATTGTAAGCTTCTTCAGCCTCCCCTTTCAAGACATGCACATAAAGGAGAATCATTGAAAATTGTGCTATCATGCGTCGAGCCTGGCCATCGGCCTATAATGTTTCTTATCCTCAAGTTAGGGTCGCAGACTGCTTGCACTTTTATAGAAAATTAGCCTTTTCTGTTTCTGTTTGTGCTCCTCCTAAAAACAAGATAATTAAAATTAGAGCTCTAACAAATATTCTTATATCAAACTACAGATAATTTTATATAAATTGAAAAAAATATATTTATAAAATTGGATTCTTTATAGGAAACTATTATTGTGGTTGAACTGTGTTCCAGTTATGGTTCCAGTATATACTGAATAGCTACAATCAGTACAAATCACAGAATGATTAATTTAAAAAAAAAAATTATTTAGCCCTACAACTATTCAGAGAGCTTGGTTATATGGGGTACCAGTGGGCTGGGGAAGAGCCAATTACCTGCTAAATGTTTTGATTCCAAGAAGCATACATATATAAGTTATTGTGTAGAAATAATTTAGAGTGTGCCTTATATTGTGCATACTATACTCTCCTACTCCATTTCCAATGTTATACTAAGAGGTTTCAATGATACGCAACCTTGGGATAACTATTGATACCAAGCTCCAATTTAGCCCACATATTTCCAACGTTGTAAATTCTGCCTTCCGTGCTCTTGGTTTTGTCCTTAGACAAAGTAGAGATTTTCACAAAATATCAACTGTAATAACACTCTATAACGTCTATGTAAGAAGCAAATTGGAATATTGCTGTCAAGTTTGGGCTCCTTACTACCAAGTTCATGAGAATCACATAGAAAAAATTCAAAAGCGATTACTTAGACACTTAGCTTACAGATACAGAATACCCAAAACAATAGCATCCTATCGCAAACAGCTAGACTATTTTAAAATTAAACCATTACATATCAGGAGAATAATACTAGACCTTAAATTTCTTCATCAATTATTCCACAATAAAATTGACTGTCCAGATTTATATTGTCTCGATTTAATATTAACGTACCTCGTAAACCACCACGGAAACCTTCTCCATTTTTCAGCATTCCTAAATTCAAAACGAATCTTGGGAAGAACACTCCCATCGCGCGAATATCCCGACATTATAATGTATATGCAAACAAGCTTAAGGAACTCGACCTTATAACTAATAGCTCTCATACATTTAATAATATTTTAAAAGAAATGGTATAATATTTTAAATTCCAATATTGTTACGTGATTGCTATTGATATTTTTATTCTCTTTTTTATATTTTTCATTGTCTTTTTTGTGTTGTCTCGATGGCAGGGTATAATATAAATTTAAATGATAAATTTTATGTCTCTTGCTTTTGTTTTTGTTTTGTCTTATTCAAGTTTTATTAAAATGTCATTCAATTTCTATAGCTAATTTAATTTAATTATGTTGTGATTTTGTTGATTTTATATTGCTGTGTTACTGTATTACTATTACTGTGATTTTTGTAGTTAGTTAAGTTTTAGCACTTAGGTAGTGGACTTATGTTGTTTTAGGCTCAATTGCACCAAGTAACTTTGCCAATACCTTTGCCTATGAAAATGTCATCGCCATACATTTGAGATGTATTTGACCTTGCGAATGTATGGAATTGACAGTTTCAAGGGCAAAGGTATTGGCAAAGTTAGTTTGTGCAATTGAGCCTTAGAAGTATGTCATTTTGTTATGTTTATATTATGTTTAGTATGATTGTCATTCGCAGAGTTTTTACGTTTCTGTTTTTTATTGTGTTCTCATTAACCTTGTTAATATCACCTTAATTTTAATGTTAAGTCTGTCTAATGCTCCAAAATTATATTTTGCATGTTGTGACACCTGCAGGCAATGCTTTAAGCATGATACCGAATCAATTATGTAATAGATTTAAAAAACATTGTAATTGCCGTTGGATGTCCTCGAATAAATAAATAATAAATACTATATTATTCTATTCTATGATTAATAATATATTATGTACAGTATAAAGGGACACTCTAAATGATTACCACACAATATAAAATACACTAGGCATTTTAGAAGCACATTTAGTTAAAATAAGGTAAGAAAACATATATTTGTGTACATGTAAAAGCTAAATAGTTATGTATACATTATTATAAATATAAATTACCTGGGGATTTGATCCTTATATGTGTGTAATTTATAACTTCAATCACTCCTGCGATCGCATAGAAATCATTTGCAATATGACATTGTTGTTGTTAGTTGGGAATTTTCATGCCACGATTTTGTAGTTTAACCGACTCTGCTGCAACTTTGTGATGTACAGTCGGGTGTTCCACGTGAAATATGTCTCCAATAACCTTCTGGTTATTGGAGACATATTCTGCCTGTCGCAGAATATCATAGGTAAGGCAAATAACAGTTGGTCGCAAGTTTTTATTACTCGACTTCTATTTGTAGTGGGTTCTATCGTCTCCAAGCAAGGAACACAGATGCAGAACAGTTTCTTTCTTCAGGCGGAACCTCACTTTGTTTGAATTTTTTCTTCTTTGTATTTGTCGAAAGCATTAAATTTTTCTTGATTGACTCGCCTTGACGAAGCTATATCGTCATCAGACAGCGATGAAAACGTCGCGAGACACATTTTAGTAAATATTATGTAGAATTGAAAAAGTTAAGAGTGGTCACAGGCGGACTTAAGTCGACGGCCGCTTAAAACTAGAAATTAGACTGTTTGACAGCTGTCAAACTCTTAAGTTGCTTTCGAGAATGCGAATCGGATGACTAATGCCCCGTTAAATATTTAATTCTTAAGTGGTTTAATCGTAGTTATATTTAACTGGAATTAATTTAACAGGGCATTAGAGCTAGTTAACCGGAGTTAAAAGTTAATTGGCTTTCCAGTATTTGGGGGTAAATCTTTAAAACTACGCAACGGATTTTGATGCGGTTTTTTTAATAGATAGAGTGATTCAAGAGGAAGGTTTATACAAGGTATATCAAGACTGCTACCGAAAACGAAGCCGGGTGGTAGTTAAAGCGACTTCAGACACAATGCAACAGAAAAAGTTGCAAAAAAAGCGACAATTTTTTTTTGTTATTTTTTTCCTATGACCATATTTGGGTGGTAAATACATTATTTCCTAAAATAACAGTGTATATCCTTTTATTTGTAAATAATCTAAAATATAAAAGTTTTTAAATTATTATTTTAGCAAAAACTATGGATTTACCACCCAAAAATGACGATATTTAAAAAATCATAAAAAATCATTGTCGCGTTTCTTTGCGAAATTTTTAGTTGCATTGTGTTTGTAGTCACTAAAACTACCACCCGGCTTCGTTTTCGGTAGCAGTCTTGAGATACCCGGTATGTATAATACGTACATATTATTGTACAGAAATCTATTTGTACCCGGGCGAAGCTGGGCCGGGCCGCTAGTAAATAATAAAAAAAAATATGCTTAGTGTATGAGTAGCTAGTCTATTATCCGAAAAGAAGTTCGAATGTTCGAACGCCGTAAGTAAAATGTACGAATATGGTACTCTAAAAGATGTTGGAATGCCCTATCGTACTTCGGAACTATAGACTAAGTCCGAAGTGAATGGTAAGTAACAAGAACGGATGTTTTTTTTTTCCATTCTCCTGATGGCAAACGATACCACCGCTCATGAACAGTAGCAAAACCAAACATCTTGAAATACAAAACAATACTTGGCATTCCACTGCGCTCGCCACCCTGAGACATAACATGTTAAGTCTCAATATGTTCAGCTATTAATCTGGCTACATTATCCTTTAATCCGAAATACAACATTATATTTACTGTAGTTTGGCGGGAGAAATAGACATTGCGGTGGTACCTACCCAGGCGGCCTCTCACATATGAGAGACCTACGACCAGTGTTGAGATGGTGGCGGCATCTTGTTTAACATACTTCTAACCAAAGAGGCTGCATAGGTGTGGAATCTAATGTATTCTTGCGGTAGATATTATTCAATTATTATAATTATGCTAATTGACCTCGGGAATTTATAAAAAAGCAAACCAGGAAGGCATAACGTGATTTCATTTTATGGACGTAATTTATTATATTAAGCTTTTTATTAATCTTAAATACACGTGATTTTTGGTGTTCTCGAGACATTAGGCTGTTTTTAAGCCTGATAATTTATTACTTATATAAATACACACAAAAATCACATACATAGTCCTGACCCCACACTAAGACTGACTTTTTGACTGGCAACCCCGGTTCGATCGGTCGTCAAAATCTTAGCTCGTAATTTTAATTAAAATAAAATTTATTAAGTGCCTAATAATTGTTTTAAATAAGTTTAGTACATAAATCAGTGCATTAATATTGTAATTAAATCATATTTATGTAAAATAAAACAAGAAATTTCAAACGTTGAGGTTGTACATCTGTTAACTGTCACCGCAAAGGAGAATTTTGAACATTATCGAATAAAACGGCGAGTACTATTGTGTTTATTAACTAATCACATACACAACACAATACTGTACATTGTTTCACTACTGTGAGCCACGTCCATCACTCACTGGCAACGTTCAAGTCTCAACTTGCTTGACAAATAGTGGAAGCAATCTTGACGACGAACACTATTTGCCCCAGACAATTCAACTCATCTCAATCGAAACAACAATACGACACTTTAGTACGCTTTTATTAAATACTAATTAGACAACTCATTAATATCAAAATTCTTTGCCAATTGATTATATTTCATATTAATATTAATAAGAATACCTACCCTCTGGTCCACTAAAAGTAAAATTAATTTACTAAATTCGTATTATATATACAGTTTTACTGCCCACTCCCTTTTTCTTACTTTTTCAGTCCATCCACACTTTTTCCATCATGCAAACCCGCAAAGCTGCTGCCCAAGAGGCTGAGTTCAGGTTGAGCAAAGCGCTAAAGGAACTCAAGGCATACAAAGACCAATGCAAGCAGCTCCTGCAGGAGAGGGAGGAAAGTGAGGATGAAGTAAAAAATATTGTAGACAAGAACTCAGCACTCAAACGTGAGATGGCTGCATTGCACCATAACTATTTATTTATTTATTTATTTAAATGCTTTATTGTACACTAAGTTAACTTAATTACAGAACATTATATTATTACATAGTGGTACAAAAGGCGGTCGTATCGCTCGAGGCAATCTCTTACCGACTACCTTGGGATGGACAGTAAGAGATGGAAAAAAAGAGAGGGCAGTCAATAGTGTACCAAAAAAAAAAAAAAAAAAATTGAATAAAGGAAAAATAAATTAAATAAAATCATATATGCAAAAAACGTGACATACGAATATAATTACAAAATTAACAAACATAACATATACTAGATATATAAATAAATATATAAATACATGTATATACATATACAAGTGCACAGATATCATAATAATACATACAAATACATACTTATTATACAAACAATCAATCACTTGAGTAATGTAGTAGTTAAAGGGACAGGTAGTGTTCTTTAACCATTTTCTTAAAGGACACCAATGTTCGTGCCCGTCTCACTGCATCAGGAAGTGCATTCCATAATCGGACTGCTTGTACTGTAAAAGACTTGTCCATGAAAGTCGTAGAGTGCACGGGCATTCTCAACCTCAGGTTCTCCGACGATCTCAAGGATTTTGTATGTGAATCATGAAGGAACATAAAACGATCTTTAAGATAAGAGGGAGTTAAGGGATTAAACAAGATGTTGTAGAGAAGAAAAAGAATATGAGTATTCCGACGAAGTCGTATGGGTAACCACTTGAGCTTAACACGAAACTCGGAAACATGGTCATATTTGCGAAGGCCAAATATGAACCGTATGCAAAAATTTTGGAGACGCTCAAGTTTATTAAGTTGGTCCTCGGTAAGATCAAGATAGCTGACATCGGCATAATCAAGGATGGGGAGAAGAAGTGTTTGCGCAAGTGAAATCTTCGTGGCGACGGGTAGGAAATTATGTAACCTTCGCAAAGAGCGAGCTGAAGCAAACAACTTTCTACTTAGCTCACGAAGCTGCGGGCCCCAGGTGAGGGATTTATCTAAATACAAACCTAAATTTTTTACAGTATCACTGTAAGGAATAATGATACCATCACAGTATATAGACGGTACAAGATCCCAGTCTAGTTTTGAAATCATTCTGGGGCTGCCGACAACAATGACCTGAGTTTTGGCAGGGTTAACCTGCAACCCATTAGCTTTGCTCCAGTTACAGATGCTTTGGATGTCAACATTAATTTCCGAAATTGCATCAGCTAGCCTATTCAGGGGCGCCCGAGTGTAGATTTGGAGATCATCTGCATAAAGGTGGTAGGAGGAGCGAAGATAATTAGTTATAGAGTTGATAAAAACAGCGAAGAGTAAAGGAGATAGCACGCCGCCCTGAGGGACGCCAGCATTCACAGTGCACCATGAGGAAAAACTTTCCTCAACACAGATACGTTGCCGACGTCCATACAGGTAACTTCGAAACCAATCAACTGCCATTGGAGATATGTTAAGAGAACTCAGAATGCCAAGTAATACATCGAAATCAACGGTGTTGAAAGCATTACTGAAGTCTAGCAACGCTAAGACTGTCAGCTTGCCCTCCTCCATACCTGACCTGATGCCATCCGTAATATGAGTCAGAGTAGTGGTTGTACTATGTCCGGGACGAAATCCGGATTGGAGAGGATTTAAAATATTATTCTTAGAGAGGAAACTATTGAATTGGCTATGGATTAGGCGCTCAAGGACTTTAGACAGAAATGGTAGGATGGAAATAGGACGAAATTCGGAGAGTAGGGAAGCATTAGGTTTTTTAGGAATAGGAATGATGTGGGCTTCTTTCCAAGCGATCGGAAAGGTCCCTGAGGAGATGGAATGGTTTAGGATATGGGTAATGATAGGAAGGATTTCGTCGAGGATAGGAAGAATCATATTACGGCTGACATGGTCACTTCCCATTGCATTCGATGAGATAAGCGAAATAGTTCTCCTAACATCACAGATAGCAAATTGTTTGAAAACGAAACTAGAACAATCGGGAGCCTTAAGGGTAGAAAGATGCTTTAAAGTGTTATCTTTGATCGTCCTGGGGAAACAAGACGGAAAGGAGAAATGATGGTTAAGAGAATTTAAATCTATAGATTTGGGAATAGAGTCTTGTTGAGATTTACCCACTCCCAAAGACTTAAGAAATTTCCAGACTTTAGCTGGGTCTCCGTTTTCTACAGAGTTATGGACATTCTACAGAGTTATATTAACTACCTACTGGTTGCTGAGGAACGGGACAAGCTCCAAGCGGTGACAGAGTCATTTGTGCACTGTAGCTCCCTGTATGAGGAGTCCCTCTGCAGGGTTAGGGACCTTGAGCTGGATCTAAATGTAGCAAATAATACTATTATAAAGTTAGAGAAAGAAATTGAACTTTCACAATCAGCGGCAAATAAAAGTTTATTTAATGAACTAATTGATGTATGTTCAGAGTATACTCCTGTTGAGGCTACTGATATTATAGACCTAACAGGGGGTGACTCACCAAAGTGCCAGCCAAGTATAAACCTACTTAGCAATAAAAAAGTCAAAAAATATATCAAAATCAATAAATTATTAAAAAAATTAAAATCAAAAAATATTAATAAAAACACCATTTTGGAACTTAGGAAAGAACGTAGGGCCCTGGTAGCTAAACTTCAAAATTATGAAATAAAGCTAGAGGACAGCAAAAATATATATGAAATAGACACTCAACGATTGCTGTCTGATATCAGTACTTTAGAAGAGCAATTGAGTTTGACCTACAGCAAATATTTGACTCAACAAACTGAAGTTCAAACATTGCTCAAAGCTTGCGAACAAAAACAAAATGACTATGCTGATAATAAATCTTTAATGTCATCTGAACTGTCCTACTCTCCAAGATATAACCAATCGATTAATGTAGGATGTGAATCATCAATAATAATTGATGACATAAATAATCCAAAAACTTGTACTGTCCCACTTACGCCCAAAAATAGTAAGAATGTTCCAAATCTCAAATATAATACTATAATGTATTCTGACAATGTAGGAAAAGGTATTGGAATATTAATAAATAAAAGTAGTAGTCATCCCCTAGTAAACTACTGTATGCCAGGGATGCCTTATAAACATATTGTTAATACTCTGTCGCAAAAAGTTTATAATGACAACATTTGTATAACAGTCTGCATTGGAGATTGTCAAGGTCTAAAAAAGCGGGACATTACTGAGAGTTTTGAAATATTATTGAAACTCAAATGTCCCAAAATCATATTGTGTGCCTTCCCATATTTAAATAATGTGTCAGATAATGTAAATAACCACACTCATGTGTTAAATAGGCACATGCAATTTTTAATAAGTCACTATAGTGACAAATTTTTATTTTTTGACACCAATATATTTATTGGTAAATATTTTAAACAGACTAGGGATACATTGTATCTACCAAATAAATATTTACATTTACTTGCTACACCTGTAGCTAATTTTTTAAACACAGTCATAAGTAATATGACGAAGACCACAGGCACTACCACTTTTAGTAATGTTACTAAAATAAATGTGGTAAATAATAATTTAAACTTTTAACTTTGACAAAAGGAAGCGGTGAAAATTATATAGTATTATCTCATCAGAATATAAACCGCTTTTCTGGCAAAATTTTAGAGATTGAACTTTTTATTGACACATTTAACATTAGTATATTATGTTTCACAGAGACCTGGTTGAAGGCGCACCTTATGAATTTCAATGTGAATGGTTTCAGGGTCGCCAGCTCGTTAACAGGATTTCGGCGGAAGGTGGAGGTTCCTTAATTCTAGTTCGTGATCATATCACATTTAGGGAAAGAAAGGATATCTCTTGCCTCTCGGTTGAACGAGTGTGTGAGGTCGCATGTGCGGAAACTAATTCCTATGTCATATTGTGTGTCTATAGACCTCCTTCATCAAATATTTCGCTATTTTTATCAACAATGGAGGATATTTTAAATAAAATTAAAAGTAATAAAAAAGTTCTAGTCTGTGGGGACTTTAATATTAATTTACTAGTTGATTCGGTTGATAAGTGTAGGTTTGTGTCTTTATTCGGCTCATTTAATTTTACATGTTTGTTCTCGGAGCCTACTAGAATTACGTCTGAAACTTCGAGTTGTATTGACAATATCATAACAAACTTCGAAGTACTTGAAAAAGGTATAAAGATAGGGGTTAGATCTGACCATAAATGCCAATTAGTGAAATTAGAACATGCTGTAGACAAAACCAGTAGATTAATAACTTTTAGGCCGTTATCTAAGAAAATCCTCGGTCAATTTAACAGTAATGTACAATCAAAAATAGATACTTTTACACTTGATGGCAGTCCAAACGACATGTACTCATCATTATTTAAAATTATACGTAAAGAGTTTGACCAAGTATGTAAAATTAAAACTATTAAAATTAACTCTAAAATAAAATTTAGTGCTTGGGCCACTAAAGGCATTAGACGTAGTAGGGAAATTTTGTATGAGTTATATGACAAAAGGTCCTATACACCTGATGTCAACTTTAAAAAATATGTCGGATTATATTCAAAATTATTTAAAAAAGTATGTATGCAGGCTAAATCAAATTATATAAGTGAAAAGCTTAGATTGTCAGATAATAAAATAAAAACTACCTGGCAAATTATTAATACTGAAACTGGGAAAAATAAAAAAAATGACAACAAAATTGCTCTCCGCATAAATGACGACCTTATTTCAGATAAATCTACTATTGCCAATTATCTTGATAATTTTTTCACTAACATACCATTAGACTTAACTAAACATTTAGATTCATCAGTAGATTTAGCGGAATCTTTTTTAAAGGAAAATGTTCCTGGAAATATGTCTAAGTTTAACTTTCAAAAGGTAACCAGTTGTCAAATAATAAAGGCTTTCAAGCAAATTAAAATAAAAACTACAGAAGATATATGGGGACTGTCTGTTAAAGCTATAGAAGCTATTATTGTTAACATTGCACCGTTATTAGCTACTATTTTTAATTCCTGCCTAAGTGACGGTATCTTTCCCGACTTAATGAAAATTAGTAAAGTCGTACCCATTTTTAAGTCAGGATGTTCGAACAATCCGTCGAATTATAGACCCATTTCTGTACTACCGGCTCTTAGCAAAATCTTCGAAAAGCTTTTACTTAATCAAATGCTAGCACATTTTGATGAAAATAAGTTAATACATAGGAATCAATTTGGTTTCACAAAGGGTCGCTCAACTCAAGATGCCGGGACATCACTAATCACGTCGGTTTTAGAAGCCTGGGAGGCATCTCAAGATGCTCTAGGAGTTTTTTGTGATCTCTCCAAGGCTTTCGACTGTGTTGACCACCAACACTTATTATGAAGCTAAGGTACTACGGAATCAGTGATACGTCACTTGATCTCGTAATGTCTTACTTGTCGGGTCGTGAACAAAAGGTTTCTTTGGACGGGCTCACTTCGGTAGGATCAAAAGTTAAAATTGGGTTCCGCAGGGCTCCATTCTGGGCCCCTTTTTATTCTTAGTCTACATAAATGATCTTCCTTGCATGGTTCAGAAGTGGTCAGACATAGTTTTATTCGCTGACGACACCTCTATAATATTTAAAGTTAATCGGAAAGACGATAATCTAGATACACCTAACAATATTCTTAATTTAATTTCGGATTGGTTTTCTGCTAATAATCTACTATTAAATGCTAGTAAGACTAAATGCGTCCGTTTTGCTTTACCGAACGTGGCAAGCGTAAACACGCGTATCGAATTAAATTCAGAAATTCTAAATTTAGCTAATTCCACAATTTTTTTAGGGATCACTCTAGATAAAAAATTACAATGGGGTCCACAAATTGAGAGATTATCAGCTAAACTTAGCAGCGCAGCGTTCGCGGTCCGAAAAATAAGACAACTAACTGACGTTGCAACGGCTAGATTGGTATATTTTGCTTATTTTCATAGTATAATGTCATACGGCATTATTTTATGGGGATCAGCGGCTGATATCGAATCGATATTCATCTTACAAAAAAGAGCAGTCCGTGCTATTTATAATCTAGGAAGCCGCGATTCTTTGCGATCTGTTTTTAAAGAAAGCAATATACTAACCGTGTCATCTGAATACATCTTTCAGAATATAATGCACGTTCGTAAAAATATTAATAAGTTTTATAAGGTCAGTGACACCCACACCATTAATACGCGGAATAAAAATAAACTAGCAATACCCTCGTTTAGACTAGAAAAGTCAAAAAAATCTTTCTTGGGTAGTTGTATTAAATTTTATAATAAACTTCCCAATAGGATAACGCAGCTACCGGACAAACTATTTAGGGTCCATATTAAAAACAAACTTATGACTAGGGGTTATTATAATATTAAGGAATATATTGAGGATAAAAAAGCCTGGGATTAGGTGTTCTCTTGCACATTGCGACCTCCTGGGGCCCTGAACTATTCGCTTATTACACCACCTAATTTAAATAATTAAAAATATCTAAAATTGTGAACTCAAAAATTAAGCTATATACAATCAAATAAATCAATTAAATTATATGACGACCGATCGAAAAAATCATATAAAAATAATAATTAATATGGCAAATCCTTGTAAGACAAGTCTCAAATACTTATTTTAGTAAATTGACCAAAACCAAGCCCACTGAGTTTGACTCGCTGGATCTACTCAGAAATGGGTCGCGCCGCGTAGTATCCAGTGGTAAAGTAAAGCCCGCTGAGTTTGTTCGCCGGGTCTTCTCAGTCAGGGCCGCGTTGGATCCGGCAGTAAGCCTAAACATACGGGACGTATCGGAAATACTTATGGTCGTTGTCTTAAGTTGGACCCAAAACAAGCCCACTGAGTCTTAGTCGCTGGATATACTCAGGACTGGGTCGCGTCGCGTAGTTCCAGTGGTAGTGTAAGCCCACTGAGTTTGTTTCGCCGGGTCTTCTCAGGAAGGGCCGCGTTGGATCCGGTGGTAACTATAAACCGCTACGCACCGTTGTAATATTTATGGTCCACAAATAATATAATTTAATTTGACTAACGTAAATAATGTATTTCTTTGACAAATAAATTACTATAAAGTAAAAACTAATACTTTAAATAAAATATGAATAAAAACTAAATAAATTAAAAAAACTAATCATAAATTATAAATAAAAATAAAA
Organism: Hyles vespertilio; assembly: GCA_009982885.2. Taxonomy (NCBI): domain Eukaryota; kingdom Metazoa; phylum Arthropoda; class Insecta; order Lepidoptera; family Sphingidae; genus Hyles; species Hyles vespertilio. The sequence continues at coordinate 8,958,567 of CM042832.1, forward strand.
TTAATTTAAAAATAAATAAAATTAATAAATAAATTGATAAAAGCAAGAAATTAAAATAAGTAATAATAAGCATAGGAAATATATTGTAAATAGAGATTAAGTTCTATGTGTATTGACTTGTCATAAGAGCTCCTTAATTGCCTACGTGATCAATAAATACATTTCATTTCAAATACATTTCATTTCATTTCATTTCATTTCATTTCATTTCATTTCATTTCAAGATCGAGTCTTGTGTCGTGTATCAGAAACTACGAGAGACTTTACGGTCTCACAAACATCTAAGCCTGAGACGAATGCCTGTGGGCCTCAGAAACTTTATCTAGATACGGGGATTAAACAACTCTCGCTTCACAGTTGGCGTTTAACAAACTGCGCCACGGAGGCTGTAAAATTGACTACAACTTTGGCAAATTGCGTGGTGACCTGTTGGTAACGGACCAGGCTGCCAACATGTTCACGGTGGTCGCGGGTTCCAAAGACGCACACCTCTGACTTCGGATTCAATCACCACGCACTATAACGGTGAAGTAAAACTTCGTGAGGAAACCTGCATACCATAGCGATGTGTAATAATTTCTATCGAATGTATAGTCTGCCAACCCGCACTAGGCCAGCGTGGTAGAATACGGTCTAACCCCGTTCAATTATTATTTTATTTTATTATATTTGGGAAGCTTACAGCTAATTTTACATGTTAACAATATCCTAAATGTCTAGATGCCAATTAAAAGCTACCACATACAGAATTAAAACATTAAAATTTAGAAATTAACTATATAACTTAAAACACCGAATGAACTTACAACAGCTAACAACATCATACTCTCGATTGTAGACGAGGCCCGTGCTCTGTAGTGGGACGTATATGGGCTGATACATATGTAATAAAAGCATATAAATTTACAGGGTATATCAAGACAGCTACCGCAAACAAAGCCGGGTGGTAATTTTAGTGACCTTAGACAAATACGATTTTTTAACACGCTTTTGTTTTTTTTTTCATCGTATTTGGTTGGTAAATTATAATTGATGTACAAAATGGGAGATCAATTCTTCTTATTATTATTTCCTAAACTGATATAAAATATGTAAAGAATAAAAATATACATAAATGTTTGCTATTTATACAATTTTACAAGAATTTATACAAGAACATTTAATATTATTAAATCAATAATGTGTCCGTACTCTGCAGTTGAATATACACAGTCAGGTCATAAGTATTGTCACACAGTAAAAACTTTTCTTTTAGAATGCTGGCCACAAAAAGTTTATTGAATTCGAATTTCGAATTGTTCATGAAAATAAAAATGTATAGTTTTTAGAATTTTAGTCATTTTTAAATATGGAGTGGACGCTTAAAGAAGTGTTGCAGTTATTGCGATGAATCGTTGCGGTTACGCGCCAATTCAAATTTTTGACATACTGAAAAATTTTAATATAACCAAAAGATTCGTTTATCGTACCATCAAACGATACAATGAAGACTCTAGTGTAGATGACAGGTCAAGAAGTGGTCGCCCTCGGTCTGTTAGGACTCCAGCAGTGATAAAAGCTGTGAAGGCGCGAATTCAAACAAATCCCAAACGTAAGCAGAAACTGGTGACCCTTCAGATGGGGTTAAGCAGAACCACGGTGAAAAGGGTGTTAGATGAAGACTTAGGGCTTCGGTCATATTGAAAAAAACAGGACATCGTTTGAATGCTCGTCTAATGGACCTGAGACTGAAGAGATACCGCACTTTGTTGAAGCGGTACGCGGGAAAAAAATATCGGGAAGTTCTTTTTTCAGATGAAAATATTTTTACCGTAGAAGAGAGCTACAACAAACAAAATGATAAGGTGTACGCATACAGTAGTGAAGAAGCGAACAACCGTATTCCGCTTGTCCAACGAGGTCATTTTCCATCCTCGCTCATGGTATGGTTGGGAGTTTCTTATTGGGGCTTAACAGAGGTATATTTTCGTGAGAAAGGTGTAAAAACGAATGCAGTTGTATATCAAAATACAGTCCTGACGAACCTTACCACCGCAATGTCTATTTCTCCCGTGAAACAACACTGCTTAAATGCACTGTTGTGTTTCGGATTGAAGGACATTGTAGCCAGAGCAACTACTGGACATATTGAGACTTAACATCTTATGTCTCAGGATGGCGAGCGCAGTGGAATGTTGCTACTGTTTATGAGCGGTCGTATCGCTTACCATCTGGCGAACGGCTTGCTCGTCTCGCCATTAACTGCAATAAAAAAAAAAAACCTTGTGGAACCTGTTTCTCATACCATGTTCAATAACAGGCACTGGGTATTCCAACAAGATTCGGCGCCAGCTCATAGAGCGAAGAGCACAAGACTGGCTAGCAGCGCGTGAAATCGACTTCATCCGGCACGAAGACTGGCCCTCCTCCAGTCCAGATTTGAATCCGTTAGATTACAAGATATGGCAACATTTGGAGGAAAATGCATGCTCAAAGCCTCATCCCTATTTGGAGTCACTCAAGACATCCTTGATTAAGGCAGCCGCCGGTATTGACATGGACCTCGTTCGTGCTGCGATAGACAACTGGCCGCGCAGATTAAAGGCCTGTACTCAAAATCACGGAGGTCGTTTTGAATAAACTTTAGTGTCATAAGAATCTATTTTGTTAAGTTCATTTTGGTATATAAATGGTTACATAATGAATAAACTTGTTTCAATTATTTTATATTAAACATGTGACAGAATTTATGACCTGACTAGGAATATTTATAATCCCATCAAAAACAACCTGTAAAAAAATTCCAAGTCTCGCAGCTCAGTTTTTTTACTGCAAAAAGTTGTAAGATCCGTAAATGTAATAATACCAAGTCGAATAATTTATTTAGTCCTTGCTTAAGGGACCTTCTGTATAAAGTTATTAAGTAACTGGTTCAGTTCTTACTGGTGGTAGGTCTCTCATATGTGAGAGGCTGCCTGGGTGGGTACCACCGCAATGTCTATTTCTCCCGTCAAACAGCAGTTTAAATGCACTGTTGTGTTTCGGATTGAAGGACATTGTAGCCAGAGTAACTACTGGACATATTGAGACTTAACATCTTATGTCTCAGGATGGCGAGCGCAGTGGAATGCCAAGCATTGCTTTATAGTTCAAGATGTTGTTTGGTTTTGCTACTGTTCATGAGCGGTCGCATCGCTTACCATCAGGCGAACGGCATGCTCGTCTCGCCATTCACAGCAATAAAAAAAAAAAAAAAAAAAAAGTAAGTTATTATCATATCAATATTAAAAATTCTTTATATTTTAAATAAATAGATTGACTTGGCCCCGTGACTTGACGAACCCGTGCCGGGCTAAATGAAATTGGATTTTTCTATTAATTATCAGCCCGGAGTCAGGAATGGTCCGATATGGGGATAGGCTAGGACATCGTGGGACGGAACACGAGGTGAAAATGGGTGTCCTGGCACCGCTGCCTACCCCTTCTGGGAAAAAGGATTGAGTTTATGTATATCTTTCATCATCATTCATAAGGTCAGGGATGCTCCTATCTAGTGGTCATGGCCTGTCCTAGAATAGGTGCTATGAGTACGCGACCTCGGCCCCCGGGTTACTGCAGTCACTACAAACATTCCCTTCCATGACTGCAGTATCTACTCCTACAGGCCATACTCTCCTTTCCCATTATATCCTCTACTCACAAAACCTATTTCCTTTCCTCCGTTGATGATGGGCAGCAGCGTCATCAGCGCGAGTCTCCTCCTGCGCTCGCCAACCCGCCTGCCAAGCGTGGCGAGTATTGGCAAATACCCCTTAATGGCGACACAAATATTGACCAGGCCCCCAGTCCCGGCAGTCCCACTATTCCTGGCGATGGTAGCAGCCATGGTTACGGTGGGGCAGGTGGTGCTAAGAATCCCCGGGTTGGCCCCGGCTACCACCCCCGACGACGACTGGCCCTGGTAACACACAACATACGCACTTTGAGTACAGATGAGAAGATTGTCGAACTGGAAGAAGAATTGAACGGGTTACACTGGGATATTCTGGGGTTATCGGAAGTCCGAAGAATCGGGGAGGATACGATAACCCTAAAGTCTGGTAACCTGCTCTTCTACCGGTGGGACGACCAACAGTCCCGAGGAGGTGTCGGATTTCTCGTCCACAGGTCTCTCATCAACAACATCGTATCCATCGAAAGTGTGTTGATCAGGGTAGTATACCTTATACTCAGAATATCAAAAAGATATTCATTGAAGGTCATACAGGTATACGCGCCGACCTCGACACACCCAGATGAAGAAGTAGAGGAGATGTATGAGGACATAAGTCGGGCCATACGTACTTCCAAAACCTACTTCAATGTTGTTATGGGGGACTTCAACGCAAAGTTGGGCAAGAGAAGCGATGCAGAGTTGAAAGTGGGGCAATTTGGACATGGGCAACGGAACCTCAGGGGTCAGAGGCTGGCCGACTTTCTAGAAAAAGAGGGACTCTTCGCGATGAACTCTTTTTTCCAGAAGCCGCCTCACAGGAAATGGACCTGGCTGAGTCCTGATGGTTCTACGAGAAATGAGATAGATTTCATCTTGACGACGAATAGACGGATGTTCAGTGATGTCTCTGTGATCAACAGGGTGAAAACCGGTAGTGATCACCGAATGGTTAGGGCACATTGAATATCAACGTCCAATTAGAAAGGCGTCGCTTGATGAAGTCTACGCTCCGACCTACTCGCGCCCATATCCAAAACCCCGAGAGCTTTCAACTCGAGTTGACAAATTGCTTTGATTGTCTCAAAGAAAACCTTGCAGTGGACGAGTTAAACAGCGGTTTAGTAGAAGCTGTCCATACGGTAGGATCTAAGTATTTTAGACCTCACCGTAGAGATAGACCACAAAAACTCTCGATCCACACTCTTGACGTCATGGCCGAACGTCGATCTTTGACGCTGCAGTCTTCCGTTGACGCCGAAGCATATCGGCGGCTCAATAGACGGATCTGGAAGTCCTTGCGACACGATGTCCGTGCTCACAATACTATGAGCATTAAGGAGACAATTGAGCGGAACGGAGGCTCCAAAGTGTTTGCAAGAGACTTGTCTATTGGGCAAAGCCAGTTGTCTAGGCTGAAAACGGACGATGGCCACGTGGTATCGACGAGGGCAGAGGTATTAAGAGAGATCGAGAGGTTCTACGGACAGCTTTACACCTCGGTTGCCGAACCTACTGTTAGCTCGGCCGAAGACCCGAGAGCCGAGTTAATCCGACACTTTAGCGATGATATCCCGGACATCAGCCTGTTTGAGATTGAGATGGCCCTCAAACAACTTAAAAACAACAAGGCGCCGGGTGAGGACGGAATCACTTCAGAGCTTCTGAAAGCGGGCGGAACGGCGATACTGAAAGTCCTTCAGAGGCTCTTCAACTCCGTTCTCCTCGAGGGCTCAACGCCGGAGGCATGGAGCAGGAGCGTGGTGGTACTGTTCTTCAAAAAAGGTGATAACACTTTGCTGAAGAACTACAGGCCCATCTCGCTCCTGAGCCATGTCTATAAGTTGTTTCGAGGGTCATCACAAATCGTCTCGAAGGCAGGTTTGATGACTTCCAGCCTCCCGAACAAGCCGGTTTCCGAAAAGGCTTTAGTACCATAGACCATATTCATACGCTACGGCAGGTTATACAAAAAACCGAGGAATATAACTTGCCGCTTTGTTTAGCGTTTGTGGACTATGAGAAAGCCTTTGATTCGATCGAGACCTGGGCTGTGCTACAGTCTCATCAGCGGTACCACATAGACTATCGGTACATCGAAGTGTTGAGGTGTATATACAACAACGCCACCATGTCGGTCCGAGTACAGGATCAGAGCACGAAGGCTATTCCACTACAGAGAGGCGTGAGACAGGGAGATGTCATATCTCCGAAACTGTTCACTGCCGCGCTGGAAAATGCCTTCAAGCTCTTGCAGTGGAAAGGATTCGGCATCAACATCAACGGCGAGTATATTACTCACCTTCGATTTGCCGACGATATTGTAGTCTTGGCAGAATCGCTGGAAGACCTTAGCACTATGCTCGAAGACCTTAATCGAGTCTCCCAACAGGTGGGTCTTAAAATGAACATGGATAAAACGAAGATCATGTCGAATATCCATGTTGTGCCCATATTTCCCCTATTAGAGTTGGGGGCTCGACTCTCGAAGTTGTAGACGAATATGTCTATTTAGGACAAGAGGTCCGGCTAGGCAGGTCCAACTTCGAGGGAGAGGTTAATCGGCGAATCCAACTCGGTTGGGCAGCGTTCGGGAAACTTCGCGACGTCTTCTAGTCAAAAATACCTCAGTGCCTAAAATCGAAAGTCTTCGATAGTTGTGTGTTACCAGTGATGACATACGGCACCGAGACGTGGCCTCTCACTGTGGGCCTCATTAAAAGGCTCAAAGTCACTCAACGAGCCATGGAGCGGGCTATGCTCGGTGTTTCCCTACGAGATCGAATCAGAAATAAGGAGATCCGTAGGAGAACCAAGGTTAACGACATAGCCCATAAGATTGGCAAGTTGAAGTGGCAGTGGGCCGGGCACATAGCTCGTAGAACCGATGGCCGTTGGGGCCGAAAGGTTCGTGAGTGGAGGCCACGTACAGGCAAGCGAAAGGTCAGACGCCCGCCTACAAGATAGACGGACGATCTGACTAAGGTTGCAGGAAGTCGCTGGATGCAGGCCGCTTCCAACAGGTCATTGTGGAGATCTTTGGGGGAGGCCTATGTTCAGCAGTGGACTTCCTGTGAAATATGAAAATACTAATTATTATGATGGTAATTTAGGTTTACACAAATGTTACACATTAAAATAAGACTATTATTTACGGATTTCATCGCGGATTTGGTTTGATTTTTATTTTATTTTTTTGTCTTCCCGACGATATCAAAAGAATTTTTGCATCTTTTAATGAAATCATTAATATTAAGCAAAAAAATACGAAAAAATCACGTTATTATATGGGAACATCCCATTAATTTTTTTAAATTATTTGTTGTAAAAGCGGCAACAGAAATACATAATTTGTGAAAATGTCAGCTTTCTATGAGGTTTGTGAGACAGCCTGGTGACAGACAGCAAAGGTTTACTAATAGGGTTTCGTTTTAACCTTTATGGCACGGAATCCTAAAAACAGGCGACCTGAATCAGTTTCGCCTGGTTTTTTTTTATTGCCTTGTAGGCAGACGAGCTAGCGGCCCGCCTGATGGTAAGCGGCTACCGCTGCTCATGGACCTCCGTAGTGCCAGGGGACCAGCACAACAAAGTCGATGCCTACCTCGAGGAGAGTACTCTCCTTAAACCCCCGTTTGAAGAAAGACAGGTCTTTTTATTTGAATGAATGCATGAAGTTTGTTTTTTTTATTGAATGTCGAGATGAGCCTGATGGTAGATTATGACCGCTCGTGGACAGTAGCGAAACCAAATAAAACCATGAATTAGACATCGAAGATTGACGTTCCACTGTGTTCGCCATCCCGATATATTATTATTATTTTTGTGATTTTTTAATATTATCGTGATTGAATGCAAAATCCATAGTTTCTGCTATAATAATAATTTAAAATCTTGCGTACCATAGCTTTTTTATAAATAATGTGTGTGCATTATTATTTTAAAAAAACTATGTATTTACCACCTAAATACGACGATAGGAAAAATGTAATAAAAAACTACGTCCTAAATGTTTCGGAAATTGATGTTACTAATTTGCGTCCTTTGTATTTTGTTTAGATTTTTAAATTGTAATTTTTTTTATAGATTTTATGCTAGGCACATGGTTTAAGTTTTTTCTTACGTATGAATTATTATTAAGTTGTTTCAATAACCTGTTATCATCTTCATAATATTTTTTACTGCCACTGATTCTTAATTTTTTGGTAGTAGGTATAACCGCAATGTCTATTTCTTAAACAGCAGTGTATATGCACTGTTGTGTTCTGGGTTGAAGGACATTGAAGGCAAAGTAACGTTTTTTTTAAACTGGCCCGTAATAATTATGCTCCTGATTGTAAGAGCAAATGCTGTCCAGACAGAGCATCTGATGGCATCAGACGGCAATCCCATACCATTGGATATAATTATGCCGGCCTGCTAACTACTGGATATAATGAGACATAACATCTTATGTGTCAGGATGACGAGCGCAGTGAAATGCCAAGCATTGTAATAAGTTCCTAAGCGGTCGTGTCGCTTACTATTAGGCGAATGAAATGCTCGTCTCGTCATTCATTGATAAAAAAAAAACTCAGCTGCAATTAATGAAACCTTCAGACTATGCTCTGCTTTATACCCATTTTTTTTAAATCCTGCCAAACAGTAAATGTCATTTGCGCACGCGCAAAAAACATGATTATTTAACTGGGAAAACGATAACGATTCGAATAAGGAAATTCTCATTATTGATATGCTAAATTGGTATTCGCAAATATGCGTGTTTAACATCTTGTTTCATGGAATCGTTTTAAAAAGGGGTAATGGCAGCCGCATATATAGACTGCTACTGTATGATTACTGGACATATTGAGACTTAGCATCTTGTGTTTCAGAATAGCAGTGTAATTCCAAATATTGCTTTGTAATTCATGGTTTTGTTTGGTTTTGCTACTGTTCATGATTGGTCGTATCGAATACCATCAGTTATCATATAAATACTTATAAATCGCTATGGTATGCAGGTTTCCTCACGATGTTTTCCTTCGCCGTTATAGAGCGTGGTGATTGACTATCAATACACACGTGAATCCGAAAAGTCAAAGATTTGTCCTGATTTGAACCCGCTATATGTCCGGTAGTTACTCTAGCTACAGTGTCTTTCAATCCAAAACACAAGAGTATATTTACACTGCCATTAATGGGAATAATAGACTTTGCGGTGGTACCTAACCAGGCGGCCTCTCACATATGAAAGAAAAAAAGATGGCTAACTTTAAATAAAATAAATAAATTACACCCAACGTAACCCCCATAGTCCTCCTGGTGATTTATCAGCCCGTATACGTCCCACTGCAGGGCACGGGCCTCCTCTACAATCGAGAGTACGATTGAGAGTGGTTAGACCATATAGTCCACGACGCTGGCCTAGTGGCAGGCGGACTTACATACCATAGAATACGTGCTATATATATATATATGTATGTATATATATATATATATATATATATATATATATATATATATATGTATTGTGTGTATGTATATATATATTTTATTTATTATACATATATTTATAACATAAATTTATTATATATACTTTCTCATGTAAGTATATGTATGTTTATTATTTTTCGTATATTTAATTATAAACATCACTTAATTTATCATATTCAAATTTGTTAATTTATGCGCCTACTTTGTTTTCTCTCTGCACCATCCAAAGGTAGACTGGCAGAGAATGCCTCAGGCATTAAGTCCGCCTTTATATATTTATTTTTTTGTATATAAAGCATAAATAAATAAATAAAATAAATAAATATGCAGGTTTCCTCACGATGTTTTATTTCACCGTTATAGTGCGTGGTGATTGATTATACAAACATGGCTCCAAAAAGTCAGAGGTGTGCGTCATTCGAACCCGCGACCACCGTGAACATGTTGGCAGCCGCGTCTGGTCCGTTACCACACACTTCTGCGTGATTTTAAAATTAATTAGAAAAAAAAAAAACAGGATGAGTTAAATCACATAACTATTTGAAAGTTATTTATTGAAAAGTCAAGACGTTATAGCAATCTTATTAATTTTTCGAATGACTTTTATGGACTCAAAGTGTAGTTTATTTACGTCCTTCGTATTGATTATCGAATATTCGTTTCTGATACGCAGTTATAATTAACTAAACAATCGAACGAACTAACTTCACATACGGATTTGCCTGATAAATATAAACAAAAGTCATACCCAACTGTTATTGTCCAAGATGAAAAATTAACTCATTTTATACTATGTTGTTTTAATCTCTTTTTCCTGATGTACAATTAAGTTAATAATATATATTAAGCTGCTCTTCCAATACCCCGGGGCAGGCAGAAAGGAGTGTGTCGTTGTGGCAGCCTCCGTGGCACAGTTGGTTAGACGTCCGCCTGTGAAATGAGAGGCCGCAAGTTGATCTTTGCATCAAGAGAAATGTTTGTGCGGTCCACAAATATTATCGAGTTTTGTTGTCTGTGAGACCGAAAAGTCTCTCGTATTTCCTGATACACGTGTCGTGTACACAAGACTCGATCTCAGTGTGGATCAGGACTATGTATGTGACTTACTGGTATTAAAAATCCGAATATACATAGAACCCGAAACTCGACACATTGGTTCAATATGACGGCTCCATAACCGGTTTGTACGTTCGCTATCCGGGATTCAAATATCCTACCATTTGTAATAACAGACATACATTTTATATAAGCCACCATGTTTTTTCAAAAGTTGACATGATCTGATATAGTCCCACAAACATATCTGACCCGGTGAGAGAGTCGCTGTTGTCGAATTTGGTATTGCCATTAAAAATAGATATTGCAATAAAGTTGGTAATGTAAGATTTTTCAATCCGATCGATAGTGTCAGGAAAATGAGTGGGCTAATTTCATCTGCCTGCTATTTTTCCTTCACAAGATTTCTATCAAATCGCCTCCAAACCCTTAAACAAGTGCATCTGTATCAGCAGGGCAAGTGCCAGGAGGCCCGTTAACGATTTAGAGTGGTTAGGCCATATCACAGGCTATATAATCCACCACGCTTGGCTAATGCGGGTTGGCGGACTTACATACCATTGAAATTCTTATAAATCGCTATGGTATGCGGGTTTCCTCACGATGTTTTACTTCACCGTTTTAGTGCGTGTCTATTGACTATCAATACACGCATGACTCCGAAAAGTCAGAGGTGTGCCCTGAGATTCGAACCCGCGACAACCGTGAACATGTTGGCACGCACGTAACGATAAATTCTAGGTTATGATATGTACTTACATGTATTGTACTAGTACGTACGAAATTTTGTTTACGTGGAGTTTATTTTTGAAAAGCTGACAACACAAACCTGTGGCGGCATCTACGCGTTGGTACAATTTTTCGAAGGGTATTATTGGTGTCTGAGACGCTTTTATTCCTTCATAAAATGTAATACCTGAAGTCTAACGTTCCAAGCGTCACTTTATCAAGTTCTCGGCATATTTCCCTAGTTTTAAATAATGCAGGAAAAATAAATACATTGAGTAAACAACCAATGGCAGATATGTCAGCGACTGGCAGGTAGACTGACATTCCAAATGACGTTGTTGTTTTCACTTTTGGCCACCGGGCCACATAAGTTTGTGGCTCTATAAATAATATTAAATGAGTTTTGACATAAGGCGTAAAAAAATCCTTAACCTTATATGAAAAATTGGTCATCTACGCAAATAGTTATTTTTATTATATTTTTATTGCAATGAATAGTGAGACGAGCATGACGTTCGCCTGATGGTAAGCGATACGACCGCTCATGGACTGCAGCAAAATCAAACGCCTTGAATTACAAAGCGATGCATGGCATTCCACTGCGTTCGCCATCCTGAGATGTAAGATGTTAAGTTTCAATATGTCCAGTAGTTTCTCTGGCTACAATGTCCTCCAATCCTGAACACAATAGTGCATTTACGCTGCTGTTTGGCGGGAGAAATAGACATTACGGTGGTACCTACGCGGGCGGTCTCACACATATGAGAGACGTACCACTAGTATAATACAACGTTTGCTCGTTTGCTAAACCTATTTGTAAAAAAAATCGTTAATTAAAGAATGTTTACGCTATAACTTATTCAAATGACCCTACAGTATTTTTTTGGTAAAATAACCACGTTTTAATATTACAAACTAGTTTTGTTATTAACTTCCCACGCGCCTAAACCGTCAAAGTTGGTTAACAATTAAAATTTTGTAAGGGTCCGCTCATTATATTAGATTATTAGTAGACATAAAAAACCTTTTTTATATCAGTGTTTTGAAAATTAATTATATCGCATCGAATAAAAAACGGATGAAGGGAAAGAATATCAAAATACATGTAGGAAAACATAAAGAACTAAATAAAGAAATAACACCCAACATTCTGAGTCCTGATACATACTCCTGACCCCAAACACTAAGATCGAGGTCTTGTGTCGTGTATCAGGAAACAAGAGACGTTTTCGCTCTCACAAACACCGAGACAACAAAAATCCGAATAAAATATTTGTGCGCCGCCCAAGCATTTCTCTCGGCTGCGGGGATCGAACCCGCTGCCTCTCGTTTCACAAAGTGACGCCTAACCGTCTGCACCACGGAGGCTGTCATATCATGCCTTTTCCCAGAAGGGTAGGTAGAGTTACCAGGACACCCACATTTCGCCTTATATGTCGTAGAAGGCGACCCTATCGCCATATCGGGCACAAATTCCTCACTACCGACTGATAATGAATAAAAAAATATTACTGCTGTCTACTGTGTACTGTCCGACTCGGGATTCGAACTTGTAACCCCCCAAGAATCCCCCCTTTATAAAAACGATACGAACATCGAATGTTCGGACGCAGTACGTAACTTCACTAATGTGCCTATACTCCATCGGTTTAGGTACTTAACTAAATGTAAACAAACCATAAAAAAGGTTATTTAACATTGCCATTTCTCATTTCAAAATTAATTGAAGACAAAAAAATTTTTTATGCAAATGTAAAACTACAATACATGTTCAATTTTATTATAACGATTATAATTATGAATGTGTAAGCATGGAAACAATTAAATTATGTGAGATCATAATTAAATTACCTAAATTAAATTATCTAATTTACATAATGCAGTCTGTCTATTAAAAAAGACCCAAACACTCGGGCATTCAAAACATTTTCATAAAAGTTACAAGAAATATTATGCTACAAAATCGAGAAGTACAACTTTATCGTAATGCGACTATTTAAATGAAAAATAATGCGTTAAGTCGGATAACTAAGCATCATCGTATGTTATGTGTGGCAGCCAATTATTATTCATTGCGATAATGTACTTACTGTTTTCGTGAAGTGGTGAAGTGTTTGGAAGTGTTCATCGTTGTTCTTTACTGTTTTAGTTATTATTTGTTATAAGCTGCTGTTAATTGTTGTTAATACTTGTTACTTGGTTGACTAAGAAAATATTCGTAAATTGGACATTGCAATAAAATGTTGAACAACCATGCGTCACGTGTTTTGGTTTGTTTACTTTAGTTAAGTACCTAAACCGATGGAGTATAGATACTCCACAAAATGTTGGATTCCTCTATCGTACGTCGCAACCATAGACTAAGTTCGGAGAAAATGATAAGTATAATAGAGGATAGTATTGATGTTTAGAAGTGGAAATCTTATATCTTACTCCGGACGTTGAACATCAGAACATTCAAAGTTCGTATCGTTTTTATAGAGTAACCCTAAAGGCAGAATTCTTCAAATTTTCATACATTTAAAATATGCATATTTATTCAGATTTATGTCTGTGGTCAGTAGTACTATTTGAGTGACTCAGTTTAATTATATGGTTTCTACGTATTAACTATATCTATGACGCAAAAAACATAAAATTTTATATTTATTATATTTTTCAAGTTGAAGTGCGTGGTGGTCTGTTGGTAACGGATCGGACGCCATCTTGAACATACGGTGGTCGCGGGGTCAAATCCCAGAGCTCTGACGTCGAAGTTATATGTGTATTGATAGTCGATTACCTTTTATGGTGAAGGAAAACATCGTGAAGAAACCTGCATATTATATCGATTTGTATCTATTTCTATGGTATGTAAAGTCCACCAACCCGCACTAGGCCAGTGTGGAGGACTATATGGCCTAGCTACTCTCAATCGTACTGTCGATTGTAGAGGAGGCCCGTGCCCTGCAGTGGGACGTGTATGGTCTGTTATAGACACAATGGATCTAAACAAGTCGATGTTTTTTTTGTACAGTTAGCCGTATTAAGTATAACGTATACATATTTGATTAAAAATATATTGCTTGAAAATTATAATTACATAATGAAATGCTCTGATTTGAACTAACTTGTAACTTTTGTAATAATCTCTAAATTGTAACTAGTTTTGAAAAGAGCAACACTAGAGTTTCTTGCCCGTCCTTCTCTAGTGAAAATCGTTTTCCAAATCGGGTGGTAGATCAAAAAATAACTGCAGGCTGAAAATGAATAGAAAAATCTAAGAGCATTTCGTCCGACTCGGGAGCCAAACCTTAGTGCTGTAAGCGTATCGTAGTACAACTAAGGCAATCAAGAAGTATTTCAGACAGCCTGCGTGGCGCAGTCGGTTAGACACCGCCTGTGCAACGAGAGGCCGCGAGTTCGATCCCCGCACCCAGAGAAATGTTTGTGCGGCCCAAAAATATTTCTTTCGGGTCTGGGTGTTTGTGAGACTGAAAAGTCTCTCGTAGTTCCTGATACACGACACAAGACTCGATCTTAGTGTGGGGTCAGGACTATGTATGTTACTGTTGGGTATTCAACATATTATGTTATCATGTACTGGAATTTCTGCTTGGAATGGTGATGAGCTGGCAAACTTTTGATAAAAATAAAATTGGTGAATCGTGAATGTTAATAGTCTCTGCCTACCCGTCAGAGTACATATTTGATCGAAGAGGAAGTCCATGCGTTACAGTAACGTTTCAGGGTAAATAAAATATACCGGGTATCTCAAGACTGCTACCGAAAACGGAGCCAGGTGGTAGTTTTAATGACTACAAACACAATGCACATAAAAATTTCGCAAGAAACGCGACAATTATTTTTATGATTTTTTAAATATCGTCAGTTTTGGGTGGTAAATCCATAGTTTTTGCTAAAATAATAATTTTAACACTTTTATACCTTATATTATTTTTAAATAAAAGGGTATACACTAATATTTTAGGATAAAATGTATTTACCACCCAAATATGGTCATAGGAAAAAAATAACAAAAAAAAATTGTCGCTTTTTTTTGCAATTTTTTCTATTGCATTGTGTCTGAAGTCGCTTAAACTACCACCCGGCTTCGTTTTCGGTAGCAGTCTTGATATACCCTGTATAATATAATATATATGTATAATACGTAAGCATGTATCACAACATTCAAATCATCAAAATAAACATTGTATGCACGACTTCGCATTACCTATTTGATACCATCAGTTGCGAGTATTGAGTCATCAGATTTTAAACGAAATCAAAAAGAAGGAGGATCTTAATTCTGTATTATTATGAGTCATTAAAATTTTAAAATATTTGTCTTTTTTTATTGCATTCATTGGGAAGATGAGCATGGCGTTCACCTAATGCAAGCGATACGACCGCTCATGAACAGTGGCAAACCAAACACCTTGAATTACAAAGCAATACTTGGCATTACACTGTGCTCGCCATCCTGATACAAGATGTTAGGGCTCAATATGTCCAGTAGATACTCTGGCTACAATGTC
The DNA here is from genome assembly GCA_009982885.2 of Hyles vespertilio. Lineage (NCBI taxonomy): Eukaryota > Metazoa > Arthropoda > Insecta > Lepidoptera > Sphingidae > Hyles > Hyles vespertilio. The sequence continues at coordinate 8,974,035 of CM042832.1, forward strand.
TCATCGAAACACAACAGAATATAAAAATAAGCCTATCTAAGGCAATCTAGGCAGTTCTTTAAACAAGAAGACATATAAATGAATTGCAAGCAACAAGTTGGATTTAGAACACGATACCAAATAACTAAAACCACACTTAAAAACCTTTCCAGCAATTGCAAGGTTATTTGACTTACGTACGAAATTAAAAAATAAATATCGAAGGGTAATAAGAACCTTTAAGTATAAAGGACAGGTCCATCAATAATGAAAATGATTTGCCAAAAAAAAAAACTTTCATTGATTACGTCAAGCGTTGTGGTAGTCTCCGAGCACGTACGTTGTGCAACGCTAGCTAGCTCAGCACTTAGTCGTGACATCGCTGCGTTGCCAGACGCACATTGTTTGTCGGTCTGTGTTCAGTGATTTGTTTTTGTGATAATTAAATTTGCGGTGAGTTTATTTATTTCATTTATACACGTGTTTGTCGGATTTGAAAATTTATAATTCGAATTTTGAAAATGGAACGTTCGGAATTTGAAATTTATTTTGTATTTATTTTTAATTGTGATATATTTGGAAAAATAGTTTGTAAATATTTTTGGTAATTATTTATTTCTTCATATGAAATAAAATAAACAACGCGAATTTTGAACGTGACAAAAAAAATATTCTGTTAAAATTAGGTCAAGAACACACTCAATGTGACTTATATTTTAATTTATTTTAATATGATCATAGTAATTATTAAAAATAATGAATAATGCACGTATTTTTTTGTAGGGCGTTTAAATTTATGCGTAATATTTTTCGTTTACATGACAGTTTCTATATGTATTATATACAGTGCCCTCCAAAAGTTAGTTGAAATTAATTCACCTTAACAATTATGTCACGTAATTTCTAAAATACGCAGTTTCAATAAAAGAACTGTTTACTATTAATGGTCAGATACACTATTCTAATACAATGGGTATAGAAGTTTTCGAAATTTATTTTTCTTTTTTTCTTAATCGATGTTTATATTCTCACTACTTAAATTGAGTGTGTCAAAAGTCAGTTGAAATCTTCATTGAAATTGGAAACTTTTAACGATTTCTGATAATCTCGTGGTTTTAAACTCATTTACCAATATTGTTTGGGCAGTTTGGTTAGTTCACTTTTATTAATAAGATATTGTGAGATCATATGACTGTTTTAGAATTAATAATGGCTCTAAGGCAAAAATAACGAGTAAAAGATAGAACAAAGATGAGTGGTAAATAGAAAAAAAAATAAAAAACTTTAGTGCTGAGGAAAAATGATTTAAAGTTAGTCCCGAAGATAAACGAATAATAATTCAGAAGAGTTTGAAATGTAATGGTCTTGCAGATAGGCCACGGTAGAGGCGTCCTAGGTCTACTTCTTCTGTTGATGATCAACAAATTATGCGGTAGTGTAAAATGAATCCCAAGATTGTGATACGAGGAATCAAAAATAGTAATAGCAAGTAGAAACCACGGTTTCTATAACTACTACCAGGCGATGTCTGCATGATGCTAATTTACGAGGTCACGTTGCCAGAAAGAAACCTCATAGCATCGATCCATAAAACAGACGGTTGGAGTTCGCCCGCAAATATTTAGATAAATCAATAGACTTTTGGAATATCGTATTTTTTTCGCGATGCATCAAAGTTTGAACCGTTTGGAAAAAGAGGTCGACAAATTGCATTTCGTAGTAGCAATGATAACTCTTACGACGACAATCACTTGTAGCCTGCTGTAAAACACAGCGTTGACAGTATGATGGTTTGGGGATGTTTTTCTTGGCATGGTGTGGCCTGACTGCATATAATTGAAGGCAGATAAGATCATAGATCTATTATAATATTCTCCATGAAAATTTATAACAATCTGCTGAACATATGGGGTAAAGACAATTTTTTAAGTTCCAACAAGACAACATCCAACTAAGCAATTTGTAGCATACGGCAAGGATAACTGAACAATATTTTGAAAATAACGAAGTAGACTTCTAGGATGACCTTCAATATTACTCGACCTTCACTCTATTAAACATTTGTGGGATAAATTGACACGAGAATCCCTGTTTCTACAAAAGGCAACAGGATTTTTTTGAAAAATAGAATTCATGAAACATGGTCGACTATACTGGTCAAAACTTTACAAAATCTTGTAGAATCAACGCCTAGACAATTTAAAACAGTTCTACAGAATAATGGCGGCCATACAAAATATTAAAAGTTAAGACAGTGGCAAATATAACAATCCTTAGAATATTTGTTCAACAATTTCAACTAACTTTTGGCACCGTAATTTTACTGTTTCTCTACATTAATTATTATTAATAACTTTAGAATGTTCCTTTTGTTGATACAAACTTTCTAAATCAATTAAATTTTAATGAACGGTTCTAGAACCAATCATTTGAATAGGTTTTATAATTCATTTCCTCACATTTATTATATTTTGATCATTTCAACTAACTTATGGAGGGCACTGTATATATATATATATATATATATATATATATATATATATATACAGGGTATATCAAGACTGCTACCGAAAACGAAGCCGGGTGGTAGTTTAAGCGACTTCAGACACAATGCAACAGAAAAAGTTTAAAAAAAAAGTGACAATTTTTTTTTGTTATTTTTTTCCTATGGCTATATTTGGGTGTTAAATACATTTTTTTCCTAAAATAATAGTGTATACCCTTTTATTTATAAATAATCTAAGGTATAAAAGAGTTTAAATTATTATTTTAGCAAAAACTATGGATTTACCACCCCAAAATTACGATATTTAAAAAATCATAAAAAATAACTGTCGCGTTTCTTTGCGAAATTTTTAGTTGCATTGTCACTAAAACTACCACCCGGCTTCGTTTTCGGTAGCACTCTTGAGATACCCGGTATATGTATAATATTTATCCATTTTACATAGGCAATGTTTTTTGAAGTATGCTAGTGTAATCCTTTTAAAAAAACACGAAACCTAAACAAAATCAAGGTCTTAAATTAAAAAAAAATGTATATTATATTTTTATAAGTCTACGTTTGGTTAAATAACCTTTCCTTCTTTCTATAGCTCGTATAATCCAATTTTGGGTTAATTTGCTCTTGACCGCATCTAAATCGTCTTGCCAATCTTTCAAATAAGGAAATCAAAGATATACGTTTAAATATGTCTGACAAACTTTGAGTCGAATTCTTTTGTAACATTACACTATATTTGTATCAGTTCATATATGTACGTCGCACTGCAGGACACGGGCCTCTTCTGCAATCGACAGAACGATTGAGAGTGATTAGGCCATATAGTCCACCACGCTGGTCTAATGCGTGTTGGCGGAGTTTGCATACGCTATAAATTCTTATAAATCGATATGGTATGCAGGTTTCCTCACGATGTTTTCCTTCACCGTTTTTAGTGCGTGGTGGTTGACCATCAATGCACACTTGATTCCGAAAAGTCAGAGGTGTGCCCTGGTGTTCGAACTCGTAACCACCGTGAACATGTTGGCAGCCGCGTCTAGTCCGTTTACCAACAGGCCATCACGCACTTATTATACTATATAATAAAATACAATTCAAATAAAGAGATGATATGATACCGTTTACGTTTTAAATAGGTAATGTAACGGAAGAAACTACCTATACCTATTGCGCCATCACTTAAGAAACTATTATTTTACAAATAAAAGGAAAAAATTTATTACATATCTTAAAATATTCGATCCGTGACTTTTGAATTCGAAATTCAAAATTCAAATTACTAATTTCACATTTAGGAATAAATTTGAATAAATATTTCACAATTTTTTTTGCTTAGTTGATTGTTTTTGTAATTTTAAGTGGCCGATTGTTTTATATTTCAAATGTGGCACGCGATTAGCTCAAGGGATTCATTCCAATCCATCACGACGTAGTATAATGGCCTTCAACACATTCGCACATTGCGTTATGTACTATATAATGCTTATGTATTTTCTTGCTTCGATGTATACCTATACATCTATACATATAAATAAAATTGAAGTGTCTGTTTTAAAAGTGAAAATAAAAAAAATGTCCCACTACATATCGTTATATACACGATACCTGTGCCGAAAATGATATTTTAAAATTTTTTGTCTGTCTGTCTGTCTGTCTGTCTGTATGTCTGTCTGTCTATCTGTCTGTTTGTTCCAGCTAATCTTTGAAATGGCTGGACCGATTTTGACGGGACTTTTTTTGTCAGGTAGCTGATATAACAAGGAGTAACTTAGGCTACATTTATTTTAGAAAAATAAAGTAACGTTGCAATGCTCAGTGCCGCGCGCAGCTCACGCGCATGCCACCACTGGGCCGTCACGTCGGGCGCCTCCCACCACTTCTCCCACCAACGAATCAATATCACAATTACAAAATATTGTATATAAAGAAAAATTTTCAATAAAGCTAATACAAAAAACTGAAAATAAATGTGTAACGGAAGTTTACCGCCGCTCGCTAAGAGATGGCGCCACCGTAAAATTAGATCGCGGTATGGTTTCGTTACAAAGGTAAATTATAATGCAAAGAACAAAAAAAATATATATTTATTAACTTTTTTGTTAAATTCCACGCAGACGAAGTCGCGGGCACAGCTAGTACATACATAAACTCACGACTTTTCCCAGAAGGGGTAGGCAGTGGTGCCAGGACACCCACATTTCGCCTTGTATATTCCGTCCCATCATGTGATAGGTGGCGAGCCTATCGCCATATCGGACACAAATTCCAAACTCCGGGTTGACAAGTAATACAAAAATCCAATATCACTTTGCCATACTCGGGATTCGAACCCGAGACGCCAGCTTTGCAAGCGTACCGTAGTACAACTACGCCACCCAGGCTGGCTAGGATTTAGAGATTTCTTAAATTATATTCATACCAGAAAAATCACAGATGTTGTTTTTATTACAATTAATGGTGAGACAAGCATTTCATTCGGCTGACGGTAAGCGGTTGCCAAACCAAATAAAATTTTAAATTACAAAGCAATGCTTAGAATTCCATTGCACTTGCCATCCTGAGACATAAGATGTCAAGTCTCAATATATCCATATGTCCAACTCTTACACTAGGTAAGAGTCTATTTTGTGATCGACAGACTCTGTGGCGTAGTCGGTTAGACGCCGCCAGTGAAACGAGAGGCCACGAGTTCGATCCCCGTGCCGTGAAATGTTTGTGCGCCCACAAATATTTGTTTCGGATCTGGCTGTTCGTGAGACTTAAAAGTCTCTCGTAGTTTCTGATACACGACACAAGACTCGATGTTAGTGTGGGGTCAGGACTATGTATGTGACTGTTGGGTGTTATTTATTATTAATCCCATTGTTATCTGTAAGACATTGCTTTAAACGATAAGACCGCCATATGTACTTTTTTTATGTTTGTATGTTGTAATTTTTTATGTGTACAGTAAAGATTTAAATAAATAAATAATTAGAATATTTTGGAATACTCTTGCAAGAAGCTTCGACAGACTATGCCTTATATAAACTGTTGCCACCATCTCAAAAAATCGAGCACAATTTTTGTAGACGTAGACATCGTTTTATTTGACATTTTGCAAAATTAGGCAAAGGATGCCTTTCTAGACTTTTTTATGCAATGTATAAATATTTTGATTTTCGTTTAATTTCGTCACCCTATGAAGGACAATGGAAAGACGGATCATATTTAGTTGGTTGTACGTGCAACCTTGAACGTCTCTTAGTCTTACGTCTCCTATCGTACAAAGAAAGGCCATCTTATATTGGTTGGATGCTTAATGATAGAATATTATAAAAGTGTTGTTTTTAGTAATAAAGGACAATGCTTATTTTACTATGAAACATTGTAACGGTGCGAAGGATTTAACGGTTTTATACCTCAATGAAACCTTTTTTATTGTGTAGGGGAAAAAAATCAATAAAAACATATTTACTGTCCCACAAACTTATCTGACCCGGTGAGAGAGTCGCTGTTGTCGAATTTGGTGTTGCCATTAAAAATAGATATAATAATAAAGTGGGTGAAGTAAGATTTTTCAATTCGATCAATAGTGTCAGGAAAATTAGTGGACCAGTTTCCTTTGCATGTTATTTTTCCTTCCCAAGATTTCTAACAAATCGCTCCCCATACCTTAAACAAGTGTATCTGTATCAGCCCATATACTATATGTCCCACTGTTGGGAACTGCCCAATTCTACAATCGAGAGTGCCATTGAGGGTGGTTAGGCCATATCATAGGCCATATAGTCCACCATGCTGGCCTAATGCGGGTTGGTGGACTTACATACCATAGATATTCTTATAAATCGCTATGTTATGTAGATTTCCTCACTATGTATTCCTCCACCGTTTTAGTGCGTGTTTATTGACTATCAATACCCACATGACTCCGAAAAGTCAGATTTGTGACCTGGGATTCGAGCCTACGACCACCGTGAACATGTTGGCAGTCGCGTCTGGTTCATTCATCAACAGGCCCCCACGAACGTAACGATAAATTCTAGTTTATTATATGTACTTACATGTATTGTACTAGTACGTACAAAATTTTGTTTATGTGGTATTTATTTTGAAAAGCTGACAACACAGACCTGTGGCGGCAACTACGCGTTGATACAATTTTTCTAAGGGTATTATTGGTGCTTGAGATGCTTTTCTTCCTTCATAAAATGTAATACCTGAAGTCTAACGTTTCTAGCGTCACTTTATCAAGTTCTCGGCATATTCACTAGTTTTAAATAATGCATTATAAATAAATACATTGAGTAAACAACCAATGGCAGATATGTCAGCGACTGGCAGATAGACAGACATTTCAAATGACGTTATTGTTACCACTTTTGGCCACCGGGCCAGATAACTTTGTGGCTCTATACCTATAACAGATCTTTTAATAGAACACATTGATGATGTCTGATAGTTTTTTAATATAAGCTGTGTGAATTTTATATGTCAAAAATGGTCAAAATATATGGTCAGTTTTTGTTTACAAATTCTGTGGCAATTAGCAATAGCAGGAATATAGAACAGAAGCTGTAAAGTAATCGAAAAGACGGGAAGTTAAAAAATATAGAAAATAAACCAAATCCCGCGATAATACCCGTAATTAATAGTTTTATTTCAATTCCACTATGTCATTTGAAGAGTCGTTTGTATAAACAGCATCATGGACTATACAAATCGCTTGCATCAGAACGGAAGACAAATATATTAAACAAATTTACTTAACTACGTCAATGGTACAAAGTTATTTATTGAAACTACATGTCTTCATAGTTGTTTGATGGCAGCTGTTTGTGTCCTGTTTTTACTGGTACGTCTCTCATATGTGAGAGGCTGCCTGGGTAGGTACCACCGCAATGTCTATTTCTCCCGCCAAACTGCAGTATATGCACTGTTGTGTTTCGGTGTGAAGAACATTGTAGCCAGAGTAACTACTGAACATATTGAGACATAACATCTTATATCTCAGGATGACGAGCGCAGTGGAATGCCAAGCATTGCTTTGTGATTGGTAGTTTTATTTTACTACTGTTCATGAGCGGTCGTATCGCTTACCTTCAGGCGAACGGCATGCTCGTCTCACCATTCGTAACAATAAAAAAAAACGTGACTTGTCCCATTAAAATGTAATAATAATTTGATCCGTGGTGCTTATGCGAGGTTATTTACCTCTTTAGTTCAATATTCTGTCACCCGCTTCGGAAAGAAGTCAAAAATATGTACAAATATTGATTTAACTTTATTATTGATTTCTTTGGTTAAAGACAAGTTAGACATTCCCGTAGACTCGGCTCGCTTCAATGCTCGGTGCCATTACAATGCGTATTGTTGGTCCTGCGACACAGGAGTTGCAGTGGCGGGTGTGAGAGCAGGAAAGTCTCCAAAAGGTGCTATATTAGTTTAACTGGTAATTTCTATGAGCGAATTTTTATGAACGATGAAGAAAGCAACTTATTTTAGCATGACAATGGCGCTGAATGGCTTTTAAGAAATATTATTTTACTCGTATACTAGCACGGCATAATTGCACTACACCTGATGGCAAGCGCAAAAGCCGTCCAGGCAGAGAATCGCATGGCATCAGACGGCAGTCCAATGCGATTCGATACAATTATGCCGGCCTGCTGAGATGCCTCTTCACACTATGGCGGAAGGTCCCAGGATTATAGGAAGGAGGGATTACTCGTGACGGCAAACAATTCTACAGCTTGACGGTTCGACACAAATAGAGATAGATAGATTATTGATTTGAATACAGAAACGAGTTGTCAACGGCTGATGCGAAGGATGGCCAAGTCGAAAGATTGTTATTTACTCAAGAGTAAATATTGTAGGCAGTTAAATATGTGAGTTGTATATTACAGAGCCTTGTGTTGATGTACATGATGTTGGAAACGAATAGAGGGAACATTGACATAAATATATGGAAAGTTCGTAAATTGTTGCGACGTAAGTGGTGCGCGCTCCAGTGCATCTCTAGTGGAGCGATACAGATATAAAAATAAAGATAAATTATGTTACATCCTTATATCACTAGCTAATAATATTTTTATATGTCTGGCAGTCTGACTTTTTAAATGCTATGAATGTATTCTTATTTTTTTTTTATTTGATTGATGTAAAAAAACGGATGAGTGTTGTCTTTGTTTTGGAGATTATCTCTTCATATTATCGAACATAAAAGAATATTCCTTTATAAATATATTAATATTCGTTGATAATAAATGAGAAACATATTGAATGAAGTAATTCTAAGCTTTTAATAATTAACATCATCGTTACGCTGAAATCGAATATATTAAGGTCATTTAATTTATTTCAGCGCGATTTCCACAGTCATCTCTTTGAAACTCCAAATGTACAGCAACTGGTGTTAGGTCTCTCATATGCGAGAGGCTGCCTGGGTGGGTACCACCGCAATGTCTATTTCTCCCGTCAAACAGCAGTTTAAATGCACTGTTGTGTTTCGCATTGAAGGACATTGTAGCCAGAGTAACTACTGGACATATTGAGACTTAACATCTTATGTCTCAGGATGGCCAGCGCAGTGGAATGCCAAGCTTTGCTTTGTAATTCAAGGTGTTGTTTGGTTTTGCTACTGTTCATGAGCGGTTGTATCGCTTACCATCAGGCGAACGGCATGCTCGTCTCGTCATTCACTGCAATTAAAAAAAAAAGGTACGTTACTTTTTAAATACCTGTCGTATTTGCAATTTATATTAGTCTGTGTGAGATATCTTAACGACTGAGGCTGTATATCATAAACTGACTAATCCTTGGACTAATCTAACAGAAATTACACAACATAAGTAATAAAAGGAGGCTGAATCACCAAGGCTTAATACTAAATGAGGTAAAGTTTGTATTCGCAGTTTTAGGCGGCGAACGCCGGAAGGTATTTCTACTTAGAATGTTGTTTTGTAAGGTCGTGTAGTTTTAGCTGGATTGTGAGTAACATAATGGTCGTTTAGTCCTTTGGTGCCGGAATGTTGAACAAGGTAGCATGGATGACTTATAGACACACTAAATTACACATATAGTCTCTGCCTACCCCTATGGGATACAGGCGTGACGATTATGTATGTATGTAAATTACATATGCAATTATTTAGTGCATTGGCGAAATAGAGTATACTGATTGTTCATTCTGGGCGACTTCTCTTCACTCAGCCATATTAAATATAACGTAAACATATTCGTATCAAAAATATTTATTGTTTTACAACAAATTATTAATGAACTGCTCTGATTTAAACTTGTGTCGATTTTAATAAACAGGAACAAACGTGTTTTTTATGGTTTCTTTTATATATTTTATTTTATTTATTTAAGGCCATCCACTGGAAATTACATTGTTCTTTATACTGGGTATCTCAAGACTGCTACCGAAAACGAAGCCGGGTGGTAGTTTTAGTGACTACAAACACAATGCAACTAAAAATTTCGCAAAGAAACGCGACAATTATTTTTTATGATTTTTTAAATATCGTCATTTTTGAGTGGTAAATCCATAGTTTTTGCTAAAATAATAATTTCAACTCTTTTATACCTTAGATTATTTATAAATAAAAGGGTATACACTATTATTTTAGGAAAAAAATGTATTTACCGCCCAAATATGGTCATAGGAAAAAAATAACCAAAAAAATTTGTCGCTATTTTTTGCAACTTTTTCTGTTGCATTGTGTCTGAAGTCGCTTAAACTACCACCCGGTTTCGTTTTCGGTAGCAGTCTTGATATACCCTGTATGTAATACCCCAACAATTTGGTAACATGCTAAATGCACTATCTTCAGGCGTCACAACATGCATTGAATATCAAATAACTGGAATGTAATACAAGAATCAAATTAAAATAAATACATAAAGATATCTTTTGCCGTCTCTAGGATACCAATCCGTGACAATTTTAGTAAAAATATAGTGATTTATTTCTCTTCGATCGACATTATTTTGCCGGCATAGTTGTATCGGGTTATACAGAACATGAAACGTAATACACGCGGTTCCAAAATACCACCAACAAATTATTAAATCAGATTAAAAATACAATAAAATTTTATAAATACCAGAAATAACACTTGTGCAAACATTGTTAATTTGTTCAGGTTTTAATCTCTGTATATTGGCCAACCCGAACTAGGCCAGCGTGGTGGACTATATGGCCTAACCACTCTCAATCGTATTCTCGATTGTAGAGTAGGCCCGTGCCCTGCAGTGGGACGTATATGGGCTGATACTGATATTGGCGGCCATTTTGAAATTATCATGTTCATAATGTTTTATATTTGATTGTGACCTTAGAGTATTTATATATAGAGGGAGCGCTGTCATACATTCGCGTTTTGAAAAACGTAGATATTTTCTTGTTCGTAATTTTGGTAGCACTCCTATATTTGTAAAAATTGAATTAATTATTTAGCAATAAATTGCTATAAATTCCTTTGATAGCCGAAATTATATTTAGCTATTATCCTTTTAAAACGAGTTTGAGTGAAATTAAATAGACATAAATTGTTTATTTTTAATTTTTTTTTCAAGTAATTCTTGTAGTACAACCTGTTCAAATATCAGCCAATAGGAGGGCAGAAAAAGGTATCCCGGCACCACCATTTTTATCTACGTTTTTGAAGTACCAGCGCTCCCTCTATATATAAATACTCTAAGATTGTGACGTACTTGCTAATTAGTAAGTGATTTCAGCGTATTGATGACTAAAATTAGATTATTAACTTTTGAATAAGGCAGTAAGATTTTTAAATGGACTTTTCAATGCTGTATTTACAGCTAGATGCTAAAATCACATACATAGGCGTGACCCCAAACTAAGATCGAGTTTTGTGTCGTATCAAAAACTACGAGAGACTTTTCGGTCTTACAAACACCCAAACACTCTTGGATCACACAAAAATTCGAGCAGAATTGAACCAGCTTCTCGATGCACAGCCAGTATTTAACCAACTGCACCACTGAGGTTGTAGTTTAACATTTGCATGCAGAAGCAAATATCTTTAAAGTAAATATTGATTGCAGACATTATTGATGTCTTTAGCCAAATATTTCAAATGCATCGTGATACTCTTGACCCTCAAATTTCTAAAGGCTTTGATCATTTGGAAGTAATAATTAACACATTTAATGATTGATCATTTAATAATTAACCTTAATAAGCCCCATTGTGATTTCCACTCTATTCAAGCAGGTGAAAACCATATACCTAATCTATACTAATATTATAAAGCTGCAGAGTTTGTTTGGTTGAACGCGCTAATCTCTGGAACTACTGGTCCGATTTGAATCATTCTTTCAGTGTTGGGTAGTCCATTTATCCAGGAAGGCTATAGGCTATATATCACCACGCTATGATCTATAGGAGGAAACCAGTAGTGATATTTCTAGCAAATACGAGGAAATTTTGTTCGTTTTTCGTGGTCCGATTGGTCGATATTCTAAACTGATAGTCAGAATTAAATATTTTGACCGCCATTTTAAAACGTGTATGCACCCGGGCGGAGCCGGGCCCGACCGCTAGTATAATATATTTTAGTAATTGACGATGTTATTACAAAAAAATAATTTTAAACGCGTGTTTAGCTAAAGTGCGTGGTAGCCTGTTGGTAAACGGACCAGACGCGGCTGCCAGCATGTTCACGGTGGTCGCGGGTTCGAATCCCAGGGCACACCTCTGACTTTTCGGAGTCATGTGTGTATTGATAGTCGATTACCACGCATTAAAACGGTGAAGGAAAACATCGTGAAGAAATCTGCATACTATAGCGATTTATCAAAATTTCTATGGTATGTAAGTCCGCCAACCCGCACTAGGCCAGCGTGGTGGACTATATGGCTTAACCACTCTCAATCGTACTCTCGATTGTAGAGTAGGCCCGTGCCCTGAAGTGGGACGTATATAGGCTGATATAGATAGCTAAATAGTATTTAACTCTAAACACTCCGTCTAAAGTCTTATCTAACTCTACAAACATATATAACAAAACAGTGTTTATCTAAGCACCCGTTAAAACACATAAAAACTACAATGTTTTCCAATTACTAGAACTGAGGTCACAAAAAATAGGACCAGCCAAAAACAAAGGTTTAATCTCCGTACTTTTGTTTTATATTTGGTTTTTTTTCGGCGGTAGGCGTAAAAAAAGTTAGACGTTGTTACTATATCGTATTTTAATTAAAATTGAAATACATTGCTTTTTTGGTGTACATTGCGCTAAAACAGCGTAATATTCAATCAAATCGCTACACAAACGTTATTAGCACTGTACATGTGAAAATATAGTTGCAACAGCGCCACCTGCTAGCCTTGCACCTACTTACAATATTTCGGACCAATAGTTGCAAATAAGCCAAACGCAGAATGTCACAACTGGCAGAAATCCAGGACACGCAATCGAAGTTGGAGGAAAGCTTTTCCAGACGGATGGCTGAATTGGAGGCAAAGCTGCAGTCCGGTGGCCAGTCGAAGGACACAGTTGCCAGAGTTGCCGAGGAGTTTCGCACCTTCCGGGAACTGATGTTTGAGATGCTTCGGTTGCTGAGGAAGCAAATAGCCGAATGCACTCGGATGATCGACACCATCGAGACTCGACATCGGCGGAAAGCGCTCCTCTTCTTGGGTGTTGCAGAAAAAGCCAATGAGAGCTGCAGTGATGTTGTCCTCAACGCCATCAACAATACGTTGGCTCTGAAAAGCATTTCTGCTGCCAACATAACAGCATGCCATAGAATCGGGAGTCATAGTAAAGATCAGAACCGGCCTATCCTCGTGTGGTTCTCCGGAGCTGTGCATCGAACTTCAGTTTGGAGGGCGAAAGCGAAGCTGAAGGGCACCCCTATTATCATGAAGGAGTTCCTGACCAGATCCCGCCAGCAAGTATTCTCCAAAGCCCGACAGCATTTTGGCGTGAGAGCATGTTGGACCCAAGATGGCACGATTATCCTCAAGGACCCAGACGGTAACCGCACTAAGGTCACAACCCTGGAGGAGCTCAACCCTTTGATGGCGAAGTATCCGCGGGCGTTGGAGACTTCTTCGGTTGTTAGAAGTGGAAAAGCGGCAGCGTCGACATCAACATCACGTTAACACCTTATCGCGGTATTTTGAAACGATAACTTCTTGTTATTGTCTTGTTTGTTTTAGATTCACTATTCTAGTTTATTTGTTTTTCACTTTCACTTTTGTTTAACTCAGTGTTTTGTTTTGTCCGTGTTATCGTACCCGCACGTGTTGTTATTATTATGTGACTTCATATAAATGTCAATCAGACGTCTGCGCAGTGACACAACACGTTCGTTCGAAAACCGTTTGCTTATGTAATACGTTATTATTTATTATTTTTTTTGTTTTGTTTCCTTCTTTATTTTCTGAATTTTTATTTTTGTTTACATATTGTCCCCTTTTTTTTGTTTTCAAATTTTTTTTTAATTGAAATTTACTATTGGACTGATATAGTGTGTATATGGGCTGGCGGGTGGTGCAGAGATGAAATTGTCGTACCATCCTTGTATCTATTTAAAATTTATTAATTTATTTGTTTTGTTGTTATACTATTATATTTAGTATTCTTATATCTATATTTATTATATATATTTTATAATTATTAGCACAATGTCTTCTGATAATGATTCTTTTCATTCTGCCATAGAAACTTCTTCCTTTTCAAGTGACGACAGCTTTAACTCCATACATGATGGGCTGTCCGACTTGGTGCGGCAAACCTTTGACCGTTGTTCTGACACATTTAATGTGTGTCATATTAACGCACAAAGTGTACCAAGTCACTACAGTGACCTGTTGGCAACCTTCACGGATGCTAACGTTCACTGCGTCCTGGTTTCTGAGAGTTGGCTCAAACCTCAACTACTTTCTACTGTTTACCCTCTTCCTGGGTTTATACTCATAAGAAATGATCGCGTCAATATGAGAGGTGGAGGCGTTGCCATTTATCTTCGCAGCAATTTTCGATACCAAGTTGTAGCGACCTCACCCTCTCATAACCCCGTTTCGGCAGAGTTTCTCTTCCTTGAGGTTTGGGTCAGGGGAGTGAAAACCTTAATTGGTGTCATTTATTGCCCTCCTTCTACTGATTACTTCTCCAGTCTGGAATCAGTTCTGGAATCTTTAGGGTCTGAATATGAACACCAAATCATCATGGGAGATTTTAACACTGATCTCCTTGCCCAACACTCCTCACGTTCCCGTAAACTCCTCGATATCCTTCAGTCCGTCAACCTGGTTGTCTTGCCTCTGCAAGCCACTCACCACAACATCGTGGGGGATGACACCTGGCTTGACCTTATCCTCACCTCCGATCCGTCCCTTGTGTCCTGTCATGGCCAATATCCGGCTCCTGGATTTTCTCGCCATGACCTCCTCTTCCTATCCTACGCCCTCAAACCAATCCGACCTCCCACCAAGGTTTTGCGCAGGCGTTGTTTTGGTCGTCTGGATTTGGGCAAGTTACGCAAGGATGCTGAGAATTTGAGCTGGGACAGTCTGACCTCCGCGTCTACAGTGGACGAAAAAGTCCACATTTTTACCAACACTATTCTTGCACTGTATGATACTCACGCGCCCGTCAGGCTGATCAGGCTCAAACGTCCCCCAGCCCCTTGGATGAATGAAGGGGTTCGGATGGCGATGAGGCGTAGGGATCGCGCCTTTCGGAAGTTTAAGAGGGAGCGCACGGAAATTAACTGGAGTTCATTTAAGTCTGCAAGAAATCGGTGTAACCAGATGATTCGTAATGCTAAACGCCGACATATTCTTGATAATATTTCCTCGTCTACCCCTGCCAATATCTGGAAGTTTCTAGGAACTGTGGGTATTGGCAAGGGGAAAAATGCTGAGTTTCCTAGTACGATTGGTTTGGACGACATTAATCATTACTTTTGTAAAGTCACTTCTCTCGATCGTCAAACCAAGCGTCGTACAATGGATTTCCTTGATAGTCTTCCCCGTCATAATATAGATCCTTTTTACTTTTCTCCAGTAGCTCAGGACGAGATCAAAAAGATTATCCTTTCCTTAAAATCAAACGCCGTTGGCTGTGACAATCTCAGCCGTCGCATGATTATCCCAATACTCGACCTGCTTCTCCCAATTATTTCCCACATTGTTAATGTTTCTCTCGACACTCGCATATTTCCGTCTTTATGGCGGAAAGCTTATGTTATTCCCCTTCCTAAAATTCCTAATCCAACCATTGTAAACCATTTCCGTCCCATCTCTATCCTTCCCTTCCTATCCAAGGTGCTTGAAGCTTGTGCTCACAAGCAACTGTCCAGGTTTGTACTCGGTAATAACCTTTTAAATCCTCTACAGTCTGGATTCAGACCTGGACACAGCACTATTTCCGCGCTCCTTAAAGTGACTGGCGATGTTAGGGCTGGTATGGAGAACTCCAAGGTTACAGTGCTGGCTTTGGTGGACTTCTCAAATGCCTTCAACACCGTCAGTCACGACATCCTTCTATCCATCCTTTCCCACTTTATGATCTCGCCTGAGGCGATGGAATGGTTCTCTTCCTATCTTCAAGGGCGTCAGCAGTCGGTCCGCCTTAATGACTTATCGTCTAATTGGTGTGGCCTTGATTCTGGCGTTCCTCAAGGCGGTATACTTTCTCCTTTGTTGTTTTCTATCTTTATTAATCTAATAACCCAAGATCTTCAATGTGCGTATCATCTGTATGCCGATGACTTGCAGATATACTCTCAGGCGGATGTTGACGGTGTGACTACAGCAATTGACCAAGTGAACAGGGACTTGGCTCACATCAAGCACTGGTCAGATTGTTTTGGTCTAACCGTAAATCCAACAAAATGTCAGGCCATTCTTGTTGGGAGTCCAAGGATGATCTCCAGATTAGACACTGCACATATTCCGCCAGTTATTTATGATGGGACAGTCATCGCTTGGTGCCCTGTAGTCAAGGATCTAGGCTTATATATTGACTCCTCTTTGAACTGGCGAGCTCAGGTTGCTTCAGTTTGCCAAAAGGTGACAGGTACCCTACGTGCTCTCTATCGTCTAAAGAATTTCCTCCCTATCAAAACCAAGACAATGCTTGTGCAAGCCTTAATATTCCCTTTAATCGACTATGGTGATGTGTGCTATTTTGACCTGAATGCAGAACACCTCAACAAACTCGACCGGCTTCTCAATAACTGCATTCGATTCATTTTTCATCTTCGTAAATACGATCATGTTTCTTCTTTCCGCTCCCAACTAAAATGGTTACCCATACGTCAGCGTCGTTCCCTGCATGCACTTACCACACTTTTCGCAATTCTTACATCTCCTACTTCACCTTCTTACTTAACTTCTCAATTTCAATACCTATGCAGTAACCATAACAGGAATCTACGCTCTAGCAACAATCTTCTTCTTCATTGTCCTACCCATAGATCTGACTTTACTCATTCTTCCTTCTCTATCCAATCTATACTCCTCTGGAATGCACTCCCCCTGGAAATCAGGTCGTCTGGTACACGATTGGCATTTAAGGTGAAGGTTCGCCAACACTTTCTCAAGAAACTGGCAGAGCCACTTTAATTTATATCTTTACGTGCTATATATATATATATATACATATATATTATATATATATTATATGTATATATATATTTATTATACATATATTTATAATATAAATTTATTATATATACTTTCTCGTGAAAGTGTATTTATGTTTATTATTTTTCGTATATTTAATTATAAACATCACTTAATTTATCATATTCAAATTTGTTAATTTATGCGCCTACTTTGTTTTCTCTCTGCACCATCCAAAGGTAGACTGGCAGAGAATGCCTCAGGCATTAAGTCCGCCTTTATACATTTTGTATATAAAGCATAAAATAAATAAATAAATAAATAAATAAATTTAAACATGCATCAAAGCACCATCGTCTTGTGTGTGTTTTTTTTTTTATATACTGGCCTGGTATTTTGGCGTCATTGCACCTGATGTAAAGTGCCAATGCCGCCTAGGCAGAGTATCCATTGGCATCGGACGGCAGTCCCATGCCAATGGAAACAATTATGCCGGCCTGCTAACGTGCCTCTTCACACCGCGGCGGAAGGACCCAGGATTGTAGGAAGGAGGGAACACGTGCGCCGGCAAACAATGTAAATAATGTTTAAACCATGTTTAACTCTAACCAATGCTAACACGAATTTCTGATTGAAGAATTTCTAGTCACGTGTTCATCGCGCTTTTTCCTTTTTTGTAATAAAACTGCGAATGTTTTGTCTTCGCTCAAAATGAACGATGTGATAAACTCCAAACACACACACAAATTACTAACGCTGAAAATGAATATAAAATCATAACATTTTTTTTAAATATATTATTCTTAGTATTTATGTATATTATGTCATTTATTTATGTTTATTTTATCTTGTACTTATGTATATTATATTTTATATTTGTGTAGATACTAGTATAAGTATTGAGTTTATTTCCTTGATTTACATCTCAAGCCATTTTTATGCACCTTCTGAATTCATCTCTGCACCACCTGAAGGTTAGCTTTAAGAAAATGCCTTTGGCATTAAGCACCGCCTGTATACTTATTTGTATATAAATAAAATAAAATCCAATATCACTTTGCCCGACCCGCGATTCGAACCCGAGACCTCAGCTCTACGATCGTAGTACAACTACGCCGAAGCAGTCGATATGTACATACATATATTGTATAATATTATATCAAAACAACAAAAGTCAAGTTTAAGCTTAAAAACAGGAAATGTTATAAACATTATGTAAATATATTTTTATTAATATCAAACTGTGAATTTTATAACCATATACGTAGTTGACTGATTGCATAAGTATTTGGTAATCAACCGTAAGGTCCTAGGTTCAAAGACCGCATCAACTTGTGTAATTTTCAATTTGGAAAAATATGAGTTGCCCGAGACTAGAATTTGTCCCCGGCATAGAATAAGGCTCTCCTCCTATACAGGGTGATATTACACATGGTAATTAATATAGCCCCCATGTTTCTTATTACCCCAGGTGACATTGTACATGATTTAAAAAATATGAGACGATTTTTTTTTCCGAAATATTTTTACCGCTTAGAAGAACCTCAGTTCGGTTTGGGAACTTCTGTATCAGCCCATATACGTCCCACTGCCGGGCACGGGCCTCCTCTATAATCGACAGAACGATTGAGAGTGGTTAGGCCATATAGTCCACCACGCTGGCATAGTGCGGGTTGGCGGACTTACATACCATAGATTTTTTTATAAACCTGCATACAGGTTACCTCACGATGTTTTCCTTCACCGTTTTAGTTTTTATTTTTTTAGTTTTTTTGGGAACTTACTTGAACCGTAAATAGATTCGGTATTTATAGGGGTTGATCAAAAGCCTTGAAACCTAAAATCGCGATTTTTGACAAAACTATCAGGCAACATTTATTCAAACTTGGTACAATGTTACCTGGGGTGGTTAGGAACATGTGGTTTAAATTAAATACCATATGTCGAAATCTCCCTGTATGTCAATAAGCGTTGTTTCAAAAGAGATCACTAGTTTGTCAATATATTTAATTATGCCTGATTATACCCGGATTACAACCCGAAACTACACATACGTGGCTCACTATTAAGGCTCTATAACCGCTGAATACAGCCACTATGCAGATCTGAACATTCCTTTAGTTTTAGTGAATAAAAGAATTTATGCAATATTAATAAAATATTTTTAACTTATAAATACGTTTAATTTTGTCCTTTAATAACTTCCGTGTCGACATCAATAACATAAGTCGACCGTCCGAATTCGAAAGTAAAGTATTATACAGGGTATCTCAAGACTGCTACCGAAAACGAAGCCGGGTGGTAGTTTTAGTGGCTACAAACACAATGCAATTAAAAATTTCGCATAGAAACGCGACAATTATTTTTTATTATTTTTTTAATATCGTCAATTTTGGGTGGTAAATCCATAGTTTTTGCTAAAATAATAATTTAAACTTTTTTATACCTTAGAGTATTTATAAATAAGAGGATATACACTATTATTTTAGGAAAAAATGTATTTACCTCGCAAATACGGCCATAATAAAAAAATTACAAAAAAAAATTGTCGCTTTTTTTTGCAACTTTTTCTGTTGCATTGTGTCGGAAGTCGCTTAAACTACCACCCGGCTTCGTTTTCGGTAGCAGTCTTGAGATACCCTGTATACAAGTATATTTGTCGATATTTAATATATTTTTAAACGGTTTTATTTAGCTCACCCCGTTTGTTTGGGTCAAATTTAGTAATTGAAATTTAACCCTCTTCCCGTTAACCGATTGATCTGAAATTTGGTATACGCTTTTGATTCTGGTGACAATACAATTATCCGTATTCAATATTATTGTGAATCCAAGATGGCCGCCGCTACAAGATGGCGGACAACTTAGTTTTTTTCAATCCCATCAATATGGGTATCAAAATAAAGGGCTTGGTAAGCATAATACAGTATACTATACAAAATTACAATATGAATCTCCCGTCCAAGTCAAGAACTCAACGAATAGAATAGAATGAGAAATAAATACTAAAAACTTAAAAATAAAAAAGCAAAAATAATATTTTAAGTTAAACGTAATGGTTTCTTAGATTTACGCGAATGTTACACATTGAAATAAGACTATTATTTACGGATTTTATCGCGGATTTAGTTTAATTTTACATTTTTTGAATTCCCGACGTTTCGATCACTTTACAGCTTTCGTGGTCACGGGGCGGACTAAAACCGTCCGCCCCGTGACCACGAAAGCTAAAAAGTAAAGTGATCGAAACGTCGGGAATTCAAAAAATGTAAAATTAAACTAAACCCGCGATAAAATCCGTAAATAATAGTCTTATTTTAAGTTAAACGGTTTTATATTGCAGATAAATGTACTAAAAGCTAAAAAATAATTTTAAACATATGCATTGATTAAACTAAAATAAAATCGTGGGACATCCAATATTTAAAGTGGTTAAAATTCATTTAAAGTGGACGTGCCCCACGATTTTATTTTAGTTTAATCAATGCATATGTTTAAAATTATTTTTTAGCTTTTAGTAAATTTATCTGCAATATAAAACCGTTTAACTTAAAATATTTTTTTTACTTTTTTATTTTTATCTTTATTGCAATGGCGAGACGGGCACGGCATTCGCCTGACGGTAAGCGATACGACCGCTCATGAACAGTAGCAAAACCAAGCACTTTGATTTACAAAGCAATGCAATATTCTTAAGTTTTAAGTTAAGTCTCAATATGTCCAGTAGTTACTCTGGCTACAAAGGCCTTCAAAACGAAACACAACAATATTACATTTGGCGGGACAAATAGATATTGCGATGGTACCTGCCCAGGCGGCCTCTCACATATGACTACCAGTAAAGTATTTGCGGAACCGTTAAGCAGATATGTTAATAAAGCTGGTTATTAACTTAAGTGTCAAGACAATATACATGCCCTTCACATTACATTATATAAATCAATAATAACTCACTATATTAATAATTATTGAATATTTGCGCCCGATAGTTCCTAGGAATCGTAACTTCTACAGTCCCATTCCATCCATATCATCCGTATATTACATATAGATTTCTCAACAATAATATGCACGTATTATACACATAAACCTTCCTCTTGAATCATTCTATCTTTTAAAAAAACCGCATCAAAATCCGTTGCGTAGTTTTAAAGATTTAAGCATACAAAGGGACATAGGGACAGAGAAAGAGACTTTGTTTTATACTATGTAGTGATAAATCACTGTATTTGTATCGGCCCATATACTGTTCGTAGGTCTCTCATATGTGAGAGGCCACCTGGGTGTGTACTACCGCAATGTGTATTTCGCCCACTACACAGCAATGTAAATGTACTGTAATGTTCCGTGTTGAAGGACATTGTAGCCAGAGTAATTTGGACATATTGAGATTTAACACCTTATGTCTCATTATGGCGAGCGTGGTGGAATTTATTTCTTTGTAATTCAAGGTGTTGTTGGGTTTTGCTACTGTCCATGAGAGGTCGTATCGCTTACCAGCAGGCGAACGGTAGACTCGTCTCACCACACAAAGCAATAAAAAAAAGTGTAAAAAAGTCTCATCCTACTAATATTATTAATGCGAAAATTTTTCTTTGCTTGTTACCTCTTCACGCTCAAACCGATAAAACATTTTTTCCAAAAGGACATGGACAGTTTCTGCCTAGTTACTTTTTATCATGTACAAAAACAAGGCAATAATTGAATGAATATAAAAAATAACGATTAATTTAAGAATATGTCATATTTCTGTAGAAGTTTAGGGAGTAAAATAAAGTTTAATAAGACTTTGCATTGATACCTACCCATTTTCGCCATTGTTGGCCCCGCATAAACGTTTCGTTCGCAGTAAAGCAAGGGTAGGAAAAATATAATAACTTGTTTCTAAAATATTCCTAAAATAATCTATAAGTAGGTAATAAGTCATAACAATTAACAATAGTAAATATATATAAATCAATGTTTGCCGTATATACTTACACATATAGTCTTCCCATTTTTACACATTTTCATTGCAACAACTAAACGCTGTATACTGTTTCCATTCGTTTATTTTATTTTGACAGTTCACGCCTATAAAGTACGACATTACAGTAGAACAATATTTTGAAATAAAAGTAGATACTTTCTTGACGGGTAACGCCCACTTAGAGTTGTGCCATTCGTAACGAATGACCACAGATAACAAAAACGATTTTGAATAGAATCAATCAATCGGAATCATTTGAAATAAAATTACATTAAAATGCTAATGAAAACAGTTAAACGTAATATAGTACCCAATATTAGGATCGAATGTATTTGCTGCAAATTAATTAATATGAATAAAGGTATACGTATTGAAGTGACTTTTAATAAGAGTTTAATTTAAAATAATTACAATGATTACAACGAAAATAAATGTTTAGTACCTACTTGTAATAAACAGTTAAACCATGTTGGAATTCATAGTACTTTAAGGATTAAATAATTAAAACAACTAAAAGGTAATTTGTTAATATTTTATTATTATTATATTATTTATAAACAATCGTCTGTTTCGTCGGAATCGGCGTCGTCGTCACTCGTATCCCCAGTAACACTAATTATTAATGAGTGCATGGGTAAGTTGTCAAATGCGACATCGCGATCCCAATCAGACATTATTTCTTTCTTCGTCTTATCTACGACACTCGCCCAGTTATGAGGCGTCACATTTTCACACGCATTTTTAAGCAACTCCAGCATTTTGTTTGCGGTGAAAGGAGGAGTTGTATTTATTCTCGCAGCATATCCTTTCACTTGCGCCCATATTAGCTCTATGGCATTATACTGGCAATGATATGGAGGAATTCTAAGGACGGTGTGCCCATGTTCTGCAGCCATTTCATCTATTACGTATCGTTTAGGCTGCTTCCTCATTTTTAATATTTTAAGTAACTCTACTTTTAATAGGGACTCGTCCACCTCCTCGCCATTGTTACGGAGCCAGTTTATTATTTCATTTTTTTTACTGGCTTGCGTTGGCATTTTGTTAATTTGCCGAGAGTGATAGGACGCATTATCTATAATATTGTTGATGGCTGTTCGAGTGACAATAACATTTCCCGAAACCATTTTTCATATACTTCGGAATTCATTTCTTCGTGGTAATCCCCTGTTTTCTTTGATTTAAAAGCTAACATAGCATCTTGCACAAATCCTTTTGCGGTTCCTGCATGACAAATTATAATTCTTTCACCTTTTCCCATTGGCACTGCGGTCGAGGAGCTAGCAGTGTTGTCAGTCCAAGTTTTTGATACCGTGTGATTCGCATTGAGCCAAGTTTCATCGGTGAAAACAACATTCGACCAGTCTTCTATTTTTTTAGCTTGTCTTAAAAATTCGCATCGATACAAAGCAACATCATTGCGTTCCATCAATATTTTTCTTTTGTCACATTTTTTGTATTGGAATCCAATCCTATTCAATACCTTCGCCAAAGAAGACTTTTGACCACGGAACAAGCCACTAGTTTTCAGAGATTGTACTAGGTTATGTAAAGTAGGAATCTCTTTTCTTTGGTAATAATCGTATATATGACGACGAATAGCATCACCATCAAAACTGTCAATTGCTGTCACTTTAAAGGGCTGACGTTTTTTCTTAGGTGTAGATGGCTTGTTTTGTTCCATGCCACTACTGCCGTAGCCTTCTTTAATTATTTTTGAAACTGTTGGAGCAGTAATACCTAATGCTGCTGAAACACGGTCTCTGATTTGAGTCACTGGTATAAGAGGTCCACCATTACGGCTTTCCCTTTCAAAGTACTCATGAAGTCGCAACACAAACTCCCTTGTTTGTCCTTTAAGCACCTTTCCTTTAGGCATTTTGAAAGTGATGAAGGCAGGTACGATGTTCTCAATTCAACCAAATGTAGGAATTCACGGGTAAAACAATACGGAGGAATATAAATACTCAACTCGACGTATGAAAAATGTGAATTAAAATTCAGCGAACGGAAAACACTAGCACGGGCGCGGGCGTCTCGTTGTGAGTGACCACAAAATGGCGGCGCGCGTCACCTGTCTGCCCAGTGTTGCCGTTTCACAATTTGTTTTTAACAACATTACTATTGCCGACGGAAGTGATAAGAATATTAACTTAACATGAGTAAATGGTTTATTTTAATATAATTATTAAATCAAGTAACTTAAATATCCCTGAAGTTTTATAAAACAATGCATGGAGCAAAAAATAAAATATGTATTAAATCGATTAAAACTTGTTCAAAAATAAAATCGTTTGTTATAAAAAATTGATTCGATAACGCATCAGGCCATCACTATTTGATTCAGTACTCGATGTGTCAAAAATAAAATAAACGAATGGAAACAGTATAGTAAAATACTTGACACTTGACAGTTGCTTGAGAGGAACCATGCTTTGTTTATTTGTTTAAATTGTGGTACAATTAAAATACGTCTCCGTGTATATTTTGTGCTTAAAAGATTATTTGTGAACCGTGTGCAAAAAAAAATACTTGAACTACAGGATTTCAGATTGCCAGTTTTATTATTTTGACGTGACAACGTCTTAAATTAGGTTGCGGCTGGGAGTCACTTATGAAAAAGTGTAACGCCCGGTAACGTAACGGTGCGCGCGCAGCACTAGAGAATTATTTTTCAGTTTCACCCACTTTTTCCAAAATTGTCCCATAGCCCCCCCCCTGCCTTCCCCCACCCTTATTCCGAAATAGTGCCTATTAGCCTCCCCACGAAACCTACCCCCCCCCCCTCCCCTACCCCCACCCCGAAAATTTACCTCACCCCCCAATCCTATCTCGGCCAACATAGGTCGTAGACCCACCGAGTTTGGTATCCTCGGAACCGTCTTGGTGAGGGCTACAAATTGACCCCGCCAGAAATCCCAAATTACGCAAAAAATTACCCCCCCAAAAAAAAATATTTTACCTCCAAAAAATTAATTTAAGTTAGCCTCGCCACGAAACCTTCCTCCCCCCCCCCCTCCCTTACCCCCACCCCGAAAATTTACCTCACCCCCCCCCAATCCTATCTCGGCCAATATAGATCGTAGACCCACCGAGTTTGGTATCTTTGGAACCGGCTCGGTGAGCTTTACAGATTGGCCCCAACCAAATCCCCAAATTCCTCCCTCTCTCCCCTAAAATATTTGTCCAGGCATAACTCCGTCATTTCTTAAAGTAAACCCCCCGTGTTTGGAGTCAGAGGAATCGTCTTGACGAGCTCGACAATCGAGAGCAGGCAAAATACGATTTTTCTTATTGACGTGACAACGTCTTAAATTAGGTTGCGGCTGGGAGTCACTTATGAAAAAGTGTAACGCCCGGTAACGTAACGGTGCGCGCGCAGCACTAGAGAATTAGGCGCATTGAATCGGCGCATGCTTGTGTCTCTGTCTTTGTCTTTCTCGAACGTTCTTGGCGTTGGAAAAACAAGAAAGCGTCACAATACAAGTTCACACGTGTGGTTAAAGTATCGTCAGCTGTGTCTGTAGTGAAAATATGGAGTGCTTAGATTCGTCATTACATGTACAATGTTTTAGTAAACAAAATATATTTCTATAGTTAAAATTTGTGCAATTCTTATTTTCATTCAATTCCTTGTTCCTATTGTGCAATTTAATTTTTTTTTTTTTTTATTGCAGTGAATGGCGAGACGAGCAAGCCGTTCGCCTGATGTTAAGCGATACGACCGCTCATAAACAGTAGCAACATTCCACTGCGCTCGCCATCCTGAGACATTAGATGTTAAGTCTCAATATGTCCAGTAGTTGCTCTGGCTACAATGTCCTTCAATCCGAAACACAACAGTGCATTTAAGCAGTGTTGTTTCACGGAAGAAATAGACATTGCGGTGGTACCTACCCAGATAGCCTCTCACATATGAGAGACCTACCACCAGTAAGTCTATCGGTACATCGAAGTTTTGAGGTGTATATATATACAACAACGCCACCATGTCGGTCGGAGTACAAGATCAGAGCACGATGGTTATTCCACTACTGTACTTGTATACACGTGGCAATAACAGATGAACTAGACATATGAACTTCTCAGAAATAAATATTAATTCACAAAAACAGAAATCAATAAGTCAAAGCAAAAATATAAACTGTGAAATAAAATGTAACAATGAATCCATAACAAAGCAACAAAAGTAGGTGAACACATCTACGGCAATCTTGCTTTTTATAAGTGTTCAGAGACTTATGTACCATTGACGTGTTCAAGAACTTTTTAGCTTTTGTTGTTCAGAAATTTTTGTCGCCTTGTGGTGTTCATAATTTTTTGTGGCCGATACTGTTCACCCACTTTTGTTGCTTCATGTGCGCATCAATTTTGGCGTTTTAAATATGCCCAACGACTTTTGTCGCTGACTGTACCTAAGTTTTGCAAATCTGAAAAAACAACCTAACCACGTGGATTTTCGAAATTGATTCGATAATGAATGTCGTCAAGAGGACACGGCTGGCAATTTCACACACTATTAAGCAATTATCGAATCTACAAAGAAAAATCACGCATTCCCTTACAAGTAACTCAATAGGAGTAACAAAATAATACCGTGATTTTCAGTTACGACGTATATTTCAAGCGATAAGACTGCCATTTGTATTTCCCTCTCTATATTTTGTATGGTATCGTATATTAATATACCACTGTTATATATTTCTTTATTGCTTGAAGTAAAAACTTTTACTTAACATAACTTGTTTTTTGTAATGTGAGTAACATGTTATTGAATGTTGTACTATGTCTTCTTATTTTAAAATAACGCTATGTTATAGTTACATGTCGCTCAAATTACACCT
The DNA here is from genome assembly GCA_009982885.2 of Hyles vespertilio. Classification (NCBI taxonomy): domain Eukaryota; kingdom Metazoa; phylum Arthropoda; class Insecta; order Lepidoptera; family Sphingidae; genus Hyles; species Hyles vespertilio. The sequence goes on from CM042832.1 coordinate 9,000,926, forward strand.
GTGTAAATAATAGTATACATATGGAAACAAACACCTGCAAACACGTATCATTATAATTATACAATACACACAAACATAAGCTTATGATTTTATTATTATTATTTACTAAACATAAACATAAGCTTATGCTTTTACTATTATTATTTACTAAACATAAACATACACAGATACAGATATACAACACTTTATTGAACACCACATAACATAAAATAACAAAAAAAATTAATAATAATAGAAAAAACTTACAAATAGTGAACAACTGGCGGTCTTATCGCTAATAGCGATCTCTTCCAGACAACCATATAGCAGTAGAATAGGACATTAAAGAAAAAAAATGGTTGCCTGTAAAGTCGGTTTTACGGGCGAAGATTTTACGTGACAACGTCTTTTTCTCGGTAGAATATTTATTGATATGAATATAATTAAATTGCACAATAGGAACAAGGAATTGAATGAAAATAAGAATTGCACAAATTTTAACTATAGAAATATATTTTGTTTACTAAAACATTGTACATGTAATGACGAATCTAAGCACTCCATATTTTCACTACAGACACAGCTGACGATACTTTAACCACACGTGTGAACTTGTATTGTGACGCTTTCTTGTTTTTCCAACGCCAAGAACGTTCGAGAAAGACAAAGACAGAGACACAAGCATGCGCCGATTCAATGCGCCTAATTCTCTAGTGCTGCGCGCGCGGCAGACCGATCATAGTTGAGTGGGAGAGAGACGCAAGGCATTCGGCGGGCCTCTCTCTCGTTCGGTGACTCATCGTAACGTTACCGGGCGTTACACTTTTTCATAAGTGACTCCCAGCCGCAACCTAATTTTTTTGTAGTGTTTTTCTTTCTAACCCGATAAAACGATGAGGTGTAAGGAATAGTAACAGGACGGTTAATACATGTTGGCTCCATATTGTCAGTTCATTCCTGAAGGATTTTTACACGATGGATATCAATTCAGGTACCTACATTGTTTTACTTATAAAACATAAAAAATGAATTTTATTGATTATGCTTACATACAATATATACACTTTTCTCATAAATGGGTATAATATAGAATCATTAGGCAGAGTAGTGGTTTGGGAGAGGGTGGAGGGGTTCCATGCTACCACTCCCATGAAAAGGTAATGCACCATTCCTAAGAAAACCCAATTAAAGTAAACTAACCTAGACTCAACTCTCGTCCCCCTTAACCTATAATATGCCAATGTCGCGTGTCATAGATGAACAAATAAACACATTGTGACCTATGTTCCACAATATAATGTTTTATTGAAGTTATTAGTATTTAAAAATGAATATTTATCACCTTAGCAGTGCAATACTAATAATGTTAAACTTGTATAATTAACTATATTTTTTCAGCTTCCTGCACATGGACATATTTGTCATACCTGCTACCTGTTATTAACCTCACAAGCTACATATGTTATTGGGCCATAACATGATATGTCTTGGTTATGATCGATCAAGAATAAAAGACATCTTATTAATGAAGCTGAGAATCCACTTCCCCAGAATTTTTCTTTTGGAATATCATATCAGATACTCATTTTGATTAGATAAATATTTATTTCTAAGGCACTCTTAAAATTCTGTAAACATTATTATGTTGCTTGTTTTAGATTATAATAGCAAAATGATATGATATGTTAAAGATTTGAATTAATATTGATAATGATTTGTGTTAAAATCTTAGATAAATATATAGAAAAAAATATACCGGGTATATCAAGAGTGCTACCGAAAACGAAGCCGGGTGGTAGTTTTAGTGACTACAAACACAATGCAACTAAAAATTTCGCTACGAAACGCGACAATTTTTTTTTATTATTTTTTAAATATCATCGAGTTTAGGTGGTAAATCCATAGTTTTTGCTAAAATGATAATTTAAAGTTTTGCACACCATAGCGTCTTTAAAAATAAAAGGGTGTACACTATTATTTCAGAAAAAACTATGTATTTACCATCCTAATACAACTGTACTGTACTGTATCAGCCCATATACGTCCCACTGCAGGGCACGGGCCTACTCTAAAATCGAGAATACGATTGAGAGTGGTTAGGCCATATAGTCCACCACGCTGGCCTAGTGCGGGTTGGCGGACTTACATACCATAGAAATTCTTATGAATCGCTATGGTATGCAGGTTTCCTCACGATGTTTTCCTTCACCGTTTTAGTGCAACAACCTAATACAACGATAGAAAAAAAATAACAAAAAGAATTGTCACAATTTTGCCACAAAATTTAGTTGCATTATGTCTGAAGTCACTAAAACTATCACCCAGCTTCTTTTTCGGTAGCAGTCTTGATATACCCGGTATAGAAGCAATACTAAGGAACAATTATATATTGTAGGGAATAACAATGAATTATGTTTGCCATTCCAATTGTATGAAGGCTAATAGACACCATGATACATTGAGAGAAGAAATCGAGTCAATCTTAGACAATATCGTGCACAAAAAAGATATATCCATACCCAATAATGAACTGATTCACGTAGGCTGTTAATGTATTTTCTAATAATAAATATGTTATTTTATAAAAGATGATTTTAAATTATTTCATCCTTTGGCATACATAATTCCCTAAGCAACCACTCACCTATGCATTGATACTAAAATAATTATGCTATGTGTGGGAGGAATGCAAGTAATCTTGGCTGCCAGTAGCTTCCACGCCGCGCCGGCTGTGAAACGAAGTCGCGGGTTCGATTCCCGCACCGAGACAAATGTGATTTGTGAACCACAGGTATTTGTATCGGGTGTTTTTGAAACCGACAAGTCTCTCGTAGTTCCCGATACCCACCACACAAGAGTCAATATTAGTGTAGGGTTAGGTCAGGTGAGGTATTTATGTTTATGGTGTATAGACTGCGTATATTCATGAATATTCTGTGTGGAACTCATGAATAAAAACAATTATAAACGTCCCACTGCAGGGCACGGGCGTGTTTTTATGTATTTTATTGTATTATATAACTTATAAAATTATAGTTTCTTTAAATTCCAAATTCGACGACAAATTATTTATGTAAACGTATTTTTATTCGATTCAATAAATTGACAGATAACCTACAAAACCTAACCTAAAAATAAGATGCGTTTTTGTAAATATCTCAAAACCCTGAACTTCCTAGGCTTTGTAACTTTTCTGTAATAATCTGGGAACAAACCTTACCCCAACAATGCAAAACTCATTGATGTAGACGAGATATAAAAATATACAAAAACTGGCCATGTCCTTTGGTATAGAGATAACTGACACCCTGGATTACCACATAGCCTACTTTTCATCCCGTTAAAATGCAGTGTTCGCTTGGGATTTGCAAAGAATTGAAATATATTCGATATTCCTTCACACTTAAAGGAATGAGATGGAAAAAAAACTACGGCTGTAATGTTTTTTTTTTTTTAATTAGTCATCACGCGATACAAATGCTTCTTCTAAAGTGGATTGGACTCAGAAATGTTCGGGCGTCGTCTTCGATCAAATATACACTAGATACAACATGAACGCTTAGAAAATGGCACCAAAAAAGAGTGCTTTAAGCACTCTTTTGCCTTCAGTGACGCACCGACCGTTGCTTCTAAAACGTCGCAGAAGCTCCAGGAATAAGGTGGAATTTGTGTTAATATATTTGGAATATGTGATGTTTACTTTTTTTCATGTCATGCATCGGTGCCACTTTTTAACAGAACTTTTACAGGGAACTGTGCATCTAGTGTATATTTGATCGAAGGGCGTCGTACGTAAATCTTCACTAATTTGTCTAGATACTCCACAAAATGAATCCTTTAACGTACGTCGCAACCATAGACTAAGTTCTGAGAAAATGATAAGTATAATAGAAAATAGTATCAATTTTTAGAAGTGGAAATTTATATTCTACTCTGGACGTCGAACATCCGAACATTCGAAGTTCGTATCGTTTTTATAGAGTAACTCCCCTGCAGGGAACCGGTTGTTTCTCATAATCACTACATAGTATAAAACAAAGTCGCTTTCTCTGTCCCTATGTCCCTTTGTATGCTTGAATCTTTAAAACTACGCAACGGATTTAGATGCGGTTTTTTTAATAGATAGAGTGATTCAAGAAGAAGGTTTATATGTATAATACGTACATATTATTGTACAGAAACCTATTTGTAACCGGGCGAAGCTGGGCCGGGCCGCTAGTTTATGAATAAAACTATAATTATATTAATTGAATGTTTGATACACGTGTTTGTAAGAAGGACGCATGCAGAATTCCCCGTAACTGGGTAAATACAATGTAGATAAATTACTTGCAATAAATCATTCATATATACTATGTTATTTTATAGCATAGTCACGATTCACTTTATATTTTCCGTCCCACTATGTGATATGGGCGAGTCTATCGGCATATCGGCAAAATTTTCTCCGGGCTGATCATAAATATAAAAGTGTATATTTCTCCCGCCAAACAGTGGTGTAAATGCACTGTTGTATTCCGATTTAAAAGACATTGTAGCTAGATTAACTAACGTATATATTGCGACTAAACATCTTATTTTCTTATATCTTATTTCTCAGGATGGCGAGTGCAGTGGTATACCAAGCTGCTACTGTTAAAAAATGTCTTATATTATTTTGCTCGACCCGGGATTCAAACCCGAGGCCTCAGCTTTGTAGAAGTACCGAAGTACAACTACACTGAAGACAGTTAGAAATCTATTTATTATTTATTTATTTATTATAATATTTCATAAAATAGGTTTAAACAGATGTTCAAATGATAATAGCAGAATGAACATGTTTTGCTATTATTATACCGTATAACATATTATTTATAACATGGCTAAAAAGTGCACAATGCGGTGACAACTGGCATTAAAGAAAAAAAAAACAATTACGGCAACAGTATTAAAAAATAATTGTATACGTAGATATTTATACATACATATTTTCCTACGGTTCTGTTTGTTTTATGATTAAAAATAAATAGAGAGACTATTAACAAAAATGCATAAAAATAATAAATATTTAAACATTTTCCGTTGTAGTATATCGGGTTGGCATGTTAATATTAAATTAGATCTTAGCGCCCTCATTAAAACACTCTTTTTTGCTAAGCGATAAACAAGATAGAAACGTTTTAAATTCTGGGATTGGAACCTACGTCCGATAGTCAATTGTCTGCTTATCAATAGTCAAGTGCCACTTGCCAAAAGAGAATGCCCATAGTATCGGTAAAAAATATCGTAGACCTCGATATCGATACTTCTTAAAAATTATTTTAGCATTTTTATGGTTTGTCTGAGCGTTTTCCTGTTTTATCGCGAGTGTAATTTTTTTTTTAAATAAAGTAATTATCATCACATTTTACATTATATTGTTAATCGTGCACAACCGCACAGACAAACATGCATACATAAACTCACGCCTTTTTCTCAGAAGGGGTTGGCAGAGGTGCCAAGACACCCACATTTCGCCTTGTATGTTCCGTCCCACGATGTGATAGGTGGCGAGCCTATCGCCATATCAGGCACAAATTCCTAACTCTGGGCTGATAATTAATAAGAAAATCCAATATCACTTGTCCCAACCCGGGATTCGAGCCCGAGACCTCAGCTTTGTAACCGTACCCTAGTACAACTACGCCACCGAAGCAGTCACAAAATGAAATAAATTATAAAAATCATTGTTTTGGGTTGTATTACCCCCTATATCAGTTCTTCTCATTTATCTTACATGTACAGACATCAATCGTTTACAAACATTTTACATGTATAAAGTATATGTAGATAAATTTATTTATTTAATATATAATTTATATTAAATAAATTGTTTAAACAGATGTACAATTTATAGTAATAGAATCTACATGTTTGCTATTATTATATCGTGTGTCTATATATTTATTTATTATTAAAACAAATTAGAAACGTTTAATCCTGGGTTTGGAAACTGCGACCGATTGCACAAGGTTAGGCCACCGCACACTTGTCAACTGTCAAGTACGACCTGCCAAATTTAAATGCGTTAATTTGCAAAAACACTAGTAGAATTAAAATATTATATTCCTTATTGTTATACTTTGCACTTGAACATTGGAAGCGTATAGTAAGTGTATTTTTTTGTGATTATAGCAAAATATTATTTTTATGGCCACACCATATGCGTTATGGAAATAAGAAATACATATACACAATATGCTTAGTTTGGCTGTGTGGTAGCTTTTCCATCGCGTCGTTGAGTATAGTTATTTTGCAGGCCGGCATAATTAAAAGCCCAGCGAGATGTTTTAATTTTCAAAATTGCTATTAGTACATTGAGATAATATACTAGAGGGCACACTGCAAACAGAATGTTTGTAACAAATTGAAGGGTACATTCTATTTCTGTCTCTGTCACGCCAATGCAATAACATATCTTCCCTCTCGCTTCACTGTGTACCCGTGTGCAAGCACAATACGCAGAGATTTTGTTCCCGATGTCCGCTCTAGTATAATACCTCAATGTACTAGTACAAATAATTTTGAATACCAAAAATGCGAAAACCGTTTTTTAAAATCCCAAATAAAATTCTGGGAATCGAACCTACGATATTCCGTTTCTAATTCAACAGCCACGGAAGTATTTGACATACGAATCACAGCAAAAAATAAACAAATTAAGTAATCGCGCCTTTGCTTGACCTTAGTTCAATTCCATTAACTTATACTAATAAAAATGGAAGTGTTTGTTCGTACGTGCATATCTCTGGTACTACTTGGTGTATTCATAAAATTATATTTACACGTAATAGCATTATTCTAAATGAAGGTTTAAAGTAGTATAACATTACGCTATGACATTTAGAAGGCTAGCAGAACAATAAAATGTGACACACATGTGTGGTGATTCGGTTTCGGCCCGTCTATATCAGGTGTTCTAACACCTGTTTTGTTACATATACATAATGTAGGTAATACATAGAGTAGTCTGAGGTGCCAGGACACCCACATTTCGCCTTGTATGTTCCGTCCCACGATGTGATAGGTGGCGAGCCTATCGCCATATCGGGCACAAATTCCTGACTCCGGGCTGATAATGAATAGAAAATCCATTAACTCTTGCCCGACCCGGAATTCGAATCCGAGACCTCAGCTTTGTAAATGTACCGTAGTACAACTAGGCTACCGAGGCATTCAGGTTTTTTTGGCACGGGAATCGAACACGCCGCCTCGCGTTTCACAGCCGGTGTCTAACCAACTGCGTCACGGAGGCTGTCAATAATGATTATGTAGTCATTTAAAAGAGATTGAGCCAAGTTCAGTCATAACTCAGCATGAATGTGCAGGTTCGTCTGCTGTACCACTATCTCACAGGAGATCAACGTGACGTGACAGCTTTGCTGTCTCGTTTCGTCCGGTGAGTGAGATTGTCGGTTTTTTTATATTTAAAGCAATGAATGGCGAGACGAGCATGCCGTTCGCCTGATAGTAAGCGATACGACCGCTCATGAACAGTAGCAAAACCAAACAACACCTTGAATTACAAAGCAATGCTTGGCATTCCACTGCGCTCGCTATCCTAAGACATAGGTCTCAATATGTCCAGTAATTACTCTGGCTACAATGTTCTTCAATCCGAAACACAACAGTGCATTTAAACTGCTGTTGGCGGGAGAACTAGACATTGCGTTGGTATCCACCCAGGCGGCTTCTCACATATGAGACACCTACCACCAGTAAGATGCTCTATACCTTCCCTGTTCCCAACCTTTATCCTTCCCGATCCCCTCCCGATTTATGGGACGGCAACAATATAACAAACACTCACAAGCCAAGCGTTGTGAGTGTTTATGCAGAGATCACTTAACATCAGGTGATATTTTTCCTCGTTTCCCAGACTATTACAATAAAGTAAAATCATTATGTATTTATTCTGTTTAATTAGCATAACGCAGAAATTCATTGTCACGACTATTGTAAATTCTAATTACCCATATGGACTTAACATCAGGTGCAATTTGGCTATTTAATGTAACCACTGATTAACATATTAAGTAAGTGTGGGCAGGTTGGTAACGTTATCTGCAGAAACGGTTGTCGTGGGTTTAAATCGCAGGGCACCTCTGAATTTTCAGAAAAAGGGCGTATTGATTGTCAATCATCGCGCACTATGACGGTGAAGCAAAACAAGTGAGGAAACTTGCATACCATAACAATTAACTCGAGAGTTAGTTTTAGTGAATACAAACTTAATGGAATTAAAATTTTCGCAAAGAAAACCGTCTATTTCTTGTTAAATGTTATCTTGTATTGTAGGTAATTGGTAAATCCATAGTTTTTGCTATAATAATCATAAGAAATCTGTGTATTATAGTGTCTTTAAAAATAAAACACTGTATACTATTATTTAAAAAAAAAATACACTATATATTTACCATCCAAATACGACGATAGGAAAAGACTGATAAAATATCGTTGTTTTTTTTGCAAAATTTTAAGTTACTTTGTGTCTGAAGTCACTAAAACTACCACTCGGCTTCGTGTTCGGTAGCAGTTTTGATACCATGTATGTATTTATTTGTTTAACCTCTGTCTACCCTCTATTCGTAACTTTTTCTCGGCTCAAGGCCTTGTTTTGTTGAGCAAAACTCGTATTTTACGATTTCAAGATTAGCTATTGTGAGAAATGACGCAAACATCCTTATGGTTAGGTGTAGGTGTGATGAAATATTTCCTTTAAAAGTACATTATTATGGAATACTATGGTGTCCCAAATGTAAGGCATTTGAGACACAAAATCTTATTTATTTTAGAAGTGCGTGGTGGTTTGTTGGTAAACGGACTAGACGCGACTGCCAACATGTTCACCGTGGTCGCGGGTTCGAATCCCAGGGCACACCTCTGACTTTTCGGAGTCATGTGTGTATTGATAGTCAATCACCACGCACTAAACGGTGAAGGAAAACATCGTGAGGAAACCTGCATGCCATAGCGATTTATAAAAAAATTCTATGGTATGTAAGTCGGCCAACCCGCACTAGGCCAGCGTGGTGGACTATATGGTCTAACCACTCTCAATCGTACTCTCGATTGTAGAGGAGGCCCGTGCCCTGCAGTGGGACGTATATAGGCTGATACAGATTCTATTTATTTAGTTCTTTATTGTTCACAGTAAAAAAGGATAATAGATTACAGATAATACAAAACAACAAAGTAATAATGGCGGTCTTATCGCTCTAAAGCAATTTCGGCCAGACGAACATGGGATGGTTATATGAGCTGGAAAAAAGAAAGGGCAGTGTAAATAAAGACATGAAATGCATGCATGGAGACTTAATTAAGTAATCGTAATTATTTAGCTATTAGTATCACTGGTGGTAGGTCTGTTATACGTGAGAGGCCGCCTAGGTGCCACCACAATGTCTATTTCTCCCGTCAACAGCAGTGTCAATGCATGTCTGTTGGGTTTCTGATTGAAGAACATCGTAGCTAGAGTAACTAATGGACATATTTTGACTTTAGATCTTATGTCTCAGGATGGCGAGCGCAGTGGAATGCCAAACAGCTTTGTAATTCAAGGTGTTGTTTGGTTTTGCTACTGTTCATGAGCGGTCGTATCGCTTACCATCAGGTGAACGGCTTGCACATCTCCTATTTATTGACATAAAAAATCCTAACTTGAATTTTTAGACATATACTTCTTTTGGAGCATTTGGAAACTCACTCACTTTTCAGTGACTGTATGATATGTATATTGTATATGTATTATTACCGAGGAGCGTTTTACACCCGGTTAATATTTCATACCTGACTATTTTTCCTGAAGGCTCAATAAAAAAATACGAACTTCGAAATATCGGATGTTCGACGCCCGGAGCAAGATATAAGATTTCCACTTCTAAATATCAATACTATTCTCTATTATACTAATCATTTTTCCGAGCTTAGGCTATGGTTAACGTACGATAGAGGAATCCAATATTTTGTGGAGTATCTAGGCACATTAGTGAAGTTTTACGTACGGCGTCCAAACATTCGAAGTTCGTATCTTTCAATTTAAAAATATTAATTATATAATGTTTATAAAATGTTAAAAATTCATATATTGCATCGCAATTGTTATAATAAAATGTTATGGAGCGACATTGACCGTGAAGTCTCGATAACTGGTTTTAATGTTTTTAACTCAATTGCATGTGTTATTTGTGTTGCATAATAAGGATAAAATACGGCAATTATTTTCATTTTAATGTCATAAAATGTTAATAAGTGGAAAGATTTTGTTTGCATTGAATAAGCTCTGAAACTGCTGGCTCAGTTTAACAAATTCTTTAACCATTATAATCCAATATCCTTGACTTAGAATACTTATATTAAAGAGGGAGCGCTGTCATACATATACGTCTTGAAAAAAATAAATACAGGGTATATCAAGACTGCTACCGAAAACGAAGCCGGGTGGTAGTTTAAGCGACTTCAGACACAATGCAACAGAAAAAGTTGCAAAAAAAAAGCGACAATTTTTTTTTTATTTTTTTCCTATGGCCATATTTGGGTGGTAAATATTTTTTTTCCTAAAATAATAGTATATACCCTTTTATTTATAAATACTCTAAGGTATAAAAGAGTTTAAATTATTATTTAGCAAAAACTATGGATTTACCACCCAAAAATGACGATATTTAAAAAATCATAAAAAAAAATTGTCGCGTTTCTAGGCGAAATTTTTAATTGCATTGTGTTTGTAGCCACTAAAACTACCACCCGGCTTCGTTTTCGGTAGCAGTCTTGAGATACCCGGTATTTTCTTGTCCATAATGTTGGTAGCGCTCCGATATTAGTGAACATTGAAATAATCATTTAAAAACGAATTGCTATAATGTCCTATGATAACCGAAAGTATATTATATATTATCCTTTTAAAACGATTTGAGTGGAATTAAAAAATCATAAGCTACTTATTTTCACTTTTCGTTTCCAAGTATTTCATGTATGTTGGACAACCTGTCAAATATCAGTCAATAGGACCGTGGTTCCTAACCTTTTTAGATCCGTTACCCCTATAATCTAAGGGTGATTGATTTTATCCCTCCCTCCCCTTTAGGGTGACTGATTTTACCCCTCCTCCCAAGGATGATCTCAAACAATACGTGTTAATACTTATACGTAGACATTATTAAACTTAAAACAATTATTATTATTTAACACAAAATGTTTCTTTCTTTCTAACATAATACGCTTTTGAAATTTCTATTATTAAAACTAACTAACCAAATTTTATACCACCACAGTACTTTTACAAGTTTGGTAATATTAGGTTTTGTTTCACTTAAGACGATAACCAGCTCCTTATTACCCCCGCAAAATACAGGTTTTACCCCCGCGGGGGTAATTACCCCTAGGGTAGGAACCACGGCAATAGGAGGGCAGAAAAAGGTGACCCGGCACCACCATTTTTACCTACGTTATTGAAGTACCAGCGCTCTCTCTATATTATAAATACTCTAAGATACTTGATGAACATAGGCGATAGAATATATTAGAAACTTTTATATTTATAAAAGATAATAAGGGCAATGCAGATAAAATATGTGTATATCCCTACGTAAGATGGTTACTGGTTGACAAAATTATGTGGGCCTGATGCGCCTGATTGTATCAGAATAGCCGTTTACCCGTGAAATAAATAAAATGACACTTCGCAGAATATGTCATAAAGTAATTTGCCATAAAAGTTTAATGTTTCTTCATGTTAAATTGTATTTACACGGAGCTAACATCCGTATTATACTTGTTATTTAAACATAGTAAAATAATATTATTATCTAAACTAATATTATAAAAGAAATATTTGTTTCTTTGCATTGGATAGGCTCTGATTCTACTGATCTGATTTGAAAAATTCTTTCGCCATTAGGAGCCTACGTTATACCTTATTAACACTACCGGCCCGGCCCAGCTTCGCCCGGGTGCATATAGATTTCTCTACAATAATATGCACGTATTATACATATAAACCTTCCTCTTGAATCACTCTATCTATTAAAAAAAACTGCATCAAAATCCGTTGCGTAGTTTTAAAGATTTAAGCATACAAAGGGACATAGGGACAGAGAAGGCGACTTTGTTTTATACTATGTAGTGATTAACAAAGATGATAGAATATTTTCAAAGAAAGACGGTACTCGGGCGGATTTTGGCCAGACCACTTGTGCGTTTCAAATAAGATTAGGAAAGTCAATGACACTTATGTGTCAAATATCATATGAAAAGTATGGTTAGCAATAATAAACAAGAATGTAAGTAAACAATAACAAACAAGAATGGAAAAATAAAAAGAATGTTTAGTCATGATCAGTTTAAAAAAATATATATTTTAATTTTATTTATTTTGTGGGCAATAACTCGTCAGAAAGTAACTAAAGGACGACGCTATTCATTAAACAAAACAATTATGAAATATTAAATATCAAAAATATTATTTATATTCAACAAATATTATTTTAAGAAATCTGTTTTTGCTTACCCTGCCTAAATTATGTAACATGACAGCAATAATGAAACAATATGGCGCCAAATCCTATTCTTTTTTAAAACGCATTTTACTACTTTCAAGTGTCACATACTTCCTGTAGCCAAGTTACAATCAATTTTCTTTCTACAATCGTTAACGCCTTGACGTAAGCGATAACGTTTCATTTGCGCTAATCAAATTGCATTGGATAGCATTTATATTTTTATTTATTTATTTATTTATTCCACATACTTACTACTATTTACAGGTTACACCTAATACAGTAGAGTAGCACATATTACATTCTTATATAATAATACAACTAATTAATACTAATCAGTACAGTAGCGGCCTCTGTGAACTATGTCAGTGAGCATGAGAACAAATCGAGCTGGCAGGACACCGCGTTGAGCAGACGCAGCGCCCGCGTCAGCGGTGCGTGCTGCAATAAGTTGGTGCGAGCTCGGGGCACCCACAGCAATGGCTGGCGCCGCCGTCGCCCCACACATCCATCCGGCACACACAACCCACTAACTTGTAGAAGTCTAGGATTATATATTTTACCACATATCACATTAAATAAATATTTAGCAAAAGCTACTTCCCTACGGACTTCCAATTTGTAATAATTTGTCATTCCCAAAACAAATAAGGTAGGGTACAACAAAGGGTAACCCGGATATACACCATACTGTTTTAAATATAAGAACCTAATTATATATGTCTATCTATAGAAGTATTTATATATGTATGTATATAAAATATATTATATAAATATATATCATATATTGTGTATAATATATTAATTATAAATAATTTGTTTATATATTCCTTTTTTTAGAGCATGTTTACCTTTAAATTCTATACTGCCCTCTCTTCTTATCCTTTTCTTTTATCCATCCAAAGGTTGTCTGTAAGAAATCGCCTAGGGCGATAAGACCGCCAACTGTACTCTTTAATTTTATTTGTTAAATATTGTAATATTTTGTTCTTTTGTGTGCAGTAAAGAATAAATAAATAAATAAAATAAATAAACCTAGTAAACTTGTTTTGAATACGTTCTAACATAAGCTTGTACTTGTCCTCATGTGGAGACCACACTGCAGCATTGGATTCTAATTGGCTTCTCACGAGTGCGTCGTACAATGCTCTCAAAGCCCCAATATTCGTAAATTGGTTTGCTTGTCGTAAAATTAAGCCTAAGTTGCGGTATCATTTTTAATAACATTAGTGATGTGCTTTCTAAAATTCAAATCTGCAGAAAAGCACACCCCTAAGTCTTTGACCTCAGTAACGCGTTGAAGAGGTACCCGGCTCATGCAGTATTGAATATGGGAGTTATCCAATGGCGCTATACAACGTACAAACGTCATCGCTTACGTCAAGGTGCTAACGACTGTAGAACGAGAATTTATTGGAAGCGATTGTAACTTGGCTGAGGCTACTGACCCCCAAATATGTACTATATCAGCCCATATACGTCCTAATGCAGGGCACGGGCCTCCTCTACAATCGAGAGTACAATTAAGATTGGTTAGGCCATATAGTCCGCCACGCTGGCCTAGTGCCAGGCGGACTTTACATACCATAGAATTTCTTACAAATCGCTATGGTATGTATGTTTCCTCACGATATTTTCCGAATTTTCCGTCAATCGTCACCACGTACACGTTGTGTATTTAAAGTAAATATCCTTTCGCTTCATTACAGAATGAATGCAATAATATAAGTAACTAGCGACTCGAACTGGTTTTGCCTACCTAGTATATATTTAATAACGGTAATAGGGTATTTAACTCCATTTTTTATTGTATTTATCAGACCTATCAATAGCTATGGAATGAAACAAGTTAGAAACGTTTTAAATCTTGTAGTGGGAGTAACAGAAAATAAATGCAAAACAAAGATAGTGACGTCACTAGGGTTATTATACATTACAGTGTGCGCGTGTGAAAGAGACAGCAAGATATCCCCACTACACCCCTACTCTTTATTATTAAATATTAATCCCATCAAAAACATCCTGTAAAAAAATTCCAAGTCTCGCAGCTCAGTTTTTCTAACCGCAAAAAGTTGTGAGATCCATGCAATACCAAGTCGGTTAATTTATTTAGTCCTTGCTTAAGGGACCTTCTGTATAAAGTTATTACGTAAGTTATTATCATATGAATATTAAAAATTCTTTACGTTTTAAATAAATAGATCGACTTGGCCATCGCATGAAAACATAATGTATCGTACAATTTATACATAATGCCTACCGGCCTACATGGATCTCACAACTTTTTGCGGTAGAAAAACTAGCTGCGAGACTTGGAATTTTTTACAGGATGTTTTTCATCAAAAATCCCATCGGATCTCACGTCTTTTTGTAGAGCCCTACGTTTTTCCTTTTCGGTACTTTTTATTTCTAGAATATACACAATATAACGATTTTTTATAAAGCCTCTGTCTTATAGATTTTCTTATTTTTGTAGGTATCAATTTATCACAAATATAGCGGATTTGATTATTAGTGTTCTTTCTTTCATGGTAATTGATATTTTCGAGCTATTTAGTCTATTTATTTGCAAGTTTATCTTCGTCATGTTTTTCTAGAGGAATGTTGTACAGTTTAATGGGCTGAATACACCCTTTGCCTCTCTATACCCCCCTCCTGTTATGCCTCATGTATATAGATACCTATCTACAACTATTATTCCATTATATACGGGTACAACAAATCATTAATTGCAAATATAACTTTGTAATCCTATACACTAAGTTATTCACGCAGTTGGTGTGTCTAGAAAACTAGACAGAAATTATGAAATGTTTTAATTTTTCATTACTTTAGACACTAAACACTAATCATATTCTAAATTTGAAGGTTCTATGTCTGCTAGAAGTGCCTTAGACTTTTGATGATCGGTCAGTCAGTTAGCGAGTGACAAAATTACGAAACTTTGACAAGTTATAATTCTTAAACTACTGGTTCAAATTGAATGAAATTTTAAATATACCGTGTTTACACAATGCTTGCTTAGTGACTGAAAATTCAGGCTTCTTGCTTTAGCCACAACGAAGTTATAGGGGGTTGAAAATGGTCTAAATTGCTTCGAGAAAAGGATGGTACGACTGTGCCGCTTTTTAGCTCGACTTGGAGATATTTGCGTCATGTTCGAAGCATTTTTTGACAGCAAGGGTTTATTTTAAACGTATTAGTGTATGTAAGCGGAATAATACCAAAAATTAATAATACTCAAATAACCTATTAACCACACCTATTCAATAAAATCTTTGGCAGTCTGAAGATCGGATAATTAATTCACATCCTCATATCTATATTATTCGAGTCGCCTTGGCTAAGGCATTGGCTTGTTACCTTGTGAGAAGGCGATCCACATAATAATCGATAATTTTGCTATTATTTAACTATGATTATGACTTTTAAATCGATTTGGCGGTCAAGATCAACTACGTGGAAGTAAAGAGAATGAGCATTTTACAACGAAGCTAAGTATAGGTCAAGATTTTGTGCCTCGATAAAACCTACTGTTTTGTGTATGGAAAATATGTATTACTACATAGTATAAAACAAAGTCACTTTCTCTGTCCCTATGTCCCTTTGTATGCTTAATTAAATCTTTAAAACTACGCAACGGATTTTGATGCGGTTTGTTTTATACTATGTAGTGAAGTTTTACATATGTTTGGTAACTAGCTGTTGGGCCCGGCTCCGCCCGGGTGCAGATACAAGTTTCAAAACGGCGATCAAAATATTTAATTCCGACTATCAATTTAGCATATCGACCAATGGGACCATGAAATATGAATAAATTTCCTCGTATTTGCTAGAAACGACACTACTGCTTCCCTCCTATAGGCCATAGCGTGATGATATATAGCCTATAGCATTCCTCGATAAATTCAGAAGAAAATTCAGAAGTCCGCCCTCGGAGTATGTCAACGAGCCATAGAGCGCAGTATACTAGGGTTAAAGTTGGTGGACCACGTTAAAAACAGTGTATTGCGCTCTAGGACTCAAATACTAGACGTTGGGAAGAAAGCAGCTAGCCTGAAGTGGAACTGGGCAGGTCACATATGCCGCATGCCCAACGAACTGTGGGCAAAAACAACAACTTTATGGAAACCATCAAAGACGCTGAAACGTCGCGGCAGGCCCAGAAAAAGATGGCGAGACGAGCTGGATAGGTGGGACAGAGATTGGCAAGATCGAGCCCTGGACCGGGACGAGTGGAAGGAGGGTAGAGAGGCCTTTGCCCTGCAGTGGGACAGCGTAGGCTGATGTATGTATGTATGTATTCCTCGATAAATGTACTATACAACACTGGAATAATTTTTCAAATCAGACCAGCGGTTCCTGAGATTAGCGCGTTCAAACAAACAAACAAACTCTTCAGCTTTATTATATTAGTATAGATAATATTGAAATTGATCGAACTTGGAACTTTTAATTCGCGAAACAGGTCCACTAACCTCACGTGAACCTTCGAATATTGACACTGGTCGATCTCAAGGTACGTAGGAAACCTTTTGGTGGCACTGCGATAAAATTGAAGGTCACTGACCCAGTTTTTTTGATTGTTATCTCTACTTACATCGAAGAAAATGTCATTTATTATTGTTTTTTTATTGCAATGAATGGCGAGACGAGCATGCCGTTCGCCTGATGATAGGGATATGACAAAGCAATGCTTGGCATTCCACTGCGCTCGCCATCCTGAGACATAAAATGTTAAATTTCTATATGTCCAGTAGTTACTCTGGCTACAATGTCCTTCAATCCGAAAAAACAACACTGCATTTACACTGCTGTTTGTCGGGATAAACAGGCATTGCGGTGATCCTACCCATGCTACAAAACACTCACATATAGACCTCCCACCAATAGATAATATTTTTTTAGTAATTGTAAAGTGTGTGTTTCCTTACTAACAAACCAGCTGCCTTAATTCCTACAGTGGTCAAATCCCGGGGTACCTTTCTGACATTCGGAGTCAATCATGCACTATAACGGTGAAGGAAAACATCGTGAGGAAACCTGCATACCTTAGCAGTAAGAATTTCTATGGTATGTAAAGTCCGCCCGCACTAGGCCAGCGTAGCGGACTACACTAACCACTCTCAATCCTACTCTAGTTTGTAGAGGAGACCCGTGCCCTGCAGTGGGAGATATATAAGATATACATATATAAAGGGACGTATACTGGGTATATCAAGACTGCTACCGAAAACGAAGTCGGGTGGTAGTTTTAGTGAGTGCAAACACAATGCAACTAAAATTTTCGCGGAAAATCGCGATTTTTTTTTATGATTTTTTAAATATCGTTGTTTTTGGGTGGTAAATCCATAGTTTTCGCTAAAATAATTTAAACTCTTTTATACCTTAGAGTCCTTATAAATAAAAGGGTATACACTTTTATTTAAAGAAAAAAATGAATATACCTTCCAAATACGACCATAGGAAAAAAATAACAAAAAAATCGTCGCTTTTTACACTTTTTATTTCAACTTTTTCTGTTGCATTGTATCTGAAGTCGCTTTAACTAGTTCCCGGCTTCGTTTTCGGTAGCAGTCTTGAGATACCCTGTATATAAAGGGACGTATATAAGCTAATACAGATACATAAAGGCATAATATATAATCCAAAACAACTTTCAATACCGAACAGCCTACAGACTTACGAAATATTTCGCAAATACTAAACAGCTCGGACAAATTACGTTGCGTACAGCCATTAATATTTATATCACATCGTTAGAACCGCTAAATCCTATATCTCGGACTAAGGATGTAGTGGCTCAATGGTTGAGACGGCTGTGAATCGTGAAGTCACCGGTTCAATATTGACGTTTAAAATTAATGTAACTCTGCGATTTTCATAAGTTCCTAGCCTTACTATATTCGTCCGAAACGAAGTTCGAAACTTCGGAAGATCGATGTTTTTTATACGATACGAATGTATCTATTCTGTAAAAATTCGAATTTGTATAAAGTACATCGTAACCATAAGTCTATGGTTACGACCACAGAACAGATGAATATAGTTAGAAGGGAAATAAAAGCGTTTGACGCGTCGCAAGGTGGTGCATAAAAAGCATCACTGCCGCGGAAGGAATGGGTTGTCAAATTAGTCGCTGTCGAAATGCCTTGGAGAGAGGTGCTCCGGCGAAATAGAGTAAAAATGCAGATTTATGCTATTTTATCTCGCAGTTCCAATACTAAAGCATCAAATATCAATAGGAGGAATTTCATACCAATATTCAAACAAAATTTATTGATTTTCACCTTTATTTTCAAAATTGCAGTTATTAATTACGACATTTTGAAGAATTCGATAATATGATAGACGACAAATCAAAAATATACATTGCTGATTACGCATACATACAATGCTCGCGAATGCCAAGTTCCTACGCAATGCATACGACTCATTTTTGTTATGTCAACAGCGAAAATTGGCACATGTCACGTAGTGTTGTAGTCTTGTACATAGTAACTATATCGATGTAGTTATAGATTTCGTATACTCGTTAATCAGTTTTTAGTAATTTTGATGCATTGTAGTAGTATTCATCATTGTGGTAACGTTTGATAACGTTAACGACCTATCCTTATGTTCTAATTTCATACCTTTGCCAACTTGAGAACAACATATTTTAGTGTCTGAATATACTTTATAATATATTAACTTATTCATTTATACGTTTCCAAGAGTGAGTCGATAAAGGCAATAGGAAGAGACAACTGGATTCCTACAAAATCCAGTACGATTTATTCTAAGTATTCATTTTCGTGAAACGGAAGACAATAAAAAAATCTGTATCATAAGAAATATACAAACCAAAAATAATTACGTGCAACGCTTATAGAAAAAACTGTATCATGCCGATGAAATAATTAAATATTGTATGAAAAATCAAAACCACTGAATCTATTAACGTAAAAAATCGTAATTTGGTTATAATAAATGCTTATATGTGCCTTTCCAATAATAAAACTGTTAATACCTCACACACGGATGAAAATCTTAAAAATACTGTACATATAGATTTGTAAAATAGTATACAAATTAAAATTAATTTTCAATACTAGTCTCATTTATTTTCCGTCTATTGACATAATACTATTTAAATAACTGTATCAGAAAAAAACTATTAAGCATATCGATAAAATAAATTCCGGTCTTATAACAAAGGCATAATTCCATAATTTTATCGATACTTTAAATAGGCTATTGCAAGCTTTATGTATTGAATTCGTTGAGGTTTGTGTTCCGAAAACGACGACGCTGGTTTTCATACAATTTGACGGCTATTGCCTTTCTAACCATATTCAACTGTTCTGTGGTTACGACCATAAGTCAATAACGACCATAAGTATATGTAGGTACATTCGTATCGTATATAAACTTCGATCATCCGAAGTTTCGAACTTCGTTTCGGATGAATATAGTAGGGCCCTAGTGTTTAGAAGCCGTGGCGCAATTGGTTACACGTGGATGTGGAGCGAAAGGTCGGGGGTTCAATTCCCGCATCGTGTCAAATTTTTGGTGAGCCATGACATGTGCTACAAGTCCATGTGTTGAGACCGAAAAGTTTCTAAGTTTTAGATGCTAACATGATTCGATCTTAGTGTGGGGTCAGGACTATGTATGTCAATATTGGGTGTTTTTATCTTATTCATTTTGTATAGCTGTACCCGCGACTTCGTCCGCGTGGAATGTAACAAAAATTTAATTCGTTTTTTAGCTTTTTTTTTAAATTAAAAGATGTTTCTAAAATAAATGTAGTCTAAGTTACTTCTTATTATATCAGCTACCTGACAATAAAAATCCAGTCTAAATCGGTCCAGCCATTTCAGAGATTAGCCGGAACAAACAGACAGACAGATAAAAAAAAATCTAAGGTAATTTTTCCTTATCGTATATATAACGATATGTAGTTGGACATTTTTTTTATTTTCACTTTACAAACAGACACTTCAATTTTATTTATATGTATAGATTATTGCTTTGAATGGCAATACGAATATGCCGTTCGCCTGATGGTAAGCGATACGAACGCCCCATGAACAGTAACAAAACTAAACAACACCTTGAATTACAATGCAATGCTTAGTACTCCACTGCGCTCGCCATCCTGAGACTGGAGACATAATGTGTCCAGTAGTTACTCTGGCTACAATATCCTTGAAACCGAAACACAACAGTGCATTTATACTGCTCCTTGGCGGGAGAAACAGACATTGCGAAGTTACCTACCCAGGCGGCCTCTTACGTATGAGAGACCTACCGTCAGTGTATTTATTTAATCATTATCATTCTAAGACATTGGCTGGTTTGCCGGACTTAACAAAAACCAAAGGCTAACTTATAAACGTAACAACGCATTAGTAACAAAAACATTGACGCGAATCTCTTATTAGTTATGGAAACATACCGAGTTTTTTGTTATTAGAATATGACGTCAGAACATATATTATTGGAAATTCCGGTAGTATATCGTCGGTTATTTTTGTTTATTGGGAGTCAAATTTCAAGTCAAATGTTTGAATTCAGTTTTTATACTATAACGCTGGCAAAATTAAAATGCATAAAAATAAAAATAGTCTTCATTCTACAACAATTCACAATATTTAAAGTGACGTAAAATCACTGTACAATTATTATTAGTAATAGTGCGTGGTGGCCTATTGATGAACGGACTAGACGCGACTGCCAACATGTTCACGGTGGTCGCGGGTTCAAATCCCAGGGCACACCTCTGACTTTTCGGAGTCATGTGTGTATTGATAGTCAATCACCGCGCACTAAAACGGTGAAGGAAAACATCGTGAGGAAACCTGCATACCATAGCGATTTAAAAAAAAACTATGTTATTAAGTCCGCCAACCCGCACTAGGCCAGCGTGGTGGACTATATGGACTAACCACTCTCAATCGTACTCTTGATTGTAGAGGAGGCCCGTGCCCAGCAATGGGACGTATATGGCCTGACACAGAATTATAATGTCCGTCGATGAAACCTACTTGTTTGTGTAGGGAAAAATAATCATTTTTAACAAATATAAACATAATTGCGACCCAGGCATGCAGTTCTTAGAAAATTAACTTGTAGTACAATAAAAATGTTATTTTTACCCTCGGTTCTGTGAACAAAATGTAAAATGATGATAATTACTTTATTTTATAAAAATCTGTCGCCCGATATAAAACACGGAAGCGTTTAAGGACCAACTACAAACAATGCAATAATTAATTTCAAGCAATATCAGTATTGGGATCAATAATATTTTTTACCGATCTATGAATTTCTATTATATTACAAATATTATGTTACTAGCGGCCCAGCCCAGTTTCGCCCGGGTGCATATAGATTTCTCTACAATAATATGCAGGTATTATACACATAAACCTTCCTCTTGAATCACTCTATCTATTTAAAAAAACCGCATCAAAATCCGTTGCGTAGTTTTAAAGATTTAAGCATACAAAGGGACATAGGGACAGAGAAAGCGACTTTGTTTTATACTATGTAGTGATTAAGGCAACTATCAAAAGTTGTTTCCATAGTAGTCAGTTACTATTCATGGTTCTTTCATCTCGCCAGACACATTGAAGCTCATAACTTCCAAAGCAACCCCGATCGGGACTTCATAATAGCTGATCGTGTGATGCCTATGTTAGAGGCATGCGCAGACATACTTTCAACTTTTATAAAATGACTACAGTCTTTTTTTTATTGGTATGAATGGCGAGACGAGCTTGCCGGTCACCTGATGGTAAGCGATGCGACCGCTCATGAACAGTAGCAAAATTCCACTGCACTCGCCATCCTGAGACACAAGATGTTAAGTCTCAATATGTCCAGTAGTTACTCTGGCTACAATGTCCTTCAATCCGAAACACAACAGTGCATTTACATTGCTGTTTCACGGGAGATATAGAGATTGCGGTGGTACCTACCCAGATGGCTCACATATGAGAGACCTTCCACCAGTAAATAGTATTATTGATAATGTAAACATATTTTTTTAAATACATATGTGAATTAAAATGCTCGTTTAAATAAACGTTATGTTTGTCACGCTTCAATGACTTCCTTGGAATAAAAAAACATGTTGTGCTATTTAAAAGTTTAATTTTATAAATAATACTTTAATGAGTGTATTATTATAATATTACACACATTGATTTAAAAATTATGGTTAGGTCTCTCAGTCTTGCATAAAACTTATTTTGTACTTAAGACTATTAATTTATCTTGCCCTATTTTCGTCTAAGATAAAATAACCCTAAATCTTCACTGAAGCAGAATATCTTTAGAATGTATTTACGTCCATATTATTTTGTCAATTGTCTTAAGTATTTTCGTACTTGTTTTTTAAACAGAAATTACCCTATATACTTCTCCATTACCCTAACAACATACATGTCTACAAAATTAAATAACAATCGGTTAACGGCTTCACCAGTTTTAAAACTTATTTTATCTGTACAATTTTTTGTCTCCTTCGCTCAAATTGAATTCAAAAGTCATCAAAGAAAGAAAGGGATCAAAACATTGGTTTCTGTCTCACTCTCACACCCGCCACTGCAACTCCTGTGTCGCAGGATCAACAGCACGCATTGTAACGACACCGAGCATTGAAGCGAGCCGAGTCTACGGGAATGTCTAACTTGTCTTTATCACGCAACGAAATGTATAAAGTTAAATTAGGAGGAGTTGGAAATAAATTATTATCCACTTTCCACCGTGACAAAGAGGGATAACATTCTATGACTACAAATTAAAAAAAAACTTATAACGAATAATGCCTTAAGCAATGACGTAACAGCGGAACAAACAAACATAATTGAACATTACACTAACTTATTTATCAATGAAATCTCGTAATTGGCCTTCTGTTTCATATTTTTGTAATTGACTACTTGTATTAGCTGTTAATTTTCTGAATGTAAAAAATAAAATAAAACAAATTACTTTTTTTTCGCAGAAATGACGACCGTACTGCCGGATCCGACAAAGGAAATGGAGGCGAAACAAGGAGGCGACATCACATACATGGACATGGTTGATGAAAAGGTGGACCTCGGAGATTCTCAAATCCAGAAACTGTTCTCTGGAAGCACTGTACTGCTCACTGGAGGAACTGGATTCTTGGGAAAGCTCATCGTGGAGAAATTACTTAGGTATGAAAGAAAAATCATCTCTGTGTATTTTATTGGTATGAATGGCGAGACGGGCATGTCGGTCACCTGTAAGCGATACGACCGCTCATGGACAGTAAAAAACTAAACACCTTGAATTACAATTCAAGACTTGGTATCCCACTGCGCTCGCGATTCTGACACATAAGAAGTGTCAATATTTCCAGTAGTTACTCTGGCTACAGTATCCATCAAACAGAAACACAACAGTGCATTTACACTGCTGTTTGGTGGGAGTAATAGACCATACCAACCCAGGCAGCCTCTTACATATGACAGAAGTACCACCAGTTAGCCATATCAGTCGAATATAGATAAACATAATACGTAGATTAGATTGAAATTAAACTAAACCCACAGATAGCCCTAGATATTTATTTTAGCTAATTTAGATACTTTTCGAGGAAGCCTCTTTGTAAAGAACCAGACACGGCTGCAAACATGTTCACAATATTCGCGGGTAAAAATCTCAGGGCACACCTCTGTCTTTTCCGAGTCATTTGTCTTGATAGTCTATCGCCACGCACTAAAACAGTGAAGAAAAACATCGTGAGGAAACCTGCATACCATACCGATTTATAAAAATATGGTATGTAAAGTCCGCCAATGCGCACTAGGCCAGCGCGGTGAATTATATGGCCTAACCACTCTCAATCGTACTCTCGATTGTAGAGGAGGCCCGTGCCCTGCAGTGGGACGTATATGGGTCATTCTAATATAGATACAGATGCTGTAAACCTATTAAATAAATAAAGTCAACAAACGACACAGCACGATCAAATGACGTAAACATAACCAATACGATTTCCTACTACAAACTACTATAAATTTAAACTTTAAGTGGCAAAAACGGAAGTAAATTATTAGACTTGTTTTTTTACAATCAGTTTTTGAACTATAATAAATATAGATAGATCAAATCAAAACGTAATCAAGGTAATTTTTTATTTACTGGCAAATCTATAATTAAGGATATGTTTTATTTTGGTTACTCAGATTCTAATTTTTTTGTACCTTCTGTATTGTAACAGGCCATATGCGTATATCCTACTGCAGGGCACGGGCCTCCTCTACAATCGAGAGTATAATCATGACGAATTAGGCCCTATAGTCCACCACGCTGGCCTAGTGCGGGCTGGCGGACTTACATACCATAAAAATCTTATAAATCGCCATAGTATGCAGGTTTCCTCACGATGTTTTAATGACGCCTGTTGGGTGTATTTATTAATATTTTACACATGACTCCAACATCGAATCGAAATATTGGGCACAAATTACTAAGTCTTCCATACTGCTCCCTATTCTGTAATAAGATTACCGGGATTCCCG
This sequence comes from Hyles vespertilio, assembly GCA_009982885.2. Classification (NCBI taxonomy): domain Eukaryota; kingdom Metazoa; phylum Arthropoda; class Insecta; order Lepidoptera; family Sphingidae; genus Hyles; species Hyles vespertilio. Next base: position 9,025,968 of record CM042832.1, read on the forward strand.
TTTCTATACAGACATTCTACGGTGTCGTCACTCGGTTGCCTCAAGTCGGTACGTGCTCTGAATTATTATTACATTTACTCAACGTTACACCAGTGGTTTATTAGTAACAATAGAAGTAAGGCATGGGCCAACATGTGTACCTGTTTTTCTGGTACTTAAAACCGCTGAATGATGGTAAATTATGGTGTTGGAATGAATAATAAATAATAAAATCTTTATTAAGTGCGTGGTGGCCTGTTGGTAAACGGACTAGACGCGACTGCCAACATGTTCACGGTGGTCGCGGGTTCGAATCCCAGGGCACACCTCTGACTTTTCAGAGTCATGTGTGTATTGATAGTCAATCACCACGCACTAAAATGGTGAAGGAAAACATCGTGAGGAAACCTGCATACCATAGGGATTTATAAGAATTTCTATGGTATGTAAGTCCGCCAACCCGCACTAGGCCAGCGTGGTGGACTATATGGCCTAACCACTCTCAATCGTATTCTCGATTGTAGAGTAGGCCCGTGCCCTGCAGTGGACGTATATGGGCTGATACAGATACAGTCCCCATAGTTTTGGGAAAAAGTGGCTGTGACATACGGACGGTGAGACAGACAGAAATTATGAATCCTTATGTGTTCCGCTTTTTGCCATTTGGCTACGGAAACCTAAAATGATTTGGAACCTTCGATCAAATATATACTAGATACAGGGTCGGGAACAAAATCTCACAAAAAGTGGCCGAGGTTGCTTATACTTATACATTTGAATGTAGAACTACGAGATGTAGCGAAAAGTCTTAAATTATAATCAACCCAAGCTAACAGTAAACCTTGTTCCCTTAAATTAAGATTTATTGTTTTGGACCATACTAAAATCAAATAACACCACACGTTTATTTGTGCTCTTATTTCTCTTGTCGTTTTTTAGGCCGTTACATATAATCTAGAGCCGTGGTTCCTAACCTGGGGGTAATTACCCCCGCGGGGGTAAAACCTGTATTTTGCGGGGGTAATGAGTTGGTTATCGTTTTAAGTGAAACAAAACCTAATATTACCAAACTTGTAAAAGCTAAGCAGTACCTCGTGGTACTGTGGTGCTATAAAATTTTTAAATTAATAGAAATTTCAAAGCGTAATTATTAGTTATGTGCAATTGTTTTAAGTTTAATAAAGTCTACGTATAAGGTATTAACACGTGTTGTTTGAGATCATCCTTGGGAGGAGGGGTAAATCCAAAAATCTGTCACCCTAGAGGGGAGGGAGGGGTAAAATCAGTCACCCTTAGATCATAGGGGTAACGGACCTAAAAAGGTTAGGAACCATGGATCTAGAGTATAATTAATCGAAGTTAGGAACCACAAAACAATTATCCGTATAGTAGTTTCTTGACAGAATGTATGTACGAGGGCGGTCTGAAAAGTTTCCGACCTCAACGTGAAGATGGCAAAATTCGTCAATAAAATTCAAGGAATGTAGTTATGCATCTTTTGACAGCAACACATGAAAGTTTCAGCCATTTTGGACGCGCAGTTTTTATTTAACAGTCGTTTGAGTGAGTCGATCTGAAGATTTTCGTTAGACCAAAAACATGTTCGAATGAACATTTCCAATGCTCTGTTGACGCAGTTTAGGCGCAATAAATCCGAGTTTTGGCGCCGATAGCCTAATTGCTGTAGATGAAACTTGGAGACACCACTACACGCCTGAAACAAAAATACAGTCAAAACAGTGGACGGCAAAGGAGGAACCGGCTCCAAAAAATCAAAATGTGTTTTTTCGGCTGGGAAAGTGATGGCGTCTGTTTTTTGGGATAGTCATGGAGTTATCCAAATCGATTATCTTCAAAAAGGAAAAAACCATTACAAGAGCATACTACGCATCATTGCTTGACAAGCGAAAGGCAGAAATTGCTGATAAACGGCCAAATTAAGAGAAAAAGAAAATTCTGTTTCACCAAGACAACGACCCGTCTCACACCTCAACAATTGCTATGGCGAAAATCCAAGAATTACCTACGGTTTGAACTGCTTGACCATTCACCTTGTTCACCCGATCTAGCCCCAAGCGACTTATTTTTGTTCTCTCAACTAAAAAATGCACTCCGAGGACAAAGATTTTTGTCACATGAGGAGGTAATCACCTTCGTGAATAATTATTTTTTAAAGAAGAACGCCGAGTACTATTTGGACGGATTAAAGAGATGGGAGCATCGCTGGGAGAAGTGTATAGAGTCACAAGGAGGCTATGTTGAAAAATAAAAATAAATTCTAAGATAAAATTCTGTATCTATGTTAGGTCGGAAACTTTTCAGACCACCCTTGATTCGATTCTTGATTCGAGTATTCCTTTGGTATGTTTTCGTCTAGTACTAATATGATTGTTGACAGATCTTATTTACACCAATTGACACGTCAACTCCAATACATACGTATATTAGCACCAGATATTCCGGAAATCGCTTTTTGCAAATCGCACTTATTAACAGCTTTAAAATATGTTTATTTTTGCATTGAAAGTCGAGACAAGCATGCCGTTCGCCTGATGGTAAACGATACAACCGCTCATGGACAGTAGCAAAACCAAAAACTGTGACTTACAAGCAATGCTTGGCATTTCACAACGCTCGTCATCCTGAGACATGACATTTTAATGTCCTTCAAACCAAACAGTGCATTCACACTGCTGTTTAGCGGGAGAAATAGACATTGCAGAGGTACCTATACTTATGCAACAGCAGTATAAAAAGTAAGGTATTTAGTAAAACATCCACATACACACGCCAGCCCGCGTGTTTGATCAGATTGCGACGCAATCCTACATTAGCATTAAGTGTACAGGGCGTTATTTACGAGAGAGGCGGGGGGCACGACCTCCTATGTTGAGAAAAAAAATATACTGGCGAAGTTACTACTTAGTTTACTGGTGGTAGGTCTCTCATATGTGAGGCCGTCAGGGTAGGTACCACCGCAATGTCTATTTGCGACCCGACAAACAACAGTGTAATCGCACTGTTGTGTTTCGGTTTGAAGGATTGTAGCCACAGTAACTAATGGACATATTGAGACTTAACATCTTATGTCTCAGGATGGCGAGCGCAGTGGAATTCTAAGCATTGCTTTGTAATCCAAGGTGTTGTTTGGTTTGCTACTGCTCATAAGCAATCGTAACGCTTACCATCAGGCGAACGGCTTGTTCGTTTCCATTCCATTTCGTTTCCATTTTGACAGCCTCCGTGGCGCAGTTGTTTAGACGCCGCGCCGGCTGTGAAACAAGAGGCCGCGGGTTCGATTCCCGCATCGAGACAAATGCTTGTGAGGCCCACAAGTATTTGTTTCGGGTCTAGGTGTTTGTGAGACCGAAAAGTCTCTCGTAGTTTCTAATACCCACGACACAAGACATAATTGATCTTAATGTGGGGTCAGAATTATGTATATGACTGTTGGGTGTATTTATTTATTATTTATTCATAGCAATAAAAAATAAAAAAACAAATAAGACTAACAACAATCATTTATAAAGTAGGGCTCTGTACTCTAATGCAACATTCACACGGAATCTCTTCTAATCTGATGTTAGAACAATGCTACAAAAACAGGTATACATTCACTCAATCGCTCCCCGAGATCTTTTTATACACAAAGTACAATGCCTCTAAAGACAAGTGCAATGCAGATTTTTTAACTGACTTCAAAAATAGGAGGTTCTCAATTCGATTGTATGTTATTTTTTAGGGTTGCGTACCTAAAAGTTAAAAATGAACTCTATTACTACGCCTTCGCTGTCTGTCTGTCACCAGGCTGTATCTCATAACCAGTGATTGAAAGAAAGCTGAAATTTCACAAATTAGTAATTCCGTTGCCGCTATAACAACAAATACTGAAAATTCAAATATATACAACGTTGATGCGACCGATGGGCATTTCTTTCAACTGCATATACTAGGTACCATTTTGAAGCTCTGTACTAAAAATCAATTAAATAGGAGCAGTAGTTAGTCATAAATGATTTTTTATGTTTTTGCCCCATTTGAACACGATGTAGCTTTTCTAACAGCTGATTACGCCCAACGCATAGTCATTCACCTTAAACGATAGATCGTACTAAAATCTGCGCGTTGTTGCCGCTCTTACACAAGTCACACAATAATAAGTACACGACAATAACACGCGCCGCGCGCGACGTTGCCGATTTGTTATCTATTCGTATCTGCAGGTCAATGAAATTTATTTACACAGGATGGTTGCGTTTTACTCTTATTTGGAAGCTATTTAGTTTGTTTGAAACAAACAAAATCTCATTTTTGGTATTATTAATTTTTGTGCCGTGCCGAATTAATACCAAGGACGTATAGCATACATAGTGTAATTTAATGCCCATCGGTCGCATCAACGTTGTACATATACAGGGTATATCAAGACTGCTACCGAAAACGAAGCCGGGTGGTAGTTTAAGCGACTTCAGACACAATGCAACAGAAAAAGTTGCAAAAAAAAGCGACAATTTTTTTTTTGTAATTTTATTTCCTCTTGCATATTTTGGTGGTAAATACATTTTTTCCTAAAATAATAGTGTATACCCTTTAATTTATAAATACTCTAAGATATAAGAGAGTTTAAATTATTATTTTAGCAAAATCTATGGATTTACCACCCAAAAATGACGATATTTAAAAAATCATAAAAATAATTGTCGCGTTTCTAAGCGAAATTTTTAATTGCATGTGTTTGTAGCCACTAAAACTACCACCCGGCTTCGTTTTCGGTAGCAGTCTTGAGATACCCGGTATATATATATTAAGGGGTGTCCCCATACAATGAACGTGTTTTTTTCGTATTTATTTGCTCAATATTAATACGGTAAGAGCATGCTTAAAATTTTCACAGAATATTTCGTTGTATATTAACTTTCAAAATAAATAATTAAATAAAAATAAAGTAAATATTTAAGTGGGGTTCCCATATAACAAACGTTATTTTTAAGCAATTTTTAACTCGGTCTTAATAAACAGGAACCAACGTGATTTTTAGGGTTTCTTTTATAGATGACTAGCGGTTGGGCCCGGCTCCGCCCGGGTGCAGATAAAAGTTTCAAAATGTCTATTTCTCCCGCCAAGCAGCAGTTTTAAATGCACTGTTTGTGTTTCGGATTGAAGGACATTGTAGCCAGAGTAACTACTGGACATATTGAGACTTAACATCTTATGTCTCAGGATGGCGAGCGCAGTGGAATGCCAAGCATTGCTTTGTAATTCGAGGTGCTGTTTGGCTTTGCTACTGTTCATGAGCGGTCGCATCGCTTACCATCAGGCGAACGGCATGCTCGTCTCGCCATTAATTGCAATAAAAAAAAAAAATACAATTTCCTCGTATTTGCTAGAAACGACACTACTGCATCCCTCCTATAGGCCATAGCGTGATGATATATAGCCTATAGCTTTGCTCGATAAATGTACTATAAAACACTTAAATAATTTTTCAAATCAGAGCAGTGGTTCCTGAGATTAACGCGTTCAAACAAACAAACAACAAACTCTTCAGCTTTATTATATTAGTATAGATGGTACGGAACCCTTCGTGCGCAAATCCGACTCGAACTTGGCCGGCTTTTTTTATTGCCTTGAATGGCGATACAAGCATGCTGTTCGCCTGATGGTAAGAGATACGACCGCTCATGAACAGCAGCAAAACCAAACGACACCTTGAATTACAAAGCAATGCTTGGCATTCTACGCTCGCCATCCTGAGACATAAGATGTTAAGTCTCAATATGTCCATTAGTTACTCTGGCTACAATGTCATTCAACCCGAAATACAACAGTGCATTTAAACTACTTTTTAGCGGGAGGAATAGTCATTGTGGTTGTACCCACCCAGATGGACTCTCACATATGAGAGACCTACCACTGGTGAAAATATTTTTGTTACCTCATATCTCTGTACTGGTGAACCGATTTTGAAATTATTTGATTGAAAGCTTGTGTATGTATGGTACTTGGTGACCCGCCTTTAATATGTTACGCATATATTTTGATTTGTTGGCTAGTCAAGTCAATAAGCAAATGAATCAGTATGTACAAGTACAATGAATTATGAAATAAGTATTATTTTTTGTTGCAGTGATATTTATTACTTTATAGTGTTTTTTTTTAAGTCGGTTTTTTGTTTTTAACTAGTAGCAGATCTCTCCTATCCGAGATTTTTGGTTGCATTGTAAAATATATATATCTCCTTTCCAAATCATCATATTTTTTTAGTCCGTGTTGATAAGACATTTATGTTATATATTTTTACTTAACGTGTATTACATCGGTATACTACAATAAGTATACAGAACTTATGGCCTCACGTTTTACAGCCGATGTCTAACCAACTGCGCCACGGAGGCTGTTAAAACTATTATGTTCAAGCAGAATATTTGAGTATATTGACCCCCAAAATTACTCGTAAATCCGTCCGCATATCGGCACGTAATTTTCGACACAATTTGTAACTGTTTGTAATTTGTCCAGTTATTGATCTCTTTGTCTCGACTGTATAATATGTCTCTCCTGATGACTCAATATTAGATACGATTCTTGAATAGGGAATTAACAAAAATATTATTGTTTTTATTTGCAACGAGTGGCGAGACGGGCTTGTCGTTCGCCTGATGGTAAGCGATACGACCGCTCATGAACAGTAGCAAAACCAAACACCATGAATTAGGAGACTGTCCCGCCCTCACACCCACCATTGCAACTCCTGTGTCGCAGGATTCCACGTCCCACCACTTCTCCCACCAACGAATCTGTATCACAAAGGCTGCCTTCAGATGTGGAGTGGAGTGAAAGAACATATCCACCCAGGCGAAGCTGGGCCGGGCCGCTAGTGTTTAACATATGATATAGTTGTAGCTTATATTGATATTCATCCATATTGTAAAGTAATTATATTATGAGCGGCGCCTCACATTTAACCTTTTAGTAGTATTTTCCACCTCGTTAGCCTAGTGCAGTCGAGCATGTTCGTTTCGCCATTACGATACCAATACAAAATGGCGAGACGAACATACCATTCGCTTGATGGTAAGTGATACAAATGATAAAAAATACACCCAACAGTCACATACATAGTCCTGACTCCACACTAACATCTAGTCTTATGCGTATCAATCATAAACTATCAGAGACTTTTCAGTCTCACACACACCCAGACCCAAAACGAATACCTGTGGATCACACATTGAGGTATTATACTAGAGCGGAAATCGGGAACAAAATCTCTGCGTAAGGTGCGTGCACACGGGTACACAGTGAAGCGAGAGCGAAGATAATGTTACTGCGTAGGCGTGACAGAGACAGAAATAGAAGGAGCGGTACGGTACCCTTCATTTAATTACAACGGGTATATCAAGAGTGTTACCGAAAACTAAGCCAGGTAGTAGTTTAAGTGACTACAAACACAATCAATGTAACTAAAAGTTTCGCAAATAAACGCGACATTTTTTTGTATATTTTAAATATCGTCGACTTTGGGTGGTAAATCCATAGTTTTTGGTAAAATAATAATTTAAAGCCTTGGGTACTATAGCATGTTTAATAATAAAAGAGTGTACGCTATTATTTAAGAAAAAAATATGTATGTATCACACGAAAACGACGATAGAAAAAACAAAAAAATCGTCGCAATTTTTTTGCACAAAATTTAGTTGCATTGTGTCTGAAGTCACTAAAACTACCACCCAGCTTCGTTTTCGGGAGTAGTCTTGATATACCCGGTATTATCTCAATGGGATCACACAAACATTTTTTTCTGTGCGGGAATCGAACCAATGGTCTCTTATTTAACAGTCAGTGTCTGACTGGGTGGTCAGTGCTGTAAGAATAAAATAAACAATAACATTAATTCCCTATTCAAGCATCGTATCTATTGAGTCATAAGGACGGGAGACATGTCGAGACAATGCGGTCAATAACTGGACACTGGTTTACGAATTGTGCCGAAAATTACGTGCGAATATGCGAACGGATTACGCTTTGGTAGCCATTATACTCTATACTCGACTCCTGTATGATCGATGTATTGTAAACTTGTTGATCAAAAAGAGCAACATTAGAGTTTCTTGCCCGTTCTTCTCTGGCAAAAACAGCCTTGTGAACCGGGTGGTAGTGGAAAAAAGCGACATCTAAAAAATGTATGTTTATGGTTTCAATGAATTATTTCATTACATTTCGATTTCTCGTATATAAAGTTGAAGAATTTATTTGCACTCGCTAATCTTATGCTGGCACTTCATATGGCTATTTGTATTTGTGTATTTGGCATATTTGGCAAACAATTACCATGTGCAGTCAGTTTAATTGACAAAGTGTGGCCTTATTTGCCTATTTGACAAACACGGCCAATAACAAATACGCGTTACCATGCGCTTGTCGGTTTTTCGAGGCACATCAAAAGGAATAAATAGACAAATTCGCAAACAAACAGTCTACACATTGGTCATATTCAAAAGCGCACGTGCCATAGTCCTGTGCGGACGTCTTGTATTTTGTATTTGGTTCGATTTTTGTGCATAGTCAGCATCCACCAGCGCCTTGCTCTCCATGGTTTTTTCAAAACCTTGTGTTTTCTGACACATAGCGTGTAATAGTAGCATGTATTTAAAAAATAAAATCCCGCTGCAAGTTGAAATGTTTGTGTTTGTTATTTGTCAGCTAAGTATGGATGGTCATATTTGCCTCTATTGCATGTTTGCCTAAATGTCATATATTTTTCCAAATACGACAAACACCCAATAGCAAATACAAACAGCCATGTGAAGTGCCAGCATTAGAAATTACTGGTTGGAATTGCAAAATTATTTTAATGTTAGATAGTCTATATATCGAGGAAGGTTATATAGTATTTATACCCCTGGAAAATATATAGCGCGACTTACGAGTATATCGTCGGAAAGCTTTTTCTACGAGTGAAGCTTCCAGCCATACCCGTTGAAATATAAAGGGGTCACTGAAAAAAAGAATTAACACTGAACTGAAAAGAATATCTGTATTTGAACAAATCCATATAGTATCACTGCATGGAACGGGCCTTCTTTACAATCGAGAGTATGATTGAGAGGGATTAGATTTAGTCCATCACGCTGGCCTAGTGCGGGTTGTCGGACTTACATGCCATATAAATTCAAACAAATCGCTGTTGTGAAAGTTACCTTACTATGTTTTCTTTTGCCGTTATAGTGCGGGGTGATTTGACTATCAATATAAATGTCAGCTATTAGTATACTTCAATGTTGGCTTTACAAATCATCTACATACTATTGCATTCGAAATTCGGAACTACGAGTAAAATTTAAAAAATATATTTAAACGCACCGTTTGAGATATAGTTCCATAATAAAATTAACAAGCATATATATACTCATAATAATAGTAACACGGAGACTGTCCCGCCCTCACACCCACTACTGCAACTCCTGTGTCGCAGGATCAACAACACGCATTGTAATGACACCAAGCATTAAAGCTCGCCGAGTCTCCGGGAATGTCTAACTTGTTAACCCGCAACGAAATTAATCATGAAGTAAATAATAGAAATTGTAAATATTTTATCCACTTCCCTTCGTAGCAAAGCGGATGACAAATCAATGTAAAGAGGCACATAGACTCTGATAAAGACTTTAAAGGCAAAGAAGCCAGCTGGAAAGTTCCATGGATCAAACTACACAATTAGTATTTACATGGACCAAGATAATTTTATAAAACTACACACGCCGGCAGAATAAGAGGAACACGCGTTACATATTGAATTTCTTGGAAAATATATAATAACTGAATGTTTTATTTTTCAATATTTAAAATGAGGCAAAATTTATAACAAATTACTATAATTGAGTAAAAAGTACTTTAATTAATGACGCAAATGCAATTAAACGGAAAATACAGTAAAATGAATTTCTGTATTGTCAAATGTAATCGTGTATTTTAAAAACTTACAGAAATAATTTAAGAAAATTAATAATGCGTATTGCTACCACGGATAAGAGTCTGGATATGATCCTTAATGCTTTTAATGACGTCCTCAATCATTTTTGCAACAAATTCTCCCACTCTTGCACTAACATGAATTTTAATCCTTGGACGATCTTAGGGGCTCGGTTTCTTCCATTTATCTTTCTTCCGATAACGTTCCCATTCGTTCTCTATGGGATCATGTCTGGTGATCTTGCTGGCCAATCCATTTGCGCGATTTGGGCCTGATTTAAGTAGTCGCGAACCATTTGCGATGTGTGGGGCCGCGCATTATCATGCATAAATAAAAAATATTCGCCTATGGATGGTGCAAAGACCATACATGGGGCTCTAAGATTTCTGCGACGTATCTTTGTGCAGCTAAAGACCCATTTCTATAAGTATTAACTCCGCGCGTGCTTCCAAACATATACCACCCCATACCAAATTGACCCTCCGCCATAACACACCTCTTTCAGTAAAGTTTGCTCGATTAGCGTTCTCCTCGATACCTCCAGATCCTCTCCCTTCCTTCTATGCAATTCACAACAAACTGCTTTCATCACTAAACAAAACTCGCTCCACTCATTTGTCCAGGTCGCGGTGTTGATGAGCAAAAGCTTATCTGGCTACTTTATGTACCACCTCGAGTTTTGGAGCTTTTGACGGAACGTAAGACTTCAGTCCAACTCATTTAAACGTGCTCTCACTGTACGCTCACTGATATTAACATCACGGACTTCTTGTGACATGTTTTCGGGTCTGAATAGCCGTTTGACGACGATTTCTCAAAGTTTTCAGCCGTATAAAATGACCATCCTAGGTACTGGTCCACCGTTTTCTGCCTTATCCTGGCATCCGCACATAAGAGCCTATGTGCCTCTAACGTTAACGTTGAGAAAGTCGACAGATACCGACACACCCAATGCGCGACTTACTGAATCCTACCCTTGACCATTTTCAATCATTGTTACCGCTCTGGCAACTTCAGTGGAAGGTAAGCCACTCATTTTATATCCTACAAGACAGGTACTCTAAAAACAATAACAATAAAAATATCTGAAGTCACATAAAATGAAATTAAACAAAATTATGTAAAACCACTTGAAAGTGAAAAAGCTTAAAAACGCTTGAGAGCGTATAATTAATGATAAAACTCTAAATATTCCAAAAATCTTTTTGCATCATTTAATTTTTTAAAGGTGCTGAAATATAAAATCAAAGACCCTTTAAAACAAACAGCAAACAAAATTAAAAAAAAAACTTATTTTTGTGCGTGTTCCTCTAATTGTGCCGGCGTGTGTATTTTATTATTTTGACAACCGTTTGGTGACAGAAGATCATGAATTACCTGCTGTGCATAATTTTGTATTAACTATCAGTTCATTGGACCCATTTAAAAGGGATAAAATTCCAATTAATCACGCAAAGAACATGAAAATAATATTAAGGGAAATCTCGCTTTTATTTCATTAGTATTGCAGTACATAATCGTTTGAAACTGTATCGAAAATATTTCACAATTTTTTTTTAACCCAATTACTACTTTATTTCCATTACTTATAGTACAATATCCTTTGTACTAAAATAAGGATCAAATGAGTCTTTTCAACTTTACCATAACTATTTCATTCCGCATACAAGGACAATAAGGTTTAAATATATTTCTGAAGAGTTGAATGATCTCTGAAAAGGGTGCTGACGCTTTTTTGAGTTCAGTAACATAATATTTGTATCCGCCTAATCATGTATCCCAAACAATTACACTTCAAAACTGCTCTCTGTATTTTTTTTTTCTTAAATCTCGGGATACTCGCAGCCACTGGTTCTTGCAACTCTGCCACCTACTTACTGGTGGTTTAGTCCTCTATAGTGCCAGGCCGACTGGGTAGGTATCACCAGCCATGTCCATTTCTCCCGTCAAACTGCAGTTTAAATGCACTGTTGTGTTTCGGATTGAAGGACATTGTAGCCAGGGCCAAATATTGGACATATTGAGACTTCACACCTTATGTCTCAGGATGGCGAGCGCAGTGAAATGCCAAGGCATTGTTTTGTAATTCAAGGTTTTGAATTGTTGTATGGTTTTGCTGGCTACTGTTCATGAGCGGTCATATCGCTTACCATCAGGAGACGGCATCTCGTCTCACTATTTATTGCAATAAAAAAAACACACACAGACTTGTACTTAGTGACGTACCAAGGTCAAAAAATATTATAAAAGCTGCCTGGTATGTGTATGCATTTATTTAACAAAATACCAAGCCAATTAAAAAACTCAATTTAAAAAAATATATTTCTAGATGGCTTGCTCAGTATAAATAAGTTTAATAGCGTAAGAGACATTTTATCTGATTATAAAAAATAATAATATAAAATGTTACCTGGTTTAATTTTAATAATAATACATTGCAACGGTAAATTAAAGCAAACACAATATGTAGATACTTTTATTATAATTTTGAACATCTGTTTATACAATGATTTATACACACATACATAAACTCACACCTTTTTCCCATAAGGGGTAGGCAGAGGTGCCTGACACTCACATTTCGCCTTGCACTTTCCGTCCCACGATGTGATAGGTGGCGAGCCTATCGCCATATAGGGCACAAATTTCTGACTCCGGGCTATAAGAATAGAAAATCCAATGTCACTTTGCTCGAATCGGGATTCGAATCCGAGACCCCAGCTTTGCAAGCGTACCGTTTTACAACTACGCCGCCGAGGCAATATAAAAATGTTACCAAGTTATAAATAGTATATTGTATGGTATATAATATAGCAAAACATGTAGATTCTTTATGCAATTTTATAATGAATATAATACCGGGTATATCAAGACTGCTACCGAAAACGAAGCCGGGTGATAGTTAAGAGCGTATACACCTTGCGCGCAAAGTCAACTATAGGTATTTCTTCGTTATTTCACGCACACATAAGCGACCAAAGCTGTGTGCGTAGAGCTGCCCGCGTCGGCTCGCTATACAATCGGCTCAAACAACTTTGATCCGTGCGCTTCAAATAATCAATTGAAATTAACTGTAATATATATCATAAAATATTTTATTTTGCATTATAAGTCGACAAATATTACTGTGGCAAGCAAAGAATAATACAAATTTTGGATACTATAATATTTTCGTTATTATTACATTGTTAAATTGCATTCAATCAGTGTTCAAGGTCAGTATACACTACGGACGTTTTACTAATCATTTCGTGTTCGAACACATAAATAGTGTTAGGGGCCTTACAACCCTTACAATTACGAAATATATTTAATTTTATATACAATACATAACATAAATTTAGCCCTCGGAATTACATCCCATTATATTACCTGAAACATAATTTATACTCACTACAAAATCATTGTAGGCAATAAAATATTAAATATTTTACTACCAAAGTACTAAGATGTGGTAATCGCATTCCGCGCGTGGCTATTTTTACTACGCGCGGTATAATCGACTGCAGCCAGGCCGGAGCGACGAGCGATACGTCCTCCTCTAGAAGGCCTTGCGGCGGTCTGATTTGATCCACATCGGACAGCGTGTTTTATAGTGGTTTTTAAAATATTTGTAGAAAACATGAAAACTAATTTTGTTGAAAATATAAAAATGGTAATTTATTGATAAGATGTGTTCTATTGTAATATGCAATTGCTATAAAAAAATATGTACGATAAGTTGGTGAAAAAAAATATGTTTCTTGACGAGAGTTTCTGAATAATTTCGCACTTGTTTAAATTTTTAATTTTTAGGAACTAAACACAAAAAGATTATTTTTCTCAGCAAAATCCCTCCATAAGGGTCTTATTAGTCTGATAATATTTTTATTTTCATCTTATATTTAGTGGTTTCGGATATCTTAAGCTTCTAAATTGCCATTTAAAGCCTAAATAACGAAACTTGTGTTCAGTAATCCGTATAGTACTCACAAATTATCCATCAATCTATAATGTTTTCCACCAAAATCCCTAGATGACAACCTTTTCTAAAATTAGTAATAATTATTTTTCCTTTAAATTGTTTATTGGTGGCTATTAACTCATTTGAAAAGTCCTGTTTTTAAGCTAAAAAGCGCGTGCAGGGTATAAACGCTCTTAAGCGACTTCAGACACAATGCAACAGAAAAAGTTGCAAAAAAAAAGCGACAATTTTTTTTTATAATTTTTTTCCTATTGCCATATTTGGGTGGTAAATACATTTTTTCCTAAAATAATAGTGTATATCCTTTTATTTATAAATAATCTAAGGTATAAAAGAGTTTAAAATTATTATTTTAGCAAAAAACTATGGATTTACCACCCAAAATTGACGATATTTAAAAAATCATAAAAATAATTGTCGCGTTTCTATGCGAAATTTTTAATTGCATTGAGTTTGTAGCCACTAAACTACCACCCGGCTTCGTTTTCGGTAGCAGTCTTGAGATACCCTGTATAATATGACATGTGAGAGAGCGGGATTTTCTGCTACAAGCATATCTAATGCTTACTAGAAGGTAAACATTTTTTCATGTTCACTTTCATTTCATTCAATATATACGAGTAGATATAAATAAATCCATCCCATGTCTTTAAGTCAATGCCTTTGAGCGATACGACCGCCAGTTGTACTTTATGCCTTTTAAATAAACTCGGTTGGTGAGGGATTAAGGTTAGTCCAAGGTTTAGAATTGACCCGATTGTATAAAAGGTATTCATAGGTAATCAATTCATTCATAAACTCAGTACTCACGCGCTTTTTCCCAGAAGGGGTAGGCAGAGGTGCCAGGGCACCCACATCTCGCCTTGTATACCGTCCCACGCTGTGATAGGTGGCGAGCCTATCGCCATATAGGGCACAAATTTCGACTCCGGACTGATAATGAATAGAAAATCCAATATCACTTTACCCAACCCGGGATTCGAACCCGAGACCTCAGCTTTGTAACCGTACCGTAGTACAACTAGGCCACCGAGGCAGTCCAACTGTAACTATATGTGGTGAACTACATGGCCTAACCACGCTCGAGCGTACTCTTGATTGTAGAGGAGGCCCGTGCCCTGCAGTGGGACGTATATGGGCTGATACAGTACAGTACAATACATAAATACTCACAAATCCCTATGGTATGCATAATGCAGGTTACTCAAGATATTTTCTTTCACCGCTACAGTGCTAAATTGCTAATGTAACTTTGGTATACTCTAGTTCTGTTTACTATGCGCTGTTTTACATAGTGTGGAGTGACGTAACAGTCTAATTATTATGTGAGACACGGGCGACCCTGTCACCCAGCCTTGATGGTTTTGCAATCGCCTTGCGAGCCCCTTGTAGAATGCGACACGGTATCCTAACAAATACTAGTCAAGAACTACATATATAGACAAGGGGCCATTGGATGGCTATACGGAAAGTCTTGTCTCTCCAAAAGATCCCTCTATACCCACACACAACTTTACTGGTGGTAGGTCTCGCATATGTGAGAGGTCGACTGGGTACGTACAGCAATGTAATTTGCCGCCAAACAGTGTAATACACGGTTGTGTTTTGGATTAAAGGACATTGTAGCCAGAGTAACTACTGGGCATATTGACATTTAACATCTGATGTCTCAGGATGGCGAGCGCAGTGGAATGCCGAGCATTGCTGTGTAATTCAAGGTGTTGTTTGGTTTTTTAGGGACTTATGAGCGGTCGTATCGCTTACCATCAGGGGAACGGCGTGCTCGTCTCGCCATTCAGTGCAATAAAAAAAAAACACAAATATTTCTTCCGGGTCTGGGTGTTTGTGAGACCAAAAAGTATCTCGTAGTTCCAGATATCACGACACAAGACTCGATCTTAGTGTGGGGTCAAGACTATGCATGTGACTGTGGGTGAAAAATAAAAAAAAGAGGGCGTTGCCTTTTTGGAGACTGTCCCGCCCTCACACCCCACCACTGCAACTCCTGTGTCGCAGGATCAACAGCACGCATTGTAATGTAACCGAGCATTGAAGCGAGCCGAGTCTCCGGGAATGACTAATTTGTCTTTAACCCACAACGAAATCGATATTGAGTCCAATCGAACCAAGATAAACGAATTAATAAAAAAAATGATTCTCGTATTTGCTAGATTTTTACACTACTGCTTCCCTCCTATAGGTCATAGCGTGATAGTATATAGCCTATAGCGCTCCTCGATAAATAACTTATCTAACAAAAGAATATTTTTTCAATTCGAACTTGTATTTTTTGAAATTAGAGACAACAAACAAACTCTTCAGCTTTATATTATTAAATTAAGAAAACTTAACATAATTTATTATATTTCTAGGTGTTGTCCAGACATTAAGACGCTGTACCTTCTAGCCAGACCTAAGAAAAACAAAGACATCGCCAAAAGACTGCAAGAACAATTCGACGATGCGGTAAGGATACAATATTACATATTTTCAAATATAATTATCGCACCTTTAGTATTAGACTGACCTAACCCAAAAAAACAGATTTTGGCTTTTAATCATGTTTTGGCTCAAAATGACCTATCGATCCGTTATTAAAGAAGGACCTATTGACGCATGAAAGGCAGAAAGATGTATAAATAGTTCTTATGTTAACAAATCTTTAATGAACGTTTCCCAAAAAATATTTTTTTTTTGCCAGGTCTCTATAATTCTAAGGTTGCGATATATCTAACGGTTAGATCTTTTTATTGCAATGAATGGCGAGACGAGCATTCCTTTCGCCTGATGGTAAGACGACCGCTTATGAACAGTGGCAAAACCAAATACCATGAATTACAAAACATACTTGGCTTTCTACTGCGCTCGCCATCCTGTGACATGAGATGTTAAGTTTCGATATATTCAGTAGTTACTCTGTGCAACAATAACCTTCAAAGTTCAAACCAAAACAAAACAGCTTCACACTTCTGTTTGGCGGGAGATTGTAGACATTGCGGTGGTACTACCCAAGCGGCCTCACATATGAGAAATAACCTGTATGTATTTTTTATATTAACCCACAAAAGCCTACTATGCGCCTGATGTAAATACCAAGCAATCCAATACATAGCGATGAGAATAGCTATTTCTTGTAGCCAAGTAAACTACTGGGGCATATTGAGACTTACCATCTCATGTCTAATGGATGGCGGGCGCATTGCCAAGCGTTGCTTTGTAATTCAAGATGCTTTTTTGCTACTGTTCATGAGCAATAGTATCGCTTACCATCAGACAAAACGGCAAGCTAATCTCGCCATTTATTGCAAAAAAAGTTAAATGTATCAATCGTTTCAAAATATAAAACAGTTTTTATAGTACAGAAATCAATAACTAATCATATTGAAATAAAAAAGCTAAAAAACTAATACAACAAGAAGCTACCAAAAATTTATATTATAGTAACCAAAATGATAAATTCATAAAATTGTGGACATCCCTGAAATATCTTTAGAAGTAATGGACATCCTTAAACGTCTCCCATGTAGTACTTAGTAGACTTTTTGTAACATATTTTTCTTCCTTTCAGTTATACGAGAAATTGAGGAAGGAAAGACCAAACTTTCTGCAGAAGATCAGCATCATTGAAGGTGATATTGGGGCTTTGAACCTGGGCATGAGTCCAGAAGACAGAATAAAAATCATTACGAGGTAAGAGATATAATCAATACAGTATCAGCCACAGAAATATATGAAATGAAATGATATTTTATTGAATCCAATTAAATGCCCTGACTCATTCGAATGCCTCAGTCGCTTAGGTTGTACCAAGGTACGGTTACAAAGCTGAGGACTCGGGTTCGAATCCCGGGTTGGGCAAAGTGATATTGGATTTTCAATTCATTATTAGCCCTAGTCAGGAATTTGTGCCCGATATGGCGACAGGTGAAATGTTGGTGTCCTGGCACCTCTGCTTCTAGGAAAAAGGTGTGATCTTATGTATCTATGTATCCATTAAAATCATTTCGGTTAAAGAGTCGTCCCTCGTCTTCGAAGTCACTAAAAACTACCTCCTGACTTTCTTTTCGTTCGCAATATGGTTATACCCAGTATATTGTATGTGTCACCTACCAATCCGTACTAGGCCGGCATAGTGGACTATATGGCCTAACCCCTCCCAATCGTACTCTCAATTATAGAGTCATGTACTTTGGACGCTTGTACCAGTATCTCAGTAACAATCATATTTAAAAAAAATCCAATTTAACCTGTTTACCTGACCTATGCTTCAAATAACTAAATTAGTTCCAGCCAATCAATTTACATTAGTAGCGCTTTTTACTTGTTATTCATATCATAACTAATAGATAATATGTTGTTATGATTGACACATGAAACAAAGCAGTCGTCAATTTTTAGGCTTGTATGAGGAAAAGGCTCATCTGATACTATTTTGTTACTGCGATAATGGTGAGACGAGGTTCCTTTCGCCTGATGGTAAACTATACGACTGCTCAAGGATAGTAGAAAACCAAACACCATGAATTACAAAGAAATCCTTGGCATTCCTGAGACATTTGATGTTAAGTCTCAATATACCTCGAAGCCAACATGATAATTGAGTAATTCAGAATAGCATAATTCAAAATTATCACAGAACTTTAAATATACGCAATCTTAAACCATCGAAGTAAGACATATCTACTACTTCACTACATAGTATAAACAAAGTCGCTTTCTCTGTCCCTATGTCCCTTTGTATGCTTAATCATTAAAACGACGCAACTAATTTTGATGCGGTTTTTTTAATAGATAGAGTGATTCAAGAGGAAGGTTTACATGTATAATACGTACATATTATTGTACAGAAATCTATTTGTACCCGGGCGAAGCCGGGCCGAGACGCTAGTAGGTTATAAATTATTCTTCTTCATCAGCTGAAGAAAAATGTTGAGATATTGAAAAGATTAACTAATACTGTACTGTATGAGCCCATATACGTCCCACTGCAGGGCATGGGCCTACTCTAAAATCGCGAACTCGATTGAGAGTGGTTAGGCCATTCACTATTATAGTGCGTGGGGATTGACCTTCAATACACTGATTACCCCGAAAAGTCAGATGTGTGCCCTGGGATTTAAATACGGTGACCACGGTGCAGTCGCATCCGGTCCATTACCAAACTTTTATTTTGATGAACTAATAAAACAATACATTTGCAGGTAGAAGTGATATTCCACGGAGCGGCTACAGTGAGATTTGACGAGCCTCTGAAGACTGCAGTGGAGATCAACGTGAGAGGAACACGAGAGATGTGCCAGCTGGCCCGGGCTTGTGGGAAACTCAAGTCTATGGTGCATATATCTACAGCATACAGGTATACTTCATTCTTAGTTGTATGCCTTGTTTTATAGCAATGAATGGAGACGAGCATGCAGTCCGCCTGATGGTAAGCGTTGTTCTGGAATGGACTTCCTGTGCCTGAAGCAAGAGAGAGAAAAAGAGAAAGAGTAATATTTGACAGTGTCCATGGTTGGTTAGACGCCGGCTGTGGAATGAGAGGCCGCATTAGGCCAGCCCCACCAAGAAGCTGCCCGGTTTCGAAGCGGAACGGAAGACATGGACAAGGCTAAACAGATTCCGGTCCAACCACGGGAAAACTAACTACCAACTGCATAAATTGGGTCTAAGGGAGTCACCACAATGCGACTGCGGAGCATCCGACCAGACCCTGTCCCATGTCGTAAACGAATGCCCACTTCGCTGTTTCCCCGGTGGAATCTCGGAACTTCATAAATACACTCCTGATGCAGCAAGCTGGCTAAAAAACCTAGACATAGAAGTTTGATCCACGCAGGATAAATGCCATACGCAATGATGATGATTAGGCCAGCGTGGTGGACTATATGGCATCAACCTTGCAATCGATTGTGGAGTAGGCCTGTGCCCTGGACTGGGACGTATGGGCTGATACAGTACAGTGTGCGGAATTCTAAGCGCACAAATTCAACTTGCACTTGACTGTTTAAGTCCTATTTTGTGAAAGTTTTTCTTTTTTCCAGTAACTGCCCCCTGAACTTTATCGATGAGAAGTTCTACGAGAGTCCTCTGCCGGGAGACAAACTTATTGACCTAGTGGAGACCATGGACGAGAAGATCATCAACAATATTACCCCAGGGTAAGCTGGTCTCCATCTTTATAATCCCTTAACATCCAGTTCATTCTAATTAAATTTACAATATCTTTTTATTTCACTGAGTGATGAGACGAGCATGCCGTTCGCCTGATGGTAAGCGATACGACTGCTCATGAACAGCAAAACCAAACAACATCTTCAATTACAAAGCAATGCTTGGCATTCCACTGCGTTCGCCATCCTGAGACATAAGATGTTAAGTCTCAAAATGTCCAGTAGTTACTCTGTTTACAATATACTTCGAACCGGAACACAATAGTGCATTTACTGCTGTTTGGTAGGAGAAATAAACATTGCCGTGGTACCTACCCAGGCAGCCTCTCGCATTTAAGGGACCTACCACCAGCAAAAAAAAAACACTAAAGAAAATCAAAGACACTGTAACAATGAATAGTCCAAATCAAGAAAATAATGAAAAAAATCCAATGTCACTTTGCCCGACCCGGGATTTGAATCCAACACCTCAACGTTTATCGTACAACTGCGCCACCGTGGCGAAAAGTGGTTGACCTGGTAGCCTGTGCTGTGCCTACCCCTTCTTTCAAAACGGTGTGAGTTTATGTATTGTAATATCAGATAGATTACGTGGAATAATACCTTAATTTCTCTATTAATTCCTCTACACCACCCAAAGGTCGACTGGAAGAGAATGCCTCAGGCATTAAGCCCTCCTGTATTCAGTATCAGCCCAATTACGTCCCATTGCAGGGCACGGGCCTCCTATACAATGGAGAGTACGATTGAGAGTGGTTAGGCCATATAGTCCACCACGCTGGCCTAGTGCGGGTAGGCGTATACTTCCTCCTCCTTTACTTTCCTTCTTCTTCTTTCTCCTTTCCTCTTGTGTACTTTTTATAGAAAGCGTAAATATACATAAATAAGAATAATAATAAACTATATATTCACAGACTCCTGGGTGATTTCCCCAACACATACGCATACACGAAGAACGCCGCTGAAGATATAGTGCAGAAATACTCCAAGGGTCTTCCATTTGCCCTCTTCAGACCATCGATTGGTGAGTATTTGACAGCCATCAAATATACAGGGTGATATTGACACATTGTACTTATTTTAACCCACATGTTTCTCATCACCCCAGGTGACATTTTACATAATTTGAGAAAAATATGAAATGATTTTTTGTCAATAATTATGTAATAAATTTTAGTTCTTACTATTTTTGGGCATCCCATATAGATACGAGTTTTTTTACCGCTTAGCTGAACTTCAGTTCCTGAGCTGTAAGAGACTCGGTATCTATAGGGGTTGATCAATAGCCTTGAAACCTAAAATCGCGATTTTTTACAAAACTATCAGGCAGTTTTTATTCAAACTTGGTACAATGTTACCTGGGATGGTTAGGAGTATGTGGTTTAAATTAAATACAAGATGTCAATATCATATACTAGATACAGGGTTCGGAACAAAATCACACGACAAAAGTGGCCGAGATTGCTTATACAATCTCGTTTGAAATTCAAATTTGAATTCAAATTTGAATTTCAAACGAGATGTAGCAAAAGGTCTTAAATTTTAATCAACTTCAGGTAACAATAAACCTTATTGCTTTAAATTAAGATTTGTTATGTTTTGGACCAAACTAAAATCAAATAAGAGCACACGCTTATTTGTGCTCTTATTTCTCTTGCCGTTTTTTAGGCCGGTAACTATATTCGTTTAGAGGTCAATGTTCGTCCCTTATTCATGATCGGAAAAGTAACTTACTAAAAAACTCGAAAAGCGGTATTACGTTTCTGGGTATTTGTGAGACCGAAAAGTCTCTCGTAGTTATCTCTTATATACGACACACACAGATCACTTCCAATTGATACCGCATTACGATAGTTTTGTTTTGAACCGAAAACGCCAACGAAGGGAACTGCGCGGGGGGTGGGCGGGTTGCAGCGCGGTCACGTGGACTTCACTGGAGAGATGAGGCATAAGTCGATAAATAAAAAAATGTATCGATAGTTCGACTTGCCAGTAAGTTCATGTGTTATGATCGCTTCTATAACTTAATTCCCAACTTGTTAAATGTTTGATAATATTTTTTCACCGGCCTGATCTGATAAATTATACCAACCGGCAACCGTTAACTACGAATAAAATAGGATTAAGATTTATACTTTAGTATGTAACGGTTTTATTTCTATTATTCACCGTGTATTTTTGTATACCATAATGGCGAAATATATTAAGTGTTGATATAAAAGATCAGAAAATATGAAATAGTAAATAACTAAACCCCACGCCCTAAAGGGCTACAATAACTTATTCCGTTTCTTGAATTCTGACGGCGGCTGTAGTAAATGTAATATCGACAAGTGACGAAACCCACTTGACGAACTATGAATATTTTTGAGACGATATATACAACGCATGTTAAAATTAGTGCAATAGCTTGTGCTACTGATTCTCAATAAACTTAGCATACTAAAACTTATGATAAATACCCTCCCATTATATTTGAAAACGTATACAACTAGAGGGAAAAAAGGAAATTTAATTACGGCAAAGATAAAAATATATAAAAAATATTGTAAAAGGACCTTGTTAACAAATTTAACTATTTCAAATAAAATAAAATAACGTAATTATGGTAATTTGCAATTTTTATTTAAATCAATATGTATTTTGTGACATTGTCATTTAATAAAATGAATTTACATTATTGTTTTACAATATCGATATTTCTGGGAATTATATATGCGTCAAACACTAGAAGAACGCGTGAATTCGCCAAAAAAAGATGGCTTATTACGGTTATTGCTATGCGAAAAAGAGACGGCTGATTCTCCATCCGAACTCGACTGTTTAACATTGATACATTAACCAGTATAAATTGAGCTTGCTCGGGACCAAATTAATTTAAAGAAAATTAGTTATCGATGAAAAATTATTGCGTTTTTTTAGATACTATATTTTTTTGAGTTTTTTGCACACCATTTTATTGAACAAATCATTTTTAACTGTTATATTATGTTCCCAAAATGTAATTTTCTCTAACGTGCGATGACATGTGCGGGTCCACTACTTGGACGACACTGATGACGCGACATTTGGCATCGGTTTATATCTATCTGATAGCTTATATGTGTTGGGCGCAACCGCTGCCTTGCATTAGGTATCTATTGGGAGTGATCTGTGACGACACATGACTCGATCTTAGTGTGGGATCAGGATTATGTATGTGACTGTTGGGTGTATTTATTTACGATGAAGGAAAACATCGTGAGAAAATCTGCATACCATAGCGGTTTGCAAAAACATGTATGTAAAGTCCTCTAAACTGTACTTAGTGGACTTCATGGTCTATCCCGTCTCAATCGTACTCTCGCTTGTAGAGGAGGCCCGTGCCCTGCAGTGGGACGTATGTGGGCTGATAGAGGACAGTATTTCTAAAATGTAGGTAACTCCTGCATCAATAAAGAATATTGTTTTTTTTTTTTGTTGCAATGATTGGCTAAACGAGCATGCCAGTCGCCTGAGGTAAGCGATACGATCGCTCATGGACATCAGAAAAACGAAACACCATGAATTACAAAGCAATGTTTGGCATTCCGCTGCGCTCGCAACCTGGGACACCATATTAAGTCTCATTATGTCCAGTAGTTCATATAATTTGAATTTCATGTTGCTTTGTCGTGCTAATTTAAAAAATCCAACAATATTAAGTAACTATTTTCGTTCCCAGTAATTGCAACAGCCAAGGAACCCGTGGCTGGTTGGATCGACAATGTATACGGACCTACTGGGGTAAGTTTTTAACCTTTAGTACTGTATAAATAAGACCTAGATTATAATAAAATAGTGCGCGATGGCCTGTTGGTAAACGGATCAGACGTGGCTGGCAACATATTCAACGTGGTCGTGTTTAAATCCCAGCCTTTCAATGCCATAAAAAAAAATTTGGAAGAATTTCTATGGTATGTAAAGTCCGCCAATCTGCAATACGCCAACGTGCTGGACTATTTGGCCTAATCGTACTCTCGATTGTAGAGGAGGCCCGTGCCCTGCAGTGGGATGTATAATATGGACTGATACAGAAATGATTCCAGACCTTTAAATTAATGAACTCTTGTATTTCTGATTGAATAACCTTGTAGCTAGACTAACTACTGGACGTATTGAGACTTACGGCCGATGCCAATAACCAATCGAAAAAATTAGATTGAAGTCAATCTGGATTGTTTTCTACTTTTCGATTGGTCTCTTGTCATGTTGCCATAGCTTTTTCACTACTGAGATTGATTATTGACAATATAGTATCAGAAAAAAGATTGAGCTGTCAATCTAAAACGGCAAATTTTGGATTGGGATTGTTTATTGGCAGCGGCTGTTAACATCTTAGGATTTCGAGCGCAGTGGAATATCAAGCATTGCATTGTCATTCATGTTGTTGGTTTTGCTAATGTTCATGAGTGGTCGTATCGTTTACGATCAGGCAAATGATATGCTCATCTCGCCACTCATTGAAATTTGCCAGAAGTTAGGCCAGGGCGGAATGGAAACGAAAGATGACTGTACAAATGATGCTAATATATTAAGGTGATACGTCCGAAATTGCTAAATCATTTGACACAGACATTTTGCTAAATCAGATCAATTATTGTCTGTTAATGTGCGTGCGTGAAGCTATGTGCCTGCAAAGGAATAAAAAAAATACAGGTACAGTAATGATTCCAGGCCATCAATTTTTTTTTTATTGCATTCAATGGCGACACGAGCTAGCCGTTCGCCTGATGGTAAGCGATACGGCCGCTCATAAACAGTAGCAAAATGAAACAACACCTTGAATTACAAAGCAATGCTTGACATTCCACTGCGCTCGCCATCCTGAGACATAAGATGTTAAGCCTCAATATGTCCAGTAGTAGTCCTTCAATCCGAAACACAACAGTGCATTCATACTGCTATTTGGCGGCCGTAATAGACGGTAGAACCTATCTACGCGGCCACTCACATATAAGAGACCTACCAGTAAAATTTCCCTTTTATTGTCTTTCAGGTGGTAGTAGGCGCGGCAGTAGGCCTCCTTCACGTGCTGAACTGCAACCCCTCGGCCGTGGCAGACCTGGTGCCAGGAGACATGGTGGTGAACGCCTGCATCGCCGCCGCCTGGAAGACAGCGCGCGAGTCCCCAGGGAACCACGAGGACGCTCCCCCACAGGACCTGCCGCCGACTGTCTATAACTTCGTCTCTTCGGAGCAACAGCCTTTGACTTGGAGTAAGTTAACCTGACATTTTTATTAATACTTGTCCGGCATAATGACTGCACTGCACTTGATGGTATGCAAAGACAAGAAATGACAAACTACCCTCAATTACATTATATTGGAGATAGAAACAAATGTCAGGGAAAAGTGATTTAATAATGTACTTATTTAAAATTATGGTACCTATATTTAAGTAATTTTATAAAAATATGAAATACTTAAATATGAAAACTATTTTTTAAGTCGGTGACAGTCTTTGCCATTCCAGAGTCGGAATAAGAAACATTCTATACGAATACATGCTTTTTATGGAGCAAATGACTATATGTATTTTACTATAACTAGTTTCTGAATAATATGAACAATTTTAAACATAGCATCGTCTTTTCAAGAACGTCATCGAACCCGTATTGTTCCTCTGTCACTTTCTAATATTCTTACAAATCCTTTAATCTCTACATAAAATAATTGTTAAAAAATGTGAAACTAGACGAAGAATTAGAATTAGAGAAAAATATGTCAGGATTGAGCAGATGTAGATGCATAATACCTGACGACCCCTATGAGATTCAGGCGTGGTGGTTATATTTTTTTTATTGCAATCAATGGGGAGATTTGTTTGGCTTTGATAAAAGATAAGACCACTCATGGACTTTATAATATGATCTTAAGCCTTAATATGTCCAGTAGTACTAAAGCTTCAATCTCCTAATTACATTGAAGCATTTACACTGGCGCTTAGCGGAAGAAATAGGCATTGAGGTGGTACCGATGCGGATTTACAAAAAACATACTAGATGGTTCCTACCTAGGCGGCCTCACAAATGAGAGCCCTAACACCAGTAATGTGTATGTATATTAATTGTGATGTTATTCTCGCAGGAAACTTCATGAAGTACAACGAGGTGTACGGTCTGGAAGTGCCGACCATCCAGGCGGTGTACTACTACCTGTTCCACCTCACTCCCTCGCGGTTCATCTACACGCTTCACTGTTTCTTCCTTCACTGGATACCCGCTTACATCATCGATGGCATTGCCGTACTTATCGGGAAGAAACCTATGTAAGTTTATTATCATTGAAATCTTTATTGTAAATAAACTTAAACTACAAAACAGAAACAATAAGAAAAAAGGTACAAATGGCGGACTTATCGCTCTATAGCAATGAGAGGGCATTACAAAGTGTAGTTTACTACAAGTTTTAAGATAAAGATTTTCGGAAGTAAAGAATGTAGTTTGCTAAATTTCATAAATTGAACTGAGGTCGCAAAGCCTGTTTGTTAATCTCCGAATCTTATTTAGTTTGTGGATTAAAGATAGATATTGTCAATGACTCGTTGAGAATCACGGATTTATTCATAGGCCATTTTAAAACTTAGATTAGCTACTGAATATTTTGTCTCTTTCGAAAGACTTTTGAAGATAGTCAAACTATCTTAGCGTATAAAAAAACATTTGCTAACTAAAACAAGATTTAAATGTCTACGAATAAGGCTATCAGTATTCAGTTTCATTAAAATTCTATCCATCCTGTATTAAAATTCTAGTTGCTCGTATAAGGGTTTTTCTCTAACAATTAGCATCACATTATAGTTATTTTAACCAGTGAAATTTTATCCATCTCCTTTTTCAGGTTAAGAAAAGCATACAAGAAGATCAGCAAATTCTCCGACGTGATAGGCTACTTCGCTACTCGAGAATGGAAATTCAGCAACGCCAACTCCCAACAACTCTTCAAAGAAATGTGTCCTGCTGACAAATTTCTATTCGACTTCGATCTAGATGCCCTGGATTGGAGTACTTACTGCTACAACTATATCAGGGGAATTAGGATCTATTTGCTCAAAGATCCTGTCGATACCATTCCTGCTGGAATCAGGAGACATTATAAACTTAAATATACGCATTACTTCTTCTGTCTCGTCCTTTTCGTCTTACTTTTAAGGCTACTTTGGTCTGTATTTAGTACGATGTTAGGTATTTAATGCAATAGTGATTAATGTGTATTGATTTAATGAAATGTAATTTTACAATTTTCTGTCTAATTTATCCAGAATATAAGATGTTTGATATCTTATTTTGGAGTGTATAGAAATGTGATTTAAAGATAGTTGGTGAAAGTTACGCTAGCTGAGGTGAGAGAGTGGGCATTGAACAAAATGTTTGGAAAAGAGGTACCGTTATTTTGTCTCTTTCACTCCCACGGAAGACACTATGTGCCTTCTCACTTTAGTGTCTGGTATGCGCGTACAAATATCGATCCAATTGTCCGCTCTGGTGGGTATACCTCAGTCTTAGACGATTTAATGTCTAGAGGGAGCGCTATCATATATTTGCGTCTTCAAAAACATAGATATGGTTTTTCGTAATATTGGCAGCATTGCTATATTGAGTAAAAATTAATTATTTCTAATTATTTAATAACAAATTGCTAAAAATTACGAAAGTATATTTAATTACAAAACAAAACCAGTTTAACGGCCGATGCCAATAGTCAATCGAAAAAATTAGATTGAAGTCAATCTGGATTGTTTTCTACTTTTCGATTGGTTTCTTGTCATGTTGCCATAGTATTTTCACTACTGAGATTGATTATTGGCAATACAGTATCAGAAAAAAGATTGAGCTGTCAATCTCAAACGGCAAATTTTGGATTGGGATTGTTTATTGGCAGCGGCTAGTAGTTAGTGGAATTCAATAGCGCTAAACTACAATTTCGCGCGTATTGCAATCTGTCAAATGTCAGCCAATAGGAAAGCAGAAAAATATGGTCACCATTTTTATCTACGTTTTGGAAGTTGGAAATGCTCTCTCTAGACATTATAATAATATTATATAATCTGGCAACACCAAGACGCATCGTGTGCAAAATTGTGAAAAAATTATTTTAATTACATATATATTTACTGTACAGCATATATTTTTCGCTTTTTTAAAGAAAATATCAACTGCAATCAAACATTATGTATTTTGTAAGAACATTTTGGTATTTGCAACAATTTATTATAGAAAATAAGGAAGAAATTTAATTGACAACCATGACAGTGTCAAATATTACTAAATTACAATAAAATCTTAAAAAATGATCACACGATGACAACACGCGCCAGCAGACGAAACGCACAAATGAGATCTCCCAGCTCGTCAAGCTCCGCGTCGTGGGCGTCGGCCTCGGACGTGTTCGAGGTGACGCCGGACATCGACGTGTCGAGCCAACGCGACGAGCTGCAGTCGTCCCCGCCGCCACCAAGACCTGCGCGGCGAAGAGGACGACCCCCTCCAGCGGTGGGCTTGGGACCCACGGGGCCGAGTGTCCCGCCTACGGTCCTCGCTACCGGTGGAGTAGTGCGCCGCATGAGATGGACTCATCAAATGAATGAAAATGTCATGCGGGCCTACTTTAGGGCGACAAAGGGAGGAACTAACCTCACTGCATACCGTGCTCAGATGCTGTCTATGTTTCAGGTTCTGGAACCAACGGTCAATGTGTCATCCCAGCGACTATCGGATCAAGTGCGGTTTATCCAACGACGTAAGTTGTTGGATGATGAAGCACTTGAGCGGCTGCGTACTGAAGCATGTGTTGCTCTGGATGTTATCACGCCTATCACCCAGCGAGCTGCAGAAACACCATCCATTCCTGCTGCTGACATTGAGCTGGTGGACAATCTAGACAACACTGTAAGTCCCCAGGATCAACAGCGTTTGAGAAGGACTTTGGAGAGTGCGATTTTGGAATATAAATCCATACCAGCGTCCTGTAGACCGCGCGTGCCGCGTTTGCCTACGCATAGACGAAACTTAGCGCTGATGGGAGCATTGGACTCCATTGTTTCCACCTATATGGAGTCCAGTCGGGACCTTGTTGATACGCATTCGATCCTTTACTGCGCGGCCGTCGCAGCATGTCGGGTGGCTAATGTAAAATTTCCAATTAATAATGTTACTACCACTCGAGATGTTGCGACTGTGCCTGCATGGCAGCGTAGGATCGAGGACCGTATTAACAGGGCCCGAACTCTCATCGGCAAGCTTATTGCTTTCCGAAACGGAAACAATAGGCAAAGGGTCATGCGTTTTGTGGCCCAGGCCTTCTCTGGGACTAATATAAGTCCCCGGGATTATGGGCTTTGGGTCACAGAACGCATAGACTATTACAAACAAAAGTGTATGCGTGGGCGAACCGCATTCGTCGCTATAGGAAACGGTGGGATCGATTCCAGCAGAATCGTACTTTCCAAAGTGACCAAAAGAGGGTGTATAGATGTTGGGAGCGTTCTCCACAATGTGTGGTAGATGGGCGGCTGCCTAGTGTTCATGACATGCGTACTTATTGGACAAATATCTGGTCGTCATCTATCTCCCACACTGAAGCCGACTGGTTTGGTGTTGTTGAGCGAGCTTGTGAGTCTATACCAATTATGGAAGCTATTTCAATTAGTCCAGAGGATGTCCTGGTTGCAATCCGTCCGACACAAAACTGGAAGTCTCCTGGTCCGGATGGTTTGCACAATTTCTGGTTGAAATGGCTTCCATGTTCGCATGCTCGGTTGGCAGCACAATTCCAGGATGCGCTTGATGGAGGATCGCTTCCAACATTTATGACTACCGGTGTTACTCACCTCCTCTATAAATCTGGTAGTGCCACGGACTCAAAAAATTATAGACCTATTACATGCCTCCCTACCACATATAAACTTTTTACATCCATATTAAGGGCTAAAATAGCAAACCACTTCACCTCAAATAATATTCTTTTTCCAGGCCAAACTGGATGTAAGAGTGGGTCGCGTGGTACTAAAGAACTCCTTCTCATAGACATGACCATTTGCCAACAGGCTCGTCAAAATCGTAGAAATTTATCAGCTGCCTGGATTGATTATAAAAAGGCATTTGATTCGGTGCCCCATACTTGGCTCATGAGGGTGTTAAGTTTGTACAAAATTGATACAAACTTATGCACCTTTCTTGGGTCTTGTATGGGACAGTGGACCACTGTCCTTAGATATCCAGGTGGTATGGTTTCTCCTGATTGTGACGAGCCAATAAGAATCAAGCGGGGTATATTCCAGGGTGACAGTCTGAGTCCACTGTGGTTTTGCATGGCCCTGAATCCTCTTAGTACTCTGTTGGTGGATTCGGGGTTAGGCTACCGTCTTCGGAGAGGGACTGAGCCTATTTCTCACTTGCTTTACATGGATGATCTCAAGTTATTTGCATCAAAACAAACAGAATTGATTGAGTTGTTAAAAATAACTGAAAAATTTAGCAACTCAATTAATATGGAGTTTTGTGTAGATAAATGTGCGATTATCCATGTAAAGCGGGGGGAAGTTGCAGTCTCTGATGGTGTACAAATCTCTGATGCTGTAAGACTCAGAGCCCTTTCCGAGACAGAAACTTACAAATATCTGGGTATGCCAGAGGCACTGGGTATTTTGAGTGCAGACGTAAAACAATCAGTGAAGGAGCGTTTCTTTGGCCGCCTGGCAAAAGTTCTGAACAGTCTTTTGTCAGGTGGGAACAAGATTCGCACCTTCAACGGTTGGGTTATGCCTGTGCTTATGTACTCTTTTGGCATACTCAGATGGACTCAGACCGAATTGGACGCCCTAGATCGTAAAGTCCGGACTCTACTGACTGCACATCGTATGCATCATCCACGATCGTCAGTGATGAGATTGTACATCCCGCGGAGATGTGGGGGCCGAGGCATCCTTAATGCTAAGGACTTGCATAATCGCGAGGTGTGCAATCTCAGGGATTATTTCCTTCACAGTGACGTGGATATGCATAGGGTTGTAGTTAAGATAGATAAAGGACTCACCCCGCTCTCTTTGGCGAATGAGAACTGGCGGAAACCACTGGTGATGAGCACGAAAGATCGCGAGGAAGTATGGAAGAGCAAAGAGCTGCATGGTCGGTTCTATCGGGCCCTCCATGGACCTGATGTGGACCGACCTGCGTCTGTATCTTGGCTACGTTTCGGTAACCTCTTTGGGGAAACTGAGGGTTTTGTCTTTGCAATTATGGACGAAGTTATTAAGACGAACAACTATAGGAAATACATCCTGAAGGACGGTACGGTCGACATTTGTCGGGCATGCCACCGTCCGGGCGAGTCAATCAGGCATGTTATCTCCGGTTGTTCGTATCTTGCTAACGGCGAGTATTTGCATAGGCATAACCTAGTAGCCAAGATCATACATCAGCAAATTGCTCTTCGATATGGGCTTGTGACTCTTGAAATGCCATATTACCAGTACGTTCCACAACCAGTTCTTGAAAATGGTCATGCAACGCTATACTGGGATCGGTCTATTATCACAGACAGGACTATTGTCGCCAATAAGCCTGATATTGTGATAATAGATCGATTGGCGCGCCGGGCTATACTTGTTGACGTCACCATTCCGCATGACGTTAACCTCGTTAAAGCTGAAAAAGACAAATTGTCTAAGTATTTAGATTTGGCACACGAGGTTACCGATATGTGGGATGTGGACTCAACAGTTATTGTCCCGATTGTTGTTTCTGCACATGGACTGATGCCAAAGAGCTTCGACCAACATCTTCAGAGGCTCTCAATTGGTCGTTGGGTCAAGAGCCAGATCCAAAAGGCGGTATTGTTGGACACGGCACGCATAGTGAGGAGGTTCCTTACTTTGGATCCCTAACCGCCGGTGGCTTGGGTCTTGAGCCCCGCCACCGAAGGGTCATTACTTTTTTATATTTTTATACGACATAATGTTTTATATATATATATATATATATATATATGGTGTGTAAAAATGTAAAAAAGAATATTATGGAAATAAAGAGCAGTAAATATTATAATCTGAATTCAATGTTGTATAATGTTCATAATTCTAAAGGCAACGCAAACTTCTCTATTTATAATTATTTAAGGTTTAAGGGTGCTACTTGTAAATATAATGTAATTTTTCAAAGTCTTGATAAGCCTTGGGAATTCCGTTTTAAACCTACTGTGAAACAAAGTCTTATACAAATGTGGTTTTTAAAATTTACAATGCCAGCCTATTTTGGGTAGTTTTCTTTAATATTTATATAGATATATTTGCTATAATATAGTTTATTTAAGATACACTCTTTGGTTGTTAAAAAAACATTTTTTTATATGAAAATAGGCATTTTTTGACAGCCTCCGTGGCGCAGTTGGTTAGACGCCGCCTGTGAAACAAGAGGCCGCGAGTTCGATCCCCGCACCGAGAGAAATGTTTGTGCGGCCCACAAATATTTCTTCCGGGTCTGGGTGTTTCTGAGACCGAAAAGTCTCTCGTAGTTCCTGATACTCACGACACAAGACTCGATCTTAGTGTGGGGTCAGGACTATGTATGTGACTGTTGGGTGTTATATTATTATACAGGGTATATCAAGACTGCCACCAAAAACGAAGCCGGGTGGTAGTTTAAACGACTTCAGAAACAATGCAACAGAAAAAGTTGCAAAAAAAAAAGCGACAATTTTTTTTTGTTATTTTTTTCCTATATATGTGGGTGGTAAATACATTTTTTCCTAAAATAATAGTGTATACCCTTTTATTTATAAGTACTCTAAGGTATAAAAGAGTTTAAATTATTATTTTAGCAAAAACTATGGATTTACCACCCAAAACTTACGATATTTAAAAAATCATAAAAAATAATTGTCGCGTTTCTATGCGAATTTTTTAATTGCATTGTGTTTGTAGCCACTAAAACTACAACCGGCTTCGTTTTCGGTAGAAGTCTTGAGATACCCAGTATATTATTTTAGAAAAATGTCCCATAAGGTATTTTTTGTATTTATTTACTTATTTTATATTCTAAATATATAATTATATTTTTCATATGCAAAGTAAAAATCCTAAAATTAAATGAGAGTTCGATTAAATTGTAATTTGTTTACACATCTCAAAACGAAGGTATGTGCCGAGAAATGCCTACAAACAAGTTTTTTTTTTATTTAAACCAATAGAAAATTTCTATAGTTTTCCAAGGTACACAGAACAAAATGTAAATGATAGTTATAAGGTTTGCTCATCCGTAGGTTAAGTTGTTGTACATTTTATACATCTAGAGTGATATTATTGCCATCTAAGGAATTTATTTGGAAATATAATATTTTTGGTACGTGACTTTTTTTTTTCTTCAAACATGAATGGCGAGAGTGGTATGCCATTCGCCATTTCGCATTTTAGGTGCAATAATATAATTTAAGAATCAAGGTAAAAATTAGAACAAAATTCAAATGAATATCTATTATTTACGAATGTTATCCAATGGTGTTTGGTTAATTTTTTACATTTGGAGCTTCCCGACTATTCATTTATTTTATATTTGTGAAGTAATCGAAATCTCGGGATGTAAAAAAAGTAAAAATAAAAAAAATCCGTGTTCAAATCAGTAAATAATAGTTTTATTTCAATGTGTAACATTCCCGCTAATCTAAAAAACTATTGTGTTAAAAAAATCAAATTAATATTAATAAGTAATAAAAACAATATCCAAATACATATTTATTTACACACAAATACATATTCTTTGGTTTAACATAACATTCAAATTAAAAAGTCAATAAATTCAATTTACACTATTACAGTGCTTTAAAAAGTAGTACAACTACAAAATATTGTTCAACAAAAAGAAACTATGAAATTAAAATTATAAAACGAAGCTTAAAAGACCATTAAGAAAATAAAATATGTTTTACAATTGTTTCTTTTTCAAGTATTATAATTGTGGAAATTAATTATTATGTCATTAATATAATTATCATTAGGATACACGCTTAAAACAAATTAAACTTTAAATTAAACTAGATTATAATTATACACCGTTAAAAACATAACCTATTTTACATCCTGGACACGAGTCCTTTGAACACGTCTTCATCTTACATTCAGAGTCATAGTCCTTTGAGCACTATTGTCATATTTTTCGAAAAAGTTAACAATAATACTAAGATTATTTCTTCTTTTATACCATACAGTAATCACAATACCTTTAGAAAATATTGAATATCCACTGCTAGGCCATTTTTGTCAGACCCTCAATTCCAAAACACCTTATAGAAATCGTAGGTCCAATTATACTGGCCAATTGTAACTTTAAAAGGATAAAGCTTCGATCAAATATACACTAGATACAACATGAACGCTTAGAAAATGGCACCAAAAAAGAGTGCTTTAAGCACTCTTTTGCCTTCAGCGACGCACCGACCGTTGCTTCTAAAACGTCGCAGAACTTGAGACAATATTATGTGAAAAGCTACTTTAAGTTCCAGGAATAAGGTGGAATTTGTGTTAATATATTTGGAATATGTGATCTTTTTGTTTACTTTTTTTGTTTCAATGCATCGGTGCCACTTTTTAACAGAACTTTTACAGGGAACTGTGCATCTAGTGTTTATTTGATCGAAGGGATAAAGGGATAAGATAGGATAGACTAAGATAAAGGTTTATAAAATAAAATATAGAGAGCAAATGCGACCGGATATAGCACATTGTAGCAGATTGTAACATGACTGATCTAAAATTGGCCGAAAATATAATTGGTCCATATTGATAAAAAAATAGACATAAATAAGAGTAAGGAACGTAGACTTAGAATTCATGCCATTAGTTTAAAATCGATGGTGCTGACCTAAATACAGAATATGGCCTAATACTTTCTCTGAACCTATCCCGTCATTACTGGCCAACTTTAAACTTTGCCCTCACTTAGTCACGCCTAACAGTAATTTAAGCCTTACATATGAACATTGGTATAAAATAAAACATTGTCCTAGCATAAAATTGGTCTAAAATTTTCTGGTTAAATAAGAAAGGACAGTAACATGCAATCAACTCAACATAGCCTCTAGACTGCAGGAGGTGTCGGTAGCCCAGCAGTGGGATTGATGATTAGTGGACAATGGAGATGAACATCTGCACGTAGTAGTACACGAAGTATGAGAGCAGTAATACCAACATCACCTGCACTGACTTGTCCAGGTAGTATAGTCTGGAAGAAAGGAATTTGTTAGTAAAACCCGCCCTTAAATTTGTTTCTGATTCTGTATCAGCCCATATACGTCCCACTGCAGGGCACGGGCCTCCTCTACAATCGAGAGTACGATTGAGAGTGGTTAGGCCATATAGTCCGCCACGCTGGCCTAGTGCGGGTTGGCGGACTTACATACCAATTTTTTGTTAGCATTTTTGGGCAAATAAATGTATGTCAAATTATTGATGAGCGGGGTCATCTGGCACAAGCATTGTATGCTTAAAAGTTGTCTCCTATCCCTCAAATATTTGTAAACCTTTGCTATTGAATAAAGAGTTATTATTATTATTATTATTATATCGTTTTTTTTTATAAATCGCTAGGGTATGCGGTTTCCTCACGATGTTTTCCTTCACCGTTTTAGTGCGTGGTGATTGACTATCAATACACACATGACTCCGAAAAGTCAGAGGTGTGCCCTGGAATTTTAACTTTGTTTATTATTGTAATAAATAAACTGGTTTCCCAAGACACAGGTAACGCCTAATTTGGAAACCCGTAATGTTTCTTAGATTTACGCGAAGTCTACTCATTATAAAAAAATATGGATTCGGATTTTATCGGAGATTAAGTTTCATTTATACAGGGTATCTCAAGACTGCTACCGAAAACGAAGCCGGGTGGTAGTTTTAGTGGCTACAAACACAATGCAATTAAAAATTTCGCATAGAAACGCGACAATTATTTTTTATGATTTTTTAAATATCGTCGATTTTGGGTGGTAAATCCATAGTTTTTGCTAAAATAATAATTTAAACTCTTTTATACCTTAGAGTATTTATAAATAAAAGGGTATACACTATTATTTTAGGAAAAAATGTATTTACCACCCAAATATGGCCATAGGAAAAAAATAACAAAAAAAAATTGTCGCTTTTTTTTTGCAACTTTTTCTATTGCATTGTGTCTGAAGTCGCTTAAACTACCACCCGGCTTCGTTTTCACTTTTCGGTAGCAGTCTTGATATACTGATATACTGATATACCAGATGGCCTCTCACATATGAGAGACCTACCACCAGTGAAAGATATAAAGAAATAATTTTTAACTTCCCGACGTTTCGATTACTTTACAGTTGTCGTGGTCACGGGGCGGACTGAGGTATTAGTCAGTCTCAGCGACTGTTACAATTGAACTACTATTCATTACATTATCAAATAAAATGGTTTTGGAGCTGCAAAAAGTCATCAAAACGTCGGGAAGTTAAAAAATGGAAAAATGAAACTAAACCCGCAATAAAATCCGCAACTAATAATTTTATTTCAATGTGTAATATTTGTAAATATAAGATAGTATTAGACAAGATTTACTATTATCCTGGAAAAACTTCAAGCGGATGTAGCTACAAGTAAAATTTAAGTATCAGCCCATATACAGGGTATATCAAGACTGCTACCGAAAAGTGAAAACGAAGCCGGGTGGTAGTTAAAGCGACTTCAGGCACAATGCAACAGAAAAAGTTGCAAAAAATGCGACAATTTTTTTTTGTAATTTTTTTCCTATTGCCATATTTGGGTGGTAAATACATTTTTTCCTAAAATAATAGTGTATACCCTTTTATTTATAAATAATCTAAGGTATAAAAGTGTTTAATTTATTATTTTAACAAAAACTATGGATTTACCACCCAAAAATGACGATATTAAAAAAATCATAAAAAATAATTGTCGCGTTTCTTTGCGAAATTTTTAATTGCATTGTATTTGTAGTCACTAAAACTACCACCCGGCTTCGTTTTCGATAGCAGTCTTGAGATACCCGGTATATCCCTCAGCTCGGGCTTCCTCTACAATCGAGAGTACTATTAAGAGTGGTTATTTAGATAAATCTGTATGCTAACTGAAATAAAACTTATTTATGGATTTTATCGCAGATTTGGTTTAATTGTTACATTTTTGCCTTCCTGAAGTTTTCGTTACATTGCTGCTTTCAAAATGTAAAAATGTACCCATATCCGCGATAAAATGCGAAAATAATAGTTTAGTGTGTAACATTCGCGTAAACCTAAGAAAATATTAGACAGGAATTTGAAGGTACAAAGTAAAATAAGCAATCTACAATTATTCTATGATCAATACTATAATCATAAAGCTGAAGAGTTTTTTTGACTAAACGCGGTAATCTCAGAGTCTACTGGTCCCAATTAGAAAATTCTTTTAGCTTTGAATAATCGTATTGTCGATTGTAGAGGAGGCCCGTGCCCTGCAGTGGGACGTGTGTGGGCTGATACAGATACAGATTGAAAAGTCTATATATCGTGGAAGACCACAGAAAAATCTAGTGTATACTGTCGATTTATCGTGGAAGGCTAGAGGTTAGGCCATAAGTTAAATCTAGTGTATACTGACTGTTTGTGCAGCCTCCTCGCCTGCGGGAGGGTGGCGGGGTCCTCCTTGCAGCAGAACTCGCGAGCACCCTTGATGTAGTTGCGGATGTACGTGCTCCAGTGAATGTCCTGGCGAAATAAATGCAACCAACAATCACAGACTGACACTTGAAAACAAGGATCCATAGGACAAGACAGCCACTTGTACAGAGCAAAACAGGATCAAATAAATATGATAGAAATAGGAAATAATGAAAATATTATGTTTTGTTATTTCTCTTTAGAGTGCGAAACAGGATTAAATAAATATAATTAAAATAGAAAATAATGAAAATATGTTGTTTGTTATTCCTCTGTACTGTACAGGATCAAATATGATAAAAGTAGGAAATGATGAAAATATGTAATAATAAATAACACCCAACAGTCACTTACATAGTCCTGACCCCACACTAAGATCGAGTCGTGTGTCGTGTATCAGGAACTACGAGAGACTTTTCGGTCTCACAAACACCCAGACCCGGAAGAAATATTTGTGGGCCGCAGAAACATGTCTCTCGGTGCGGGGATCGAACCCGCGGCCTCTCGTTTCACAGGCGGCGTCTAACCTACTGCGCCACGGAGGCTGTTGCCTGTCGGAAAAGGCGTGAGTTTATGTATGTATGTATAATATTTAATTTGATGGTATAATACCCGTAAGTCCGTGTAGAACATGTCTCTGTCCTCTTGCGAGATCTCAGTACTCAGCGCCAGGAAGTTGTCGTTCTTGAAGTGCCACTCCTTGGTGGTGTAGTACTGGAGCACCTCCAGGCCGTAGTTGATCCGCTTCTGCATCTTTACCATGCTGGAATACAAGGAATTAGGGTCTTAATCTCATGAATATGAATATATTTTGTTCAAGACTTAAAATGAAATCAGTTATATTACTTGAAATAAAAGTAAGTTTTAATCGACTTCATAAAAAGGATACGGATTTAGTTTAAAGCAATTTTTTTTTGTACGTTCCTGAAGATACGAATAATTTTCAGCTTTCACACGACCAAGAACAGTGGAGCACAATGCAAAACTATAATATAACGTTTTTTAATATTTTCTTTATTTAACAATATAATAAGAAACCTAAATTAATTATGTGATGGAGGTTAAGCCCTTCTATTAAGTAGCGAGAAGGAGATGTCTGAAGAATAGACTGCCATATTGCTGTTGCTTCGGGGTCTGATCGTCCAAAAATAGACTCTAATATTGTACTTACAAGGTCTTCTTCCCCATGAAGAATAGTCTACGAAGTACGTTGTCAGATCAAGAACAGCGGTAAATAATGAAATACAAAACTAGACTCTAACATCATACTTACAAGGTCTTCTTTCCCATGAGGAACAGCAACAGATCCACAAAATAAGCTGGTAGGAGATGAGTGAAGAACAGTGCGATTTGATGCTGAAGCTTCGAAGTCTTGGGAGAGCCTCCTGGATACCACAGGCACACCGAGAAAGGATACTCTTGGACGTGGATTCGACCTGGATAGAATACCAAATAATGTATGATTAAAACCACTTTTACTAAAACGGTGAAGGAAAACATCGCGAGGAAACCTGCATACCGTAGCGATTCATAAGATTTTCTATGGTATGTAAGTCCGCCAACCAGCCCTAGGCCAGCGTGGTGGACTATATTGCCTAACCACTCTCGATCGTACTCTCGATTGTAGAGGAGGCCCGTGCCCTGCAGTGGGACGTATATGGGCTGATAAAGAAGAAGCAAGAAAAACCTATTTTATTTATACCGGGTATCTCAAGACTGCTACAAAATCCTATCCTATTGATGGCCAATTTTTACTTCTACTTTTACCCATTATGTATCTAACAGGCACATACATAGTCCTGAGTCCTAACCCCACACTAAGATCGAGTCTTATGTCGTGTATTAAAAACTACGAGAAACTTTTCAGTCTCACAAACACCCAGACCCGAAATAAATATCTATGCATTGGTATCATAGCGGCCAAGTGTTTCAGGGTATAACTTGTGAAAAATGAAAATAATTTACATCATTTACTACATCCTTAATTTTATATACCATCTGGTTCGGAAAGCGGTTTTCACTAGAGAAGAACGAGCAAGAAACTCTAGCGTCGCTCTTTTCAAAACCAGTTTACAATTTGGTGTTTATTACAAAATACAAGTTGGTTTAAATTAAAACAGTTCATTCATAATTTGTTGTAAATTTCGAGATCGTCAGAGAATCTGAAATTGTTCACTTATTTGTAAGGTATCTAAGTTTTTTTTTTATGTAATTTGTGGTGTTCAATTAAGTGAAGTGTATCTGTGTCTATACAGGGTATATCAAGACTGCTACCGAAAACGAAGCCGGGTGGTAGTTTAAGCGACTTCAGACACAATGCAACAGAAAAAGTAGCAAAAAAAAAGCGACAATATTTTTTTTGTATTTTTTTTCTTATGACCATATTTGGGTGGTAAATACATTTTTTCCTAAAAAAAAAATGGTTGCCTGTAAAGTCGGTTTTACGGGCGAAGATTTTACGTGACAACGTCTTTTTCTCGGTAGAATATTTATTGATATGAATATAATTAAATTGCACAATAGGAACAAGGAATTGAATGAAAATAAGAATTGCACAAATTTTAACTATAGAAATATATTTTGTTTACTAAAACATTGTACATGTAATGACGAATCTAAGCACTCCATATTTTCACTACAGACACAGCTGACGATACTTTAACCACACGTGTGAACTTGTATTGTGACGCTTTCTGTTTTTCCAACGCCAAGAACGTTCGAGAAAGACAAAGACAGAGACACAAGCATGCGCCGATTCAATGCGCCTAATTCTCTAGTGCTGCGCGCGCACCGTTACGTTACCGGGCGTTACACTTTTTCATAAGTGACTCCCAGCCGCAACCTAATTTAAGACGTTGTCACGTCAATAAGAAAAATCGTATTTGTTGGCCGAGATAGGATTGGGGCCCGTGAGGTAAATTTTCGGGGTGGGGGTAGGGGAGGGGGGGGGGTAGGTTTCGTGGGGAGGCTAATAGGCACTATTTCGGAATAAGGGTGGGGGAAGGCAGGGGGGGGGGCTATGGGACAATTTTGGAAAAAGTGGGTGAAACTGAAAAATAATTCTCTAGTGCTGCGCGCGCA
Source organism: Hyles vespertilio (assembly GCA_009982885.2). Lineage (NCBI taxonomy): Eukaryota > Metazoa > Arthropoda > Insecta > Lepidoptera > Sphingidae > Hyles > Hyles vespertilio. The sequence goes on from CM042832.1 coordinate 9,066,817, forward strand.
CCGTTACGTTACCGGGCGTTACACTTTTAATAATAGTGTATACCCTTTCAATAATAGTGTATACCCTTTTATTTATAAATAATCTAAGGCATAAAAGTGTTTAAATTATTATTTTAGCAAAAACTATGGATTTACCACCCAAAAATGAAGATATTTAAAAAATCATAAAAAATAATTGTCGCGTTTCTTTTCGAAATTTTTGGTTGCATTGTGTTTGTAGTTACTAAAACTACCACCCGGCTTCGTTTACGGTAGCAGTCTTGATATACCCTGTATAGACACAGATACACTTCACTTAATTGAACACCACAAATTACATAAAAAAAAAACTTAGATACCTTACAAATAAGTGAACAATTTCAGATTCTCTGACGATCTCGAAATTTACAACAAATTATGAATGAACTGTTTTAATTTAAACCAACTTGTATTTTGTAATAAACACCAAATTGTAAACTGGTTTTGAAAAGAGCGACGCTAGAGTTTCTTGCTCGTTCTTCTCTAGTGAAAACCGCTTTCCGAACCAGATGGTATATAAAATTAAGGATGTAGTAAATGATGTAAATTATTTTCATTTTTCACAAGTTATACCCTGAAACACTTGGCCGCTATGATACCAATGTATAGATATTTACTTCGGGTCTGGGTGTTTGTGAGACTGAAAAGTCTCTCGAAGTTTTTAATACACGACATAAGACTCGATCTTAGTGTGGGGTTAGGACTCAGGACTATGTATGTGCCTGTTAGATACATAATGGGTAAAAGTAGAAGTAAAAATTGGCCATCAATAGGATAGATATTTAACGGTTAAGCTGATATTAATAACCTACCCATATCTAAAGCCTCGCCCCACGTGATCGGGTTGATTCCAGACTGCGTTATATTGCAAATGCGGACTTCTTGTGGTCTGTAACAATATGTTTATTATTATTCATTGGAATAAATATAATTTAAATAAAATAATAATTAACTTAAATTCCACTGCCGAGTACTGCCTTCCATTTGTCGCGGTCTGATACTAATTTCGCCAGTTCGGAACATATGATCCGGTTTGGGTTAATACTATAATACTGACTAAAAAAATCTAATTGGCACGCCTCTGACTTTTCGAAGCCATGTGTCCATAGAAAGGCAATCTTATACTATTATTTTTATTGTTTAATATCTTGATAGCATTTATGTATAGTGCAAAAAAGGATTATATGAATAAATCTTACTTGTCCATTCCAGTGGTGTAAGCCAGTATAATTGTAGCGTTGACCGCAATATCTACTGGAACCACGTCGGCCAACAGAGAGTCGTTGCAGTGCATTGTGCGGATCACGCCTGTAATAATTTAGAATAGCGCCATCAGTTATCCAGAAACAGTGACGGTAAATTCAGACTGCAGAGCGATCTATGTCTATAATAGCGCCATCTATTATTGAGGTTTGGAAACACTGAGTGACGGTAAGTGCAAGATGATCGAAGTCTATTCGTCGGGCTTTATTTTTTAGTTAATGATCGAGATCTTGTTTTGGTATTAAATGCTACAGCACATATAACATATAATTTTGATTTTTTGTGGCCACTTTAGATGGAGTTAAATTAAATTGAGGGTTAAAAGTATGCCAGCAATAAATTGTATCTTGATTGATGATGTATTTTTTTTTAATTTATAATTTATAAAATGAGTTATGAGTTGCAATAAATGTTCTCCTTATTCTTCTTCTTCCTTATCAGCCCATATACGTCCCACATATTCTCTTTATTACACCACACAATATACTATAACATACAAAAATTAAAAAAAAAACAATAACAGATTTAAAATCGTGACATAAAAATTAATGTTCTTATGCTTTAACCGATCTCTTCCAGACAACCGGTTAAGAAAGGAAAGATCCAATTAAAATCATAATAAGTGCATATATTGAAATTAATAATTACATATAATAAATAAAACGTTTTTAAAATGACTTTAAAAAGCAGCATTTGGTATTGAGTGTGTTTGTGTGTGTGATTATTTTACCTTTTCCTGCGCCTACAAGTAATCCAGTGGGTCCGTTCAGATTGTCCACCCAACCAGGCACGGGCTCTTTGTGTGCCGCTGTCACTGTAAACAAACATTTATCCATATTCATATAAACCTGCTAATCAACTGTACTGTCGGTGATAAGCTCGAGTAAAACAGCCGGTCTAGTTCACAGTTATTTTATTACTAACTCATTGGTTCGCACTGTGCGAGGCGGATTCATAAGTACCTACATATCATCAACTATATACCGGGTATATCAAGACTGCTACCGAAAACGAAGCCGGGTGGTAGTTTAAGCGACTTCAGACACAATGCAACAGAAAAAGTTGCAAAAAAAAGCGTCAATTTTTTTTGTTATTTTTTTCTTATGACCATATTTGGGTGGTAAATACATTTTTTCCCTAAAATAATAGTGTATACCCTATTATTTATAAATAACACTGGTCAACAAAAAAAATAAAATCGTTTGTTTCCTTTAATTTTTTTTTTGTTTCTATCTCAAACTAACGCGTATTTTTTAAATATAGTAACAGTTTTTCTCTCACAGCTTTTGTTTTTGAGTTACAGCTAATTACCCTCCATTACTATTTTTACTTATAGTTTCGTTTTTTATTGGACGTTGAAATATATTTTGTTGTTGTTTTCGATATGGCTTCGTCAAGAAGGTGTTGTGTACTTAATCCTGATTCTTTTTGCTACATTTGTGGTGAATATGTATTTGTAAAATATCGAAAACCTATATATAGGACTTTGTAAAAACTGCGTATCATCAATACTTTAAAATAAAATTGTGTAATCAGGACAAGCCATGGGTTCCTCATATTGTATGCCAGAAATGTGTGGTATGTCTACGGTTATGGTCCAGTGGAAAAAGAGATGCAGTAATGTTCGTAACAAAGTTCCCTTGTTTCATGTGTCTCTGGGACAGTCGTGACAAACAACACCATTGGTCACAAAAAGATTGGCCAGTACGGGAAGAGCTAAAAGTTGGTACAAAGAATGTTATAAATATGCCTTTAGTTAGCCGAGATCGCATCATACTTCCACCACTTCATAGTAAACTCGGCATAATGAAACAGTTTGTGAAGGCGCTTGACAAAAGTGGCGATTGTTTCAATTTTCTTTCACGCAAGTTGCCAGGATTAAGTACAGAAAAAATAAAAGCTGGCAATTTTGATGGGCCACAGATTAGGCAACTCGGAAAGATCCTAATTTTGTCAAATCAATGACTGAAGTCGAATTCAAAGCTTGGAAGTCATTCGTTTTGGTTATGAGTAATTTTCTAGGCAAAAAGAAATCTGACGACCACGTCGAGCTTGTTGAGTACATGCTATCGAACTTGCAAGAGTTAGGGTGCAACATGAGCATAAAAATCCACTTCCTGCACTCACATTTAGACCGATTTCCACAAAATCTAGGTGATTTTAGTGAGGAGCAGGGTGAAAGATTCCATCAGGATCTTCGAACAATGGAAGAGCGGTATCAGGGGCGGTGGGACTCACATATGATGGCAGACTACTGCTCGAGTTTGCAACGTGATCTACCTAAAGTCGTTCATTCAAGAAAATCGTATAAAAGATCATTTGATAGTGTTCAATAGAAATTTTGTTAACATCATTTATTATTTTTCTGTACTTTTTTATCAAAATAATAAAACTTTATATTTCAAAAACTGAAGCTGTTAGCAATCTTCCAGTATTTTTTTCATACTCAGGGCCATAGAAATACCCAATAACAGAAAAAAAAGTAAAGGAAACAAGACTTGTGTTGACCAGTGTAATCTAAGGTATAAAATTGTTTAAATTATTATTTTAGCATAAACTATGGATTTACCACCCAAAACTTACGATATTTAAAAAATCATAAAAAATAATTGTCGCGTTTCTTTACGAAATTTTTAGTTGCAATGTGTTTGTAGTCACTAAAACTACCATCCGGCTTCGTTTTCGGTAGCAGTCTTGAGATACCCGGTATGTATGTATCAGTCATATACGTCCCACTGCAGGTCGCGGACCTCCGACACAATCGAGAGTACGATTGAGAGTGGTTAGGCCATATAGTCCACCACGCTGGCCTAGTGCGGGTTGGCGGACTTACATACAATTTCTTATATATCGCTATGGTCCGCAGGTTTCCTCACGATATTTTGCTTCACTGTTTTAGTGCGTGGTGATTGACTAACAATACACACATGATTCCGAAAATTCAGAGGTGTCCTGGAATTCGAACCCGCGACCACCGTGAACAGTTTGGCAGCCACGTCTGGAGCCCTACTATATAAATCCGAAGTTCGAATCTTCGTGACGTTTTTCGTTTCGAAACCTACTCTGTAACACGAAATTCGAAACTTCGGATCGAAGAATGAATGATTCGAATATATCGGCAATCCGAACATTTACATTTTTATTTACTATATTCATCCGAAACGAAGTTCGAAACTTCGGACGAACGAAGTTTGTAACGATACGTATGTATCTACTCTGCCAATGTTCGTATTGCCGATATATTGGAATAATTCATTCTTCAAATTGTAAACTGGTTTTGAAAAGAGCAACACTAGAGTTTCTTGCCCGTTCTTCTCTAGTGAAAACCGCTTTCCGAACCGGATGGTATATAAAAAAAATATGACTGAATCTAAACGATGTAGAATAGGTTAATGGATTTAATATATTTTTTTCATTTTCATTTTCAAACGTAAATTAGTTAAATCGTGTTAAAAGGATATAGAAAGTTCATTAAGTTTTTTCATTCATAATGGGGCTTTCTACATATTTTTGCTAATGGCACTTATATGTAGTTATTTGAGGTATAAGTCATATAAACCGGTTATATAAGATTTATCTTATACCTCAATATAAAGTAGGCGCATAAATTAAGTTCTGTTTTTTAGTCAATTCCTCGCACTTTACTGATAAAAAACGATCGTATGTAAAACCAATCGACACTAGGCCAGCTTGTATGGCTTATCCCCATAATCGGACTCTTGGTAGTACATGAGCCCCATGCCCTACAGTGCTATGAATATGGGATGATACAGTTACTGATTTATAATATCAGTATCATTACCTACTAATCTCAATGTTTAGTTAGTGTACTCACCGATAGATGGCCGAGCGATCGCTATGGGGAATTTGCCGGCGTGTTGTGACACCAGGTCTTCTGTTAGAGACTTTGTGTACGCGTATGTGTTGGGTTGTGGTTCTATTAGCCTGAAAATATTAATTAAAGTTAAAGTTAGTGTTCGAATATTTGTATTCACACGGATAGCGACAGGGTTAATCCAGACTCCGGGACTCCAGGGAACCCCCCTGGAGAACTTTTTACTTTACGAAATAATACAAACTTCGAATGTTTGGATGTACGCAGTCCGGAGTAAGATATAAGATTTCCACTTCTAAAAATCAAAACTATTCTCTATTAAACTTTTCATTTTCCCCGAACTTGGTCTATGATTGCGACGTACGATAGAGGAATCCAACATTTTGTGGAGTATCGAGGCACATTAGTGAAGTTTTACGTACGACGTCCGAACATTCGAAGTTTGTATCGTTTTTATATAGTAATCCCCAGACCCATAAATTCCTGTGGATCACACAAATATTTGTATCGGGATAGTACCGATCTCTTGTTACAGTTGGTGTCTAACCTGACATAGACTGAATGTATCATAATTTTTACATCGTATATTTATGGTAATATGGATGTGCAATGGAGTATTTAATAGTGGACGCAATGTTTGTGTTCGGATAGTACCGATCTCTCGTTACAGTTGGCGTCTAACCTGACATAGAAGTTAAATGTATCTCTGTACAAAATTAAATAATTAAATAAATAACACCCAACAGTCACATACAAGATCGAGTCTTGTGTTGTGGGTATCAGGAACTACGAGAGACTTTTTCGGTCTCACAAACACCCAAACCCGAAAGAAATATTTGTGGGCCGCACAAACCCACGGCCTCTCGTTTCACAGGCGGCGTTTAAGCGACTGCGCCACGGAGGCTGTCGGAAAATATATCAATTTATAGTAATAAAGATTTGCAGTGGAGTATTTAATAGTCGTACAGAGGGCCACAGGGCTTGAATGTTTGTGTACTTAAGAGCGTATACACCTTGCGCGCAAAGTCAACTATAGGTATTTCTTCGTTAATTTCACGCATACATAAACGACCAAAGCTGTGTGCGTAGAGCTGCCGCGTCGGCTCGCTATACAAACGGCTCAAACAACTTTGATCCATGCGCTTCAAATATTCATTTGAAATGTAACTGTATTATAATATCATAAAAATATTTTATTTGCATTATAAGTAGACAAATATTACTGTGCAAGCAAAGAATAATACAAATTTAGATACTAATCATATTTTCGTTATTATTACATTGTTAAGTTGCATTCAAATCAGTGTTCAATCAGCAGATACTACGGACGTTTTATTAATAATTTCGTGTTCGAACACATAAATAGTGTTAGGGGCCTTACAACCCCTTACAATTACGAAATATATTGAATTTTATATTACAATACATAACATAATTTAGCCTCGGAATTAAATCCCATTATATTACCTGAAACATAATTTATACTCACTACAAAATCATTGTAGGTAATAAAAATAATTAAATATTTTACCACCAAAGTACTAAGATGTGGTAATCGCAGTCCGCGCGTAGCTATTTTCACTACGCGCGGCAATAATCGACTGCAGCCAGGCCGGAGCGACGAGCGATACGTCCTCCCTCTAGAAGGCCTTGCGGCGGTTTGATTTGATCCACGTCGGACAGCGTGTTTTATAGTGGTTTTTAAAATATTTGTAGAAAACATGAAAACTAATTTTGTTGAAATATAAAAATTGTAATTTATTGAAAAGATGTTCTTCTATTATAATATGCAATGGCTATAAAAAATTATGTACGATAAGTTGGTGAAAAAAAATATGTTCTTGACGAGAGTTTCTGAATAATTTCGCATTGTTTAAATTTTTATTTTTCAGGAACTAAACACAAAAAGATTATTTTTCTCAGTAAAATCCCTCCATAAGGGTCTTATTAGTCTGATAATATTTTTATTTTCAGCTTATATTTAGTGGTTTCGGATATCTTTAGCTTCTAAATTGCCATTTAAAGCCTAAATAACGAAACTTGTGTTCAGTAATCCTTATAGTACTCACAAATTATCCATCAATCTATAATGTTTTCCACCAAAATCCCTAGATGACAACCTTTTCTAAAGTTAGTACTAATTATTTTTCCTTTAAATTGTTTATTGGTGGCTATTAACTCATTTGAAAAGTCCTGTTTTTAAGCCAAAAAGCGCGTGCAGGGTATAAACGCTCTTAACACATCAACTACTAACTATGACAGCCTCCGTGGCGCACTCGGTTTGACGCCGCCTGTGAAACGAGAGGCCGCGGGTTCGATCCCCGCACCGAGAGAAATGTTTGTTCCTAAAAATATTTCTTCCGGGTCTGGGTGTTTGTGAGACCGGAAAGTCTCACTTAGTTCCTGATACTCAACACAAGACTCAATCTTAGTGTGTGGTCAGGTCTATGTATGTGACTGATTGACTGTTAGGTGTATTTATTTATTTTTAAATACTGTAGTATCGGTAAATAGGTGAGATAGCCAGTTAACTTAGATTATATACTCGTCTAGATGACACATCACACCTCACCGCACGGCTCAAAAAAAGTCTACCAAATTTGGTAGACTCGCTTCTCACGTACGTCAGTGTCATTTGAACTACATATGGATAACGTGCTCCCGAAAAATAATTAATTATGCCGGTTTGTGCTGTTGAATTGTATCGCAATTGTGTGGGAAAACTGTATAATAATACCAATATCACTTTCTATCGGTAACATTATTGTTAAACCACTATTATTTGAAGAAAACATGAACTTTTAATTCATTATTTTGAAGATGAGTTTCATTGGGCAGTGTTGTCAATTTATTACTAGGAAGATTTGTTGAAACTATGGGAGAAACTATAAAACACAAATATCATTACATAATATTTCGATCAGAATAACAACAAGAAGAATGGCATTATTTATTTAATGAGTAAATAATACTTACCTACACGATATTAATGAAACCCACGACGATATGCACTTCATAGTAATTTTATTAATTTTTTGCCTTGCATGTGTATTACCATTCAAAATTTCACAAACGGGGTACTGCTATTGTCATCTTTGAAGAAACAGCGAGAACTTATTTAAGGTCCTAATAATATTTTTAGACTTCCTACGGATTCCGTACTAGCAAATTGCTGGAGAGACATTACACAGCGGAAACGAAAAGAAGACCATTCGTAGCCTCACATGACTTCAGTTGTGTGTTCCGAACATTTTACTTATGATGATTTATAATTTACATAAATACAGAAATCAGATAACAGCCCAGGCAATAAATCCAAAGAGTTAATTCTATTCGGAAACAAACACTAGGAGATGGGTTTAGATCTTTATTGTTTTTACTAAAATGCGTTATAAATATAATTAATAGTACGATTACTTTAAATAAAGAAAAAATATTTTATTTAACCTATTTTGTATATCAAATAATGGGGAAAAGTTAAGTTAATAATCTGGAGTAGGCATCCCTAAACACACACACCTTGACAGTTGGATTACAATAATTACACGACCGGTACTCACACATATCAACGAAAGTGAGGACACTTTTAGCCTGTGCTTTTAGCGCATCGTTTGTTGACATTGCTCAATCTAGACGAGTATATAATCTAAGCCAGTTAAATTCACGGTGTATTTGGTGCTACCTATGATCGTGTTATTGTGTATATCGTGGAGTTTGGGGCCACATGGATGGCTTGGATGTGTGCGTGTGTCTCTACTCACTTGGGCTGCATGTGAGCGAGCAGCTCGTCGTCCATCCAGCCGGCGCAGTGCACGACGTGGTGCGGGCGGTGCGGCGCGGGGTACAGCCGCTCCTCCAGCACCGACACCTCGCAGCGACAGTACGACGTCGATACGTGCACGAACACCTGGAGGAGGTACATGGTGAGGAGCAAAGAAAGAAAATAATCCTTGACACGATTATAGAAATATATTATATTAGACATATTTAAAGGGAACGAAGATCACTTGCTGTAAAGAGCAATATGCTTGCCCGCTGATTTTCACGAGCTACGAGACGAGTAAAAACAACCTTGTTCCGTTCTTAATGTCAATGTTTTTACTCTAGCAGTCTCTGCATCCGGTATACGCAACGAGCTTATAACATACTGCGTATCCAATATAACAACGTGTGACGTTGTGGGAAAGTCACCTTTTATATTTGCGATCTATAGTTCAATAGTCGACATAAATCCTATTGTCTATGCCAATCAACGCCTCCGTTGCGCTGATTGGTTGATTCCATCTGACATCTGTCAGATGTGACGTACGAACTGTCATCGGTGCTCGCTTAAATACGCGTGTAACGGCGCTCGCGTCCTTTTTCCCTAACCTGAAAGCCGCGTGCTACCACGCGTCTTTCTGAACCCGCTGGGGTGAGTGTTCTGTGTAATATTAACTGCTAACCGCTTAACTGCTTGTTTGTCAGTGTATTCTGTCTGCCGGGCTTGTGAACTATCACGAGTCGCTGGCACGGAATGCAAACCTAGTTTGCATTCCGATCTCTTGGATACTGATTCCAGGTTCTTCTTCTTCGTACTTGGCGTTTTTTCGCTAACTCCGTGCCTACTGCCCGCTTTGCTCCGCACCGCTTCCTGCCGGACTGCATCCGAGCCTGCGCCTGCCGCTGACCTGCGCACCGTGCCCGGCCACGTGACAGCTGACTTCGCCGGCGAGCTGTCGCCGGGTTCCGCCACGTGCCGAAGACCCGGATCAGTGTCCAGTGAAGGCCAGTGACTCCTGTTGCATACCACCAGCAACAGTGCCGGGTGTAAATAGTGATGCGAAATTATTAAAGCCCGAACCACGTAACTACCCTGAGTTCTCATTTAACTACCTACCCCTACCTGCGGGCGGCCTAACCCGCCGCAAACGCTTTCAGAATGCTGTTGGTGTTGCCTCGATACTGTAGCGCATCAGTGATGTTTGTCAATGCACATGTTGATGGTTTTCACGCAAAGAAAGCTGCATCAATTCTTCTAAGACTGCGTGGTAGCTCCAATTCCAGAAAAATTCTGAAAATCATGGCCGCGCGTAACGATTGCCCTTTTCAGAGGCACTGGGTGAATAGAGTGATAGGAGCTATTAAGTAAATAAATAATTTAAATAAAACTCCACATTGACTAACAGTTTTTAAGTCAATCTTTTGTTTCTAAATTCGATGAAATTTTATTTGTTTTTCTTGGTCCAATTGGGCGGTACTCTAAATTGATAGTCGAAATTGAACATTTTGACCGCCATTTTGAAAAGTGTACCTGCACCCGGGCGGAGCTGGACCGAACTATGGTTATAAAAACTATATAAGAATTAGGCTACAAGTCTATAACTAACCTCTAGATTTTTGACGCCTTCTGCCAACGCGAGTACTTTCTTGGTACCCACTGTGTTCATATTGACTGCCTCTCGAATGAACATGTCGAATCTGCAATAGGGTATTTGAGTCTGAATGATTGTTTGTATTATTTTGCGTACGCCGTACCATCACAATAAAACATTTCTTTGGAAACAGTATTGAAGTAGCTTGTATCTGTATCAGCCCATATACGTCCCACTGCAGGGCACGGGCCTGCTCTACAATCGAGAGTACGATTGAGAGTGGTTATGCCACATAGTCCACCACGCTCGCTTAGTGCGGGTTGGCGGACTTACATGCCATAGAAGTGAATACAAATCTATGGTATGCAGGTTTCCTCACGATTCTTTACTTCACCGTTATAGTGCGTGGTGATTGATTATCAATACACACACCGAAAATTCTCAGGTGTACCCTGGGATATGAACCCGCGACCACATTGAACACGTTACAAGCCGCATTTGGTCCGTTTACCAACAGACCAAAGCACTTTAAAGTAGCTTATAACATGAGGCAAATATTAGAATTTTAAATGAAAAAGTGAGAGCGCAATTGGGACAACTTGCCGTCTCTTTCACACGCGTAAACTGTAATGCATATTAAGACTAGTATAAAATGTAGATAAAATATTTAATCATATTGCTTAAGTATAATAAACTTGACTTCATTATTTAACTCTATCATTGTGTTGCATAAAAAATATAAATTACGATATAAATTACTTGAAAGGTGATAACTAAATCACTAGAAAATTGCCATATGGAAATGTCGCGAACACTATATATAATACCTATACAATTTTCCATAATAAATGCAGAAACAAATCAACAGATGTCGCTACCTGACACACGCGGCGCAGTGGAAGATGATCTGGCATTCGTTGTGAATCAACTCTCTATCAGCCGCCGAAATGCCCAGGTCCTCCGCCAGGATGTCTCCGGGGATTACCTGCAGCTTCTCCAGGCGCTTCGGAAACTCTTTGTGGATTTTGTCGAATACCTGGAAATGAGGAAAGATAACTGTTTGAATATAAGCATACATTATTATTGATCTTTAGGGTCGGGATAAGGGATATTAGATTTATGATTTCATTATCAGCCCGGAGTCAGGAATTTGTGGGAGATATGGCGTTTGGCATCATATCATGGAAAAAAACACATAAGACGAAAAGAGGATGTCCTAGCACCCGTGCCTACCTCTTATAGGAAAAAGGCGTGAGTGTATGTGTGCAATCTGTAGAACTAGGATCTTCATATTGTACATCAAGATTCTAAAATTGCGAGCATTAACGAAGACCAGATATTTATGTCATAAAGAAATAAATAGTTATTAGGAAGGAATCGAATTAATAGGCGGTTTTGACCCCAATTTCTTATTTATTTTTTCCCTTTCGAACAACTTTTAAATTTAATTAAAGCGGACAAGATAAAAGATTCAATAGCTAAATATTAAGTTGGTTTTAAAACTGTCTTTGATTATGATCGCAAGTGTACTCCACGAGTTAATTTTTTATTAGTGAGTTTAATATTTATTTACTACGCTTGTAAAGTTAATTAAACTTTCCATAAACATTAAAATATGAACATATTCAATAACTAATACTATCTATAACAACTTTGAGAAACTAGACTTCATCAAACCACAACTAGATGTCGCTACTCACCCGAACATTGAGAAACTCGTCAAGCCTTTCTTTGCTGTTGTGTCCTTTCTTCGGCCTCATGAGAAGGTATATTTTCTTAACATCTGGACAGCATCGAAGCAGTTTCTCCACAAGGACCTTGCCCATGAAGCCTGTGGCTCCTGTTATGAAAATGGATTTGTTTGCGTAGTACTGTACTACGCTTTGCGAACGCGTCATTTTGAATTTTTAATCTGTGTAAGAAAAAAAAGGTTGTTTAAAATTTTATGAAAAGTAAGGTTTTGGTTGAATTTTTAATCTGTGGAGGGAAGAAAAGGCTTTTTTTTTAAATAAATAAATTAAGTACCTATAAAGATTTTAGATTATCTCTAAGAGTTATTTTTAATTTCATCTTGGGCCATTTGGTTAGACGTCGGCTTTGCAATGAGAAGCCGCAGGTTAGATCCCCGAACCGAAATAAATATTTGTGTGAACCACAGGTATTTGTTTCGGGTCTGAGTGTTTGTGAGACCGAAAAGTCTCTCGTAATTGATCCGAAACAAGACTCGATCTTAGTATGGAGTCAGGAAAAAAAAATACAAGATATTATTTTCGTGTAAAATCAGAACTATGTTTGGAAGTAAATATATTAAACTTATTTAATTGTGTTCTTGAGATATCATATGTACTTAATGTCGGCTCAATTCACTATAATTTTATTAATGTCAAAATGCTTTCAGTTCACGGAATTGCTGTTGCAATGCGCAATTATAAATCGGATATTTTTTTATAATAATATATAATTACCGTCCAGTATAAAACATAGTTTTTAACGCATTATAATGGTTAAAATAAAATGACATGAGAATTTTAATGAATCCATTAAGATGTTCTATATCGTTTAGATTTATCAGTCATTTGTTTAACTACCACCCGGTTCGGAAAGCGGTTTTCTTTAGAGAAGAACGGGTAAGAAACTCTATTGTTGCTCTTTTCGAAACTACTATACAATATAGTGATTATTACGAAAGTTATAAGTGGTTGAAATCAGAGCAGTTCATTAACAATTTGTTATGACATTTGGCATTTGACACTTGGAGAAGGAAAACATCGTGAAGAAATCTTGATACCATGGCAATTTATAATTTGTATAGTATATAAAGTCCACCAACCCGCACTAGGGCAGCGTGGTGGACTATATGGCCTAACCACTCTCAATCGTACTCTCGATTGTAGAGTTCCATGCCCTGCAGTGGGACGTATATGGGTTGACAAAGATAGTTGTAAAATAATTTACGTTTAATACGCAGATCCATATTGGGACATTCCCATTAGTACATTTTATTAAAAAGTGAAGCAAGGTCAACCACGGTGTGAAGGTTTTGCCAAAAATTAACTTTCAATTTTATTGCTCCAAATATTATGAAACACGCTATATTTCAATCAAGTCCAAACCATCTCGGTACGAATCAAGATTTTTAATGCAAATATGCGAGACGAGCTTGCTTTTCGCCTGATGGTAAGCGATAAGACCGCTCATGGACAGTAGAAAAACCAAACAACATGAGTTACTAAGCAATAGTTGGCATTCCATTGCGCTCGCCATTCTAAGACATAAAAAAGTCTCAATATGTCCAGTAGTTACTCTGGCTACAATGTCCTTCAATACATAACAAAACAGTGCATTTATACTGCTGTTCGGCGAGAGAAATAGACATTGCATGTCATTGAAATAGATATGAGACCCTAAAGGTTCGAAGCGACGACCTTACACTAAAAAGTAGGTTCCTAATTAGGGTATGAAGTCATAAACCACTGGATTGCCCTCATTAGAGAATCATAACAATGTCTATCATGTACAAGTAATTATTACGAAACAAATAACTAATTAAACCAAAATTAAAATACGCGGAAAGAATTTTAATTATACTTATTTATTACTGGTTTACTAATTTGGAAACTATTGCAAATCATTCCTAGAAATTAGGTTGCGTTTTGGATTACCGAATACCGAATTTTAAGTAGTATATCAAGACTGCTACCGAAAACGAAGCCGGGTGGTAGTTCTAGTGACTTCAGACACAATGCAGACAGTAATTAATAAATAAAATAAATAAATAAATGCAACTAACAAATTATGCAAAAAACAGACGAAGATTTTTTTCCTATCGTCGTATTTGAATGGTTAATACATCGTTTTTTTTCTAAAATAATAGAATATAACCTTATATTTTGATAGACGCTATCTATGGTACTTAAGGGTTTATATTATTATTTTATCATAAACTGTTAGTATTTACCACCCAAAAAGGATGATAATTAAAAAATCACAAATATATATGTCGCGTTTCTTAGCGTAATGGATATTTAAAACATCACAAATAAAATATGTCTCCTTTCTTAGCGAAGTTTTTAGTTGCTTTCTGTTTGTAGTCACTAAAACTACCACCCGGCTTCGTTTTCGGTAGCAGTATTGATATATCCTGAATAATCGATAGGACGCCCTTCAGCTAAGTGGAGTGACGATTTGCGAAAGATCGCTGGCAGATGCTGGATGCGACAAGCCGAAGACAAGGTGAAATGACACAATTTGGAGGAGGCCTATGTCCAGCAGTGGACATTAAAAAGCAATTGTTTATGATGTAGTTAGTGGTTTCCTATCTACCTACCTTCCTACGAATGGTAATTATTTTAGGAATACACAAAAATGGAACTATTGACAAAAATATATGGACAGGGAGTAAGTGGTGCGCGCTCCAGTACATCTCTAGTAGAGCGTTACTGAAATTAGTCTTCACTCGCAACGATTTTGGAAATGTTTGCTTGTATTATGACAGAAAATTTAATAAAAATAAATTAAGGTAAATTAATTTAATAATCTATTAAATTAAGTTAACTTAATATTTTAATTTAAAATATTTAAAAGCCTCCATGGCGCAGTTGGTTAGACGCCGCCTGTGAAACGAGAGGCCGCGGGTTCGATCCCCGCACCGAGAGAAATGTTTGCCCACAAATATTTATTTCAGGTCTGGCTGCAGGTGTGTGAGACCGAAAGGCGAAAAGTCTCTCGTAGTTCCTGATACCCACGACCCAAGACTCGATCTTGGTGTGGATCAGAACTATGTGTGTGACTGTTGGGTGTCATGTAATTATATATTAATAACGAAAAGTATGTTATATTATAATTATTATTACATTACTTTATTGTGTTTTATTAATGGTATTTCTGTTTGAACACAAAAGAATAAAAAAACAATCATAGTCAAATACCCTAATGTAATAATCGGAATTATTGTTATTTCAAATTAACATCACCACCTTGTTATTTTTGAAGCCATGCTCTATATTTCTGCTATAGCTAACAAAAAATTTGTAAATTAACAACTGACCATTTAACACAACCATTTTTCACATCTAAAATTACACACAATACTCACTGTTCAGTTTCTTCTTTAAATGGGTTAATAAAAAAAAACTCAATCCATCATAGATTATATGAGATCGTATAAAAATACTAGCTGTGCCCGCGACTTCGTCCGCGTGGAATTTAACATTTTTTTTTCTAAAATAAAAGAATTTTTCTAAAATAAATGTAGCCTAAGTTACTCCTTATTATATCAGCTAAGTGGCAATAAAAGTCCCGTCAAAATCGGTCCAGCCATTTCAGAGATTAGCCGGAACAAACAGACAGACAGAAAGACAGACAAAAAAATCTAAGGTCATTTTCGTTATAGGTATCGTGTATATAACGATATGTAGTTGGTTTTTTTTTTAATTTTCACTTTACAAACAGACACTTCAATTTTATTTATATGTATAGACTAGTCGATCGGCTTAGTGAATCACAATAGCAAATCGCAATATTTAGCTTATTTATATAACTTGTGTAATGTTATTATCGACTTCACTTGCTATTTGTGAATGCTATTGCTGTTAATCCAACACTACTATTGTATCGACGAAAGATATACCGGGTATCTCAAGACTGCTACCGAAAACGAAGCCGGGTGGTAATATAAGTGACTACAAATACAATGCGAATAAAATTTTCGCAAAGAAACGCCACAATTATTTTTTATGATTTTTTAAATATCGTAATTTTTGGGTAAATCCATAGATTTTGCTAAAATAATAATTTTAACTCTTTTATACCTTAGAGTATTTATAAATGAAAGGGTATACACTATTATTTTAGGAAAAAAATGTATTTACCACCTAAATATGGCCATAGGGAAAAAAAAATGTCGCTTTTTTGCAACTTTTTTTGTTGCATTGTGTTTGAAGTCGCTTAAACTACCACCCGGCTTCGTTTTCGGTAGCAGTTGATATACCCTGTATAGATAGGAAATCCTTCGACGATAAAAAAGCAGCAAAATACAACTTGACTTAAAAATTACAAGTTACATAAATATATTATTACATCATTGTATCATGTATGTGCATACAAGTTGTTACTTATTTGACTACGTGACAAAAGCCATAAAATATAAACCAGCTGAGTATATGAGGTACACAAGGTCCCTATGTACTAGGTACCACCGCAATGGTACCTAGTGGTAGTACGTCTCTCATATGTGAGACGCTGCCTGGGTGGGTACCACCGCAATGTCTATTTCTCACGTCAAACAGCAGTTTAAATGCACTGGTGTGTTTCGGATTGAAGGACATTGTAGCCAGAGTAACTACTGGACATATTGAGACTAAACATCATATGTCTCGGATAAATTCTCTCTCTTTTATGTTATGTCCATCCAAAAGTTGCTTCGAAGGGATTGCCTTGTGCAATAAGCCCGTCAATTGTATTTTTTTGTAATTGCAAGAATGGCGAGACGAGCATGCCGTTGGCCTTGAATCACAAAGCAATGAATAAAATGACTGAATAACATTGACTTAATCTAATTTAGGTTTAATATCTGCGTCTTTCTTATCACCACGCACTAAAACGGTGAAGGAAAACATCGTGAGGAAACCTGCATATCATAGCGATTTGTAAGAATTTCTATGGTATGTAAATCCGCCAACCCGCACTAGGCCAGCGTGGTGGACTATATGGCCTAACCACTCTAAATCGTACTCTCGATTGTAGAGGAGGCCCGTGCCCTGCAGTGGGACGTATATGAGCTGATACAGAAATCTGTGTCTACTTGTTGTGGAATACATAGCATTGCATTATAATTGGTTTTGCTACAGTTCATGAGTGGTCGTATCGCTTACCATCTGGCGAATATCATGCTGGATGGATCGATGACGAACATATGTTTTTTAACTATCAGTGAATATGCCGCAAGAGATTAAAAAATAACGTATTGTCTCCCAGGCATGACCAGGCAAACCAGTCAGTTGAATGCATGGCTATGTATATTGCTCAACAATACTGAGGTCATATGTACGTATTCATTAAGACATTCGAGATTTTATGGGGATACCGTGCACGCAATCTTTCACAATACCAATAACTCAGTTATTTGGTTGGCCTAAGCCTAACGGATGTTCTCTATATCCTATCTATCTTTAATTTATTTTAGACAGCCACCGTGGCGCAGGCGGTTAGACGCTGCCTGTGAAACGTGAGGTCGCGGGTTCGATCCCCGCACCGAGAGATATGTTTGTGCGGCACACAAATATTTCTTCCGGGTCTGGGTGTTTGTGAGACCGAAAAGTCTCTCGTAGTTCCTGATACCCACGACACAAGACTCGATCTTAATAACCTGATCCTACGATCAGGACTATGTATGTGACTGTTGGGTGTTATTTATTTATTTATTATTTATTTAATTAGAGATTAAAGGAGCTATTGTTACTATGTCGGTACAATTATACGCTTCATTAAACAAAGATATATATTTATCTTCAGGCTATCTATAAATATAGGCACCATATCTTTATTTCTCTATCTTTGTTAACTAAAACATAAATTACATCAAAATTTCTAATGAAATCTTTAGTTAAAGATAGATAGATTATTGAGATAATGGTTTCTTAGATTTACGCGAATGTTGATGTTACACATTGAAATAAAACTATTATTTAGGGATTTTATAGCGGATTTGTCCGCCCCGTGACCACGAAAGCTGTAAAGTAATCGAAACGTCGCGTCGTCGGAAAGTTAAAAAAATTAAAAACTAAACCAAATCCGCGATAAATTCCATTAATTAAAGTTTTATATCAATAGATTATTGAGAATTCAGAACGGCTTTAAGTCAGTGGTGTAACCAGGGTTCGAACTAGCATCCTCCAGTTAAACTGTCCGCTCGTGAAACTAAGCTATTGTCCATACTATCATAATAAATGTATTTATATGTGTGATACACGCGGAAAAAACATCTGTTCACTACAGAAACGTGCGCGCAATAGTAATTTTATAAGCAATTTACGTTTTATTTACCTATTGTTTGCGGTAGGTACTGGCTTACGGCCAATTTTAATAAAGGATCTTTTTTTAAACTGGCCCGGCATAGTGGCCACATTGCACCTGATGGTGAGCGCCAATGCCGTCCAGAGTGTCAACTGGCATCAGAAGGCAATTCCATGCCAATAGATACAATTATGTCGGCCTGCTAAGATGCTTCTTCACTACGGTGGAAGGACCCAGGATTATAAAAAGTAGGGAACACGTGAGACGGCAAACAATTCCACAGCCTGACGGTGCGGCACGAAAAAGAATTTGAGAACCTTTTGGTTCGCGTCGGGATGGTGTGGACCATCAAGCTAAATGTTATCTTAAACCCAGTCTTATATTTGATCCCGAATTTACATAGTCCTGATCCCACTAAGCTAAGCACTAAGCTCAAGTAGCTTCCTCATATTCATTGTGTATTTAATGTGCTATTTAATCCTAGTTCTTCCATTTATCTTAAGGAACGCTTTGGATTTCTCTACAGCTTTAACTCCCGCGCTTTGAGATCGTCAGATAATCTTAAATTGTTCACATATTTGTAAGGTCTCTATTTCTTATCTTTGCCTTTAATTTGTGGTGTTCAATAAACTGCTGTGTATCTGTATCCCACACTAAGATCGAGTTTTGTTTCCGATCAATTACGAGAGACTTTTCATTCTCACAAACACTCAGACCCGAATCAAATATCTAGGGATAACACAAATATTTATAATAGTTTAAAAAGCTATAGTGCTGTTAATAAAAAAACAGACTGGTCAAAATTATATCCTTTCTTTTAAATACCATTTTTTTTCCTTGCTTGGCGAGATGAGCATGCCGTTCGCCTGATGTTAAGCGATACGACCGCTCATGAACAGTGACAAAACCAAACACCATGAATTACAAAGCAATGCTTGGCATTCCACTGCACTCACCATCCTGAGATATAAGATGTTATGTCTCAATATGTTCAGTAGTTACTCTGGCTATAATGTTCTTCACACCGAAACACAACAATGCATTTACTGCAGTTTCACGGGAGAAATAGACATTGCGGTGGTACCTACCCAGGCGGCCTCTCACATATGAGAAACCTACCATATTAAGAGGAACCCTGAGTGATAATACCTAGTATCTACAATGATCTTGTAATAGAATAATACTGGGTCATTACTGTGACGTGTTGGATATTCAAGTAACACTAAACAGCCATTATTGAAAAATGTCCAGTCATTACGGTTATACTGGGTTTCATATACAGGGTATCTCAAGACTGACCGAAAACGAAGCCGGATGGTAGTTTTAGTGACTACAAACACAACGCAACTAAAATTTTCGCCTAGAAACGCGACAATTTTTTTTTTTATGATTTTTTAAATATCGTATTTTTGGGTGGTAAATCCATAGTTTTTGCTAAAATAATAATTTAAACTCTTTTATACCTTAGAGTACTTATAAATAAAAGGGTATATACTATTATTTTAGGAAAAAATGTATTTACCACCCAAATATGGCCATAGGAAAAAAATAACAAAAAAAAATTGTCGCTTTTTTTTTGCAACTTTTTCTGTTGCTTTGTGTCTGAAGTCGCTTAAACTACCACCCGGCTTCGTTTTCGGTAGCAGTCTTGATATACCCTGTATAGTACACCATTATTTTAGGAAAAAATGTATTTACCACCCAAATACGGCCATAGGAAAAAAATAACAAAAAAAAATTGTCGCTTTTTTTGCAACTTTTTCTGTTGCATTGTGTCTGAAGTCGCTTAAACTACCACCTGGCTTCGTTTTCGGTAGCAGTAAGCATAGATGCATACATTCATACATACACAAATATTTCAATACCCTTAAACTTGTATTGTTAAATAAAGGTTTATGAATAAAGATTTATGATCAAGACTGCTACCGAAAACAAAGCCGGGTGGTAGTTTTAGTGTATATGTTAACGGAAATGTATGAAATCCGTCATTGTATACAATTCCTAGGAAATCTATATAATTCCTAAAATCGCCCGGAAATGTGTTAAATAAATTACATTTGACACATTTCCTAGGAAATCTATACATTTCCTAAACAGTGATCGGAAATGTACGATATTTAAGATATCAAGGGGTAAGCGGGGATAGCGGAGCGAGGTATTGCATCATCCGATCGTAAATGGTCCATGCGTGTAGGTTAGCATTCTTTATATTTTTTTTTAATTGCTGTTATGACGAGACGTGCATGCCGTTCGCCTGATGGTAAGCGATGCGACCGCTCATGAACAGTAGCAAAACCAAACAACACCTTGAATTGCAAAGCAATGCTTGGCATTCCACTGCGCTCGCCATCCTGAGACATATAGATGTTTAGTCTCAATATATCCAGTAGTTACTCTGGCTACAATGTCCTTCAATCCGAAACACAACAGTGCATTTAAACTGCTGTCTGACGGAAATAGACATTGCGATGGTACCCACCCAGTCAGTCTCTCACATATGAGAGACCTACCACCAGTAAAGTGGTAGGTTAGGTTAGGTTAGGTTAGTATTTATTTATTTCACGCTGGAGGAGTGCCCAGCCTGGGACGAGGAGCGCAGCGCTCTCATCGCGGTCGTCGGAAGAGACCTTTCGCTGCCGGCCGTGGTCGCCGCCATGGTCGGCAGCCGGAGTTCGTGGCGAGCCATGCTCTCCTTCTGCGAACGTGTCATGTCGCAGAAGGAGAGCGCTGAGCGGGATCGGGAGCAGACCGATCCCGCTCGTCGCCACAGGAGACGTAGGAGGCGCCGGGACAACAACTAACCCGGCGCCGCAGAGGCCACGCGGGGCCGCCGTCCCTACCTTGGCGGCCCCCGAGACGTGACGCTACAAGCGTCTCATGCCGCGTCGCTAAGCGGCGGTGCACAAAGAGGCGGTCTTGGCGCGTCCGTTCATCGGTATCCCGGGGCCGTCTCTCAAGTGCACCGATGGTGGCCGACGCGGGGTTTTTAGTCGGTATTTCGGCGCGTATTGTGGTAGGGACCCGACCCAGCGGCCGCCCGTCCACATCCACGGGCGGCACAACATCTCGCTGGGCTCGGAAGGCGCCGGTGAGTCCGACACACCCTCGCCCCTTCGGGGGTGGGATGGTCCGTAAAGGGATTTTCCCCGCGAGAAAAAAAAAAAAAAAAAAAAAAAAAAAAAAAAAAAAAAAAAAAAAAAAAAAAAAAAAGTATTATTTATTTATTTATATAATATAAATTCTATAATAGTTAAGTATTATAAAATTTAACGCTATGATTGTTACCTATGATAAAATATATTACTCTCATTTGAACAACGTGTTTTATTACAGAAACCATTATTATTATACATTTCCTAATACGATATTGGAATTTTATACAATGCCTAGGAAATGTATACATTTCCCAGGATATGTATGTATAAAATAATTATTGAAAGAATATTTTATACATTTCCTAAACAGCTTCGGAATTGTATACATTTCCTAGGAAATGTATACAATTCCTAGACTTCATACATTTCCGGTAACATATACAAACATTGTGTTTGCAAATAAAATTTACGAAAAATAAACAATACTTTTGTGAATTGTGATGTTTTAAATATCATCATGTTTCATTCTAGCATTTTTTATGTTTTGTTCTTAAAAAATCCTGTTTATTCCGGGTGACAGAATTTTAATAAATAAATAAATTAACATCACATTTTACAATTTGCTCACAGAGCCGAAGATAATTATTTTTTATTGGACTTCCAGTTAATTTCTCCAAGAACCCCTGGCCCGGGTCGCAATTATGTTTATGATTTTTTAAATATCGTAATTTTTGGGTGGTAAATCCATGGTTTTTGCTAAAATCATAATTTAAACTCTTTTATACCTTAGATTCCTTATAAATAAAAGGGTATGTACTATTATTTTAGGAAAAAAATGTTTACCACCCAAATAAGGTCATAGGAAGAAAATATATCCCATCAAAAACATCCTGTAAAAAAATCCAAGTCTCGCAGCTCAGGTTTTCTACCGCAAAAAGTTGTGAGATGCATGTTATACCAAGTCGATTATTTATTTAGTCCTTAAGGGACCTTCTATATAAAGTTATTACGTTAGTTATTACCATATCAATATTAAAAATTATTTACGTTTTAAATAAATAGATCGACTTGGCCATCGCATGAAAACATAATGTATCGTACAATTTATACATAATGCTGCTGGCCAAGTCGATCTATTTATTTAAAACGTAAAGAATTTTTAATATTGATATGGTAATAACTAACGTAATAACTTTATATAGAAGGTCCCTTAAGGACTAAATAAATAATCGACTTGGTATAACATGCATCTCACAACTTTTTGCGGTAGAAAACCTGAGCTGCGAGACTTGGATTTTTTTACAGGATGTTTTTGATGGGATCTCACGTCTTTTTGTAGAGTCCTACTTTTTTCCTTTTCGGTACTTCTTACTTCTAGAATATCACTAACGATTTTTCTTAAAGCATCTGTCTTATGGATTTTTCTTATTTTTGTAGGTATCAATTTATCACAAATATAGCGGATTTGATTATTAATGTTCTTTCTTTCGTTTTAATTGATATTTTCGAGTTATTTAATCTATTTATTTGCAAGTTTTTCTTCGTCATGTTTTTCTAGAGGAATGTTGTACAGTTTCATGGGCTGATTACACCATTTCCCTCTCTATATCCATTATATCCCTTCCTGTTATGCCTCATGTATATAGATATCTATCTACAACTATCATTCCATTATATACGGGTACAATGATTCATTAACTGCAAATATAACTTTGTAATCCTATACATTATATGAGATTACAAAGTTATTCACGCAGTTGGTCTATCTAGAAAACTAGACACAAATTATAAAATGTTTGAATTTTCCCTTACTTTAGACACTAAACACGAATTATATTATAAATTTAAAGGTTCTATGTCTGCTGGAAGTGCCTTAGACTTTTGATGATCGGTCAGTCAGTCAGTGAGTGACAAAATTAAGAAAGTTTGACATGCTACAATTCTTAAACTACTGGTTCAAATTGAATGAAATTTTAAATATACCGTGTTTACACAGTGCCTGCTTAGTAACTGAAAATTCAGGCTTCATGCTTTAGCCACAACGAAGTTATAGGGGGTTGAAAATGGTCTGAATTGCTTCGAGAAAAGGATGTTACGGCCTATAGCTCGACTTGGAGGGGGCTCGGCCGCGCCCCCAGATTGTCGCTTTTTTTTCAACATTTTCTGTTGCTTTGTGTCTGAAGTCGCTTATACTACCACCCGGCTTCGTTTTCGGTAGCAGTCTTGAGATACCCGGTAAATGTTTTTCCCTACAGAAAAATGTATGTTTCATCGAGGCACAAACATTGCACCGATACTAGGTTTCATAGTAAAATGGACATTTTTGAGATGCATTAAATAATCTATACATATAAATAAAATCGAAGTGTCTGTTTTAAAAGTGAAAATAAAAAAGAATGTCCAACTATAACATATAACATATCGTTATATACACGATACCAGTGCCGAAAATCATATTTAATTTTTTTTTGTCTGTCTGTCGGTCTGTCTGTCTGTTTGTTCCAGCTAATCTCTGAAACGGCTGGACCGATTTTGACGGGACTTTTATTGTCAGGTAGCTGATATAATAAGGAGTAACTTAGGCTACATTTATTTTAGAAAAAAATCTTTTATTTTAGAAAAATAAAGTTTTCGTTAAATTTCACGCGGACGAAGTCGCGGGTGCAGCTAGTAAATAAATAAATGAAGTCACTAAAACTATCGCTTGCCTTCGTTTTCGGTCGCAGTCTTGATATACCCTGAATACATACATACATACATAAAACATAAGAGATACGCAAATGTGCTATTACCATAGGTATCCAAGTTTCACCTCGTCCATCCTACGATGTGACAAAATTTACACTTAGGTATTTTTTATCTTGTAAATCCACCAAAACAACATTTTATTAACTCAAAATACAGTAAAATATATTGTATTTAGTAATTAATAAGAAATAGTTGGGTAACTTGGCCTCCGAATATTACGAAGAGACTTTCTCTAACGTGATGTCGAAAACAAACCGTGGGAATGTATTGTTCTCGATAATAATGGGTTTTAATTGTGTTAGTTCGAGTCTCTGGTAGGGTATTATAGATTGGCATGAAATAATAATAATAACACCCAACAGTCACATACATAGTCCTGACTCCACACTAAGATCGAGTCTTGTGTCAGATCAGAAACTACGAGAGACTTTTCGCTCTCACAAACACCCAGACCCGAAGGAAATATTTGTGGGCCGCACAAACATTTCTCTCGGTGCGGGGATCGAACCCGCTATAAAACCCTGATATAGCAATTTGTAAGAATATCTATGGTATGTTAAGTGCGCCAACCCGCACTAGGCCAGCGTGATGGACTAATGACATACTAATGACATAATATTTACGTCAAAGGACTTTACCCCTATTAATTGTGCTCACTACTCAATGTAAATGCACTGTTGTGTTCCGATTTGAATTGAGCGATACGACAGCTCATGAACAGTAGCAATACCAAGCAACGCCTTGATTTACAAAGCAATGCTTCGCAATCCACTGCGCTTGCCATCCTGAGACTCTGGCTACAACGTCCTTCAATCCTTCAAATAGACATTGCGGTGATACCTAACCAGGCGGCCTCTCACATATGAGAGGCCTACCACTAGTATATGTTATTGTATGTATATATAGTGGTAGAATCCAATAAATCTGCAAAAAAATTGAAACCCGTCCCCGAGGCTACTTGCTCAACCGTTTTTGATGTAATTTCGCGAGGTCACTATCTCTATATCCAATACTTTCGAAATCTCAAGGAGAGTTAAAAATATCGCTTATATAGTAGACCTTGAAATTCTCGAGCGTTGACCGACATAATTATTGCAACTAAAAATTTGTAGGCATACATATGCTTGATCAAAACCGGATCTGTGATGATATCGGAACATATTTTTATGACATCCGTGGCGCATGGTTAGACGGCTGTGAAAAGTGAGGCCCCGGGTTCGATCCCGGCGCCGAGACAAATATTTGTGTGATCTACAGGTATTTGTTTCGGGTCTGGGTGTTGTGAGAGCGAAAAGTCTCTCGTAGTTTCTGATCCATCACAAGACCCGATCTTAGTGTGGAGTCAGGATATGTGACTTTGTGTGTTTATTACTTATCGTGGACTTTGTCATGTTTTATATGCCCAATAACATAAATTTTAACTTGCCAATTTATATATTATTTATGAGTGAATGTCAAGGGGTTCGAAGCCCGGGTCGGGCTAAGTGATATTGGATTTTTCCGTTCATTATCAGCCCGGAGTCAGGAATTTGTGCCCGATATGGTGAGAGGCTATCCACCTATCACATCGTGGGACGGAACATACAAGGGGAAACTTGGGACACCTGGTTGCACCTTTGTCTACCCCTTCTGGGAAAAAAGGCGTGAGTTTATATTGTACTAGCGGTCCGGCCTGGCTCCGCCCGGGTGCAGATACACGTTTCAAAATGGCGGTCAAAATGTTCTATTCCGACTATCAATATAGAATATCGACCAATCGGACCACGAATAAAATTTCCTCGTATTTGCTAGAAATGTCACTACTGCTTCCCTCCTATAGGTCATAGCGTAATGACATATAGCCTATAGCATTCCTCGATAAATGTACTATCCAACACTGAAAGAATTTTCCAAATCGGACCAGCGGTTTCTGAGATTAGCGCGTTCAAACAAACAAACAAACTCTTCAGCTTTATAATATTAGTATAGATGTATGTATGTACTTCATTCACTCAGTAGTAATGCACTTCTTTCTTTTTTATAACTATCTATGAGATCTGAGAAGGAACTTCTAAAAGACTTCAACTCTTTTAGTAGCTAAATTGACAATATTCCAGTACTTTTAAAATGTTTTTTTAGTGTTCCCTACCTAAAAGGTAATAATGGGACCCTATAACTGAGCCTCCGCTGTCTGTCTGTCTGTCTGTCACCAGGCTGTATCTAATAAACCGCGATAGCTAGAAATCTGGAATTTTCACAAATTATGTATTTCTGTGGCCGCTATATCAAAAATACTAAAATTAAAAAAAAATTAAAAAAGTAGGGGGGGTCCCCATACAATGAACGTGTTTTTTTTCGTTTTTTTTGCTCAATATTAATAAGGGTAACTGGTAGACGCTTAAAATTTTCACAATTAAATAAAAATACAGGAAATATTAAAGGGGGGCTTCCATACATCAAACATAATTTGTAAGCATTTTTAACTCGGATCTTTATAAACAGGAACCAACGTGATTTTTAGGGTTTTATAGATGATGGTACAGAACCCTTCGTGCGCGTGTCCGGCTCGCATTTGGCCGGCTTTTTTATAATTATGATTATTTCTAAGTGCTTAAGGAGTACTCAGCTGTGGGAAAAATGGATTGATACATGTTTCTGCCTACCCCAATGAGGTATAGGCTTGAAATGTACTAATTGTAGTGTAATTAATAAATACACCCAACAGTCACATACACAGTCCTGACCCCACATTAAGATCGAGTCTTGTGTTATGTATCAAAAACTGTACTATTCAGTTGTACAAACATCCCGACCCGAAACAAATGCCTGTCGATTTCACAAACATTTCTCCCGGTGCGGGGATCGAACCCGCGGCCTCTCGTTTCACAGCGTCTAACCTACTGCGCCTGATAGCTGTCATAAGTGTCGCCTAGTTAATTACAATGGGAAAACAACATGAACCAGTTCTCACAGAACGAACAGTTTTTAATGTTTCATAACTATGATGTAATATTATTGCCATATTATTAACTCTTCGAAAACATTAACATTTCACAAAATGAAAACTCATTTTTAAACATTAAACTGACTTCAAAATTCTAGTAAAAAGAGAGAAATAAAAGTAATCTTTTAATAAATCTAAAATACCTACATAGGACAAAACATTTTTGAGGTTGGATCATACCTAATCGACCGCAAAAAGAATTTTAGTGATCCGACTTATTATTCATTCTGTATCAGCCCATATACGTCCCACTGCAGGGCACGGGCCTCCTCCACAATCGACAGTGCGATTGAGAGTGGTTAGGCCATATAGTCCACCACGCTGGCCTAGTGCGGGTTGGCGGACTTACATACCATAGAAATTCTTATAAATCGCTATGGTATGCAGGTTTCCTCACGATGTTTTCCTTCACCGTTTTAGTACGTGGTGATTGACTATCAATACACACATGACTCCGAAAAGTCAGAGGTGTGCCCTGGAATCGAACCCGCGACCACCGTGATCATGTGGGCAGCCGCGTCTAGTCCGTTTACCAACAGGCCACCACGCACTTCACTTATTATTCATTGCTTTGGCGAAAAAGAGTATACTGACTCTTCGTTCTGGGCGACTTCGCTACTTTCAGCCATAGTAATTATAACATAAACATATTCATATAAAAATATTTATTGTAAATTTACAACAAATTATTAATTAACTGCTCTGATTTAAACCAACTTGTACATTTTGTAATAATCACTAAATTGTAAACTGGTTTTGAAACGAGCAACACTGGAGTTTCTTGCCAGTTCTTCTCTAGTGAAAATTTAAGTATGTAAATATGTTAAAATATACTTTTGCATGTATGTATATTTTATGTATTGTTTATAAAACTATAACCATTTTAACATATTTGTTCATTTATGCGCCTACTTTGTTTTCTCTCTGCACCATACAAAGGTAGACTGGCAGAGAATGCCTCAGGCATTAAGTCCGCCTTTATACAATATCACTACATACTATAAAACAAAGTCGCTTTCTCTGTACCTATGTCTCTTTGTATGCTTAAATCTTTAAAACTACGCAACGGATTTTGATGCGGTTTTTTTAATAGATAGAGTGATTCAAGAGTAAGGTTTATATGTATAATACGTACATATTATTGTACAGAAATCTATTTGTACCCGGGCGAAGCTGGGCCGGGCCGCTAGTTGTACATAAAGCATAAATAAAAATAAGCTTTTATGTATATTCATACAGTATTACGTGCGATGTTCGAACATTTATCGCCGTGTCGGAGTATAGATAAAACCCCTGAATGTATCATAATTTGTACAAAATATAGCAATTTACAGTAACAGATTTGCGATGGAATGGTATTTAGTATTGGTACAAGGTTATTTGCAAAACGCTCGCGTTCATAAGTTTATCATTGACATAAATATATGGACAGGGCGGAAAGCGCGTAGTGTTCCGACGTAAGTGGTGCGCGCTCCAGTACATCTCTAGTGAAGCGTTACTGAAATTAGTCGTCGCTCGCAACAATTTTGAAAATGCTTGCTTGTATTATGATAGAAAGTTTAATAAAAATGTAGGTAACATTTCTTATCACCATTTAGACGAAATCTATTACATTAAGTTAATTCAATATTTATTTTAGCGCGATTTTCAGTCTTTTCGAAACTCCAAATGTACTGAAGGACCTATCCTTCCTATCCTAATTTCCTTTTTTAAATTAATAGCTTTAATCCCCATTTACAATGGGAGAGTTTCTCTCGGCGACAATCGTATGCCATTATCGCATGACATAACCGCCATACGACATTGTGTTCTAATATCTACGAAATGTAGGTTTCCTCAAAAATTTTCCTTCAGATGGGTGCCTATATAAAGCATTTAAGAAGAAGCCTCTTTTGATATAACTGTTACTTGATTTTGATAGAATCTCTTAGAAATCTATTTGAAATATAGATTAGAGTCATCTTTGAGATGATTTTTCATCGATATATATCGATATTATAATTTATGTTTTTAGCTTTACAAGATTCTTGCTTGTGCCCCTAATTTTTCTAAAATGCCCGGATTTTGTTTGGTATCTGTGTATCAACAGAGCTATAGATGTTTAAAAAAATGTAAAATCAATACCACCCTTAAAGTGCAACTATTTTAATTGTATACTAGTGGCGCTATTCATAGTTATTTTCTAAACATATTTTAGTTATCGAATCGAAAACGAAGCCGGATGGTAGTTTTAGTGACCACCAACTGCTACTAAATTGTTTGCAAAATGAAACGACTATTTTTTGGTTATTTTTTCCTATCGTCGTATTTGGGTGGTAAATACATAAATAAGTATGTATATTATTTTTCTAAAATAATTATTTATCCGCTTTTATTCTTAAAGCCGCTAGGGTATGCAAGGGTCTAAATTATTATTTTAGCAAAAAATACAGATTTACCACCCAAACACGACGATATTTAAAATAGCACAAAAAACGCGTTTCTTTGCGATATTTTTAGTTGCATTGTGTCTGAAGTCATTAATATCCCTTCTCTATAAATTATCTATCTTTAACAATAGATTTCATTCGATTTTTCGATGCATTTTATTTTTCAGTTAACAAAGATTTAAAGAGAGGTATAGATCTGATGCATATATTTATGGTCAGCTAGATTATATAAATATGTCTATTTTTGTTTAATTAAGCGTAGAATTTTACCGACATAGACATGGTAGATATTTTAAACACTTGTCACTACACCCGGCTTCGTTTTCGGTAACAGTCTTGATATACCCTGTATATCAATATAAATAGACGAAGTAGTATATATTACAAGATGATTATATTTTATATTACGCATCAAGTCACCTAATCGATAATAATTAACCCGAGTTCCGGCTTTGAACAAATTCCTCGATGGAAAAAAACTACAATTAAAAAACTGACGCATAGAGTTTAATTACTTTTTTCATTAATGGGAATTTGCGATGATTCAATATACCGGGTATATCAAGACTGCTACCGAAAACGAAGCCGGATGATAGTTTAAGCGACTTCAGACACAATGCAACAAAAAAAGCGACAAATTTTTTTTTGTTATTTTTTCCTATGGCCATATTTGGGTGGTAAATACATTTTTTCCCTAAAATAATAGTGTATATCCTTTTATTTATAAATACTCTAAGGTATAAAAGAGTTTAAATTATTATTTTAGCAAAAACTATGGATTTACCACCCAAAATTGACGATATACCTAGTCTCCTCGTACAGTCAAACCATAATCATGGGTGATTTTAACACCTGTCTCCTTAAAAATGACTCCCGTTCTTCCTCTCTTCAAACTATTGTTCAATCCAACAACCTTTCAATTCCTTCACTTTCTGCCACTCACCATTTCCCTAATTGTATTCCTTCTCTTCTCGACCTAATGTTTGTCTCGTCGCTAGGCCATGTTGCCAAACATGGTCAATGCCCTGCTGATGCCTTCTCCTACCATGACCTCATATTTTTATCATATCGTGTTCGTCCACCCAAAGCCTCTCCCAAAATCCTCCTGCAGCGAAATTTTCGGGATTTGAATCTTGCTGATCTTCGTAGGGATGCCGTCAACATTGATTGGAGTGCGCTCATGGCCTCTGACTGCGTTGATATCAAAGTCAATATTTTCATAGACCAACTAATGAAACTTTATGATGTGCACGCGCCAGTTCGTAAGGTCAAACTTAAACATCCACCTTCACCCTGGCTTACTGCTGATATAAAAGCTCTGCTTTTAAAAAAAGCATCAGCGAAGTCCAGGTTTAAGCGACGTCCCAGCGATTTAAACTGGGAAAAATATGTGACGATCCGGAATCACTGCAATAAGGTGTGTAGAGATGCTCAACGCCGATTTATTCATAATTCTGTTGCAGATGCAGATCCAGCGAAAGTTTGGAAATTTCTCAAGTCACTGGGAGTTGGAAAATCGCGCCATGATTCAATTTCTAATAATATTAATTTAAACTCTCTCAACCAACACTTCTGTTCTCCATCTATTTTAGATGGGACTGCTAAAAGTAAAACAATACAATACCTTTCTTCATGTAAAACTCCCGATTGTCCCCCTTTAGTTTTTAAACAGGTCGCTGATTGTGATGTTAGAAAGAACATTACGCTGATCGCTTCCAATGCTGTTGGCAGCGATTGCCTCGGACGTAATATGATTATCCCTATCCTTGATGAAATCCTTCCCATCATCACCCATATCCTCAACTATTCCATTACCAGTGGGACTTTTCCAGCAGTCTGGAAAGAGGCCCACATAATTCCTCTTCCTAAAAAAAGGAATCCTACAACCTTTTCCGAATTCCGCCCTATTTCTATCCTACCATTCCTATCCAAAGTCCTTGAGCGCCTAATCTACGCCCAACTCGCTGATTTCCTCTATAAAAATCAACTTCTGAACCCATTCCAATCCGGTTTCCGTCCTGGTCACAGCACCACTACAACCCTTGTTCATATTACGGAGGACATCAGATCGGCCATGGAAGTAGGCAAGCTGACAGTTTTAGCACTTCTTGACTTCAGCAATGCGTTTAATACGGTCGATTTTGATGTGCTACTGAGCGTACTAGGTTCGTTTAACATATCTCCAACAGCGCTTGTTTGGTTTCGTAGTTACCTGTTTGGACGCCGGCAGCGAATCTGTGTCGACGATAACGTATCGTCATGGCACACGATGTCTGCTGGGGTGCCACAGGGCGGCGTGTTATCTCCCCTACTCTTCGCAGTTTTTATCAACTCTATTACAACCAAACTTCGATCTTTCTACCACCTTTATGCAGATGATCTCCAAATCTATTCTCAGGCTCCTCTTCACCGGTTAAATTACGCTGTCTCGGCAGTTAATAAGGATATTGAACTGATAAGTGACTGGAGTAAAGAATATGGACTTATGATAAATCCATCCAAAACGCAGGTCATTATAGTCGGCAGCCCCAGGTTGATTTCTAAAGTTAACTGGTCGCTTATTTCACCTGTCATCTGTAATGGAGTAAGTATTCCCTACAGTGACAGCGTCAAAAATCTTGGCATCTACATTGATCAAAATTTCACCTGGGGTCCACAGATCCGAGAGTTGAGTAGGAAGCTATTCGCCTCGGCTGGGTCCTTGCGGAGATTACGCAACTTTCTACCAATTGCCACGAAAATATCGCTTGCTCAATCCCTTCTTCTCCCCATCCTTGATTATGCGGATGTCAGTTATCTTAATATCACCGAGGAGCAACTTAATAAACTTGAGCGTCTTCAAAACTTTTGTATCAGATTTATATTTGGATTACGCAAATATGATCATGTTTCCGATTTTCGTACAAAGCTCAAGTGGCTACCAATAAGGCTTCGCCGGAATACACACATTCTTTTTCTTCTCTATAATATACTTTTCAATCCCCTCACTCCCTCATATCTTAAAAATCGCTTTGAATTTCTTCATGATTCACATTCGAGGTCTCTTAGGTCATCGGAGAACTTAAGGCTGAAAATCCCCGCGCATTCCACTTCCTTCACAGACAAATCTTTCACCGTACAAGCTGCCAGGTTGTGGAATGCTTTGCCAGTAACGGTGAGACGAGCTAAAACTCTGCC
Source organism: Hyles vespertilio (assembly GCA_009982885.2). Lineage (NCBI taxonomy): Eukaryota > Metazoa > Arthropoda > Insecta > Lepidoptera > Sphingidae > Hyles > Hyles vespertilio. The sequence goes on from CM042832.1 coordinate 9,099,732, forward strand.
CATCTTCAAAAATATGGTTAAAGAACACTACTTACAGGTTCTATGAGGATATTGGAGTTGTTCACATTTTACTTTGTTGTTATATATATATATATATATATATTTATGTTAAATATATATATATATTATATATATATATATATATATATATATATATATATATACATATATATATATATATAGATTTATGTTATATATATATATTTATATATTTATAGGTGTATATATTATATGTGTATTTTGTGTATTTGTATGTTTATTCAACATATATATGTATGTATGTATATATGTATGTATGTATGTATGTTTATTTATAAAATTAAGAATATTATAAATTGTAATACTCGTACACCGGAAGCCCCAACTTTCGTTCTTTTCGTTTATCCATCCCATGGTTGTCTGGCAGAGATTGCTTCAAGCAATAAGACCGCCACTTGTGCATATATTTTATTTCATTTAGTTTTGTCTTTTTATGTATATGGTGTGTATTTTTATGTAAGTGCGTGGTGGCCTGTTGGTAAGTGCGTGGTGGCCTGTTGGTAAGTGCGTGGTGGCCTGTTGGTAAACGGACTAAACGCGGCTGCCAACATGTTCACGGTGGTCGCGGGTTCGAATCCCAGGGCACACCTCTGACTTTTCGGAGTCATGTGTGTATTGACAGTCAATCACCACGCACTAAACGGTGAAGGAAAACATCGTGAGGAAACCTGCATACCATAGCGATTTATAAGAATTTCTATGGTATGTAAGTCTGCCAACCCGCACTAGGCCAGCGTGGTGGACTATATGGCCTAACCACTCTCAATCGTACTTTCAATTGTAGAGTAGGCCCGTGCCCTGCAGTGGGACGTATATGGGCTGAAACAACATGTATATGGTGTACAATAAAGTGTTAAATAAATAAATAAATATTTAAAAAATCATAAAAAATAATTGTCGCGTTTCTATGCGAAATTTTTAATTGCATTGTGTTTGTAGCCACTAAAACTACCACCCGGCTTCGTTTTCGGTAGCAGTCTTGAGATACCCTGTATATATTTTTTATTGCAATGTATGGCGAGACATGCCGTTCGCCTGATGGTAAGCGATACGACCGCTCATGTACTACTTTTCACTGCAAAACCAAACACCTTGAATTACAAAGTAGTTCCTCTGGCTACAATGTGCTTTAATACTATTATTATCGATGGTAGCTCTCATATGTGAGAAGCTGCCTGGGTAGCTACCACCGCAATATCTATTATCCAGCCAAACAGCAGTGTAAATGCACTGTTGTGTTCCGGTTTGAAGGAGACAACATCTTATGTCTCAGGATGGCGAGCGCAGTGGAATGCCAAGCATTGTTTTGTAATTCAAGGTGTTGTTTGGTTTGACAATTTACTACTGTCTATTAGCGGTCGTATCGCTTATCCTCAGTCAAACGGCATTCATTGCAATTGCAATAATAAAACAATAAACACCTTTGATTATCCTTAAAATCGAACCCGCGACCTTCGTTTAACACATTCCATTACCAGCCTAATAAATTTAATTAATCAAATAAGTAATTTCCACAAACATTTTTAACTAAACATTTTGATTACTATAAGGTTGCGTAAATCATCGTTTTATGGAATCCATACATTTGTGATATTGCATATGAACCTTGGCTTGTCCGCGTTCTTCCAGCCTTGGCCGCCATGCATAATCGTAAAATATATTTTGAAACATTTTCGCGAGCAGAACAGAAAATTTTGGACAAAAACAGCGAATTTTTTTAATTGTTTTTTTTTCTATAGTCTTATTTGGGTGCTAAATTACATTTTTTTCCTAAAATTATAGTGTATATCCTTTTATTTATAAATAATCTAAAGTATAAAAGAGTTTAAATTATTATTTTAGCAAAAGCTATGGATTTACCACCCAAAAATAATGATATTTAAAAAATCACATTTAAAATATACGTCCCACTGCAGACACAGGCCTCCTCTACAATCGAAAGTACGATTGAGAGTGGTTAGATATAGTCCACTACAGGCCACCACGCACTTAGATCGTTGATTAATGAAAGCAAATTAAGATTAACATAATTTAATTGTATTTCTAAAATAGGTACTAGGTTTGAAAAAGATCAGAACAATCGATATTTAGTGTGTATTCATTGATGTATACTTAAGGCTTTCGCAATTATTCACTGTTTTGGCGAAAAGAGTGTACTGATTCTTCGTTCTTCACTTCATTCAGCCATAATCTATACAAATATCATAAAGCTGCAGAGTTTATTTGTTTGAACGCGCTAAAATCTGGAACTACTGGTCCGATTTGAATGATTCTTTCAGTGTTGGGTAGTCCATTTATCGAGAAAGGCTATAGGCTATATATCATCACGCTATGACCTATAGGAGGAAAGCAGTAGTGATATTTCTAGCAAATACGAGGAAACTTTGTTCGTTTTTCGTGGTCCGATTGGTCGATATTCTAAACTGATAGTCAGAATTAAACATTTGGACCGCCATTTTAAAACGTGTATGCACCCGGGCGGAGTCGGGCCCGACCGCTAGTTCATTAATAATTTGTTGCAAATTTACAATAAATATTATTGATACGAATAACGTTGTTATTAATTAATTAAACCAACTGCTCTGATTTAAACCAACTTGTAAAGAACATCGGCGAAAATGGACCATGAACGGGACCAGTTATGAATGGTACATCAAAAATTTTCATAATTTATTAGAGTCAAGATGCATATTTCAATTTATTTTACAAAACCCGGATAAAAAAGAAAAACTTAAAGTGTTTTTAATAATATTGAACGCATATGAGTGCGTTCCATCAGTCATACTTTGTTTTAAAATAAGGTTTTAACTACAACGTTGAAGGTAGTACTAAATAAAAAAAAAGTGTAGGTATGTTCTATGACACATGACTTTTCTTTGCGCTGTCATTTTGCTTTCTTTTGATTTCCGATTTACGACTACTGTTAATTTTCTGTTTATATTTGTGACTTGGCTTTAATCACGGACTCCGATATACCCTTGTATTTCTGACCACTTTGTAAGATAACCATTGTATAACGATAACGCTTTGTGATTTGGTTTAAAGTGTGAAGTATTACCATATTACCAACATGAACTCGGAGCAACAGTGCGCTCCTCAACAATTTGTGCATTTAGTTCAATGCAATACCCGTCTTATTATACTCATTTCTGTAATCAGTGAGTGGGTCTATCCACTAATCGAAGATTTTTTAGCCATGAATCTACAAGGTATCCTATTTACCATTTAGTCAATATGGTTATACTAGGATACTACCTGGAGTTCCCACAGGAAAAGTGTGTGTGTTTTGATGAAAAACAATGATGCCAAACTTCCAAACCAAGGAGCGACGGAATAACTAAGTATTGTTGTAACTGTGTAGTAGGACGTCGCACAGTACTGTTGCTGTGTCCATGTCATGACTTTGATCTTGCTGCCCCTGCAGAGTTCTTAGATTCTATTGTAATAAGAGATGAGAAATAATACATTTAAAAAATATTTTATGCGTTTTATTTTATTTTGTGTTTTATTTTTGTGACTACTGCGTATTATATTCCTATACTAACATATAGGGGGATTTTTCAAGTGTGTGTGGATGGCCAAATACGAAACTATGAAGAATAGCGAAAAATACTCAAAACAGTCTAATAAATTCTGATAAAATTCTGCGAAATAATGACAGCAAAATTCTACATTTTCTCTCATTACCTTAAGGTAACACAGGTAAGGTGTACACCATATTCAACGGCTAATTAGTTTTATGACAAGGGAAATTATAGAGCATAGTAATTACTAAGCCATCATAATGATTTAGTACACTTTTCTTCCTAGGTACCTGATAACCATAAGACCACCCTACATTAGGTATATTTGACAATGACAATGACACTATAATGTGCTATTTTTATTAGTATAATCGTAACCTAAAAAGTTACAAATATATGAATAATTCTAAAATCTCCGGCTTTTTAGAAATATTTTTGTAACTGGACATCACTCCTCATGCACTATACAACACAATAAACTATATCCCAGCTGTGTACAATATATTTCTTTGTCAGGTCGCAAAATGTATGGACGTGACCGATGTTCTTTGCAATAACCACTACATTGTAAACTGGTTTTGAAAAGAGCAACACTAGAGTTTCTTGCTCGTTCTTCTCTAGTGAAAACCGCTTTCCGAACCGAGTGGTAGATAAAAAAATGACTGAATCTGAAATGATGTTGAACATTTTAATGTTTTCAATAAATTATTTTCATTTTGATATCATTTGCATTTTTCAAATTATCTACCATAATGAAATTATAATGAGTTGCATAGTAGCCTGTTGGCAACGAATCAGCAAGCTATTAAGATGAAAGTCGCGGGTTCGAATCTACACACCTCAGAATTTCAGGAGTAATGTGTGTATCAGTAAATTAACACGCACTTTATCAATCAAAGAAATATGGTAAGGACTATTTTCTATGGTCTGGGATGTTAACCTAGCACTAGGCAAGGAGTGTGGCCTAAGCCATCTCAATCGAACTATTGAATAAAAAGAATTCAATACTCAGCAGTGACATTTAATTGATTTCATTCATATAAATAAGGATAGAAAATATTCTGTATAGAAAATAAGAAGCGTAATTGGCCTTTTAAAAAAATAACGGACATAAACACCTAACCAAAATAACGTTTTATTCTTAAAACTTATTACACCAATTATTAACTAAATCAATTAATATCAATTACACAGATAATGAGCCGACCAAAATAATATGACACGAGAATCAACAATGCTCCGTTCAACCGCTGCGCAAAAAGAAGTCCCAGCGCCAACTGTCAGTCGGTCACGCCTTTATTTCTTTTTTGATGCACAGTCAAATTTTTTTTTCCCGAGTAGGAGAGTTTGTTAGCAATAGATTAAGTTCTATGTGTATTGTCTTATCATAAGAGCTCTTGAATTACCTACATGACTAATAAATACATTTCATAGAAAAGCTTTCAACCCAAAAAACTCAAAGATTCTCGACCTGGGATTCAAATACATTACCTCATAATTCAGAACCAATACACACGTGACAATTGACCCAAATATTATTACCCCATGTTTAGCAAACAAAACATTTTAAATCCTGCTATTGATAAGAATAAAATGGGCTTTTAATTTTATTTATTTGAGTTTAACGACCCTGCAAGGTCTATTGATATTGGTCTGCACCAAAGGTTCAGTTTAACTAAATAATCAATTATTTGACTATAATCGATTTTTGGTATTATTTCGCTTACAAACTCAAATACGTTAAAAATAAAGCCTTGAGTCAAAAAAGTATTAAAGCAGCTTGTAACATACGGCAAATATTAATAATTATAATTAAAGAGTGGGACTGTAGTGGGGAAACCTTGCTGTCTCCTTCACACGCGCACACTGTAATGTATATTAACCCTAGTGACGTCACTATCTTTGTTTTGCATTTCTTTTCTGTTACTCTCACTACAAGATTTAAAACGTTTCTAACTTGTTTCATTCTGTATGGATTTATAAATTTATTTGTTTGTTCAACCATAGCAATGGTTACGTTTTAATAAATACAATAAAGAAATGGAGTCATATACCCTATTATGCAAAAAATACAACCAACAGTCACATACCTATGTATGGGGGGTCAGGACTATTCCTGACCCCACACTAAGATCGAGTCTTGTGTGGTATCAAAAACTACGAAAGACTTTTCAGTCTTCTAAACACCCAGATTCAAAACAATTTATTGATCACCCAAACATTCTTCTCAGTGGGAATTGAACCCGTGACCTTTCCCAGACGACGTCTAACCATCGAGTTTGTTGTCAATTGCTTGATCCACAAGTATTTGTTTTAAGTCTGTTTGTGAGACAGAAAAGTCTCTCGAAGTATGTGATACTTGACACAAGACTCGACCTTAGTGTGAGGTCAGGACTATGTATGTGACTGTTGGGTGTATTTATATATCTTGATATTATACATATTATCTCGTAGCCGCGGTGGCGTAGCTGTAGGATACGGTTACAAAGTTGAGGTCTCGGGTTTGAATCCCGGGGTGGACAAAGTGATTTTGGATTTTTCTATTCATCAACCCAGGGTCATATGTGCCCGATATGGCGATAGGCTCGCCCTATCACATCGTGGGACGGAACATAGCCGAAATGTGGGTGTCCTGGCACCACTGCCTACGCCTTCTGAGAAAAAGGCGTGAGTTTATGTATGTATGTATGTGTCTTGTTTTACAACTGACCAACTAAAGCCAAACAAAGGCTGTCAAAGTGCAATACAATCGAGAGATAGTGATGCGCCAAGGCCATCGATTTGAACTTTTATAATCGAGTAGGTAATCGATCTACTGCGCCCACACGTTTAGCATAGCCAAACGATTAATTTGTGAACGCGTAAACGTTGCGAAAATGGCACGAGTGTTGCAACTTGCAATACAGCCGTGAACCACAAGGGCCGTATGCTTCTTTAAATCTATGTTGCCCTAGTACTTTTCATTCAAGAAATATACACTTTTGGACATTTTTTTTATAATTACACTATAAATAAACCTAATTATGAGTGCAGTACAGTCTAATTATGCACTGACAGGCCGACATAATTTTGCCGGCATAATTGAGTTCGGAATTCGAAAACCAGAACCGGTAAACCATTTAGTATTTTCGTATGAAAAGTTTCCATACATTTATGTGACCCTGGTACTTTTCATTCAAGGAATTTACACTTTTTGAAAGTGCAATACAGTCTTATAGATTATCCACCAACGTAGTCGAAACAATTTTGTCGGCCTGATTGTTTGTATATGAAGCCAAATATCACTATGATGAAAGACTACCACTGACAGCCTCCGTGGCGCAGTTGGTTAGACGCCGTCTGTGAAACGAGAGGCCGCGGGTTCGATCCCCGCACCGAGAGAAATTTTGTGCGGCCCACAAATATTTCTTTCGGGTCTGGGTGTTTGTAAGACCGAAACGTCTCTCGTAGTTTCTGATACACGATAAAGATTCGATCTTAGTGTGGGACCATGACTATGTATGTGACTGTTGCGTGTTATTTGTTCACTTATTATTTACTAAAGCGAGTTAATTTTAAACTAGTCTATATACGTCCCACTGTGCACAGGCATCATCTACAATCGAGCGTTCCATTGATATGGGTTAGGCCATAAACCACGCTGACCTAGTACGGCGGAATTTAAGAAACCATATTTTTTTGCAAATCTATATAATATATTATGTATATTATGCATGTAGATTTCCATTCAATGTTTTCCTTCATCGTTAAGAATGAGTTTTTGTTATGTAATATTTAATTATAAAATCACCGATTTTATTCTACCTACATTTCGTTATGAATAATCTAAGTATATTTCCTTTCCAAAAATATTACATACATATTAAAATGTGACTATATTAGATTAGAAAGGTAATGAATTCAAAATTTGTTCGTAATAATTTTGAATATGTATTCAATTGTATTTGGAACGTGGGTATTTAAGAAAACACTCAGTACAAACGAAATTATCAATAGATCAATTGAGGAAATAAATAATACCGACGTAATTTTGCTATTTAACTTTTTTATAGAAACTAAACTTGTAAATAATTACTTACAATTTTAACAGCTACAAAAATTTAGTTATAATTTTTGAGGACTTAATAGGTGCAAACTGCAACTTTCAAGTTCGAATCACAACCCGCACATTTTTCAAAAAAGTAAATTGCAACAAAAGCTTAACATGATCTCCAATATTTTAATTTTTATGATTATGAAAAATATTAAATCAATTGAACACTTTTATAACCACCATCGAAATTATTTTTAATTAATAATCAATCTACAATTAAAAGAAATCCTACCTTCCCCGCCAAAACACACAACACAGTCACGTTTGAAACACGAATTTAAAATGATAACTTTTTAAAAACGACGCGGTCGAAGCAAGGATCGCGGACGGAATGCCTTGGACCGAACCCAAAGCGTTCACATGACAATCGCCTGACATATTGGAAGGATACCCCCTCTATATACTGTCCATCATTGGTCGCGTCGTTGAAAAAATACATAGATCGACCCGTAATAGTGGATAAATGGAGTATTTTGTATTTTTCTCATTAAAAAAGATTACATATCAAAATATTCGATGTGTATAATAGTTTCTTTTATTTACGCTAAAGTTACACATTGAAATAAGACTATTATTTACGAAATAAGGATTTTATTGTGGATTTGTATTTCATTTGAATTTTTTACAGCTTTCGTGGTCACGGGGTTGGTCTACCTTAAACCAAACAAAAAGGATACGATTAAACCAAATACGCAATAAAATCCTTGAATACTACTTTTATTTCAATTCGATGTGCAGTTTTTTTAGAAGATTCATTATAAATGTTCGAAATACAGGGTATATCAAGACTGCTACCGAAAACGAAGCTGGGTGGTAGTATTAGTGACTTCAGACACAATGTAACTAAATTTTGTGGAAAAATTTGTGACGAATTTTTTTTGTTATTTTTTTTTCTATCGTCGTATTAGGACGGAAAATACATTGTTTTTTTTCTTAAAAAATAGTGTACATCCTTTTATTTTTAAAGATACTATGGTAAGCAAGGCTGTAAATTATTATTTTAGCAAAAACCATTGGGTGGTAAACCCAAACTCGACGATATTTAAAAAATATTTTAAAAAAATTGTCGCCTTTCTTTGCGAAATGTTTAGTTGCATTGTGTTTGTAATCACTAAAACTACCACCTGGCTTCGTTTTCGGTAGCACTCTTGATATCTGTATCAGCCCATATACGTCCCACTGCAGGGCTCGGGCCTCCTCTACAATCGACAGTACGATTGAGAGTGGTTAGGCCATATAGTCCACCACGCTGGCCTAGTGCGATACTCGGTATAAATTACATCCCGTTAACAAAAATTATAAGTTTATTAACAAATAAATGAAAGGTAACGTGAAAAGTAAATAAAATAAAGTTATGCACCCAAAACCGCGGATTTTAGATAGTTAGTACAGGTATATGAATAGTACAATAACTACTATATACAGGGTATATCAAGACTGCTACCGAAAACGAAGCCGGGTGGCAGTTTAAGCGACTTCAGACACAATGCAACAGAAAATGTGGCAAAAAAAAGCGACAATTTTTTTTTTGTTATTTTTTTCCTTTGACCATATTTGGGTGGTAAATGCATTTTTTCCTAAAACAACAGTGTATACCCTTTTATTTATAAATAATCTAAGGTATAAAAGAGTTTAAATTATTATTTTAGCTAAAACTAGGGATTTACCACCAAAAAACGACGATGTTTAAAAAATCATAAAAAATAACTGTCGCGTTTCTTTGCGAAATTTTTAGTTGCTTTGTGTTTGTAGTCACTAAAACTACCACCCGGCTTCGTTTTCGGTAGCAGTCTTGAGATACCCGGTATATCAGCCCATATACGTCCCACTGCAGGGCACGGCCCCCCTTCCAATCGACAGTACGATGGAGAGTGGTTAGGCCATATAGTCCGCCAAGCTAGCTTAGAGCGGGTTGGCGGGCTTTACATGCCATAAAAATTCTTATAAATCGCATAGTATGCAGGCTTACTCACGATGTTTTCCTTTACCATTTTAGTGCGTGGTCATAGACTAGCAATACACTAAGGACTCCGAGAAGTCAGGGTTATGCCCTGGGATTCGAACCGGCGACCACCGTGAACATTTTGGCAGTCGCGTCTGGTTCATTACCAACAGGCAAAATACTATGATTAAAACTTTTTACTGGCTTTCCCATAAGATATTTAATAAACACATTATTTTATCTTGAAGTTTCCGAGGTCGATTATTACTCTAATATGTTTAATATGAATAAAATACAAAAATCTTTATTGCTTATTTTTGACTGACTTCTTAAGTGGGCTTTATAAATTCGACTGATTTTTTAGCCTACATTGCAACTTACATAAGTGATAACCGTTCGATATCACTTACTATATTATAACACACATATTATCTATTTTTGGTATATTTCTAACCTACCAGAGTAACAACTGGACATATCTGGGGGCACGGGAGTGCCCCCTCCAAGTCGAGCTAAAAAGCGGCACAGTCGTACCATCCTTTTCTCGAAGCAATTCAGACCATTTTCAACCCCCCATAACTTCGTTGTGGTTCAAGCAAGAAGCCTGAATTTTCAGTTACTAAGCAGGCATTGTGTAAACACGGTATATTTAAAATTTCATTCAATTTGAACCAGTAGTTTAAGAATTGTAACTTGTCAAACTTTCTTAATTTTGTCACTCACTGACTGACTGACCGATCATCAAAAGTCTAAGGCACTTCGAGCAGACATAGAACCTTCCATAGACATAGAACCCCACTCTAACTCATATTACGGATGGCATTAGGTTGGGCATGGAAGAAGGTAAGCTGACAGTCCTGGCATTACTAGACTTCAGTAATGCTTTCAACACGGTCGATTTCGACGTCCTGCTGAGTGTAATGTGTTCTCTTAACATATCTCCAACGGCACTTGATTGGTTTCAAAGTTACTTGTATGGGCGCCGGCAACGCATCTGTGTTGAGGATAAGCTTTCCTACTGGTGTTCCGTGTCTGCTGGCGTACCACAAGGCGGCGTGCTTTCTCCTCTACTTTTCGCTATTTTCATTAATTCCATTACTAATAATCTTTGTTCCTCCTACCACCTCTACGCTGATGATCTCCAAATCTACACACAGGCAACTCTGGACGGAATGGCCGAAGCTATTTCAAAGATTAACCTCGATATCCAACACATATGCGATTGGAGCAAAGCCCATGGTTTGACGGTTAATCCTAGTAAAACCCAAAACATTATTGTCGGCAGCTCCAGGTTGATCTCCAAACTTGACTGGGCCCTACTGCCAAGCGTTGTTTGTGAAGGTATTACCATCCTATACAGCGATGTTGTGAAAAATTTAGGTCTGCACATAGATAAATGCCTCACATGGGGTCCGCAGATTCGAGAAGTCAGTCGAAAACTCTTTACCTCGGCTATGTCCTTGCGAAGGTTACACAACTTCCTACCCGTTGCCACGAAGGTTTCGCTTGCGCAAACGCTCCTACTCCCCATCCTTGATTATGCCGATGTTAGCTATCTAGATCTCACCGATGACCAACTAAATAAACTTGAGCGCCTTCAAAATTTCTGCATAAGATTCATATTTGGTCTACGCAAATATGATCATGTTTCTGAGTTTCGTGCTAAGCTCAAGTGGTTACCTATACGACTTCGTCGGAATATCCATATACTGTCACTTCTATACAATATTTTATTCAATCCTATCACTCCTTCTTATCTGAAACAACGATTTCTTTTTCTTCATGAGTCACATACGAGGTCCTTGAGGTCGTCTGAGAACCTAAAGCTGAGAATGCCTGTCCACATCACGACATTTATGGATAAATCATTCAGTGTTCAAGCTGTTCGTTTGTGGAATGAACTTCCTGTTGTGGTGAGGCAGGCTCAAACACTGTCATCATTTAAAAAGCTATTAAAAGAACACAGTATGTATATGTACAATACTTGTGTGTATGTATATACAATATGTATTTATATGTTTTCATTTCATTTGTCTTTATTTTATACTGCCCTTTGTTTTTTTCCTACTCATATATCCATCCCATGGTTGTCTGGTAGAAATTGCCTTAGAGCGATAAGACCGCCATTTGTACTTTGTTGTTTTATACTGTCTCTAAACTGTTATTTCTTTTTACTGTGTACAATAAAGAATTAAATAAATAAATAAATAAACCTTCAAATTTAGAATATAATTAGCGTTTAGTGTCTAAAGTAAGGGAAAATTTAAACATTTTATAATTCCTGTCTAGTTTTCTAAATACACCAACTGCGTGAATAACTAAATACCAAGCCAGCAGCATTATGTATAAATTGTACGATACATTATGTTTTCATGCGATGGCCAAGTCGATCTATTTATTTACAACATAAAGAATTTTTAATATTGATATGATAATAACTTACGTAATAACTTTATACAGAAGATCTCTTAAGCAAGGACTTAATAAATTAATCTACTTTGTATTACATGCATCGCACAACTTTTTGCGGTAGATAATCTGAGCTGCGAGACTTGGAATTTTTTTACAGGATGTTTTTGATGGGATTGAGACTTTACATCTTATGTGTCAGGATGGCGAGCGCAGTGGAGTACCAAGCATTGCTTTGTAATTCAAGGTGTTGTTTGGTTTTGCTACTGTTCATGAGCGGTCGTATTGCTTACCATCAGGCGAACGACATGATCGTCTCGCCATACATAGCAATTAAAAACCTTTATTGTTGCTGAGATAACCATAGTTCCCACACCAAGCTTATATTAAGAAGCTAGTTGCAAAACAAAAGGCCACGGATACGATTATGTAGAAAAATAAACAACATACAATAGAAATTCTTACAAATAAATATAAATACACCCAACAGTCACATACATAGTCCTGACCCCACACTAAGATCGAGTCTTGTGTCTTGCATCAGGAACTACGAGAGACTTTACGGTCTCACAAACACCCAGACCCGAAACAAATACCTGTGGTATATTTCAGGCCGGGGATCGAACCCGCGGCCTCTCGTTTCACAGCCAGCAATAATTAATAAACAGTAATTATATAATTTGAATCACTGACTCGTATAATTAACTGATTGCATATTATTTCTGCCATTACGATTATTGCACATAATCGCTTAGTACTAATGATAGCGAGAGTAGCGCCATCTATGTTTTAAGAGCAGAATCTTTTGTAGGAATATAAAAGTTTACTAACTTAAATGCATATATTCGCCAAATATTTCACTTGTGGTATGATTATCAAAACAAAATTAAATCAAAACGGACCAGACTCGATTCCCAACAACAAATATTATGTTCACGGTGGTCGCGGGTTCTCATACCAGGCCACATAGCTTTCGGAGTCATGTGTATATTGATAGTCAATCACCACGCTCTTTAACGGTGAAGGAAAACATTGTAAGGAAACCGCATACCATAACACATCGGAAGAATTTCCATGGCATGTTAAAATTCGCCAATCCGCACGAGGCTAGCGCAGCGGACTATATCTAACACCTCTCAGTCGTATTCTTGATTGTAGATGAAGCCCGTGCCCTGTAGGGGACGTATATGGGCTGAAAATGAAAATCAAAATATTCTTTATTCAAGTAGTGTTTCTCAAGATGTTTTGAATTGTTCATTTCTGCTAGCACCGCTTCGGAACGTGTCGTAGCTGTGAACAAGAAACCAAGAAACAAACAGTCTCAGCAACATGAACTGTCTTCTTATTATTATTTTTTATAACCATATAAACATACAATATCATAATTCATGGCATAAGTCACAATCATGTGGTGTATAGCATATCGTACATAATACAGGGTATATCAAGACTGCTACCGAAAACGAAGCCGGGTGGTAGTTTAAGCGACTTCAGACACAATGCAATAGAAAAAGTTTCAAAAAAAAGGACAATTTGTTTTTGTTATTTTTTTCCTATGACCATATTTGGGTGGTAAATACATTTTTCCTAAAATAATAGTGTATACCCTTTTATTTATAAATAATCTAAGGTATAAGAGTGTTTAAATCATTATTTTAGCAAAAACTATGGATTTACCACCCAAAAATGACGATATTTAAAAAATCATAAAAATAATTGTGGCTCTTCTTTGCAAAATTTTTAGTTGCATTGTGTTTGTAGTCACTAAAACTATAACCCGGTTTCGTTTTCGGTAGCAGTCTTGATATACCCGGTATACATATCTGTATATTTATGTATACCGGGTATATCAAGACTGCTACCGAAATTTTACTCTACAAATGTTTATCGTTCACACAAATAACTCGCTTCATACCACAGGTATTACCATAGAAATTCTTACAAATCATATGCAAGTTTCCTCACAATATTTTCCTTCACCATTGTAGTGCGTGGTGATTGACAATTAACACACATCACTTCGAAAATTTAGAAGACTATGCTCTATTAATTGGGCATTTTATCCATGCAAAAAAATGTGGTTATGAACCCAGGACGTCACAATTCAAAGACCATACACTGCCATTGGCATATGATTGAGAAATATGGTGAAATATGCTTATAATAAATGTTTGACGATTTGTAAGTATAGGAACTTATTGCTCTGTCATGCTTATATTGTTATCATTTTAAATACCTACCTAATACTGATATCCATTCTAGTGTATTATTATTATTGTAAAACTTATAATTGAATGATGATGGCTCTCGCAAGCCGTGTAAATGTGTAATGTTTCGGATTGAAAGACATTGTAGCCAGAATAACTACTGAACATATTGTAGTTCAAGGCGCTGTTTGATTATGCTACTGTTCATGAACGGTCGTATCGATTATCAGGCGAAAGGCATATTCGTCTCGCCATTTATGGCAATAAAAAAAGAACAAAAAAAACACCACGCGCTTTAACGGTTAAGGAAAACATTGTGAGGAAACCTTTGCTTACTATAGCGAATATGTAAAAAATTCTATGGTATATCAAGTCTGCCTGGCACTAGGCCAGTCTGGTGGACTATATGGCCTAACCAAAGGACACAGTTGGGTGAAGGCCCTACGGCGCCAGTGCAAAAGAGCGTGGAATGCCGGGATTTATTGTACCTACTCTATATTATATTATCACTACAAAGTATAAAACCAATTCGCTTTTTCTGACCCTATGTCGCTTTGTATACTTAAATCTTTAAAACTACGCAACGGATTTTGATGCGGTTTTTTTAATAGATAGAGTGATTCAAGAGGAAGGTTTATATGTATAATACGTACATATTATTGTGCAGAAATCTATTTTTAATCGGGCGAAGCTGGGCCGGGCCGCTAGTCTATAATAAACTGTCTTTTGCTTGGATTTGGATAGTAGTTATAGGGGCCTTAGAAGTCTCGCCCAGGTCGTCATTAATCCTACATCCAATACTGTGCCTAATCTCTCTCAATCGTACTCTCGATTGTAGAGGAGGCCCATGCCCAGCAGTCGGACGTATATGGGCTGATACAGACAGATTGTTTACTACACATAATTTTGTAATATATTCCCAATAGGAATAGGAAAAGGTTTGACCAGTACAACCATATGTTCCGTCCTACAATGTGATAACAAAGCTAACGCCATATTGGACACAAAATTCTATTTCACAAAGTTTGTTGTCCAAAATAAAATAAATAAATAAATAAAATTCCTGAATCCGGTTTAATAATACATAGAAAATTCAATATCGCTCCTCGACCCGGGATTAACGAGAATCAAAATTGTAAATTGTAATCGTACTGCTCCACTGAGGCAGTGTTGTAATTTGGATAGCAATTGAGTTATTGCATTGCAATAAAAAACTTCAGATCAAAAGCACCTTTGTTAACGTATGGGAATTTTTATGTTTCAGAACAATTTTTTTTTTTTATAATGGCCTGGCTTAATGGCGTCGTTGCACCTGATGGTAAGTGTCAATGCCGCCCAGGCAGAGTATCCATTGGCATCGTACGGCGGTCCTATGCCAATGGAAACAATTATGCCGGCCTGCTAAGGTGCCTCTTCACGCTACGGCGGAAGGACCCAGGATTGTAGGAAGGAGGGAACACGTGAGACGGCAAACAATTCCACAGCCTGACGGTGCGTATTACGGATTACGGAAATTTTAATGTATTCAGACATTTGATTATGTTGTATCATCCCATATCCTTTTTTGCTATGAATGGCAAGACGAGCGTACCACTCGCCTGATGTAAGTGATACGACCGCTCAAGAACAGTAGCAAAACCAAACAACGCCTTGAATTATAAAGGAATGTCTGGCATTCTACTGCGCTTGTCATCCTGAGACTTAAGATGTTAAGTCTCAATATGTCCAGTAGTTATTTGGCTGCAAAGTCCTTCAAACCGGAACACAGTACATTTACACTGCTGCTTGGCGGGAGAAATAGACATAGCGGTGGTACTTACTACCTAGGCGTCCTCTTAAATTAGAGAGACCTACTACCAGTAACGCCAACTAAGGACGCAATACAAATTGCCGCGTCAAAGGACAAAGCTACAACTTGCATTTAGGTAGTTTGAACTTGTGAATTTTATTCAAGTGACAAAAGCAACAATAAGTTCATTTATTTATTTATTATTTATTGCATTGCATTGTAGAGTAGTCCCGTGCCCGGCACTGGGACGTATATGGGCTGTTACAGTAATAATTTCCTGCTCAATTTTGAACGTCTCCACTTGTAATCAGGTAAAACCCATGCAATTTACATTCTCGAAAACATGTTTCCAATGTAACAGCTTATACGCACAGACGTCATACTTGCATGCAAGGTTTGCATAATAGAATCACGCCCTAAGCGTAGTTAAGGCGTCCACCTACAAGGACGGACGACTGGCTGAAGTTGTAGGAAGTCGCTAGATACCTCCAGCCTCCAACAGATTGTTGTGGCGATCCTTGGAAGCCTATTTTCAGAAGTGGACTTTCTGGCTGAAACGAACAAGCACGGAATTTCGATACAGCCAAGAGTTTCATTGAAGGTTGGTCCAACACGCTGACGTATTTCAGGCGAAAACTTACATACATACTTACAAACTCAGGCCTTTTTCCCAGAAGGGATAGACAGAGGTGCCAGGACACCCACATTTCGCCTTGTATGTTCCGTCCCGCGATGTGGTTGGTGGCGAGCCATCGCCATATCGGGCACAATTTCCTGACTCTGGGCTGATAAAGAATCGAAAAATCTAATATCACTTCGCCCAACCCGGGATTCGAGACATCAGCTTTGTAACCACATTTGTAACCGTACCGTAGTAAAACTACGCCACTGAGGTAGTGCAGGCGAATATAAAATTTTTATTTTTATATTATTTTTTCTATATTCGCATCACCCAGAGATTTTTTGAGCTCATTGTTACAATGGTCCAAACTCCAAAGGTCCTTTTTGAAGTAACCTTACTGGTGGTAGGTCTCTCATATGTGAGAGGCCATCATCATCATCTTTACCACCGCAATGTCTATTTCTCCCGTGAAACAACACTGCGTAAATGCACTGTTGTGTTGCGAATTGAAGGACATTGTAGCCAGAGTAACTACTGGACATATTGAGACTTAACATCTTATGTCTCAGGATTTCGAGCGCAGTGGAATGTTGCCACTGTTTATGAGCGGTCGTATCGCTTACCTTCAGGCAAACGGCTTGCTTGTCTCGTCATTCATTGCAATAAAAAAAAGAACATAATCGTATAACCCGTTACAGCCCAAGTTGATTTGATTCATGTTAGTGTTATCCATTTGAAGCGAGACTTACAACGCTATGTTTGTCATAGTATACATATAGGTGATTTTACAATTACTTTAAATTATATATTATTTTAAATTATTTACGTAACTTTTGTTGTTTAAAAAGGGTATTGGCTACTATGTGGATTAATGTTATACATATTGGAACTACGGTTATAAGACCGGTACGTAAATATAACATGTTTTTTTTATTTAGCTTATAACGCCATCTATTATAAAAATATAGTAACAAAAGGAAACTTTCACAAACTATTATGTTCCCATAGATGGCGTTAAAAGCGCTAAGTTTACGAATAAAAAGTGTTTGCAATAGATTAAAAGATGGCGTTATGCATACATGAAAATTATAAAGAAGTCTTTCTGGAGTTGATGAAATAATTTTTTTTATAAATAATTCAGTCTTTCATAATTAAATGAAGGAATTGGTGTTTCATGCAATAAATTGCATTAATATAGTTAAATTAGAACACTTCAATGATAATAATATATTTGATTCGATTTCTAATATATTATTTACTAGCGGCCCGACCCAGCTTCGCCTGGGTGCATAATATATTTCTTGATTCCACTCCACACCAAATACATGTTGTTTTTCGTATAAACTCTTGTATACCAAAACTTGACGTAGCTATCCTACTGTCCGGCACAATCCCGTCTCATCCGCCTGTTCAGTCTCTTCCCAATCCGTCCCATCCCTTCTCTTTATTATCCATCCCGTTTTATAACGTGCATTTACATTTCGTCCTAACAAATCTGTCATCTATCCCAGCCCTCTCCCGTACCTTCCATTCTATTTTACTTTATGTCCCTTCTCTCCATATACTTCCATATACATATACATATACATATAAAGATTGCCTTATGAATTTTTGACATTAAAAACTTTTGCGTTTTTTATTTACCATCCAATATTCCTTCCCTTACTTCAGCACCAAAATCCAAAAAATATTGCACGCCATTACTTTTTGTTAGTAATAAAGAGTTGAAATATAAAATTTCATAGACATAACTTCAGTGGTTTCGATTTTCTTAGACATAACATATCAACCCTTTTTTACCCCCTTTAGGTATAATATAACCTATCTCAGTCCGATACGATGTACATTTCTATCAGTGAATTATAGCGAAGGAAAGGCCACTGTAAAAATTCGTGATAAAAATGGCATTCGATCTTGAAAAGGAGTAAGTATAACTTCTTATGCTGCATTTACACGCTTGGCCAACCTCAGCCAGCCTCTACCAACGCCAGCGTGTAAACAGAGTGTTTGGCTCGGCTGGCATTATGTTTTTCATAGTTAATAGCTTGGAGTTGGTAGACGTTGACCCAGCCTCAGCTAACATGTAAATCCACCATTACGTGTGAACATTATTTATTTAAGCATATTTTGTCCTATATTAATGTAGCTAGATATATTCTCCTTAGTTTATACAAAATAAATTTCTGAACGCATGCATAAACAATTACAATCAAATAAAATGTCAATCCATTTTCATTACTGTCAATATTTTACATCTTTTTATTCTAAAATACGCCATAAATCGAATATTGTGTTGTCGATTCGAAACCTTTATTTAAATACGTTCTTTAATTTGAGGGAAGAGTTTACCATATCGACAGGGTGAAAATTAAATGTTTGACAGTTACAAACCCATGAACATTTTGTATGGGAAAATCACGCACACTGTTTTGATAGATATGATTGAATTTGAATTTTGTTTAGCGGTAATAAAGTGCAAATTGACTCTTTGACGTTAGGAACATACCTACATTGTTTAAACAACAGTGAGTGCTTGTAATTTAATATGAACTTTATACAATAGTAATAAAGCTCAAATTGACTTTACGTTTTAGTTAGAAAACGTTTGTATTGGAAAAAGAAAAGCGCTGTTTTTAGGGTTTTTCGGGCAATTATTCTATTTTTTCTCGCCGTAAGAACCATCCTTGGACTTCTACAAACATTTTAAAAAAATAATTATCGAAATCGGTTCAGCCGTTCACACGTGATGCCGTGACAACGCGAAACGGGTTTCATTTTATATATATAGATTGGTTTTGCTGAAATTACTCTTTCTTATACATAAAATCAGACACACTTGTAATTAACACATTTTGTTTATGTAATTAAATTTTCTAAATAAAAGAAAAACACAATGAATGAAATGAAAAATTTGTGGTTTTCTATTCATTGTCCATTTGAATTATGGACAGGAAGGACAGCGCGAAGCATAACGAATTATATGAAATTCTAAGTTCGCCAACCCGCACTGGGCCAGCGTAATGGACAACTCCTCTCAATCGTACTCTCGATTGTAGAGGAGGCCTGTGCCCTGCAGTGGGACGTATATGACATGATACGATACATTTTAATTTTCTAAGGGTTGCTAATTTATGAAATACAGCGCGAAACTTTGCACGTCTTTTTCCAAGATGGCGGCCGGAGACAAGGATGGCGAACCCACAAACATTAACTTAAGCTTATACTAAACCCCACATACAACATGCGTCCTCTGAAAAACGCACGCTAAGGCCGAAAAAATTAACATTTCATTAGACCAAAGAGCGACCCTTACGATGGAAAACCAAATAAATACACCCAACAGTCACATACATACATAGTCCTGACCCGACACTAAGAGCGAGTCTTGTGTCGTGTATCAGAAACTACAAGAGACTTTTCCGTCTCACAAACACCCATACTTGGGTGTCCTGGCAACTCTGCCTACCCCTTATGGAAAAAAGGCGAGATACGTGGATGTCCTGGTATGTCAGAAAAAGGCGTGATGTTTATTTGTTTTTTTTTTATTATGAGTATAGAGAGAAAGCGTTTATGTAGTTGTAATGTGCCATACTAGTAGATACAGCATAATGTAGGAACTTGTAGTAGGGAGGTGAAAGTAAGCACGGTTCATTACACTAGTGATGTGCCAGTGTCGATGTGCTTTATCGATAAAATGTTTTTTTTGGGCTCAATAATGGCGAATACAATTGTAATAGTAATTGATTGCTAACAACAATTTGACAGTGCTGAAAAAATAGATAAATATTTTAGGATTTTTTTTTATACTAACAGGGAATCGAACCTAAGAGTATGCCTTTTTAACAGACTTAAAAAAAGGAGGAAATTCTCAATTAGACTGTATGTTTTTGTTTATGTTTGTCTACTCATATCTCTGTACTGGGTGAACCGATTTTCCTTATTCTTTCTTTGATAGAAAGCTGGTGCTTGCTATTTGGTCCCATAAAATATGGTGATGATCTGATGAACATTTACGGACCTGGAGAAGAGAACTCCTCAAAATTGAGTAGGTTTCCAATGGTTCTTTTTGCATTAGGTTCAATATAAAAATTAAGCTACTATGGGAGAGAGAAAAGGGGTTTTTGTTTTAAAGTCGGTTTTTCGTCCATCTCTTCTGAATTAAAACGGAGCATTATTCTGTTTTATAAGAAATATATACTTTGAATTATTTTTCATTGCTTATGCTGGTTTTTACAGATACTGTGAAAGTTATGACAAATAATATTCTTATCACTGGAACTACCATTTCCTTTCCTTTATATATTTATGAATAAAATTAATTTTTAGTATTAAATAATTATCTGCGCGTAGTTCCCAACATTTTTATTAATTTAAATGCTACAGAAATATAATAAAATGTATTTGGCGTGTAAAGTCCGCCAACACGTACTAGGCCAGCGCGGTGGACTATACTTAACCACTCTCAATCGTACTCTTGATTGTAGAGGAGGCCCGTGCCCTGCAGTGGGACGTATACGGGCTGATACAGATACATGAATGGCGAGACAAGCATACAATTCGTCTAATGGTAATCGATACGACCGCTCATGGACTATAGCAATGTTTGGCATTCCACTGCGCTCGCCATCCTGAGACGTAAGATGTTAAGTCTCAATATGTCCAGTAGTTACTCTGGCTACAATGTCCTTTAAACCCAAGACCCACATCAAGTCGACTTATTTATATGTTTTGTATCTGTATCAGCCGATATACGTCCCACACGGGCCTCCTCTACAATCGAGAGTACGATTGAGAGTGGTTAGGCCATATAGTCCACCACGCTGGCCTAGTGCGGGTTGGCAGACTTACATACCTATAGAAATTCTTATAAATCGCTATGGTATGCAGGTTTCCTCACGATGTTTTCCTTCACCGTTTTAGTGCGTGGTGATTGACTATCAATACATACATGACTCCGAAAAGTCAGAGGTGTGTCCTGTAATTTGAAACCGTGACATCATAAATCAGCATTTGCACTACTGTTTGGCGGGAGAAATAGACATTGCGGTGATACCTACCCAGGCAGCCACTCTTGGACCTTCTAAAATATATCGATAATGTTGGTATCTCTAAATTCCGGTTGTTATGTACACATACAATATTACATCAGAACTCGATTCATTCAGCAAACACTGTTACACGATTCAAACCCAAATGCTTGGCAAATAGAGGGTACTTCATTATTTCGCAATTGTGATATGTATCCGTCTTCCATAAAATTTTATGGAAGTAGAGCCAGACAGTCATGACTCAGCATGAATTCTATCCTACTAATATAAAAAATTGGCCCATAGGATTGGCAAGATGAAGTGGCAGTGGGCCGGGCACATAGCTCGTAGTACCGATGGCCGTTGGGGCCGAAAGGTTCTTGAGTGGAGGCCACGTACAGGCAAGCGAAATGTCGGACGCCCGCCTACAAGGTGGACGGACGATCTGACTAAGGTTGCAGGAAGTCGCTGGATGCAGGCCGCTTCCAACAGGTCATTGTGGAGATCCTTGGGGGAGGCCTATGTTTAGCAGTGGACTTCCTGTGGCTGATGATGATGATGATGAATATTAAAAAGGCTAAAATTTGTGTGTTTGTTACTTCGTCATGCACAAATGGCTAGGCCAATTTCGATGAAAGGAGTATACTTATTCCTAGTATCGGTAAAAAATATCGTTGATCCGATACCGATACTGCTTAAAATTCATTATAGCATTTTTTATCGTTTGTCCTTACACATTTTCCCGTTTTACCCAGGTGACAGATTTTTATAAAATAAATTAATTATCATCACATTTTACATTTTGTTCACAGAGCCCAGAGATACAAAAAAATATTTTTACTGGATTTCAAATTTATTTCTCCAAGGACTCCGGGCCTGGGTCGCAATTATGTTTATATTTATTGAAAAATTATATTTTTCCCTACACAAAAAAGTAAATTTCATCATAGGCACAAAAATCTTAGCACCGACACTAAGTTTCATACTAAAATGGACATTCTCTTTTAGTTTGAAGGTAGCTGATAAACTGGATTAACACGTAGGTTACTTTATATACCAACAAAGTTTAGTATTCCCGTGGGATGGTTCAGGAGCCTTACCGATCAAACGGCTGGGCCAATTCTAATGAAGTTTTGTATAGAGGTACAAAAGAATGAAAAAAAAAAGAATATTATTTATTTGTAACAAGTAGCAGTAACAAAATCAAAATATTATAAATAGTGATACAAATAGTGCTCGTTACAAAAACGGACCACACTCAGCATGTGCTGGTGTTACCAGTGCTGGTCTTCCGTGTGCCGTGATTTGATGTCACGGTAGCTGGTACCCAGAATCAATGCATATGCTAAATCCCTGAAAAATATTCCCAAATACTTGTGGGCCTCACAATTATTTCTCTCGGTGCGGGGATCGAACCCGCGGCCTCTCGTTTCACAGTCGGAGTGAAACCAACAGCGTCACGGAGGATGTCAATGAATGGGCAGACTCGTCTGATTTACCACTGTCTCATAATTAATCGACGTGAAGTGACAGCCTTGCTGGCTTCGATTTGTGAGTGAAATTGGTGGATTCCCTATACCTCTTCAATTCCCATTCTTTTTATTTCTGGCTTCCATCCCGATCTAGGAGGTAACTCTATAAAAACGATACGTACTTTGTGTTGTTCGGATGTTCGGACGCCGTACGTAAAACTTCACTAATGTGCCTAGATATTCCACAAAATGTTGGAATCCTTTAACGTACGTCGTAACTATAGACTAAGTTCGGAGAAAATGGTGAGTATAATAGAGAATAGTATTGATTTTTAGAAGTGGAAATCTTATATCTTACTCTGGATGTCGAACATCCGAACATTCGAAGTTCGTAGCGTTTTTATAGAGTAACTACCCAGACTTATTTGCCAGCATCTGCACCCGGGCGAAGCCGGGTCGGAAGGCTATATAAAATACAAGTACACAAAGCAAAGGCACATTAGTTCATCGTCCCAATTATACAGCTTTCTTTACAGATTGCACACATTTGTATCAGTCGGTCAAGCAGCTCAAACTGGTTTCTTACGTAAACACTGTGCCAATGTCTGTATACTGTGATATTATTATACAATATTCTATGGTGTGACATAAATACCCAGTCCATTGATTTAAAAACTAAGGATAGGCACTTCAGTACATTTGGAGTTTTAAAAAGACGACCGTGAAAATCGCGCTAAAATAAATAATAAATTACCTTACTTAAACTAATCGATTTTGTGTAAAAAATATTTTATAATTATCCAAATTGTTATTGAAAGTTTTGTAATAAAATGTATATGTATACTTGAGCATTTTCAAAATCGTTGCAAGCGCCGTTTAATTCCAGTAACGCTCAACTAGAGATGTACTAGAGCGCGCGCACCATTTACGTCGCAACAATACGCGCTTGCCGCCCTGTCCATATATTTATGTCAATGATCCAGTCACATAATTTTACTGGTGGTAGGTCTCTCATATGTGAGAGGCTGCTTGGGTGGGTACTACCAGAATGTCTATTTCTCCCGTCAAACAGCAGTGAAAAGCTGTTGTGTTTCGGATTGAAGGACATTGTAGCCAGAGTAACTGGATATATTGAGACTTAAATAAATAAATAATAAATACACCCAACAGTCACATACATACTCTTGACCCCACACTAAGATGGAGTCTTGGGTCGTGTATCAGGAACTACAAGAGACTTTTCGGTGTGCGGGAATCGAACCCGCGGCCTGTCGTTTCACTACCGGCGTCTAACCAACTGCGCCATGGAGGCTATTCAGTTAAAAGGAAATGACGTCAAACCCACTAAAATAGCTTCCTTACGTTACCCTAAATACAATTACATAATTGAGAAAGTAAATGACGATTTCACACAATTTTCCTTTTAGTACAATTTTCCTTGTGGCTTTGGGAGATACCGAAGTGGCAATTTGTAGCCTCTGCCATCAAGTTTAAGGTGTAAAGTGGATAAGAACCTGTTTCGGGGTTATACATACATATTAACATATACTTTCCTATTTCCCAGAAGGGGTAGGCTGAGGTATTACCAGGACACTCACGTTTAGCTTTCTGTGTTCCTTCCCTCGATAGCCTTTCGCCATATCAGGCCATTCCTAACTCCGGACTGATAATGAATAGAAAATCCAATATCACTTTTGCCGACCTGGGATTCGAACCTGAGACCGCAGCTTAGTAACCGTATAAAAATCACACCACCGGGGCAGTCATAAATCGGTATCAAACATACATACATAATCGTTAGTTGAAGTTGTTTATTGTAGGCAGAGACTATAGATCACCACTTCACTTTGTCCTGACACATTACTTTCGCTTCATCCACTTTCATCAACGTCTTCATGCTTCGTCGGTTCAGGTTACTTTTCACCTAACCCCAAGGGTGGATCCAAGTTTTAAGGCAGGGGTTCATATATTTCTTGTCAGCACACTGCGTCCGATTTCAATACTCGAATTCTGTCAATCTTTCTGTCAATCGAAGGGGGGAGGGAGGCGTCATAATCCCATGATCTCCCCCCTGGATCCGCCCTTGCCTGACCCTTGTTGAGGGTATCGCCGACCCTACCGACTCTTCCATTCGCACTCGGTTTCAAACATACATAATAATTTGAATTCATATTGAAATAAAACTATTAATTACGGATTTTATCGCTGATTTGGTTCAATTTTTACATTGTTTGGCTTCCGAACAAATGCCAAACGTCGATGTTGAAACCTCGGGAAGTCAAAAATGTAAAAATTAAACCAAATCCGCGATAAAATCCGTAATTAATAGTTTTATTTCAATGAGTAACATTCGCGTAAATCTAAGAAACCATTTTAATTTGACTTCACATACCCATGTGAGCAAAAGCAGTATAACTTCGTTTTATCAATTGATATTAATACCCCAATTTAGGCTGGCTTCGTGGCGCAGTCTGCTACATAACACCTCGGGTTCAAATTCCGGGTCATGCCAACTAATATTAGTTTTTTTATTCATTACCAGCCCGGAGTCAGGAATTTGTGCCTAGTATGGCGATGGGCTGGTAATGCTTGGCATTCCACTGCGCTCGCCATCCTGATGATCCTGATGTCTGGCTACAATGTTCTTCAAACCGAAACACAACAGTGCATTCACACTGGTGTTTGACGGGAGAAATAGACATTGCGGTGGTACCCACCCAGGCAGCCTGTCACATATGAGAGACGTACCACCTGTAAATACAGCTGATACAGTAAGGTACACTCAACAATATGACCTCATATTATTACCTGCTTATATCCCTTCGCTGCCTACCCCAAGCGGATGTAAGCGTGATGTTTGATGTCGCAGGCATTTCGAGGGAGAGGGTATTTCGTAAAATGCCAGTTATGGTTCTTTCCTAATGCATGGTTTGCGCTAGGCGGGACACACGGGCCGGTATTGTGTTTTAAACGCATTGCGGCGGTTTTAAAAACGCTGGTAGAATGTTTTCTGCTTGTTATGGATTTTTGTGTAAATGATTTTAAATTTTTAAAATTTCATTAAACGAGCGTATTCCCACCTCAAAGGCCGGCAACGCATCTCCATGCCCTATGGTGTTGCAGATGTCCATGGGCAGCGGTGTTCACTTACCATCAGGTGACCACATGCTCGTTTGCCCCCCTATAATATAAAAAAAAAACATGTTGGTTTTCTGTAGGAGATCGAGTCGAGCGATAAGACCGCCTTTTGTATGTTTTATTCTTCTCTTATTTCTTTATAGTTAGTCTCAGGTGTATCAGTATCAGGGTACCATACAGTTTAGGATAAACAAATAAAGAAAGTACATTTCTTTAATTACCATTGAATATGGTACTTATTGTCATGTATTTGTTTCAAATTATCAAAATATATTTCCTGATATTATAATCTTTTTTTTTAACTTTTATAATGTTTAGTTTATGTATGCTAAAATAAAATCTGAGGTTTTTTCAGAGCAACACATTTCTTTGATTTCTTGGTCTTTAAGCAATCTGTCTGGATTGTCTTATATATATTTATTTACATATAAATACTATATTGTACACGACGCGTATTAGTGAAAATAATAACACAAAGCGCTTTTATACGTATATTAAACAGGGTTTTTAATGCTGTCTGCGATTTCTTTCAGACAACATTAAGATGGACTGGAATGAACAAAAGCAAGGAATAAACGGATCTCCTTTTGGTAGAAATAACAGTAGAGCTATTTCAATCATTATTATTTAAATGTAATTGTTATTTAATTAATGCACTAATTTTGAAATATTTCTCCAGTATTTATTTACGAACTTAACTATGTAATTCAAAATACTAAATATATATGTAATAGCTACTGAAAAATCTGCGACGGATAATGCTTTATAGTCTATAAAAATTAATATACAACAATAAAACAACAAACATACAATAAAATATTTGCTGTGTGCTAGTAGGACCTATAACAAGCTGAGCGCCGCAGTCTTTGCGGTGGGTAAGATTCGCCAATTGACTGATGTTGATACAGCTCGATTGGTATATTTTGCCTACTTTCATAGTCTGATGAGTTATGGAATTTTACTGTGGGGTGGTGCTGCTGACATTAATACCATATTTGTTCTCCAAAAGCGAGCTATAAGGTCAATTTATTCGCTTGGGTCCAGATATTCTCTTAGAGAAAAGTTTAAAGAGATAAATATAATGACAGTAGCATCACAGTACATTTTTGAAAATTTAATTTATGTCCATAGAAATAAAGAAAGTTTTCTTAAGATAAGCGATATTCACAACAAAAATACTAGGAATAAGAATAATCTAGCTACTCTTAAGACCAGACTCCACAAGATCAGCAAATCTTTTAAGGGTTACTGTATACACTTTTATAACAAAGTTCCCAGTCATATTAAAGCCTTATCTATTACAAAATTCAAAGCTACTATCAAGCAAAAATTATGCAATAAGGCATATTATAAAATTTCGGAATATTTAGACGATAACAAGGCTTGGGAATAGATGTAATAATATTCATATCAAAAATATTTATTATTTATTGTAAATTTACAACATATTATTATTAAACTGCTCTGATTTAAACCAACTTGTAAATTTTGTAATAATTCACTACATTGTAAACTGGTTTTGAAAAGAGCAACACTAGAGTTTCTTGCCCGTTCTTCTCTAGTGAAAACCGCTTTCCGAACCGGGTGGTAGATAAAAAAAATGACTGAATCTAAATGATGTTGAACATTTTAATGGATTCAATAAATATTTTCATTTTCATTTTCATTTTCATTTTCATTTTCATTTTCATTTCATTTCAAGTTATATAAACAGCATGATCTTGATAGTTTTACAAACAGTGTGTCTGTAACAAAGAGGCGCTTGAGCCACAGTTTCTTTAGTCAATAAGGTGTTTATTTTCAAAAGACTTTTGTGCTTTCGGATTCGAAGCTAAGACTACGGTTTCAGCAGATTACTATTCTATATGGTACCACACACTTGGCGTATTAAAGATAATTTGGCCATTAACTTGACCTGAATAACCTCTCCTTTCAGTACGGGCAATTTATTTTGTCATTATGAATAAGTGCTGTAGCGTGTTGTGGTTTAGGCAATGTCGCCTATTAAAATTATGAAACTGAAATGCATGGCAATATTACATTGCGTAACTATAGCGTAAATAAGGTTTTTTATATATTTCAATGCAAGAAATACAACAAAAAATTTAACAAAACGGTAATTTAAGGATTTCATAGTGGATTTTTAAATTTTTTAAGTTCCCGACGTTTTTGTTACTTTACAACTTTCGTGGTTACCGGGTGGACTAAGGTATGACAGTGTCAAAAATCCGTAAATAGTAGTTTTATTTCAAAGTGTAACTTTCGCGTAAATTTGTATCTGTATCTCTGTATCAGCCCATATACGTCCCACTGCAGGGCACGGGCCTACTCTACAATCGAAAGTACGATTGAGAGTGGTTAGGCCATATAGTCCCCCACGCTGGCCTAATGCGGGTGGGCAGACTTTACTTACCATAGATTTTTTGTAAATCGCTATGGTATGCAGCTTTTCCTCACGATGTTTTCCTTCACCGTTTTAGTGCGTGGTGATTGACTATCGAAACACACATAACTCCGAAAAATCAGAGGTGTGCCTTGGGATTCGAACCCACGACCACTGTAAACATGTTGGCTGCGGCGTCTGCTCCGTTTACCAACAGGCCATTACGCACTTTAAGGCCACCACATACATTTTACCAAGGACTTTTATCTTTTATCAAACTTGTATCAAAATTGCACAAAGCAATATATCTCAATGTCTAAAACCCCTTTTATTATATGATATATACACATACATACACTTACGCGGCACTTATGTTCATAATCGCAGCGCGCCCGTCCACAAAACCCGTCCGTATGTTACCAAACAGTTGGAGAGGGTTATACAACGACCAAACCGCAGTGAATGCTTGACCACCGCGCCGTACAGCTGACCCTACCATGTGTGTGTGATAGTGATACCAGGATACCTACCCAGGTGAGTGACCTAATGACCAGAATTAGAGAGGCGAGAAGCCGCAGGTTCGATCCCCGCACCGAGAGAAATGTTTGTGCCTACAAATATTTATGTGGGTGGTGTTTGTGATACAAGTCTCTCGTAATTCCTGATACACGACACAAAACTCGATTTTAGTGTGTGGTCAGGACTTTGTATGTGATTGTTGGCTGTTATTTATTTATTTAATTGGTACTTATGCAAAACAATCAAGCCACAGAATGACATGAAAAAGACATTTTTGTAATAATTTTGTACAAAGTAAAATTGTTTTTCATGTAAAATAAATAAAAGGAACTGTAAAACATTTTATTTATTTTCAGTTATAATAATATTTTTTTATTATTTACAAATACCGGGTATCTCAAGACTGCTACCGAAAACGAAGCCGGGTGGTAGTTTTAGTGACTACAAACACAATGCAACTAAAAATTTCGCTATGAAACGCGACAATTTTTTTTTATTATGTTTTAAATAACGCCGAATTTGGGTGATAAATCCATAGTTTTAGTTAAAATTATAATTTAAAGCCTTGCATACCATAGCGTCTTTACATATAAAAGAGTGTACACTTTAATTTAAAAAATCTATGGATTTACTATCCTAATACGACGATAGAAAAAAAATAACAAAAAAAATTGGTCACAAATTTTTGTACAAAATTTAGTTGCATTGTGTCTGATATCACTAAAACTACCACCCAGCTTCGTTTTCGGTAGCAGTCTTGATATACCCTGTATAATGTAATATATACTTTATCATTAGGCTCAATTTTAGTAAAAATTTGCAAAGATACATAGTCTAAATGAAGGGTTGATGATTGACAGCAAGGTAACAAACTAAAATTGTAATTAAACGATTGTCAAATGTTTTAAAGTGTCGTTACAACTTTTGGTTTTAAATTTTTCCGTCTAACCCCTTTTCGCAACGCGCGATGAGGAACTTCGTTCCAAAACTTCGATTCAATAAATAATAATAATTACTTTAATTGCCAATTTGTTACAATAATACAAAATCACAATATATTTATACAGGGTATATCAAGACTGCTACCGAAAACGAAGCCGGTAGTTTAAGCGACTTCAGACACAATGCAACAGAAAAAGTTGCAAAAAAAAGCGACAATTTTTTTTTTGTAATTTTTTTCCTATTGCCCTATTTTGGTGGTAAATACATTTTTTCCTAAAATAATAGTGTATACCCTTTAATTTATAAATATTCTAAGATATAAGAGAGTTTAAATTATTATTTTAGCAAAAACTATGGATTTACCACCCAAAAATGACGATATTTAAAAAATCATAAAAAATAATTATCGCGTTTCTATGCGAAATTTTTAATTGCGTTGTGTTTGTAGCCACTAAAACTACCACCCGGCTTCGTTTTCGGTAGCAGTCTTGAGATACCCGGTATAGCTAGTAATTTTAACATAAACATTTCACTGCGTTTCTGCACTAGGCTCTTGGCCTGTATCGCATATACCGAAAAAGAATTATCATATTATACTTATTTTATTTCCTCTGCCTGCCTCGGTGGCATAGTTGTACTACGGTACGGTTACAAAGCTGAGGTCTAGGGTTCGAATCCCGGGTTGGGCAAAGTGATATTGGATTTTTCTATTCATATCAGCTCAGAGTCAGGAATTTGTGCCCGATATGGCGATAGGCTCGCCACCTATCACATTGTGGGACGGAACATACATGGCGAAATGTGGGAGTCCTGGGACCTGTGCCTACCCCTTCTGGGATATAGGCGTGAGTTTATGTATGTATGTGTGTACTTATTTTATTTTTGTTATGGCAACTAGTTAGGTTTACATCGATACGCTAAAGTTCAAAAATCAATAATAATGAAAAGATAATTAAAAACATAAGTCTTATTCTAAGATGTTAACCAAAAATTTAATTTGTAATGTGTATTTACAATATACCAATGTAAATTTAATATAATTTTTTTTTTTATTGTTTGGTGATATTTTGAGTTTATTGAACAACTGCTGTTGTGTTGGTTGATAAAGTCATAGAAATGTTTTGTTCTGTCAAAATTGTCAGATCATTTTCATTTACAGGGCTCATTTTTAAAGCTTCTGTGTCTTTATTTCCTTTTTGGCACTTGTATGGATTGGTTCCTTTTTGCTTAAGTTGGTCCATTGACAGCCTCCGTGGCGCAGTTAGTAAGGCGACTGTGAAACGAGAGGCCGCGGGTTCGATCCGATGTGTGTATTGATTTAATCACCACGCACTAAAACGGCGAAGGAAAACATCGTGAGGAAACCAGTGTACCATGGCGATTTAGAGGAATTTCTATGGTATTTACTCGTAAAGTCCGCCAACCCGCATTAGACTCGCATTAGCTTGGTGGATTATATAGCCTAATCTCGCTCAATTGTACTGTCGATTGTAGAGGAGGCCCGTGCCCTGCAATGGGATGTATATGGGCTGATACAGTAACATATAATTATTAATTGTCATTATTTATGGGAATAATAGTTATTTGCCCCCCACACAATTTGTAAACAAAAAAACAGACCATATTTTTCATAACTAAAATAACAAACACAAAATGAATTGTTCAGTTTCTTCTCTAAATAGGTTTGTAAAGAAACTCACTCCAAAGGTAACACGAGAACGATAACACGAGATTAATGAAAATATTAGTCGATCGGCTTTGTGAATCACAATCGCAAAACGCAAAATTTCACTTGCTATTTTTGTGATTGCTATAGCAACTTATTCCAACACTAATTGACAGCCTCCGTGGCGCAGTTTGTAAGACGGCTGTGAAACGAGAGGCTCCGGGTTCGATTCCGCACTGAGACAAATGAATGGTGACACGAGCATACCATTTGCCTGATTGTAAGCGATACGACTGTTCATGAACAGTTGTAAAATCAAACAGCACCTTGAATTACAAAGCAATGCTTGATATTCCACTGCGCTCGCCATCCTGAGTAATAAGATGTTAAGTCTCAATATGTCCAATACTCTGGCTACCATATCCTTCAAAACAAAACGCAACAGCGTATTTACTCTGGTGTGTGATGTCAATAGTGTGTGAATAGACATGTCAAGAAAAAAACCTTTTTATTTTAGCTCTTCCGACTGAAAAGATTGCCAAGCCCGGACGTATAGCCGCACGTATACAGCACTTCCATACCCAATACCCCTGTTGTCTTCCCATCCTTTACCTTTCCCGCTTCCCTGCTGATCTGATGGTCCGTCAACACATCCACGAGCCAAGCGTTGTGGATGTTCACGTATCAGTGGCGTAACTACACCATCGGGGGCCCGTGGCAAAATTCATCAAATGGGGCCCTTCGTAAATGTAAAAAAAATAACATTGTCATTTCGTTTTTATGGATCTTTTCTAAGGTGCGCGGTGGCCTAATGGTAATCGAACCAAACGCGGCGGCCAACATTATTCATAGCGGTCGCGGGTTCGAATCCCAGGGGACACCTCTGACTTTTCGGAGTCATGTATGTTTGGACAGTCAATCACCACGCACTATGGCAGTGTAGGGAATACATCGCGAGGAAACCTGAATACCATAGTGATTTGTAAGAATTTCTATGGCAGCTTAGTCCACCAGCCCGCATTTGCCAGCTTGGTGGACTATATGGTCTAACCACTCTCAATCCTACTTTCGACTGTAAGGGAGGCCCGTGCCCTGCAGTGAGAAGTGTATGGGCTGATACAGTACAGTACACAATAATATATTTTTATGACATGGCTTCATATTTCTCATAGTTTTTAACATATTTATCTTTATCAGCCCATATACGTCCCACTGCAGCGCACGGGCCTCCTCTACAATCGAGAGTACGATTGGAAGTGATTAGGCCATATAGTCCACCACGCTCGCCTAATGCGGGTTGGTGGACTTACATACCGTTTACGTTCATGCTTTTTAGACTTTAAAACCGCTCTTTTAACGCATAAATGCCATCATAACGTCCTACTCATCTAGTTGGATTTAGTGTTTTTAATGCTACAGAAATTGAAAAGGTCGTTTCCTTAATTATAAATATAAAACTCTTTAATCCTGTGTCTTTCATCTTTTAATACTGTGTCTATTAAAAATATTTTCGGACTTAAGTATTTTATTTATTTATTTATTTAAATGTTCATTGTACACAAACTTAACCACAACATAGCTAAACAGAAATAATAATAACAAAGAGTACAAATGGCGGTCTTATCGCTCAACAGCAATATCTTACAGACAACCATGGGATGGATTTAAATGAAGGAAAGGGAGAAAGGGCAGATTTTATTTGGCCCTTTGACTTTTTCAACAATTTCTCTAAATCAGGATCACATTTTCTTAGCAACTCACCAATATCCAAAAAAGTTCCTTTATTGCAGCTATCACCGCCAAAAAAATGTTTATTATTTTTTTATATGGATTGTTGCTCCTCATCTAAGTAGAAACTCCAGTGTAGCCGCCATTGCTCATACAAATCATCATCGCATTTACAATTTCCCAGTCGTCATAAGCCTCAACTCAAATATTTTGTTTATTCACCATCAGCCTTTTGTCGTCCACTGCTGGACATAGACCTCCTCCAAATTGCTAAATTTTACTCTGTCTTCGGCTTGTCGCATCGTCAACCCTTTGCAAAGCATCACTCTACCAAACTGGAAGGCGTCCTAATCTAGTTTAGCCAAGACGCGGTCTCCACTTAAGAACTCCTTTACTCCAACGGTTATCGGTTATTGGACAAATGTGACCAGCCCACTGCCACTTCAGCTTGCTAATCCTGCTTGCTATGTCTATAACTTTGGTTCTCAGTCGGATAAGTTCATTACTTATAAATGGTTTGAAGATTACTAAATTGTGTTGTATATAGGCATAAGATACTGTTTGTTTTCCAAAGAAAATAAAATAAAATTACGGAACTTATCCTTCAAAGAAACACCGAGCGTAGCACTCCATAGCTCGCTGAGCGACTTTGAGCTGGTGGACCATTAGTACAGTGAGTGTCCAAGTCTCAGCAACGTGGGTCATGACAGATAGGACGCCCTGGTTGAAAACTTTCGTTTTCAAGCTTCGTGGTAAAGGTGACGAATACTTGACGTAGTTTACCAAATGCTGGCCAGCCCAGCTGGATCCTCCTCGTCCTTCTCAAAGTTGTTTCTACCTAGTTAAAGGGTCTTCCCCAGGTAGGTGTATGGAAACAATTTCGAGCTGATGGTCACATACAGTGACAAGTCTTGGATCAAGGTAGTGGTTGATTATTACTTTAGTTTTGTCGAAGTCAATTTTAAGAAATATTCACTGTGAGGCTAAAGCCAGACTGTCCAGCATCTGTTGCAGCTCCTCCGGCGATTCCGCCATCAAGACTATATTGTCAGCCAAACGTAGGGGCGTTTGTTTACTATTTTATTATTTATTGCCACTGTCTCTTAAGGAGGGACCATTGAGCTTACATTGACCTTTCTCAATCACAAATCGACTTCACTTCGACAATTTTTTTAAAATACACTATCTGTCCTATAATTATGGGGATTTAATATTTTCCACTCCTAAATATGATTCAATTTCATATTTACTCGTAATTGATGATCTTTTGGGTCTGTATATTCACAATTTTCGGGATTTGCTAGAATATATTTTTTTATTTCGTTATTAATGTTACATTATTCTAATCTTACACCCTGTCGGACTTGAGCCCGAGGCCTTATCTGGCCAAGGCCCTGTCGGGCCTGAGACCCTGTCGGACCAGGGCCCTGCCGGGCCGGGGGCCCTTTAGGCCGGGGGCCCTTTAGGCCGGGGGCCCGTGGCATTTTGCGCACTATGCCACCCTATTGTTACGCCACTGCGTATCACTTACCATCAGGTGACATGCTTGCTTGTTGCCGGATCTATGCAATGAAAAATATTTGTATGCCGTACCTACAGGGTATATCAAGACTGCTACCGAAAACGAAGCCGGGTGGTAGTTTAAGCGACTTCAGATACCATGCAACAGAAAAAGTTGCAAAAAAAAACGACAATTTTTGTTATTTTTTTCCTATTGCCATATTTGGGTGGTAAATACATATTTTTCCTAAAATAATAGTGTATACACTTTTATTTATAAATACTCTAAGGTATAAAAGAGGTTGAATTATTATTTTAGCAAAAACTATCGATTTACCACCCAGAAATGACGATATTTAAAAAATCATAAAAAATAATTGTCACGTTTCTTTGCGAAATGTTTAGTTGCATTGTGTTTGCACTCACTAAAACTACCACCCGGCTTCGTTTTCGGTAGCAGTCTTGACCATTATTATACTATACCCAGTATGTAATGAATTTGTATCGAGCGAAATGGGCATCTCATTGCGCCTATAATCAGGCGCATTTTATCAAATTATCGTATTATTATCGACTCTCGGTGTCGTAGTTGTATTACGGGTACGAAATTGAGGTCTCGGGTTCGATTCGCACCAAGATGAATTTTTTCTGACCCATAGGTTTCGAGTCTAAGTGTTGTTAGAGCGAAAAGTCTCACGTAGATTCTGACATTACACAAGACTCTATCTTAGTGAGGGGTCAGGACTATGAATATGAAAATGAAAATAATTTATTGAATCCATTAAAATGTTCAACATCGTTTAGATTCAGTCTTTTTTTTATCTACCACTCGGTTCGGAAAGTGGTTTTCACTAGAGAAGAACGGGCAAGAAACTCTAGTGTTGCTCTTTTCAAAACCAGTTTACAATGTATTGATTATTACATAATTTACAAGTTGGTTTAAATCAGAGCAGTTTATTTATAATTTGTTGTAAATTTACAATAAATATTTTTAATACGAATATTATTATATTATAATTACTATAGCTGAGTGAAGCGAAGTCGCCCAGAACGAAGAATCAGTATACTCTTTTTCGCCAGTGAATAATTGCGAAAGCCTTATGTAATCCATCAATGAATCCGTTACAATGTAAGCAAATCGGATAGACCAGTCTACGCAAGCAGCACCCGTTCACGAGTATGACGCATGTGCCAGCCATCGGTCTCCTCGACCATGTTGCAGGGAAGTGACCGACCTGGCACACGACGCCACCGCAAGCACAGACTTTTTAGCGAGCATGACATACCCAATCACTTACACAGGATGTATGTGACTGTTGGGTGTATTTGTATTATTTCTTTCTTGATTAAAATTTAGCGAGGGAAGACATGGGGAGGGAGTTATGAAAGGTCAAAATGGGGGGATACAAAGCATCCTTGACCTTGACATAAAGATATTAATATTTTACATCATATTGTAAAATGGGAATTCTCTGCTAAAGAAGGCTCTACCAAATATTCCACAATGCGTTTATAAATATGTACGGCCTTTTAAAACAGCACTGCAAATGCGCTGTTGCGTTACGGTTTAAGGGACATTGTAGCCAGATTAACTATTGGACATAATGATACTTAACATCTTATGTCTCAGGAGGGCGAGCGCAGTAGAATACCAAGCATAGCTTTGTAATTCATAATGGTTTCTTAGATTTAAACCATTATGAATAACGCGAATGTTACACATTGAAAAAAAAAACTATTATTTATGGATTTCATCGCAGATTTGGTTTAATTTACAATTTTTACACTGAGTCCGCCCCGTGACCATGAAATCTAATAATGGAAATGTTGAGAAGTTACAAAAAAGTTATTTTTAATCAATTTTAACTCAATGTTAGCAAACAGGAACAAATGCAGTGGCGTAACAATAGGGTGGCATAGTGCGCAAAATGCCACGGGCCCCCGGCCTAAAGGGCCCCCGGCCCGGCAGGGCCCTGGTCCGACAGGGTCTCAGGCCCGACAGGGCCTTGGCCAGATAAGGCCTCGGGCTCAAGTCCGACAGGGTGTAAGATTAGAATAATGTAACATTAATAACGAAATAAAAAAATATATTCTAGCAAATCCCGAAAATTGTGAATATACAGACCCAAAAGATCATCAATTACGAGTAAATATGAAATTGAATCATATTTAGGAGTGGAAAATATTAAATCCCCATAATTATAGGACAGATAGTGTATTTTAAAAAAATTGTCGAAGTGAAGTCGATTTGTGATTGAGAAAGGTCAATGTAAGCTCAATGGTCCCTCCTTAAGAGACAGTGGCAATAAATAATAAAATAGTAAACAAACGCCCCTACGTTTGGCTGACAATATAGTCTTGATGGCGGAATCGCCGGAGGAGCTGCAACAGATGCTGGACAGTCTGGCTTTAGCCTCACAGTGAATATTTCTTAAAATTGACTTCGACAAAACTAAAGTAATAATCAACCACTACCTTGATCCAAGACTTGTCACTGTATGTGACCATCAGCTCGAAATTGTTTCCATACACCTACCTGGGGAAGACCCTTTAACTAGGTAGAAACAACTTTGAGAAGGACGAGGAGGATCCAGCTGGGCTGGCCAGCATTTGGTAAACTACGTCAAGTATTCGTCACCTTTACCACGAAGCTTGAAAACGAAAGTTTTCAACCAGGGCGTCCTATCTGTCATGACCCACGTTGCTGAGACTTGGACACTCACTGTACTAATGGTCCACCAGCTCAAAGTCGCTCAGCGAGCTATGGAGTGCTACGCTCGGTGTTTCTTTGAAGGATAAGTTCCGTAATTTTATTTTATTTTCTTTGGAAAACAAACAGTATCTTATGCCTATATACAACACAATTTAGTAATCTTCAAACCATTTATAAGTAATGAACTTATCCGACTGAGAACCAAAGTTATAGACATAGCAAGCAGGATTAGCAAGCTGAAGTGGCAGTGGGCTGGTCACATTTGTCCAATAACCGATAACCGTTGGAGTAAAGGAGTTCTTAAGTGGAGACCGCGTCTTGGCTAAACTAGATTAGGACGCCTTCCAGTTTGGTAGAGTGATGCTTTGCAAAGGGTTGACGATGCGACAAGCCGAAGACAGAGTAAAATTTAGCAATTTGGAGGAGGTCTATGTCCAGCAGTGGACGACAAAAGGCTGATGGTGAATAAACAAAATATTTGAGTTGAGGCTTATGACGACTGGGAAATTGTAAATGCGATGATGATTTGTATGAGCAATGGCGGCTACACTGGAGTTTCTACTTAGATGAGGAGCAACAATCCATATAAAAAAATAATAAACATTTTTTTGGCGGTGATAGCTGCAATAAAGGAACTTTTTTGGATATTGGTGAGTTGCTAAGAAAATGTGATCCTGATTTAGAGAAATTGTTGAAAAAGTCAAAGGGCCAAATAAAATACTTAAGTCCGAAAATATTTTTAATAGACACAGTATTAAAAGATGGAATATATTAAAGAGTTTTATATTTATAATTAAGGAAACGACCTTTTCAATTTCTGTAGCATTAAAAACACTAAATCCAACTAGATGAGCAGGACGTTATGATGGCATTGATGCGTTAAAAGTGCGGTTTTAAAGTCTAAAAAGCATGAACGTAAACGGTATGTAAGTCCACCAACCCGCATTAGGCGAGCGTGGTGGACTATATGGCCTAATCACTTCCAATCGTACTCTCTATTGTAGAGGAGGCCCGTGCGCTGCAGTGGGACGTATATGGGCTGATAAAGATAAATATGTTAAAAAACTATGAGAAATATGAAGCCATGTCATAAAAATATATTATTGTGTACTGTACTGTATCAGCCCATACACTTCTCACTGCAGGGCACGGGCCTCCCTTACAGTCGAAAGTACGATTGAGAGTGGTTAGACCATATAGTCCACCAAGCTGGCAAATGCGGGCTGGTGGACTAAGCTGCCATAGAAATTCTTACAAATCACTATGGTATTCAGGTTTCCTCGCGATGTATTCCCTACACTGCCATAGTGCGTGGTGATTGACTGTCCAAACATACATGACTCCGAAAAGTCAGAGGTGTTCCCTGGGATTCGAACCCGCGACCACTATGAATAATGTTGGCCGCCGCGTTTGATTCGATTACCATTAGGCCACCGCGCACCTTAGAAAAGATCCATAAAAACGAAATGACAATGTTATTTTTTTTACATTTACGAAGGGCCCCATTTGATGAATTTTGCCACGGGCCCCCGATGGTGTAGTTACGCCACTAAACAAATGTGATTTTAAAGGATTCTTTCATAGATGATGGTATGGAATACATTCATGCGCGACTCGCATTTGGCCGGCCTTTTATCGCTGTTTAGAGCTTAGACGAAATGTATGAAATTAAATTACCCGAATATTTATTTTCGTGTGATTTTCACGGTCATCTTTTTGACACACCAAATATACCGAAGAGGAAGATTTTTTTAATAGTTATTTGGTATATGTATAATTTTAAGGAGATTTTAGTTTTCATCATCTTCAATGAGTTTTCTGTTTTATTTATCTCTTTAGCAGTTCTTTGTATTCTCTTTTAGATTCAAATTTTCTTTTAAGAAATTTAAATTAATTAATAATTGTAGTGTAAATGTATAGTATGTTAACGTTATGGCATTCATTGCAAATGTTTAAAAAAATACATAATTAAGTAAATGAATATTAGAACCTTCGAGAATGCCTCGGTGGTGTGGTTATACAATATGATTGTATCGGTGCGAAGATTTTTGACTTTCGATGTAACCTACGTTTTTGTGTGGGGAAAAAAGAAATATTTTCAATATAAACATAATTGCGATCTAGACCCAGAGTTCTTGGAGAAATTAACTTGGATTGCATTCACAAATATTTTTGATCTTCAGCTTTGAGAACAAAATGGAAATTGTTATGATAATAAGTTTGTTTTATAAGAATCTAGAGGCTCGGCCCAGCTTCGCCCGGGTACAAACAGATTTCTGTACAATAATATGTACGTATTATACATATAAACCTTCCTCTTGAATCACTCTAACTATTAAAAAACCGCAATAAAATCCGTTGCGTAGTTTTAAAGATTTAAGCATACAAAGGGACATAGGGACAGAGAAAGCGACTTTGTTTTATACTATGTAGTGATGTCGCCCGAGATAAAACAATAATACGTTAAAGGGCAAACCATAAAAAATTCTATAATAAATTTGAAGCAGTATCGATATCGGGATCGATATTTTTTACCGATACTATAAATTCACCTTTTCTTTTCATTATCATAAAATTTCTATAATTAAGTGTTTTGAAACATCAAAATACCCAGACGTCAGCAAATGTGTCTTTCATCTGAAGTTTTTATTGCAACAACATTATAACTTATTATTGCTATCCAAATTACAAAACTGATTGCCTCAGTGGCGAAGTTGCATGGTATGATTGCAACTCCGAAGTCTGGGGTTCGAATCCCGGGTCGGATAGAATTTTTTTTTATGTACTATCAGGTCAGTCGAGAATTTGTTTCCAATGGCGATACGCTGTATCCCATGATTGACGGGAGAAATAGACATTGCGGTGGTACCTACCCAGTCCTCCAGTACCTACCCAGTGTGGGGGTGAAGGTGGGGGTGGGGGTGTGGCGTCAGGCCTATGTTATATGTATGTGACTGTTGGGTGTATTTATTTAAATTATTTTAATTGATATATGACGAAGCGATAATGACTACAAGTACAGTATAATTATCCTGGGTCCTACCGCGACATTGTGGAAAGGTATCTTAGCAGGCCGGCATAATTGTATCAAATGGCATGGGACTGCCGGCTGACGCAATTCGATAATCTGCCTGCAGTCATTATGATACGCAAGAGAATAAAATATCGACACAATTATGCTGTTTTTACCCAGGCGGCCAGGCCTCTCACATTTGAGAGACCTGGCCGCCTGGGTAGGTACCACCGCTATGTCTATTTCTCCAGCAAAACACCAGTGTAAATACACTGTTGGGTTTTGTTCTAAAGGACATTCTTGCCAGAGTAACTACTGGACTTATTGAGGCTTAACATCTTAAATCTCAGAATAGCGAGCGTAGTGGAATGCCAATTGCTTTCTAATTCAAGGTGTTTGGTTTTGCTACTGTTCATGAGCGATCGTATCGCTTACCATCCTCGTCTCGCTATTTATAGCAATAATAAAATTGATTGCTTATTAATAAACAATAAATATAATAAATACTCGAACCATGACATATGCAAACTTGTTCTCATAACCGAGTGTGGTGTGTAACGCTTACAAAACATACAGTCTTTAGAAAGTCGCCTTGACCTAGTGAGATGAACGC
Organism: Hyles vespertilio; assembly: GCA_009982885.2. Classification (NCBI taxonomy): domain Eukaryota; kingdom Metazoa; phylum Arthropoda; class Insecta; order Lepidoptera; family Sphingidae; genus Hyles; species Hyles vespertilio. Next base: position 9,141,071 of record CM042832.1, read on the forward strand.
AGACTCCGGTTTCTACCCGAGACAAATCTCTTGTCGCGGATCGATTACTGGAAATACGGTAGTGTTAATGCACTGTTGTGTATTGAAGGATATTGTAGCCAGAGGAACAGGAAATGTTGATTTAACATCTTATGTCTCAGGATGGCGAGCGCAGTGGCATTGCTTTGTAATTCGTGGAGTTCGGTTTTGCGACTGTCCATAAGAAGTCGTATAGCTTACCATAATGTGAATGGGAAGTTAGTTTCGCCATTCATATCAATTTAAAAAAATACGGTGGTTGTGGGTTCAAATCCCTGAACACAAGCATTGAAAGTCAATACCACCGTATCTGTATCAGCCCATATACGTGTCACTGCAGGGCACAGTGCCTTCTCTACAATCGAGAGTACGATTGAGAGTGGTTAGGAATCAAGCCTGAAACCTTCTAATTGTATCGTAGTATAACTGCACATAAGGGCAGTAGTGATAAGGCATACATTTTGGGAATAAATAAATGGTTTTCGGTGTGGGTGTTTGTGAGAACAAAAAAATCGTCGTTGTTCAAAAGTGTGTGTGTGATTGTTAGTTATATTGTATCAATATCTGCCCGAGTGAATATTTTTAACCAATTTACGAAAAGGATTCTGTCACCGAATATAATAAACCAATAAAATTTACATAATCTATTGTTACAGATATTGACAATGGACATCAATTACGTGACCACCAAGAAAATGGATCTTTACCAGTAAGTTGACATTCATATTATACGTATATTAAAACTACCAATTTAAATAAATAAAAACACCCATAAAACATTTACTAGTAGTCTTTCGTTTGCGAGTGTGTAGGCCATATCTTTGTCTATTTCTGTCAAGCAGCAGATTGGTTTTTATTAATTGAAGAACTATGTAGCCAGCGATCAGAGCGTTAAAAAACGAAATTAACGTCTACATTGAGATATTAAACTAGAGGAGACACTGCAAACCAAATATTTGTAACAAAAATAAATGGTACTGTACAACTCCTGTTTCTGTCTCTGTCACGCCTACATAGTAACATCTTCTCTCTCGCTTCTTTGGATTTCTGTACCAATACAATACGCAAAGATTTTGTTCGCAATGTCCGATCTAATATAATGTATACTTTAATATAAATCTTTTTAGTTTATACAGAAGATACAGGGTATATCAAGTCTGCAACCGAAAACGAAGCTGGGTAGTAGTTTTAATAACTACAGATACAAAGCAAATAAAAATATTTGTCCGCTAGCGACAACTGTATCCGAATACATTCGGTAGTTTTTAAGTTTATACAGAACATATCATCAGAAAGACAGACAGAGAAACAGAGAGTCGCAGCAGACGACTTCATTTCACATGTACTGATACAAAAACCTTGTCCAACCCAGGAAGCAGCTGGAACTCTTGAACGGCAACGATCCCTCAGCCATCAACCTGAACGAAGGCAACTGCGAACGCCTCGAATACTCGGATTCCATTGCCAGCTTCTACGAAGGATCAGTGATCCTGGTGACTGGAGGCACTGGCTTCGTGGGCAAGGCTCTTTTAGAGAAACTCCTAAGGAGTTGTCCAGGAATCGACACGATATATGTTCTCATGAGGCCAAAGAGAGGTCCTCACTGTGGAGCAAAGGTATAAGGAACTGCTAAAGAATCAGGTTAGTGGATTTTTAGATCTTTAGAGTTTTGCTACAAGTTTGAAATTATTCTAGTTTTTTAGATGTGCTGTAATTTTCTATCAGGTAAGTTTGAGCAATAAAAACGTTAAAAACTTAGCAGTGGTTTTAGGTTGTATTCTAAAGGGAGCAGACAGCCAAAAATATTATTTTTAATATTTTTGTTTAAATTAAGGAAAACATCGCGAGGAAACCTGCATACCGTAGCGATATACAAGAATTTTTATGGTATGTAAAAGTTTGCCAACCCGCACTAGGCCAGCGTGATTTACTATATGTTATATGGTATTACCACTCTCAATCGTATTCTCGATTGTAGAGGAGGCCTGTGCCCTGCAGTGGGACGTATATGGACTGATACAGATACTTTTATTTAAAATTATTTTGCAACTATTAAAAACAGAAAGCCGATAGTAATAGAGTTGTCTTCTGCACCATTATTGGCTAAACAAAACTTTAGAAAGAAACCGGACACAACAAACAAAAAAATTGCAACAAAGAACACTGGTACCCGACCTGCTAATTCTATATAATATAGTATATCTCTATCGCTCCTTAGTATTCCTTCTATGCTCCCTCTCACTCATACTGTGATATGAGATATACTTTTAAATTTTCAATTATTCAGATACCATCAGTAATTTTATCAAATTCCAAAATAGCCACCTTGAAAATATTACAATATTTAAACATCATCATGATGCAAGGGATATAGAAGGAGGCTATGGAGGAGCAGATGATGTAGTTCTGGCTGTTAAAGAGACACTTAGTCAAAGATACTGTCAGGAGTGTCCGATGGCTGAAAACACAGATTGAGTCTTCAATTCTCTAACACACATCAACATTGTCCGCAGGTGTTCGACAGAATCCGCGCGCGCTGGCCGGACCGTCTCAGCAAGCTCTACCCTATCACGGGTGACGTCGCTGCCCCGAACCTTGGAGTCAGCTCTGAGCAGCGAGACCTTCTATCCAGGGTCACCACGCTGTTCCACTCCGCCGCTACTGTCAGGTTCACTGAACCGCTGGGCGCTGCCACAGCTCTCAATGTGCAGGGAACTGCGTCGCTTCTTAAACTGGCAAAGGATATGACTAAGCTGAAGGTGAGCTGGAAATTGCGCTATTGTTTTTTACGTGGACAGCAGCAATACCAAACGACTTGGCATTCTGATGCGCTCGCCATTTTAAGATTTTAAGTGTTACTTTGGCTACACTGCCTTTCAAACCGGAAGACAACAGTGCATTTACTGCTGTTTGTCGGGAGAAATAGACATTGAGGCCTACCCAGTCGGACACTCACATAAGAGAGACCTACCACATTAGTTTCACAGCTAGAGTCACTCTATTATCACTATACTATAGAAGGATAGGTACATAACTTAATAATAACACCCAACAGTCATATACATAGCCCTTACCCCACAATAAGTTCGAGTCTTATGTCGTGGGTATCAGGAATTACGAGAGACTTTTCAGTCTCACAAACACCCAGACGCGAAATATTTGTGGGCCGCACAAACATTCCTCTCGGTGCGGGGATCGAACCCGCTGCCTCTCGCTTCACAGACGGCGTCTAACCAACTGTGCCACGGAAGCTGTCAAATTTACTCTGTGTGTGTTTCTTTTTATTGCAATGAATGGCGAGACGAGCATTCCGTTCGCCTGATAGTAAGCGATACGATACTTATGAACTGTATCAAAACCGAACAACACCTTGAATTACAATGCTTGGTATTCCACTGCGCTTGCCATCCTTATGAAATGTAAAGTCTCAAAACTAGTTACTCTGGCTACAATATCCTTCAATCTGAAACACAACATTTAATCTGCTGTTTGGCGGGAGAAGTAGACACTGCGATAGTATTTCCACAGCTCTCTACTTCCAGTGACTTCCAGTCCCTTTTATACTTCATGGAATTTTTCCCCCAGGCCCTAGTCCACGTATCCACGGCATACAGCAACGCCCCGCGTCCCCACATCGAGGAGCGCGTGTACCCGCCTCCGTACGACCCTGACAGTATCATCAGGTGCACCAAGATGCTGCCTCCAGAGACCGTGGAAGCTATCTCTGATAGTCTACAGGTATGTTTAAAAAAGGAGACTGTCCCGCCCTCACACACCACTGTAACTCGTGTATCGCAGGATCAACAAGCTGCCATTGTAATGACACCGAGCATTGAAGCTCGACGAGTCTCCGGGAATGTCTGACTTAGCTTTAACCCGCAACATCAATAAGAAAGTTACAAAATAGCAATAGAAAAAAAGTTAAAAGAAAGTAAAAGAAGGAAAGGCAAATATCACGATTTGGTTATTTTTATTGTAATGAATGGCGAGACGAGCATGCCGTTCGCCTGATGGTAAGCGATACGACCGCTCATGAACAGTAGCAAAACCAAACACCATGAATCACAAATAGCTTGGAATTTCGCTGCGCTCGCGATCCTAAGACATAAGATGTCAAGTCTCAATATGTCCAGTAGTTAGTCTGGCTACAATGTCCTTCAAACCTTAACACAAATGTGCATTTACACTGCTGTTTACTGTTTAATTGATTGTCTTTTTTGTTTTAGGGGGATCATCCCAACCCATACACATTGACAAAAGCTCTAGCAGAGTCTATAGTATATAGCCACACGGATTTGCCTGTCTGCATAGTAAGACCTTCAATTGGTGAGTAATAAAGACAGAAAAACTTTTTAAAGGTCTTCTTAGCTTGATATTGTCGGTATTTATCGGTCGGCCTCATTAGGGTGACCACGGAAAATCAAACAGTTTTTCATTTTTCGGCTGCTTTAGGTGGCGCAGTTGTACTACAGTATCTCGGGTTCGAGCCCCGGGCAATGATATTGGATTTTTCTATTCATGAACAGCAGGAGTCACATACCATCACCATGAGACAGTTACCAGTAAAAAGATAGACCAGTAGAAATTCCATCGATTTTTTCATAAATCGCTATGGTTTGGAGGTTTCCTCACGATGTTTTTCTTCACCATTGAAAAAAGATTGCCATCGTAATATTCATTTTATCAGGTCCATTAGTCACTTGTTGTGCGTGGTGGCCTGTTGGTAAACGGACTAGACGCGGCTGCCAACATGTTCACGGTGGTCGTGGGTTCGAATCCCAGGGCACACCGCTGAATTTCGGAGTCACGTGTGTATTGATAGTATAACCATGCACTAAAACGGTGAAGGAAAACATAGTGAGTAAACCTGTATACCATAGCGATTTGTAATATAATTTCTATGGTATGTTAAGTCCGCAAACCCGCACTAGGCTACCGTGGTGGACTATATGGCCTAACCACTATCAATCGTATTCTCGATTGTAGAGTAGGCCCGTGCCCTGCAGTGGGATGTATATGGGCTGATACAGACATTAGTCACTTATTGAAATAAAACTATTATTTACGGATTTTATCGCGGATTTGGTTTAATTTTTACATTTTTGACTTCCCCATGTTTCGATTACTTTACAGCTTTTGTGGTCACGGGTCGGACAGTTTTATTTCAATGAGTAACATTCGCGTAAACCTAAGAAATCATTAGTCACTTGATGCTTCATTCTACAAGTAGAGAAACCTAGACATTTATGTATTAATACCCTTGATAGATCTCTTGGGAACGCACATATGTTACGTCGATCGATCAAGATGGTTTTTTAATGAATGCCATGGGAAAGAGGTCGTCATAACCGACTAGTTATTAAATATTCATACCCAGACTTGATATAGATGAGTTACAATAACTTGGAATATGATTTGAGTTCTTGAATTGTGTATCTGACTCCATTTTTTATTTTATTTATCAAAACGTATCTATAGCTATGGTCTAACATACAAAGAAATTTATAAATCCATTCAGAATGTAACAAGTTAGAAACGTTTTAAATCTTGTAGTGGAAGTAACAAAAAAGAAATGCAAAACAAAGATAGTGACGTCACTAGGGTTAATATACATTACAGTAGTGTATGAAAGACCCAGCAAAATGTCCCCACTACAACCCTACTCTTTAATTTCCAATATTATTATTTGCCTTATGTTACAAGCTATTTTAATACTTTTTTTTTACAGCAAGGCTTTATTTTTAAAATATTTGTATTTGTAAGCGAAATAATACCAAAAATCGATAATACTCAAATACCCTATTGTTATGACACTATTCTAAAAACTTCGGTGAACATTTTCCCACCTCTGCAACTCCTGTCAGCCAGAATCAACAGTGGCACACAAAGAATTGACGCCGAGCTTCGGAGCTCGGCGAGTCTCTCAGGAACACCGAAATTAATCAGAAAGAAAAATAGAAGGAGTTGGACACAAATAATTGTTCACTTCCCTCCGCAGCAAAACGGGTGACAAAATGTTGAGTTAAATGGTATTATCCTCCGATATAAATGTATATAACTGGAGAAGCCAGATGTTAAACACCACGGGATTAACACGGTCCTATTAGATGAAGAGCCAATGGCCTCCAGACTTTCGTCATTTTATAAAAGCTGAAAGTTTGTCTGCGCATGCCTCTAACATAGGCATCACACGATCAGCTATTATTAAGTTCCGATCGTGGTTGCTTTGGAAGTTATGAGCTTCAATGTGTCTGGCAAGATGAAAGAACCATCAAAAGTGTTTGAATACCAGGAAAATATTTGTTTATAGTTGCTTTAATAACATATATAAAATTCAGCTTTTATACTATAACGTTGACAAAATTACATTACGTTAAAGTTTGAAGATAGTGTAATATTTAACATACAGCAAATACTATTATACATACATGACATAACTTCAGTTTAGTAAATCAATACCTAAATGAAAATTACAGCCTAAGCAAATATGTACCTACCTATATAATTAAATTACAAAATGAAAAATATACAGAAAAAATAATGGCTCACAATTTGATTAATGGAATTCTTGTTACAGTAACTGCAGCTTATCAAGAACCATTCCCAGGATGGATCGACAATGTCTATGGAGTCACTGGTACGTAATAACTCAAATAATAACATCGCACCTTCAGAATTAGACTGACCTAATCCAAAAAAATTGCCTTTTAATCATATTTTGGCTCAAAATGACCTATCGCTCCGTTATTAAAAAAGGACCTATTGACGCATGAAAGGCAGAAAGATGTATAAATCCGTCTTCTAGATGTATCTTCCATAAGTATAAATAAGTTACAAATTTTTAATGAAAGTTTTCCAAAAAATAAGATTTTTTTAGGTGGGTCACTCTAATTCTAAACGTGCTATATGTACTTTTTAATTTACAAGGCGAGTGTGCATGAAAATGTCGGTAAGGGTCGATCTCACCGAACCTACACCATCCAAATCGGTGATACCCTCAACAAGGGTCAGGTCAAAAGTACAGTGAACCGACGAAGCATGAAAAGGTTGATGAAAGTGAATGAAGCGAAAGTAATATGTCAGGATCGAGCAAAATGACGGTCTATAGTCTTTGCCAACCCCTAAGGGATACAGGTGTAACAATTATGCTGGGTATCTCAAGACTGCTACCGAAAACGAAGCCGGGTGGTAGTTTTAGTGACTACAAACACAATCATCATCATCATCATCATCATATCAGCCACAGGAAGTCCACTGCTGAACATAGGCCTCCCCCAATGATCTCCACAATGACCTGTTGGAAGCGGCCTGAGAACCGAAAGGTTCTCGAGTGGAGGCCACGTACAGGCAAGCGAAGTGTTGGACGCCCGCCTACAAGGTGGACGGACGATCTGACTAAGGTCGCAGGAAGTCGCTGGATGCAGGCCGCTTCCAACAAACACAATGCAACTAAAAATTTCGCGTAGAAACGCGACAATGATTTTTTATGATTTTTTAAATATCGTCATTTTTGGAAGGTAAATCCATAGTTTTTGTTAAAATAATAATTTAAACTCTTACCTTACCTATACCTTAGATTATTTATAAATAAAAGGGTATACACTATTATTTTAGGAAAAAATGCATTTACCACCCAAATATGGTCATAGGAAAAAAAGAACAATTAAAAATTTGTCGTTTTTTTTTGCAACTTTTTCTGATGCATTGTGTCTGAAGTCGCTTAAACTACCACCCGGCTTCGTTTTCGGTAGCAGTCTTGATATACCCTGTATATTTAATTTGATAGCAATAGGATCGATACGTAAAAAATTCAAATTGCGAGCCGCCTACTTCCAATCAAACTATTACATTCCAATATAAATAATTATGAAAGAAACAGAGAAATAAAAAATATTTTAAGAGCAGTTAGATCAAAAATTAATGGTTTAAAATAGATTTCCAATCGTTTCCTCGCTTCCAATATATAGGTAGATTAAAAAAGCGAAGACATCTTCAAACCTAGTTGAAAACAATAAAATTACCTTAAAGTAAGTTCAATATGGCGGGCATTATTTTCAAATCTAATTTGACTCAACACCTAATAGCCCCTCTACATGATGGGCCAGCGCTGGATCAGCGAGTTGGTCATCAATGGCCATGTGAATCATGGAAACGCAACTACACGATGGCGACGTTCAGTAGTGATCACCCACTCCCTTTGATGTGCGCCGGAAAAATCGGCACCGACGCCATTCCAAAATCATTGCACGCGCCATAAGCCATTATATGCCACTACGCCCTCTACACGATGGGCCATCATAGTGGACCGTCGCGATGGCCTATTGTGTAGAGGGGATATTGCATTTCAAAATGGCGGCTATAATTTTCGGTCTTCCTCAGGGATAATAATGGAGATATCCCGCGGGACCTACCGCTCCGGGTACTGTCGCGAGCGGTACGTGGTCGACCTGGTGCCAGTGGACATGGTGGTCAACTCCTGCATCCTGGCTGCTTGGAGGCAGGGGGTCAAGCAGTGAGTATATTCAGATACACACATGACACAAGGGCGGATCCAGCTTTTACGCCAGGGGGGTCATATTATAGTTCATGTCAGATTTCCCGCCAGGGGGGGTCATATAGTTCATGTCAGAACACTGGGCCCGATTTCAATACTCCAATTCAGCAGTTACAGCCGTGATTTTTGCACACACACACGCACGCACGCACGCACGCACGCACGCACGCACGCACGCACGCACGCACGCACGCACGCACGCACGCACGCACGCACGCACACACACACACACACACACACACACACACACACACACACACACACACACACACACACACACACACACACACACACACACACACACACACACACACACGCACACACACACACACTTTTATTACTTTATTTATCGACCTACAAAGAAGTAATCGTGCTTATAAATTTTATCAACAAGATAATTAATAATTTTTGTCAACCTGGAACCAGCCCAGGGGGGTCATGACCCCCGTGACATTCCCCCTGGATCCGCCCTTGAATACACAGATACACAACACTTTATTGAACACCACAAATTACAGAAACAATACATATAAATAATAATAATAAAACATTTATTAAATTCCTTCCTTAACCTGGATTAACAGACATAAATTGACTTAGTCATACATATTTGCTTAGGCTAGGTAACAAGCGTATTGAGTTACTACTGATGCTTAAACTAGGATAGTCCTGTACTATAAGCACCAGCTGCCATCCGTATGTCGCAGGGCCTAGTTGAAATGGGTGGTAACAGGTCTTATAGATTTGTAACATTTTTAGGGTAATTTAAAGTAGTTATAATTAAAGTCTTTACAGAGATTCTACAGTTAATTAAACAAAACAAGAAAATAAAAATTAGGTAGTACATACAGGGTATCTCAAGACTGCTACCGAAAACGAAGCCGGGTTGTAGTTTTAGTGACTTCAGACACATTGCAACAGAAAATGTTGAAACAAAAAGCGACATTTTTTTTTGGTATTTTTTTCTATGGTCGTATTTGGATGCTAAATTCATTTTTTTGCTAAAATAATAGTGTATACCCTTTTATTTATAAGGACCCTAAGGTATAAAAGAGTTTAAATTACGATTTATCAAAAACTATGGATTTACCACCCAAAAATTACGATATTTAAAAAATCATAAATAAAAATTGTCGCGTTTTTTTGCGAAAATTTTAGTTGCATTGTGTTTGTACTCACTAAAACTACCACCCGGCTTCGTTTTCGGTAGCAGTCTTGATATACCCAGTATAATTGCCATTTGGGACACCACATTTAATTTATTTGTGCGTGCATACATAATATGTGCGCATATGGGTGATGGTGTGTGTGTGTTTGTTTGTGTTATGTGTATGTGTGTGTGCGTGTGCGTGTGCGTGTGTGTGCGTTCGTGTATATGTTAGGCTAGAGGATGTAGGAGATATTCTGTTTCTTCATAACATTGGTGAAGAAGCCATGTACTGACTGTTTTCTTTAAATTATATTTAGCAGCGTATGTATTAATATTCAGAATTCTATGTAATCTATTGTAGAGAAAAGGACCAAGGAAGCAAAAAATTCTGTGACTAAAGGATGTATTAAACGAAGTAGATTTTGCAATCACTAAGTTTCGGCGATTAGTTTTGTTGGTGCCAGATGGAGTTGTTACAGAATGTTGTAATGGAATAGTATTTAGGATAAAATGTTGACGGAGAGTGAGCACTTGACAAAATTCATATAGATCTTTGGTGGGAAATAATAACGGCTTAAATGTACTTTTTTTTATACTGGCTTGGCATAGTGGCGGCATTGCACCTGATGGAAAGTGCCAATGCCGCCCAGGCAGAGTATACATTGGTATCGGACAGGAGAGAACACGTGAGACGGCAAACAATTCCACAGCCTGACGGTGCGTCACAAAAACGAATTCGAGAACCGTTTGGTTCGCGTCGGGATGGTGTGGACCGTCAAGCTATGGCTTCGCAAGCCAGCACGCGTGGTTCTGGTTAGGAATGGAGAGGAGGGGATCAAGTGGAACAATTCTTCAGAGCACTCACCGTGATACAGGCAGTAGAAGTTAGAACACGCTTAGAGAGGCGACATCTTTCCGGAGTTGTAGCGACTCTAAGTTGCTCGTAACGTCTGCATCATTCACAATGCGGATGGCCCGCCGCTGCAATCCATCCAAGGCATCGAGTAGGTACTGGGCGGATCCATCCCAGAGGTGCGAGCAGTACTCCATACCCGGCCGGTCCTGCGCTTTATATAAACAACAAAGCTGACCGGGCGTGAAAAACCGACACATCCTGTTCAGGACTCCAACCCTGCGTTATGTGGCAGTTATTACGCCCTCGATGTGATTCCTTGGATAGAGATCACAGCGGATATCCACACCAAGGATACTTAGGTCATTCCGCATTAAAAGGGGAGCACCCTGAAGAATGGGGAGGGGAGAGAACGGGGATTTATTGCACGTGAACGCACACACCTGGGTTTTCTTGGCATTGAACTCCAAGGTCCGGTTGAGCTCAATGACAAGAACTTCGCGTCCCTTCACAGTTTCGACTCGGCAACCCGGAGGCCCGCAGTGGTATCGCCCAAGAACCGTGCTGTCATCTGCATAGCAATGAATGTTGCCAAGCGACAACATGTCATTGATATGCAGAATAAACAAGGTGGGCGACAGCACCGAGCCCTGAGGAACTCCGGCATTTACCGACATGAGCGCCGAAGCGTGTCCGTCAACGACTACACGTATTCTACGCCCATGCAGAAAGCCGGAAATCCACGAACACAGGTTGCCGGGTAGACCGTATGCCGGAAGCTTGGACAGAAGACCACTGTGCTAGACCCTATCAAACGCCTTGGCAATGTCGAGGCTCACAGCAAGAGCCTCGCCACGCCGGTCAATCGCCTCACTCCAGCGATGCAGGACAAACACTAGAAGATCACCCGTCGATCGATTATGACGGAATCCGTATTGTCGATCACTGATCAACGAGTGATCCTCCAGGTAGCGGACCAATTGAGCGTTTATGATCCGCTCCATGACCTTACACATCACTGTGGTGATAGCGATAGGGCGGTAATTGGTAGGGTCCGACCGATCACCCTTTTTGGGGATCGGTTGCACAATGGCCTCCCTCCAAGATTCCGGCACAACACCTGTGCGGTAGGACGCTCGGTAGAGGTGAGTCAGTGCTGGAGACAACTCGGCTGCACAAGCCCTTAAAACCACCGCTGGTATCCCATCTGGACCACTGGCTTTCCGCACATCGAGAGATAGTAACTCACGCCGCACATCACACTGCTGATGCGAATATCTGCCATTGAGAAACCGCAATCAGGCAGTGTGGGCAGCGTCTGGGAACCACGGTGTTCGAGGCGGGAATTAGCCGCAAAGAGATTTGCCAGCAAGGCAGCCTTCTCTTGCGGCTTGTGGGCCAGCGACCCTTCTGGGTACCTCAGCGGCGGCAACGCTGGACGGCAGAAGTTAGATTGAACGACCCTGGCCAACCTCCAATAAGCACGACTGCTAGTTGGGTGATCGGCCAACGCACGCCCAATCCTGCTAACGCGCTGGGCATCCGCCCTAACGTAGGCCTTCTTGCAGGCCTTGGTGGCACGGTTGTAGGCTTCTTTGAGGGAACTGATATTGGGATCCTTCATGGCGCGACCACTGATCCAAGCGCGATACGCCGCCTGTTTGTCACCGACAGCATTGGCGCATGCACGATTGAACCAGGAGCATCCACGGCCCTTACTGGCGATCTCAGAAGAAGGAATGTAATATTCCATTCCAAGTCTGATCTCGTCAGCAATAGCGTTGGCACTCGCTGAGGGATCTTTACCCTCAAAGCAGCGCTGCCTCCAAGAGATGGTTGCGAAATATCCATCCCAATCTGCCGACGAGTAATGCCAGACCCTTCGCCTAGCCTGCACAGGACGTGGAGGTGATGCGATCGGTACTGACGACCCAACCAGGCAGTGATCGGAAGTGCCCAGAGGCGCACTAAGGGTCACACGATACCCGGCTGGGTGACTTGCCAGCAGAAGGTCCAGCAGAGAAGGCGCATGACTCGCCACATCCGGGATCCTGGTGGGCTGGTTCACCAGTGTCAAGTCATGAGTCAGAGCGAATGCACGGGCAGCTCTGCCAGCATGATCAGTCTTGGAGGAGCCCAGCCACAGTTCGGGATGAGCATTGAAATTCCCCAAGACCACCATTTCGGCCGACGGGAACTGCGCCTGCGCGTCATCAGCCATCTGGCTAAGATACCTGAACTCGTCTCATCGTCCCAGTTGTGACGGCATTGAGGTTCTTATGGAGTCCGCGGATGTTAGTGAACTCCATAGTGAACGCGGTGATGGGGTTAAGCACCGCTGATGGACCTGCTCTGTTTGGTTGCACTGTCATAAAGAAAGGATGGGATTGGTGAAGAGGCAACGAGGAGCTTAAGTTCGGGCACTAAGAAGGCCGAATGGGCACCGGCACGAAAGGGTCGGGAGGAAGCGAATTGATCCGCCGGACGGAAGGGCCCGCGTACCCTCCCGGGTTGGGCCGCTGGGACCCCACTTCCGGTCACCAACCTGGTGGTAGGTCTCTCATGTGTGAAAGGCTGCCTGGGTGGGTACCACCGCAATGTCTATTTCTCCCGTCAAACAGCAGTTTAAATGCACTGTTGTGTTTCGGATTGAAGGACATTGTAGCCAGAGTAACTACTGGACATATTGAGACTTAACATCTTATGTCTCAGGATGGCGAGCGCAGTGGAATGCCAAGCATTGCTTTGTAACTCAAGGTGTTGTTTGGTTGTACTACTGTTCATGAGCGGTCGTATCGCTTACCATCAGGCGAACGGCATGCTCGTCTCGCCATTCACTGCAATTAAAAAAAAAAAAAAAAAATAACCAACCGGCACGACGGACCCACCCAAGATTATGCGCGGCATGGTGAGGCAGCCTCTCGAGGTGGTTAGCCCTGATTGGGCCCCTGTACTATACCGCGGGCGGCCAGCGGACAACCGTTTCTACGGGTCTCCCTGGCCGGCGGATCAACGTTCCTCCCTCCGACAAAGGACCGAAAATACCCACACAGTACAACCTCATGCCCGGACTCAAGACCCTCGAAAAAACCGGAAAGCCATTGGCTGATCCCGGAACGCGATCTCCTTACGGAGATCACTATGGCGGTCTTTACGCCTCGTGGACGGTGGTCGCTACCCGGGCGGACACATAAGTCCTACCACCACTAACTGTGTCACAATTTTTTTTTTATTGCATTGAATGGCGATACGAGCAAGCCGTTCGCCTGATGGTAAGCGATACGACCGCTCATAAACAGTAGCAACATTCCACTGCGCTCGCCATCCTGAGACATAAGATGTTAAGTCTCCATAAGTCCAGTAGTTGCTCTGGCTACAATGTCCTTCAATCCGAAACACAACAGTACATTTAAGCAGTGTTATTTCACGGGAGAAATAGACATTGCGGTGGTACCTACCCAGATGGCATCTCACATATGAGAGACCTACCACCATTTGGCACTACCCAGGGGTCACGGGTAGGGAATCTAGAGTCAAAGCCTACGGACGCGAGTGACGTTAACCCCCAATATATCATCTACCATCAGATGCAGTTATCATGATAAATAGGGTGCATATTATAATCCACATTCCTCTATTCCGCAGACCAGGTCGCTGTCCAGTTTACAACGTGACTTCAGGGTCCATCAACCCACTTCAATGGGGACAATTCACCAAACTCTGCATCAAATGGGCCAAAGAGAACCCTACTAAGTAAGTCCAAAGTTAAACAAGGTTGTAAACTAAATAAATCTTTGCTCCATCATATCCTTGCTTTGCTTCCTCGAATACGAACTTATACATTCTACCTTCTTTGTATCTGTCTGTTTTTCTATCGAATGCGCTCCCACTCGATTTAAGGTCGTCCACTCACTGGTATGCATTTAAGATGATGGTTCGAGAACTGCTCTCCAAACAAGTGTCAGTATCATCTTTAAATAATATGTGTTTTTTATACACGGACGATCTGACTAAGGTTGCAGGAAGTCGCTGGATGCAGGCCGCTTCCAACAGGTCATTGTGGAGATCGTTGAGGGAGGCCTATGTTCAGCAGTGGACTTTCTGTGGCTGATATGACGATGATGATACACGTATATCTACTTAAATAATAGTTGTTAATTCATTTCTTCACAACCCTAAGGTAGATTGTCAAAGAATGCCTCAGGTATTAAGTCCGCCTGTATACTTTCAGTATATGAAGCTTTAAATAAATACAAAACTGTGGAAACCAATGACTCCGTTTTTTGTAAGCATTCTACTTCTCGCTTTTATGTTTCGGCTTATTCTAATCATACTGTTTCTTCCAGGTATGTGATGTGGTACCCAAACTTCTCGTGCACGGAGTCCAGGTTTATGAACACGTTCTGGGAAGTGACGTGCCACTTCCTGCCAGCATTCCTGTATGATCTACTACTAAGGGCTCAAGGGAGGAAGGCCATGTAAGTACTAATCAACATATAAAGCTGGAAAGTAAAAGAAACTGGATGGTAGTTCTAATGACTACAGACAAAATGCAACTAAAAATTTTGTAGTAAAACGTGACGATTACGAGTATAAACACATATGTACATAGAGACGAAATAGTCATTGGTGTTTTTATTTTGTATTTTTTATTGCAATGAATGGCGGGACGAGCATGAGCATGCATTCGCGTGATGGTGAACGATACGACCGCTCATGAACAGTAGCAAAACCAAACAATGCTACACCCTTTACTCTTTACTCTTACTTCTCTCTCTTCTCTCTACTTACACTCTTTACACTTTACTCGGACAAAAACACTCACACTGACCTGTTTATACATACTTGAAATTGCAGAAAAATCAGAAATCATCCCGAGTTGTTTGAGAAAATAGGTGATAATAGTATGTACAGCCAAAGAGACCCCACAACGCTAATAATAAAAAGTTGCAGAACGTCTCTTCGTCACAATAATTGTCATAGTATGTGTGTTAAAATATATAATAAAATTCCTCAGGTCTTACGTGAGCTACCACAAAGATTATTCTTGCGAAAACTAAAACAATGGCTAATAGAAAGATGCTTTTACACAATTCAGGAATTTTACAGTTATAAAAATTAAAATAAAACATAATTAATGAAAATAGTTAAACTTGCAACATTTGATTTGAATTATTATTAGTATAAAAATGTAGTAAATAGCTGCTATGTACTATTATAATTATTTAAAGTGACATAACATGTAACATAATATTATTGTAAAACTTATGTTAAATTTGACTGACAGCATGACAAAGATTTAAAATTAAAGAAATACCTCATTAATCGTTCATATATGTACGTTTTATTACTATTACCACAATGTTATATCACGAAACAAAATATTTGCATGTCAAAATTTGACAAAAGTTGCGCTTTGCCAATCTGTATTAAGATCTATCCTGTACTGTTTAGGCGTTTATTAAGGTTTTTAAACTTCAATACTAGAGAGTTAATTTTGGATTAAATAGGATGAAAGAACAATGCACATCACACGCACTTTTGTTATAATGACATAATAAAAAGATGCACAATGAACATAGACAACAAAAAAGGAATATAAACCAAAAATAATTAACTACTGAACGGCAGTGGCGACATCTCACTATCTTGCTCCTGCGCCGCTAGTGTTGTGGCACGATCGTGAGATGTCGCCATACACAATCTGGTCGTCTTCAACATCCCCCCGGCCTTGGAAGCAGTAGCTTTTAAGATCCCTGCATATCTTCTTCCGTGTCTTGAAACAAAGGGCAAATTTTCGTGAGGCTGCGTCTCACAACCCCTGACGCAGTCTTGATATCGGCCACCCTGGAAATCCCGTCACGGCCTGGAATTGTGCGCAGAACCCGTCCCAAATGCCATTTCAACGGCGGAAGGTTTTCATCTTTAATGACAACTAAGGAACCGGGCTTCAAATTATCCCTGTTTTCCGTCCATTTCGTCCGCAACTGAAGCTCGGAGATATATTCTTTTGTCCAGCGCTCCCAAAAGTGTTGACGAAGTCGTTCCACTTGTTGAAAACGTCGAAGGCGGTTGACTGGTACATCGCGTAGGTCTTGGCAGGCCGGAGCGGTGAGTGGACGACCAATCAGAAAATGTCCTGGAGTGAGAGGTGTAAAGTCCTGTGGATCAGAGGAAAGAGGGGACAAAGGTCGGGAGTTAAGAACAGCTTCAATTTGCGCTAAAACTGTGCTAAACTCCTCAAAAGTGAGGTGTGCGTTTCCTATTACTCGAATTATATGATGTTTACACGACCGTACCCCCGCTTCCCAAATACCACCAAAATGTGCAGCATATGCTGGAATAAAATGAAATTTAATACTTTGACTGGTAGCATATTCCAAAATGTCCTCATTACAATCGCGCAAGAATTTTGCAAAGTCATTCTTTACACCTACAAAGTTGCGACCGTTGTCAGAAAAGATATCTGATGGCTTGCCTCGGCGTGAAATAAACCGTTTCAATGTGAGTAAATATGCTTCACTTGTCAGGTCACTCACTAACTCTAAGTGAATGGCGCGTGTCACAAAGCATACAAATAAACAAATATATGCCTTAAAGGACTTGGCACCCCTACCTTTACGGTTTAAAATGAACACTGGACCACAATAATCAACCCCGCAACGTGTGAATGGTAAACTGGGAGTGATTCGTTCTTTGGGTAAATTTCCCATCATAGGGGTAAGTGTTTTGCTTTTGATTCGCGTACAAGTGACACATTTGTGTGACACTTGTCGCGCTAAATTTCTGCCTCCCACAGGCCACCAGGAATCTCTGATATGGCAGAGCAGTGCTTGGGAGCCTGCATGAAGAAGCTGGATATGCTCGTAACTAAATAATAAATTAGCAAATTTATGCTTACTAGATATTAAAATGGGATGTTTCTTTTCATAGGTTAAATCAGTTGAATATACCAGGCGACCTCCTACGCGAATTATTTCCTTGTCATCCAAGAATAAATTGAGTTTTGACAAATGTCCCTTTCCACTGACAGATTTTTGTTTACACAAAGCAGCATGCTCTTTGGGATAAGATTCTAATTGCGATAATTTAGCTAGTGTTTGTTTGGCAAGATTTAATTCATCTAATTCTAGTCTACCATTGCGCTTAATATTTTTGTACCGACTGTTGTGTATGAATCTCAAATATAAGCCATGGCTCTTTGCATGCGTGTAAATTGAGAAAATCTATGAAAAGGAAACAAGTCAGATTCTGAAGTTTCTCCAGCGAGAGCACTTGTAATAATAGATTTTATTTCTGGGAGCTGCTCATGCTTAAATGAAATTGCATCTCTGTGATCCTTTATTGAAAAGTTTACATCGTGAAGAAATGTTGGCCCCTGGAACCAAATGGACGAGGAGAGTTCTTGTACACTGATGCCGCGAGATGCAATATCTGCAGGGTTATTTCCACTGCTTACGTGACGCCAAGGAAGCGTCTGAGTTGTCTCTAAAATTTCCACAACTCTATTTTGTACAAAAACCTTTAGTCGATAAGGTTCCATGTGAAGCCAGCCTAACACTATACTTGAGTCTGTCCAAAAAATGACATTGTTAAATTTGCAATGCAAAGAGGTACGGATCTTGTCGTAAAGTCGAGCACCTACTAAAGCACCGCACAGTTCTAGACGCGGTATACTGACAGGTTTTAAAGGTGCAACTTTAGTTTTTGACATTAATAGTTTTACTGATACTGTCTGATCAATATTAACTGTGCGTGCATACCCACACGCGCCATATGCTGTTTGTGAGGCGTCACTAAAAACATGCAACTCTATATGTATAGGGTGTGTACCTACAACATGACGAGGAACACGGATTGTGTGAAGCGTTTGCAATGAGATAATGAATCGATTCCACTTTCGCGCAATGGTTTCTGGAACCGGGTCGTCCCAACTTATTTTAAGTAACCATAATTGTTGCAGTAACACTTTGGTAACAATTATAACAGGACTTATTAGACCGAGAGGGTCAAAAATTTGCGAAATACTCGATAAAATAGAACGTTTAGTGATGGGTTTCACGGCAAAATCAAGGCACGTATTAAAATGAAATTCATCTGTTATATTGCGCCAGCCCAAACCTAATGTTTTAGAATTTAAATTATTATCACCTGGGAACAGCTGTTTAAACTGATCAGACGAATCACTTCCATCATTACAAGTAAAATTGAATATCCACTTTCGCAGTGGAAAACAGCCAGATTGTAGTGTCTTTTGCGTTTTATCACATAACTCTAGCAATTTAAATTTATCATCTAACGTGGTGATGAAATCATCAACATAAAAGTCTTCTGATATTACTCGCTTGACATCAGAATTAGAAGACTCAATACCTAATTGTTTTAAACATCTGACACTTAAGAAAGGCGCCGAGGCGGTTCCGTAGGTGACCGTGTTTAATTTATATGTCCCTAGTGGCTTCGATGGGTCATCACGCCATAAAATCATTTGCAAGCTACGTTGATCCTCATCTACTAGGCACTGCCTGTACATTTTTTCAATGTCGGCGCACGCAGCGTATTTGTGCTGTCTAAAACGGAGAAGAATGGCGAGAAGATCGCCCTGTATAGGAGGACCAACTAATTGCAACTTATTCAATGACTCACCGGAGCTAGATGGCGCACTTGCGTCAAATACGACGCGTAACTTAGTTGTGGTGCTGAGCTCGCGAAACACACCGTGATGAGGCATAAAATAACATGGTGATTCATAAGAATCCACTCGCGTCATGTGACCTAACTTCTCATATTCCTGCATAAAAGACACATATAAGCGTTTAAATTCGTGTGAGCGCTGCATTCGCTTTTCCAGCGCGTAAAATCGTTGTTATGCCTGAGAATATGATTCTCCTAAAGTATCAGGTGACTGTTTAAATGGAATACGTACACAGAACCTTCTATCAGTGTTGCGTGTAGTTGTGCGTATAAAATGTTCCTCACATGCACGTTCTTCCTCAGTTGGCGCATCTTTTACACTACATATCTCCTCGATTTCCCAGAACAGCCGAAGTTGAGTGTCTAATGCATTAATTAAATTGCACTGAATGCGTGCATTTTTTGGCGTAAAATTGCAAATGGGACCACTAATTAACCACCCTAAACTTGTATTTAATAATAGGGCCCATTGGGCAATCGTATTTTCCCTTCTCCAAGTAAGTCCCAAAACCTATCTGCGCCTATTAAAATGTCTATGTTTTGGAATCTAAAAACTTGGGATCGGCTAACCGTATGCTGTCTGGAATACAGAACTGTGCGCTTAATTGACATACGGCGGGCATAGAAGCCGTTATTTTGGCAAAACATAACAACTAATATTTGTTGTGAATGTTTGATCAACGCAAGATCTAATGACAATGTTGCAAACTTGAGAGGATTGTATCACTGAATCACCAACCCCTCTTATTTCGCTTGTGGATTGTATAAGTTGTACATTTAATGCATTACATAAAGATTTAGAAATGAAGCAACGTTGGCTTCCGCTATCGAGCAACGCACAAGCCTTATGATAGGTGCCGCCATTATGTGCAGCTATTTCTACTATGGCCGTTGACAATAAAACAGACTGCGCACTGACAGAAGAACCACATTGAGTTTGTATGTGTGTGCCTACTGCCTGAACCCGGCCCAGGCTCGAGTGAGTGCATAGAGCGGTAGACGGGCAGGCAGGTGCGCTCTCCTCTGCTGTCAAAGTGTTGGAGGCATCAGCCGCAGTCCGTGATGACAAGTGGAGTGATAATACGCCATTTTCTTCATCACTGTGTATCAATGAATTATGTTTTTTATTACAGTATTTACAAGGCCCAAATCTACAGCTATCTAATGTGTGTCCAGAACGTAAACAATTCTTACACAAATTGTGTTCATTGATAAGTTTTAATTTTGATTTTAAATCACTTTCAATAAATTTCTGACATGCATAAAGTGGGTGAGGTGCATTACATTTAAAACATTTAAATTTAGTGCTAGCCCGAGGTGGATGGACATACTGTATCTTATGTTGGTGGCTGGAAACATTGCAGTGTGAGATGTTGTTGTGTTTGAAGTATTTTTTGTTGTCCGTATGGGATATTGTGTCTTTACTTCGTGACAGTTGCAATGTTTCCAACATGTCAGCACGGTCTTTAAGATATGAAATCAGTTGATCAAGTGTAATTTTGTGAGAATTGTTATCATTCAAGCGCAATGCTGACTTATGACTTTCCCATTGACGCTCAGTTTCTTTGTCTAATTTTGACACTATAAGATATATAATTAATGTATCCCAGGCCTCTGTGTTTTCCCCAAGTATCTTTAGAGAGCGTAGATTTTTCAAAATAGTATCAATAAGTTTTCTAATTAAAGAAGGTGATTCCTTGGGCAATTGTGGCAATGTAAATAGAGCCTTACATGGTTGTGCACTAACAATCTACAATTATTGTATCTATTTGTTAATAACTCCCACGCCACTTCATAATTATCACTTGAAAATTCTATTGATTGAATGACCTGTTCCGCGTTGCCCTTTAATGAAGATTTAAGGTAGTGAATTTTTTGTATATTAGTGAGGTCGTTGCAGTTGTGAACTAGTGAAGTAAATGTGTCTCTATATTCTAGCCAGTGCTCATATGTACCGTCATAGGTGGGCATGGTAATTGTGGGCAATTTTACCGCTGCCCTCTGAACATCATGAGTATATTTTGCGCAAGCCACAGCCTGATTATTGTTAAGCATACACTCTGCATTCACAACAGTATCATAATAAATGTTCTCAAAGGTTTCACGTTGATTTAATTGATCATCCAGCTCGCCATCACAAATCCCTTCCTCAATGGCACTTTGTACGTTATTGAATTCAGAAAATAAACTAGCTGCATTTTCTACTCTTAATTTTAAATCTACTCGCTCTTGTTGGGATAAAATTTTGTCACTATTTTCTAAAGAAGCTACGTGGTTGCTAAACCTTGTGAGTCGGCCTTTTAGGATAGCCCTTTTTTTTGTGTAATCACGAACCAGGCTTACATCTGAATCTGTACTTAACAGTTTCGGGGATTTTTCGCGTGTCGACATGTTGGTGGTATTGTGAGAAAAGCGGAGGTACTTACGGTTGCTAATGGCAGCTTGTGGCTACTGCAGTGATGCTGGCAACGGCATATGCAGTTGACTGTGGAGACTCGTACGCGGCGTTACTGAAACAGTTTTAGCGCTATTTTAAATTGTGAGCTGATGGAAAGGACGGATGGTTTGGCTCGAATCCGGTCCACCAAGTTGCGTGCGTGTGTTTTCTCCAATTGCTTCCATCTTCGACTTTTCTTATCGCTGGTGGCTTAATAGTATCCGGCTCGAAGGACCATTATGTTTAGGCGTTTATTAAGGTTTTTAAACTTCAATACTAGAGAGTTAATTTTGGATTAAATAGGATGAAAGAACAATGCACATCACACGCACTTTTGTTATAATGACATAATAAAAAGATGCACAATGAACATAGACAACAAAAAAGGAATATAAACCAAAAATAATTAACTACTGAACGGCAGTGGCGACATCTCACTATCTTGCTCCTGCGCCGCTAGTGTTGTGGCACGATCGTGAGATGTCGCCATACACAATCTGGTCGTCTTCAACATGTACCAACTTTTAAGCAAATAAAGATTCTTATTCTTACCTTAAATTACAAAGCAAGTCTTAACATTAGATGTTAAGTCTCAATATGTCTAGTAGTTACTCTACCTACAATGTCCTTCAAACCGAAACACAACAGTGTATTTACACTGTTGTTTGGCAGGAGAAATAGACATTGCGGTAGTACCCAGATGAGCTCTCACATATGAGAGACCTACCACTAGTAAAATTGCATTGCGTCTGAAGTCATTAAAACTACAACCCGCCTTGGCTTAATGTAGCAGTTTGGATATACAAGAACCCTTTGAATATGAAATACCATAAAATTTTGCTTATTTTCACAGCATGATGAAACTAGCCCGCCGGTTCAAAATGGCGGCCGCGACTGGCGAATATTTTGCGAACAATGAGTGGCAGTTTGGTGTTTCTGAACTCTCCGCGCTGCATAGTGAGGCGAGTGCCGCCCCGGACTCGAACCTGTACCCCTGCTGGCCGAGCTGCTTCAACTGGGACTCATATATCGGAGCCTATATGATGGGGATAAGGAGGTTTATACTGAAGGACAGTACCGAGTCTTTGCCGCATGCCAGGACTAAACTGAAGAGGTTGGTATTTTCAATACAATAATATTTTCCATACATACATACATAAACTCACGCCTTTTTTCCCAGAAGGGGAAGGCAGAGGTGTCAGGACACCCATATTTCGCCTTGTATGTTCCGTCCCACGATGTGAAAGGTGGCGAGCCTATACAAAGTGAAATGAGGGTGACCTGGCACCTTTGCCTACCCCTTCGGTTCTGGGTGTTTGTGAGACCGAAAAGTCTCGCGTAGTTTCTAATACAAGACATAAGCCTCGATCTTAGTGTGGGTCAAGACTATGTTTATGACTGTTGGGTATTATTTATTTATTATTTAATAATTGTTTCTTGTTTCCAGATTGTATTGGGTGCACAGAATGTTCCAAGCGGCAACAGGATATTATTTATTCAGACTCTTGGCAGGACGCTTGCGATAACAACTGACAATGTTATACCAAGTTTAATTATTGTACAGTTGTAATACATATACCAAACTATTTATACTTTATTGAAATTATACTTATTTTGGAAAATATATAAGAGTAAAATCACAATACGCGCGCAAACAGACTGCCAAAATGCGATATGAAAATATTGGAGGACCAGGAACACATGAAATTGATGCAGATTTTTTTATGTTTACATATACCAAACTATATACAATTTAGTATTTACTGTACTACTTATTTTGGATGAAAATGAGAGTAAAAAATTACAATACGCGCACAAACGGACTGCAAAATGCGATATGAAATTATTTGAGTACCAGGAACGCATGAAATGTTGGAGATATTTTAGTGTTGAGAAAGTAGTTCTTTCTCTTTTGGTGCTGGGGGAGGCTGGAAAGGATATGTTAATGTCATTGGCCTTTCAGAGTCCGTTAATAATGCTAGCACCGACTAAAATTGCGCATCAATTCTTTTTGAAATCTGCTGAAGCGAAGATTGAGATCAAAATCTGTAGAAATAGACTCACGGGAAAACAGATTGAGATGGGAGATAGTATTATTACGAATGACAGAAAGAGATGGAGATATTGCAATCTTTGCGCGCGGACTAACCACTAGGAAATCCAAGCGAGGTGGAATATAGTGTCGCTCATATGACTGAAAGAGAGAGCAATTTTAAATTTCAATCTTTTTTGTTCCCGGTGTCTACTCTAGTATAATTTGTATAGATAAGATACCTTCATTGATGTACTTTAGCAATTTCAAATGTTTATGATAAGTAATATCAAAGATTTAAAATTATTAAGCAGAAGTCATGTTAAAATTAAATCTATTATCGTAGAATTTATTTTCGGTTATAAAGACCCCTTGGCTATTAGATCATATGGTTTAATAGGGACCAATTTGAGTATAAATGGGGTTAATAGAAATTAAAATTAAATAAATTCAGATTATGTTATAAGCATTGAAAGCGTATAGCAAACCAAATGTTAATATACTTTAAACAAATCCCAAAATGGTATGCCTTGTTTATAAACTGAACCTAAAAAAATTAAACGTACCAATACGAAATTAGTCCTATTATTTATGTAATAATATCGGCTTTGACTATGCTTATTTTGAAGTGAATTGACAATTGCATTCTCAAGCTATATGGATTTATAATAAATTTCAACCGAGTCACAAGTCATTTTCGATGTTCTGACTAGGGATGTTGCGGATGTCGATTTTTTCACATCCGCGGATGCGGATGCGGATGCGGATGCGGATTTTCAAAGGCTCACATCCGCGGATGCGGATGCGGATGCGGATGTTTAACATCTTATATAGATATAGTATATGAATGAAAATTTAAATTAAACTATTATTTACGGATTTTATCGCTTACTAATATTTATCGATTTATCTATGTTATTTTTTTATATTTTTTAACTTCCTTCCTTAAAGTAATCGAAATCCCGGTATTTCGATTACTTTAAAGGATTCATGGTCACAGGGCGGAATTTAATTACCCGTAATTTACAATTATTAAATTAAAAAGTTAATTTAAAACGTTAATCTGTTTTTGCATTTCAGTCTACGCAGAAGAAGCTAACTGTGTCTTGATGTCGGGCAGTTGGTCTTTTGGGTTCCGATAAAATTCAGTGTAGAATTCGATCCCATGCTTGTGCAAGGTTTTAGCCATCTTCTCTATTGATAATTAAATGCATTACCTTCGTTTTGAGTAGCCCCAAGAGCTCGCAAAAGAAGACCGTTTCATTTATTAAGTATAACGTCGGTCCGCCTTTTCTGATAACAAGGCGTTTAGGAAGTGGTTGGTAAATTAAACCCACGCTGCAAATAATTGTTCGCTAGGATTACTACATAGTGGAGTGGATAAAAATCTTTGTGCTATCGGCAATAATATCTTTAATTCCTCTCGATAAACACTACTTAAGAGGATTTTCATCCACATAGACTCTTTTTTTATTGGGGTAAGAAAGAAATTTTTTTGGAGTACAGCTTCAGTGCTACCATACCATAGAAGAATCTATTATCATAGCAACAACAAATGCGTCGGATCATGTCACTATTTATTTCGCTCCCATTGCTCAATGTCACGTCCGAATAGCATTGCCAGGTTTAGTTTTTGAAAATTCGGGACAGGACATTCAAATAAGCGGGATTTTGAGTTCTTCAGCGGGACGCCTATTAAAGAAGAGACAATTATATATTTTTTGCTTTCACAAATTATTACTCTCCCTCTTTCTAGCAGCATATACTTATTACATAGAAAAACGTCGCGTCTTTGGAGGCTCTCAAAGACAATAGCCGTTTTTGGTTATTAGTATAATAATGAAAGCGCAGCTCAATCAGACCAAGTACTCTCGAGGCTTCAATTCATAAGGCGCCATGGTTTCTTAGCATGCATACATACATAAACTCACGCCTTTTTTCCAGAAGGGTTAGGCAGAGGTTTCTTACCTTACTCTAAATATTTCAAAAATTTACACAAAACGATTTAAATTTTTCATCTAGCGTTTACTATGGGTGTACATCAAGTTATTCCTTAAATTTTCAGACTAAAACTATTCGATTTACCAGAGCGATCTTTATCGCCAAGATGAAAATTTATATTTTCCGACACGTCTTTGCACATGAATTTTGACAAATTATGCTCGCTATAATGCTCGAAGAGAATTATGTGAAGTTAAGATGCGTTTTTCTTTTGAGTTACATCTACATATACATATCGTAAAAAAAATCGCCAGTAATGCTCTCTAAGCCGTATGAAACTTGAAATTGTTACTAAGGAATTTTCATTGGAGCTAGGTAATATTCACTAAGACATAAGTTCACTAACAGTATTTCCTTGCACATGTTTTACCATCTAAAATAAGAAAGGAATTCGTGAACAAACCACAAGAACTTATTCAAAGCCCTATATTTTTTTGGAATCAGCCTATCGAAACTACTTTAGAATCGAAATAGATACTAAGTAGGTAAATAATTGTAGGAAAACGCGAACTACAGTACGGATTATAAATAAAAGTGTGTAAGATTTTGTTTTTTATTCGTTCTGAGAACGGTGTTCAAAAAGCGGGACATTTGGCGTCCCGCCGAAGGTTCAATCGGGACACGTTACCAAACCCCTGAAAAGCGAGACGTCCCGCGTAAAGCGGGACACCTGGCAACACTACTTCCGAACGGCACGTGCCATTAGCCGGCACCGCCAAATTTCTGTCTTGTCTCATTTTGTATTACATCCGCATCCGCATAAAACATCCGCATCGATTATTGCGGATGCGGATGCGGATGCAGATGTCCAAATTTATGCGGAAGTTCCGCATTTGCGGATGCGGATGCGAATATTCGCAACATCCCTGGTTCTGACGCCGAGAACGCGTATTATCAAAATATTAAGACAAAATGTTCTCCCTTCATATTTTAATGTATTGGACGTTTTATACTCATTAGATTAAAGTATAAATACTTGTTATTTATACTACGAAACATATCTAAAACAATGCATTAAATATAAATATATTTTTAAATATATGTATTTAGTTCTAAATTTCGCCACACGTCATAAATATTAGATAATATGTAAAGTTGAACCGATTCTGTAGACTTTTTAAAGTCAAATTGCCTTCTTGCCACTTATAAATGCCTGGTAATACTTATATTTTTTTTGTTAAAATATAAATTTATGGACATACATACCTCTTTGGGATTATAAATATAAATTTGTAAATATTCGTCAAGAAATTATAATAAATTGCAATATACAGGGTATCTCAAGACTGCTACCGAAAACGAAGCCGGGTGGTAGTTTTAGTGGCTACAAACACAACGCAATTAAAAATTTCGCATAGAAACGCGACAATTATTTTTTA
Organism: Hyles vespertilio; assembly: GCA_009982885.2. Classification (NCBI taxonomy): domain Eukaryota; kingdom Metazoa; phylum Arthropoda; class Insecta; order Lepidoptera; family Sphingidae; genus Hyles; species Hyles vespertilio. Next base: position 9,168,189 of record CM042832.1, read on the forward strand.
TGATTTTTTAAATATCGTCAATTTTGGGTGGTAAATCCATAGTTTTTGCTAAAATAATAATTCAAACTCTTTTATACCTTAGAGTATTTATAAATAAAAGGATATACACTATTATTTTAGGAAAATATGTATTTACCACCCAAATATGGCCATAGAAAAAAAAATAACAAAAAAAATTTGTCGCTTTTTTTTGGAACTTTTTCTGTTGCATTGTGTCTGAAGTCGCTTAAACTATCACCCGGCTTCGTTTTCGGTAGCAGTCTTGATATACCCGGTATTAATAAGCTATTTTATATTCTTCGTAGATTGTATATTTCACGTTTTAAAATAATAAAATAATTTGTCATATCTTAGATGTAATTTACATGTATATCTTTTAGTCTAATTGTAGCGAAACTGCAAAAACAGGTAATGGGTTCGAATCCAGGATTTGACTTTTCAAGTATCGTAATAATCGCTTTATCGGACGGAAGACATTGTGAAGTAACCTAAAACTAGGAATTTTAAAAATTGTTATGTAAAGTTCGCCAACTTGCATTAGGCCATTGGTGGTCTTTGCCCTAAGCCCCAATAAATGATTCCCATAGTGGGAATAATATGGGCTGGTCAGCACTATATGTCAAATTCACTGCTAGGACTAATTTTCGTCTGTATAGGACATTAGTTGATATCCTAGGATGGGAACGGAGCACATTTACTGACTACCCCTCAGAGGTAGGAGCGTGCATATGTAATATAATTATTGGAAATAACGGGTGTTTAAAATCTGTAATTATATGATTTATCCACTTATTAATTGTTTTATTTAAACAAATAAATACCATAGCTTTATTTTTTTATTATTGCTATGAATAGAAGAAGAAGACCACAGAGTACATTTTACATACTAAGATAGAGACGTCACTCAGTCAATTCAAGGCGCCCTCTGGCGTTAAGTAAGAAAAACAATCCAGTAATATACATATCTTTAATTACTTTCATTACGTTTATATACGAAAACAAAAGATTTAAGAAGGTTTGGGCCTGAATAAGGTCTAACAGAATCGATTTGAATTTTGTCTATTTGAAACAAATTATTCCGTATAGAAATGTGAACATAACAATTCTCATTTCCGTATGTGTATGCATTTTAATAAATTTTATAATTGTTTTAAAAGTAACTCATCAGCAACTAAGCAATGCTGTTAAAAGTAATTTAGGGCCAATAATATCCGCGTAAAATACAGTCTACGTAAAATGGAGAAACCCGTACAAACCAACGAATTTTTGCCCTCTGGTGTTAAGTTAGTCAAAACGATTATTATAATTCGCCGATGTTTGTTCTAAGTTAAACCACCGTGAGCGAGACAAGCATGCCGTTCGCCTGATGGTAAGCGATACGAACGCTCATAAACAGTAGCAAAACCAAACACCTTGAATTACAAAGCAATGCTTGGCATTACACTGCGCTCGCCATCCTGAGACATAACATGTAAAGTCTTGATATGGCCAGTAGTTACTTTGGCTTCAAGATCCTTCAATCTGAAACACATCAGTACATTTACACTGCTGTTTGCGGGAGAAATAGACATTGATTTGTAAGCATTTCTGTGGTATGTAAAGCCCTGGCAGTAGGCAAGCGCGGTGGACTATAACAACCTCTTTGGCGCAGTTATTTAGACGTTGGCTGTGAACCGTGGGGCCGCGGGTTCGATCCCCACACCGAAATAAATGTTTTTCAGGCCTACATCTATTTTTCTGGGGATTTTGACGATTGTTAGACCGAAAAGTAATACTATTTGTTTCATGTCATATTATTTGAATAAAGATTTTATTATTATTAAAAAACAGTACTTACTGTATAACAAAAGCTCCATCTGTATTACGTAATGAAAAACAAGTTAGGAAATTATTTCTTTATTCATCACACACAAAACTATTTACAAATTCTTTCGCAATAAATCGAGGCAAGATTACAAGCTAATTTAATACTAAGTTCCTACACCGAAATAGTCATAGCACTTCACACTTAGTCTAAGATTTTAGTTTATTTAAACGTACATAAACTCACGCCTATATAACCTAAACCTACTACGATTGCAAAGGTCTAGGGTTCGAGGCCCAGGTCGGGTAGGGTAATATTGGATTTCTCCATTCACTATCAGCCCGGAGTCAGGAATTTGTACCCAATATGGCTCACTATCATATCGTGAGACGGAACATACAAGGCGAAATGTGGATGTCCTGGCACCTCTGCCTACCCCTTCTGGGAGGGGGGCGTGATTTTATGTATTTAAATTCTCTTAAGGGAAGGTAGAGGCTATACTAGCATTACTAGAATTTTGTCTAGGTTTATTTTAACCCCACGATGTTATATGGGACGAGTCTATATATTGGGCATCAATTTCAGTCCCTATATTATTATATTTTCAAATCAAAAAACCTGATACTTGAATTGACAGAAGTCACGGTTCATAGCTCATATTAAAACAACTTAAAATGGTAATACTTTCTTCAGCGTATACACTACTTTAAGCATAAAAAATACAATTCAGTTTTTTATTGCAATGAATGGCGAGACGAGCTAGCCGTTCGCCTGATGGTAAGTGATACGACCGCTCATAAACAGTAGCAAAACACCTCGAATTACAAAGCAATGCTTGGCATTCCACTGCGCTCGCCATCCTGAGACATAAGATGTCAAGTCTCAATATGTCCAGTAGCTACTCTGGCTACAATATCCTCCAGACCGAAACATAACAGTGCATTTACACTGCTCTTTGATGGAAGAAATAGACATTGCGGTGGTACCTACCCAGGTGGCCTCTAACATATACCTAAGAGACCTACCACCAGTGAAGTATACCTAATCAATATTTAAATCTCAAAGAAGATTGCTTATAAAATTGCCCTAACTAGCTTTACTCACATTACAAAATACGATCCACCTAGCAGTCTTAAATTTAAAGTTACATTCGTCATTTATTTAAAATGACAGCTTCCGTGGCGCATTTGCTTAGACACTAGCTGTGAAACAAGAGGCCACAGGTTCGATCTCCGCAGCGAAAAGAATATTTGTGTTATCCATAGGTATTTGTTTCGGGTCTGGGCTTGTGAGACCGAAAAGTCTCTCTTAGTTGATACCACACAAGACTCGATCTTATCGTGATTCAGGACTGTATGACTGTTGGGTGTATTTATTTACTTTTATATCTATTGACCAAATATTACATTTCTCAACTAGAAATTGATATGCATAACATACATAAATATAAAATTATTTATAAGTACCCATCTATTGTACATTCCTACTGAGCCAATAAATGTCAGTTCGCGATAATCTGTTTCATTGTACACATACATTATAGAAATGAAGAGAATGGTTATTACATTTCTCAACTAGAAATGAAGGTTGGATAGAGCAGTTTCAAAACGCGAGTCATGCGTCAATAGTGACAGCTGTCGGTGTCTCCTGAGTGTCGACGAGGAAGCTGTAGAGGGAAGACATCCAGCCGCTGAACCAGTACAGCATCAGGCCCCAGAATAGCATGCGAGTGATCAGGTCCACACACCACATGCTGGAAACGAAATAGATATTACTGTTTCATATTAAATACTTACAGGCGTTGCTTCGGTACGAAGGTTGCTAAGCCTTTCTTTCTTCGCGAATGAAAAACACCGTTATTCTTGAAATAAAACTATTATTTACGGATTTTCGAAGTTAATCTGTATTCACGTTCCGATCTACGCACATCGATCGATCGGAACGCGAATACAGATTAATTATTTAAATTAACTTTTTAATTTAATAGTTCTAATTTAAGGGTAATTAAATTGTAACTGTCACTGAGCGGATGACTGAAGCTGACTGTAGCGGAAGCTGTAAAGTAATCGAAACGTCGGGAACTCAAAAAATGTTTAAATTAAACCAAATCCGCGATAAAATCTGTAAATAATAGTTTTTTTCAATTTACATTCACGTAAATCTAAGAAACTATTATACCATTATTGTGCCAAATCGATGGCTCCAATGAACACTCCTCTAACTTGAAGTTTTTAAATTTTCGTTTTTCGCGTGAAATGCTTTACTATTTAGCAATGCGTAGTGGGAGGGTTTTTATATTTGCATAACGCTAACTATAAGTACATATAGTTAGCATTATTTAAATCTTAAAACTTTTTTGTTATGTATTGCTGATTAGTAAAGCATTTTAAGCGAAGATCGAAAATTTTAAAATTTTAAGTTAGAGGAGTGTTCATTGGAGCCATCGAAATATTTGTGAAAAATTTCGATGGCTCCAATGAACACTCATCATCATCACACTCATCGAAATGTATGTGAGTTGGTTTTCCAATAAATGTAAATAAAATAAGCACTTACACTTTCATATGCCTCCTGGCGGCTGGTATGGTGTCGTCGTATTCCTTCAGGATGAACACCCGAGCTGATCTGATGCAGTCCTCGAAGTATTTGGAAATGTCCAGACCTGGAAAAAAGCAGCTTTTTAGAAATACTTCTTTTATTGCTATAAATGGCGAGACGAACATGCCCTTCGCCTGATGATAAGCTACACGACCGCTCATGCACAGTGGCTATACTTGGTATGCCACTGCGCTGGCCGTCATAAGACATAAGATGTTAATTTTTATATGTCCAGTAGTTACTCCGGCTACAATGTTCTTCAAACCGGAACACAATAGTGCGTTTACACTACTGTTAGGCCCGAGAAATAGATTAAATGAGAGACCTACAACCATTAAAAAAAGATAGCAGGCGTCGAGCGTAGGACAGCAATAGCTGGGCAGGCCATGTGACTCGAATGCATTCAGATTGTTGGGCAAATATTATCACCCAATGGATACCTGATGGTCGACGACCCTGCGGGAAACCTAAAAAACGCTTTCGAGCCCATATAAACTGTGGAGAGAATAAGGGACATCTTTGCCCAGCAGTAGTAGGTAAAAAAGTAATACATACCAACAGCGTCGACTTTATAATCCCTTCGTTCCCGTGGGTTGAGTCGCTGCCTCACGTTCTGCGCGATGTCGGATTTGAAATCCCACTGGTTGTTCGTGTAGTATTCGAATACTTCGAAGCCTTTGGTGATGCGGCGCTGCACGCGGCATAGACTGGAAGTATAGTTTGCAGACATGATTAATAGATGGCGCTGTTTGAAATAGTTTTGATGTTTCATTTGAAACTATGGGTTTCGTGAGGTTACGTCCAAATAAACTCATTTGCAAAAAAAACGGGCACCTAAGCAATGAACCATTTCAAATGTTACTATTGGTTTGTTTGATAATTATAGGTAGTTTTACTTTCACATGCTGCATGCAGAGCATGTCTGGGACGTTCTGAAACGACGCGTGAGATCAGTACAACCGGCACCGCAGACCATCAGAGAGCTGAAGAATGTGATTACCGCGGAGTGGGAACGTATTCCGCAAGCAAGTATCCGGGATATCCTCGCTAGCATACCCAGATGAATTCAAGCTGTGATTTCAGCTAGAGGGGGTCACACTCGATACTAAACATTTATCTGCTTTTACTTTATTAAAGAAAAAACAAACAAAAATCTTTGTTAACTTTTACTTCACGAGCATATGCACTACTAGCGAGCATACACTACTAGTGAACTTTAGCATTAAAACCCATAAATTTTATCAAAATTTTATGATAATACTGACGAAAATGATTATTTGGTTATTAACTTACAAAATTGTGAAAGCAAAACAACCTATAATTATCAAACAAACCAATAGTAACATTTGAAATGGTTCATTGCTTAGGTGCCCGTTTATTTTGCAAATGAGTTTATTTGTTTTTATTCAAAAATTACTCATTCACACGAAATTTTAATAAATTGTATCACAAAAATTCTCTTTTATTATATCCATCCCAAGGTTGCCTGAAAGAGGTTGCCTTGTGCGATAAGGTCGCCTTTTATACTATTTTATAATGTTATTTCTTTAATGTAACATGTTCTATGTATGGTGCTAAAAAGGATAAATAAATAAATAAACATAGTCTCATACAACCTCTTGCAACTCATACTATTATATTTTTTTTTATAAACGACACTTAAATGCCAGCTTTATATGATCATTTAGAAACGAATATCAAAAGAGACAATTTAATAGGACGTACATTAATAATATGAAGCCTTAATGTAACTATCAGTCATTTAAATATTGAAAGTTATAAATAAATACACCCAACAGTCACACACATAGTCCTGACCCCACACTAAGTTCGAGTATTGTTTCGGATCAGTAATTATGACTTATGAGAGACTTTTCACTCTCACAAACAACCAGACCCGAAACAAATACCAGTGGTTCACAGTTCACACTAGTAATGGGTATTATTGCTATTTCAAATTAACATCACCACATTGTTATTTTTGTAGCCTTAGCTTGCTATACCGGGTATATCAAGACTGCTACCGAAAACGAAGCCGGGTGGTAGTTTTAGTGACTACAAACACAATGCAACTAAAAATTTCGCAAAGAAGCGCGACAATAGCTTTTAATGTTTTTTTTTTAATTATCATCATTTTTGGGTGGTAAATCTTCGATCAAATATACACTAGATACACAGTTCCCTGTAAAAGTTCTGTTAAAAAGTGGTACCGATGCTTGACATGAAAAAAAGTAAACAAAAAGATCACATATTCCAAATATATTAACACAAATTCCACCTTATTCCTGGAGCTTAAAGTAGCTTTTCACATAATATTGTCTAAAGTTCTGCGACGTTTTAGAAGCAACGGTCGGTGCGTGACTGAAGGCAAGAGTGCTTAAGCACTCTTTTTTTGGTGCCATTTTCTAAGCGCTCATGTTGTATCTAGTGTATATTTGATCGAAGTGGTAAATCCATAGTTTTTGCTAAAATAATAATTTAAACTCTTTTATACCTTAAAGTATTTATAAATAAAAGGGTATACACTATTATTTTAGGAAAAAATGTTCTACCACCCAAATATGATCATAACAAAAAAAAATGTAAAAAAAATATTGTCGCGTTTTTTTTGCAAAATGTTCTGTTGCATTGTGTCTGAAGTCGCTTAAACTACCACCCAGCTTCGTTTTCGTAGCAGTCTTGAGATACCCTGTATTTCTGTACTTCTGCTATTGCCAATTGCCCCCACATAATTTTGATACAAAAAAACTGATAATAATAATCATTTTTAACATCTAAAATTACACACAAAATTGACTGCCTCTTCTTTAAATAGGTTCGTAAAAAACCCACCTCTTTATAGATTATACGAGATCATATAAAAATATGAACCGATCTGTTTTGTAAACCACAATCACAAATCGCAAAGTTTAGCCTATTTATCATTGAGGTATTATACTAGAGCGGACATCGGGAACAAAATCTGTGCGTATGGTGCGTGCACAAGGGTACACATTGAAGCGAAAGGGAACATATGTTACTTCGTAGGCGTGACAGTGACAGAAATAGAATATACCCTTCATTTTGTTACAAAAATTTTGTTTGCAGTGTCCCCTCTAGTATATTATCTCAATGCTATTTATATAATTTTTGAAATTTTATTATCGCCTTCACTTGCTATTTGTGATTGCAATTGTTGTTTATTCCAATACTGGTTCACATAAATATTTATCTCGGTGTGTAGCGAACCCGTGGCCCCTCGTGTCACAGCGAGCTAATTAACTGCGCCATGAAGGCTGTCGTGTGTCTTGTTTCAAGTATAAACGGTGTTTACTCACACAGGCTTGTATCCGAGACAGAAGAGCAAAGTGTCGATGATCATGGCGGGTATCCAGTGGAACAGAATCACGCAGATGTTGTGGTACAGGCGGGAGTGCTTCATCGAACCGCCCGGGTACCTGCCAAGTATTATACAAATTATGTAACGAGTGATTTCTATGAGCGATTAGTGATGCAACCTTAGAGTATTTATAATACAAGGGAGCGCTGGTACTTCAAAAACGTAGATAAAAATGGTGGTGCCGGGCCACCTTTTTCTGCCCTTCTATTGGTTGATATTTGATAGGTTGTCCAACATAAATTACATGGAAATTAAAATAAAATGAAATAGTTTAGGGCAATTTAATTCCACTCAAACTCGTTTTAAAAGGATAATAGCTAAATATTGTATCGGTTCTTAAAGGTATTTATAGCAAATTATTGCTAAATAATTGGTTCAATTTTCTCTAATATGCGAGCGCTACCAACATTACGAACAAGAAAATATCTACGTTTTTCAAGACGCAAATGTATGACAGCCACAATGACAGCGCTCCCTCTATATTATAAATACTCTAAGGATGCAACCTATACTAGTATGATAATGGAGCTAGCAGTTACATTAAGAAGAATACAACGAGGACTTGAATACCGAACGGAGTTGTCAACGGCTGATGTGAAGGATAGATGAGTCTAGAGTATTCCGATATGATTGTTCAAGAGTAGACATTGTAGGCATTTGAATATGCGAGCTGTATCTCGTAGAGTCTTAATGACTGATGTACATCATGTTGAAAAAGAATAGAGGAAATAATTGGTTTTTAAATTTCGCGTAAATATAAAACCCATTATATAGTAAGAGTGACTCACCACACCACTCCATTCAACGGGAGTCTGTTCATGATGATCTCTCGGCCGGCGTCGATCATCTCCGACCACGTCACCTTGATCTCCGCTGATGACGTGAAGTTTATCACGTTCGCTGCCTTGTCACTGGAACACATTGTAACATAGATGCTAATTAGGTCACATCATTAAGTGGCTTGAATTCACCAAGACCAAGACACCATTGTGCGTGGTGGCCTGTTGGTAAACAGACTAGACGCGACTGCCAACATGATCACGGTGATCGCGGGTTCGAATCCCAGGGCACACCTCTGACTTTTCGGATTCATGTATGTATTGATAGTCAATCACCGCGCACTAAAACGGTGAAGGAAAACATCGTGAGGAAACCTGCATACCATAGCGATTCATAAAAATGTCTATGGTATATAAGTCCGCCAACCCGCACGAGGCCAGCGTGGTGGACTATATGGCCTAAGCACTCTCAATCGCACTGTCGATTGTAGAGGAGGCTCGTGCCATGCAGGGGGACGTATATGGGCTGATACAGAAGACACCATCTACCAAGACAAGTTAGACATTCCCGGAGACTCTGCTCGCTTCAATGCTCGGTGTCATTACAATGTACGGTTGATCCTGCAACACAGGAGTTGCAGTGAAGGGTGTGAGAGCGGGACAGTCTCTGTACCATAAATGATATACACAGAATATGGAGATATGGCAATTTCATTGAAGGGATAGGTAGAGGTGACCATTTTTTTTTGTATTGCAATGAATGGCGAGAAGAGCATAACGTTCACCTGACGGTAAGCGATACGACCGCTCATAAACAGTAGCAAAACCAAACAACATGCAACAATTACTGGTCATATTGAGACTTAATATCTTATGTCTCATGACTCGTCGTATCGTTTACCATCAGACGAACGGCATGCTCGTCTCGTCATTCATGGCTATAAAAATCTATCAATGCAATATTTAATGAAGTTTTCTTGACTAAAAGAGCAAAAGAGAATGCCCATTTTACTATGAAACTTAGTATCGGAGCGAAGATTTTTGTCCCTTGATGGAATCTACTATTTTGTGTGGGGAAAAATATAAATTTTCAATAAATATAAACATAATTGCGACACGTGTCCGGATTTCTTGGAGAAATTAATTTGAAGTCCGATAAAAATATTTTTTGCATTCGTCCGTATGAACAAAATGTAAAATGTGATGATAATTACTTTATTTCATAAAATTTTGTCGCCCAGGATAAAACAGGAAAACGTCCAAGGACAAACCCATTGAGATAATATACTAGAGGGGACACTGCAAATAAAATGTTTGTAACAAAATGAACGGTGCATTCTATTTCTGTCTCTGTCACGCCTACGAAGTAACATATTTTCCCTCTCGTTTCAATGTGTACCCTTGTGCACGCACCATACGCACAGATTTTGTTCCCGATGTCCGCTCTAGTATAATACCTCAATGGACAAACCATACAATCTTATATATAAAAATGAATCGCAAAATGTGTTGATAACCGCATAATTCAACAACGCCTGGACCAATTTGGCTGATTTTGGTCTTGAAATATTCGTGGAAGTCCTGGGAAGGTTTTAGGGGTGAGAAAAATAGGAAAATTTCTGAGGAACCTTTTTTTTGGGTATCGTTTAAGCGTGATGCGTCCAGCCAATATAGGATGATCTTTGTTTATTTGACGGGAGACGTAAAAGACGGTCCAGCTTCAACTACCATCCAACGTAAAATGATCTATCTTTCCATTGTCTTTCATTGACGGCTGACGAAATAGAACAAAATTCAAAAAATGTGTACATCGTGTATATCGTGTATATAATATTATCTAGATACGGCGTCTTGCGCATAATTTTGTGAAATGTAAATTGAAATCATGTCCATATCTACCAAAATCGCCCATTGTTTTTTGAGATTATTGCAACAGTTTTAAACAAGGTATACTCTATCGAAGCGTTTTGCCGGAGTACACCAAAATATATCTAATTATAATTTTTCGTTTTCATAAACGACATTGTTTTTGAATTGATACTTTTAGATGCGCTGGGGGACATATTTAAATTTCGCATTAATATTGTTTTTAGACTCAAGAATAAAAAGAATATTGGTACGTTGATGCCGTATCTAGACATTATAACGAAACGATATGCAGTTATATATTTTTAAATATTTGTTCTATTACTTACGTCACCTGGTAAGGCAGTATGAAGGTTTTATTAATTTGTGTATGGTAACGTACTAGACGCGACTGCCAACAAGTTTACAATGGTCACGGGTTCAAATCTCAGGGCAAACCTCTGACTTATCGGATTAATTTCTACGTCAAATAAAATCCGCCAACCCGCACTAAGGCAGCGGGGTGGACTATATCTTCTTCTTCTATAATATAAAAATGAATCGCAAAATGTGTTGGTAAGCGCAAAACTCAACAACGCCTGGACCAATTTGGCCAATTCTTTTTTTTAAATGTTTATTATTACTAACAAAAAGTAATGGTGTGCAATATTATTTGGAAAAACAGCATTTTGGTGCTGAATTAAGGGAAGGAATATTGGATGAATAATAAAAAACGCTTAAGTTTTTAATGTCAAAATTTCATAAGGCAATCTTTATATGTACATGTATATGGAGCGACGGGATATAATAGAGTGGAAGGTACGGGAGAGGACCGGGATAGCTGACAGATTTGATAGGACCAAATGTAAATGCACGTTATAAGACAGGATGGATAATAACGAGAAAGGACGGGACGGATCGGGAAGAGATTGAACAGACGGATGAGACGGGATTGAGCCGGACAGTAGAACAGTTACGTCAAGTTTAGATATACAAGAGTTTATAGGAAAAATAACATGTATTTGGTGTCGAGTGGAATCAAAAAATATATGCACCCAGGCGAAGCTGGGCCGGGCCGCTAGTTTTACAATAAATTTCACGCAGTATCGGTATTTACGATATTTTTTACCGATACTTTAAATGGGCATTAATTAACCTTCCTACTTTTTGCAGATATTGTTCCGTTTATTCTAATCCTCCTATTTCTTCCAGGGGCCCTACTATATTCATCCGAAACGAAGGTTGAAACTTCGGATGATCGACGTTTTTTATACGATACGAATATATCTACTCTGTAAAAGTTCGAATTTGTATAACGTACATCGTAACCATAAGTCTATGGTTACGACCATAAGTCAATAACGATCATAAGTATATGTAGGTACATTCGTATCGTATATAAACTTGGATCATCCGAAGTTTCGAACTTCGTTTCGGATGAATATATACGTAGTAGGGCCCCAGGTATGTGATGTGGTAAACTTAGAATGCCCATTCATAGTTTTTTACCGATACTGCGAATGAGCATTCTGCTGTCAGATAAGGTTTTAGTTTTCTTACCCGTAAGTAACATAATTCCACACAGCTATCATAATCCCGTTGATGAACACATCGACGGGTAGGTAGTCAGCGTAGCTGTTGCTCTTGCAGTACATACTCCTTATAACTCCCTTACCGGCTCCTGGTAATCACAAATAATATGTTAGTAGGCGCATATCCTTCTTTTTAATTTCATTCTTTAAGGTTTGTTAATGGTTATACAATTAATGAATAATAAATAAACCCAATAATCACATACATAGTCCTGAATCTACACTAAGATCTAGTTAAGACCGCCATTTGTACTTCTATTTATATTGTTGTTGCTACATAATAGTTTAAGTTTGTGAACAATAAATATTTAAATAATAATAGTATTTTATAAATAATGATAACTAAATACACCCAACAATCACATACATAGTCCTGACCCCAGGCTAAGATCGAATCTTGTGTCAGGTCAGAAACTACGACAGACTTTTGGTTCTCACAAACACCCAGACCCAAAACATATACCTGTCGTTCACACATATACCGGGTATCTCAAGACTGCTACCGAAAACGAAGCCGGGTGGTAGTTTTAGTGGCTACAAACACAATGCAATTAAAAATTTCACCTAGAAACGCGACAATTTTTTTTTATGATTTTTTAAATATCGTCATTTTTGGGTGGTAAATCCATAGTTTTTGCTAAAATAATAATTTAAACTCTTTTATACCTTAGAGTATTTATAAATAAAAGGGTATATACTATTATTTTAGGAAAAAAATGTATTTACCACTCAAATATGGCCATAGGAAAAAAATAACAAAAAAAAATTGTCGCTTTTTTTTGCAAATTTTTCTGTTGCATTGTGTCTGAAGTCGCTTAAACTACCACCCGGCTTCGTTTTCGGTAGCAGTCTTGATATACCCTGTATTTGTTTCCGTGCGGGAATCGAACCCGCGGCCTCTGGTTTCACAGCAGGTGTCTAACCAACTGAGCCACGGGAGTGTCAACATTTATTATAATTTTAAAATAGTACAGAAAAAATAAATTAAAATTAACTTATATGAACTGTATAGCTAATGATAACAAGCACAAAAAAAAAGTTATAGCAAACATTAATAACCATATAAATACTTTTTTAATGATAATAAAGACTCATGGTAAATATCAAGATTATTTTAAAATTAATAAGCTGTTAAATATCTGCTTCGTGATTTTTGACGTGTCTGAATAATGTGGGGGACTCATACTAACGGTATTTTAAAACTGCTTTAAATTCTTATGAATAAGGGGTAAATAAATAGATGCTTACCAATTAGGAGACCAGTGGGTCCGTTAATGTTGTCAGTCCATCCAGGGATCGGCTCTTGCCATATGGGAATCACTAAAATGACCACAAATTACTTTAGCTTGCAAAGTTAATAAATTAAGAAAACAATTTATTGAATAATGTTTTCTTCCGATTTATTAGAATGTTACACATTGAAATAAAACTATTTTGTAGCGATTTAATAGCCAGAGTAACTACTGGACAGTAACTACTGGACATATTGAGACTTAACATCTTATGTCTCAGGATGGCGAGCGCAGTGGAATGCCAATATTGTTTTGTAATTCAGGGTGTTGTTTGGTTTTGCTACTGTTCATGAGCGGTCGTATCGCTTACCACCAAGCAACCGGCATGTCGTCTCGCCATTCAATGACATCGCCTCACACAGAATTTTAAACAAAAAATATATGCTATTGCTGTGTGGGGCAATTAGCAATAGCAGAAATATGTAGCATGCCAAGGCTTCAAAAATAACAAGGTTGTGATGCTAATTTGAAATAGCAGTAATTCCTATTACTACCAGAAGTTGGTAACAAGAACCCTTAGTAACTTACCTATGGAAGGTCTGAGGACCATAGCGGGGATATGTTCCATAGCTTCTACGACTAGCGCCTCGCCCAGCGCCTTTGTGTAAGCGTACGAGTTGGGAAGCTTGTTAAGGATCCTGGAGATAGAGGTAAAGAAGACAGCATTATTTTATTTATTTTATTATATTTGGGAAGCTTACAGCTAATTTTACATTTTAACAATATCTTAAATATCTAGATGCCAATTAGAAGCTACCTACAGAATGAAAACATTAGAATTAACTATACCGGGTATCTCAAGACTGCTACCGAAAACGAAGCCGGGTGGTAGTTTTAGTGGCTACAAACACAATGCAATTAAAAATTTCGCATAGAAACGCGACATTTATTTTTTATGATTTTTTAAATATCGTCATTTTTGGGTGGTAAATCCTTAGTTTTTGCTAAAATAATAATTTAAAGTCTTTTATACCTTAGAGTATTTATAAATAAAAGGGTATACACTATTATTTTAAGAAAAAACGTATTTACCACCCAAATATGGCCATAGAAAAAAAATAACCAAAAAAAAATTGTCGCTTTTTATTGCCACTTTTTCTGTTGCATTGTGTCTGAAGTCGCTTAAACTACCACCCGGCTTCGTTTTCGGTAGCAGTCTTGATATACCCTGTATAACTAAACTTACAACAACTGTTTAGGCTCATTAGTTAGAATTTGACTAATATTACGAATGCTGCTATAAAATAGGTCTATTTGAGAAGTGTGAGTTTATTAAACAAGAGCATAACTCTTGGCAAATTACTATTAGGACGAAAATTACTGTGGCACCGTGGAACATATAGTAAATTGCTGGACCTTAGTTTTCTGGTAGGGATGTTGCAGAGAAGATCCGGTTAGAGAGTGAAAACTATGAAATTTTTTATTCGTATTGACAAAGGCTGCAAGAAAAATTGAAAAAAACAGTGCAGATAAATAACAAATAACACCCAGCAGTCACATACATAGTCCTGACCCCACACTAACATCGAGTCTTGCGTCGTGAATCATGAACTACGAGAGACTTTTCGACCTCACAAACATCCAGACGTGAACAAATATTTGTGGGCTGCACAAACATTTCTCCCGGTGCGGGGATCGAACCCGTGGCCTCTCGTTTCACAACCAGCGTCTCCAACTGCGCCACGGAGACTGTCAAACAGTCGTGGTGTGAAGAGGCATCTTAGCAGGCCGGCATCATCATCATTATCTCAGCCACAGGAAGTCCACTGCTGAACATAGGCCTCCTCCAAGGATCTCCACATCGACCTGTTGGAAGCGGCCTGCATCCAGCGACTTCCTGCAAACTTAGCCAAGTCGTCCGTCCACCTTGTAGGCGGGCGTCCGACATTTCGCTTGTCTGTACTTGGTCTCCACTACATTGACATAGGAGCCTACATGCCAATCGAAACTCTATGGACGACATTTGCGCTTACCATCAGGTGCAGTCACTATGTCGTGCCAGATTAAAGAAGAAGAATTATTGTGAGTGTTTAAAGAAAAGCCTGCTTACTTAGGAGTGAGAGCCTTGATAGTCTCATCGTCCATCCACTCGACAGCCTGTATGATCTGGTGAGGATCGGTGGGCGGCGGGTACGGCTTCTCTTCCAGGAGTTTCTCGTGCAGGTGGCAGTACGATGTTGACACGTGGATGAACAGCTGCAAACGGAGGTTATAACAGTTGAAGGTTAGAAAGCCTGGGTGTATATATTTGTACTGGGTGGTACTGGGCTATGGTACATGCACCTTAGAACTGTTCTACGGTACTGTATCAGCTAATAAGACGATTACCAAAAATTAAATCTAAATGAATTTTATTTATGTAATGATATAATCAATTATTTAGTAAATATAGAATAAGCACTATGTATTGACTTGTCTTAAGAACTATTTAATTGCCTACATGATCGATAAACCAATTTCATTTCATTTAAATATACGTCCGCAATCTGCAACCGAGAGTACGATTGAGATGGTTTAAGCCATATAGTCTACCACGCTGGCCTAGTGCGTTTGGCGTACTTTAGATACCATAGAATTTCTCATAAAGCGCTAAGGTATGCAGGTTTCCTAACAACGTTTTCCTTCACCATTTCAGTGCGTGGTGATTGACTATCAATACACACGTGACTCCGAAATAAACAACAACTTTAAATCTTGGGCTGTAACGAGGTTTACAATTATGTCCTTCAAAAAGGACGGTTGGACACAATGAAATGACTCAAATGACTACGAGCTCAAAAAGCTCTGGGCGCTAGGAGAATATACAAAGCAATGAAATCTACACAGACACGTGTATATCTGTGTGTTCCACTAAATACAATCAAAATAATTATAATTACCTTCAATTTCTTGCACTCTTTAGCTAACTCAACCATGAGTTTTGTTCCTCTGACGTTCAGTAATACCGCTTTCTTCAATTCTTCATCAAATCTGAAATTAGAATCATCGAAAATATTATAAAGTTGACAAATACTATAATGCCAGGTGGTGAATGCACATAGAATCTCACATACATACATAAACTCACGCTTTTTTCCCTGAAGGGGTAGGCAGAGGTGCCAGGACACCCACATTTCGCCTTGTATGTTCCGTCCCATGATAATGAATAGAAAAATCCAATATCACTTTGCCGGACTCGGGATTCGAAGCCGAGACCCCAGCTTTGGAATCTTACCGTAGTACAACTACGCCACCGAGGCAGTAGGTGTCGAGTGATGTACATCTCAGTTGACAATATTATGCCGGCTTGGGGCACACTTTATCGACTTATCAGTGTGGCTAGTTCGTCAAATATATATGAAACAGAATTTATTTTAGGTTACTAAGGTTGGAAAACTTTTTCATTAGAATTGACACTTGGACATTTTTATAGCAATAAATGGCGAGACGAGCATGCCGTTGGCCTGATGGTAAGCGATGCGACCGCTCATGAACAGTAGCAAAACCAAACATCTTGAATTCCAAACCAATGCTTGTCATTTCACTGCGCTAGCCATTTTGAGACATAAGATGTTAAGTCTCAATATGACCAGTAGTTACTCTAGATATGAGAGACTTACCACCATATTTTCTTTCTTTTTAGTTCCAAATCCAGCAAATTTGGCTGAGGAGTATATATGTGTACAGCAGTAGGTACGTAGATTTTCTAAATTCCAGATTCGAACCTGTCGTTTCACGCTCCATAGTTAGTTTCCAACCAACCGGAAGGCACATTTTGAAATGACAAGTTTGGTAAAATTTTGGTTTTAATTAATTTTTGTGCGCATATAACGAGCCCTTTAGATGATAATGAATTCTGACCCAGTTACTTACATCACCTTGATGTAACCTTTTTAAAATTTGAATAAGTGTAGAAATGTTTTCAAATCATTTTATTTTACATGTCGACGCAGGAAAGCGATTTTGTCTTATCTCTAAAAATGCGTCTATGCGTTTTATACATTATTTAATTCAGAAAAAAT
The DNA here is from genome assembly GCA_009982885.2 of Hyles vespertilio. NCBI lineage: Eukaryota > Metazoa > Arthropoda > Insecta > Lepidoptera > Sphingidae > Hyles > Hyles vespertilio. Next base: position 9,185,479 of record CM042832.1, read on the forward strand.
ACCGCATTGAATTTCCTCGTGAAAACATAAGGTTTTATTTTTAAAAGTTATTACTAAAAAAATGGTATTCCTAAGTCTTCTAGTTTAGAGGTTATTCATTTTTTAATTTTTGTTTTTTTGGTTCTGATGTTAAATTGCATTGTTCAAGTTACCACAAGATTGCTTTCTGCCGTCGATATAGAGTACTAAACTTGTATAGCAAATGAGAAGCCGCCTGAATAGGTACCACCGCAAAGTTCATTTTATTGTTTCAAAGCGTGGGGTGCTTACAACAATTACTTATCCTTAGGCACCCTAGCTTTTTAACAATAAAATGAATGTATTGCGGTCCATTTTCTAATCTTAACCTCATTATTAGTTATTTTTACTTTTTTAGTCGGTTTATTTATTAAATTGGTGATACCCTTAACATGGGTCAGGTCAAAAGCATCCTGAACCGACGAGAATGCATCAAAAGGTTAATGAAAGTGGATGAAGGGAAAGTTATATGTCAGGATCGAGCAAAGTGGCGTTCTATAGACTCTGCTTATCCCTATGAGATACAGGCGTGACGATTATGTATGCATTTATTAAAGCGTGTATTTTTTTTATAACTATATATTATTTAGTCAATCTTTATCTACAATGCCTTTTTAACATTTTCTATATATTATTACAACAGCAACAAAAATATCTCACCTGATAGTCGCAGCAGCGTGTATGATAAAGTCAACATCGTTTATGATTCGTTCCCTGTCTGCTTCGCTGAGCGCTAGTCCTGGCTCCCCCACGTCTCCGCCAGCAATGGACACCTTCGATAGCAAAGGCTCAACTCCGCCGCGCATGGTACGGACCATCTCGAACAACTGGGGATCAAAAAGAATACATGACAATCTCCGTGAAATGAAATGAAAATATTTATTGAATATTAAAGTCATACGTTATTTAGATTCAGTCACTTTTTTCCACTACCACCCGGTTCACAAGGCTGTTTTCGCCAGAGAAGAACGGGCAAGAAACTCTAGCAAACTCGTGAAATAAGAGACTACTGCCGTCCCCACACTAATGTTCTGTACAATATTTATAAATAAAAATAAATAAATAACACCCAACAGTCCCATACATGGTACTGACCCCACACTTAGATCGAGTCTTGTCTTGTATCAGGAACTACAAGAGATTTTTCGGTCTCACAAACACCCAGACCCGAGAGAAATATTTATGAGCCGCACAAACATTTCGTTCGGTGCGGGGATCGAACCCACGGCTTCTCGTTTACAGGCGGCGTCTAACCAACTCCACCACGGAGGCTGTTTTTGATTGATTTGCCATTAATCAGTATAACAAACTTCCGATTCATCTACATAATTAGTTTTCAGGTCAAAATACTAAAAAACTACGTTATTGATGACCAACGTAAGCCGGGATGTAATGAAATATACATGATTATTTACTGCGGATAATTTACATTCTAAAATACACCTATTTATTATGCCTAGTAGACTATCAGCTCATATTTCCCAGTGGTGCAGGGCACGGGCTTACTCTACCATCTAGAGACGATTAGAATTGGTTAGGCGATATAGTACACACATTTTATTAAATAAGGATTATTATTATCTTATAAGGTTGTTATTATGATCTTGATATATTGAACATATTTCCCGTTTTTACAAACGCTTCATGCATCGTTTGTAATGTAGCAACATAGCGTTAGTGAATGTGTCAATCTCTTTCGAAATGGAACCGGACGCCATGTTGGATGGGTGAGAGAGACAGCAATACTTTAACTTGCGATACGAGAGGGATGGATATAGTAACTGACCTACCTATATTTGTTGCGGTATGGGCGAGTTTTGAAATAATGTGGTAAATGTAATAATCCTAATTTATATCCATATACGTCCCACTGTGGGCACGGGCCTCCTCTACAATCGAGAGTGCGAATGAGAGAGGTTAGGCCATAATTCACGACGCAAACTTTGCATACTATAGAAAATATGAGACAACCTCCGTGGCGCAGTTGGTAAGACGCTGGCTGAAACAAGAGGCTGCGGATTCGATTCCCGCACTGAGACTGATTTGTGTCATCTACAGGTATTTGTCTCGAGTCTGTATGTTTGTGAGACCGAAAAGTCTCTCGTATTTTCTAATACTACACAAGACTTTGTTGATCTTAATGTGGGGTCAGGACTATGTATGTGACTTGGGTGTATTATTACAAATCGCCATGGTATGCAGGTTTCCTCACGATGTTTTCCTTTACCTGTAGAATAGTAATTGACACCGAAAAGTCAGACATATGTAGATTCGAACCCACGACGTAAAGACAATGTCCAATCAATAAATGAACCAGATTGCTATTATGTAACAATTAAGTGGTTTCCTGAAGGTCATGTGTTGTGAAATAATGGTTATAAAATGTTATAGTATTGTTTAAAAGTCGATTCTCACACCCTCCACTCACTCCTGCGTCGCAGGAGCAACAGCACGCATTGTAATGACACCGAGCATTGAAGCGAGCCGAGTCTCCGGAAATGTATAACTTGTCTTTAACACGCAACGAAATTAATCAGAAAGTTTAATTAATGAAAGTTGAAAATATAAGTGGAATGGTAAGCGATTAGACCGTTCCTGGACAGTAAAACCAAACACTAAGAATTACAAAGCAATGCTTGGCATTCCACTGCGCTCGCCATCCTGAGACATAAGATGTTAAGTCTCAATATTTCCTGTTACTCTGGCTACAATGTCTTTCAAACCGTTACACAGTGCATTTCTACTATTTGTCGGGAGAAATAGACATGATAGTACCTACCCAGGCGGCCTCTCACATATGAGATACCTACCACCAGAATGTCTATGTATCAAAATCACTACATAGTATAAAACAAAGTCGCTTTCTCTGTCCCTATGTATGCTTAAATCTTTAAAACTTCGCAACGGATTTTGATGCGGTTTTTTTTTTACAGATAGAGTGATTCAAGAGGAAGGTTTATGTGTATAATACGTGCATATTATTGTAGAGAAATCTATATGCACCCGGGTGAAGCTGGGCCGGGTCGCTAGTGTACATATAAGGATAAAATTAAAACGTACTGACCCATAGTTATTCGTGTATAAGATGAAGTAAGTCTCGTGTTGTAAGATGGTAGTCACACAATTATGAAACCAGCCTTGACCCGCTCGCGCGGAACTCAAGTTAGTTAATTTTAACCGCGGTTTTAACTCGTTGTCAACGGAGCTAAGTTAGAAGTCTTAGGGCTTTAGGCCGTTCTCTATATCCTATCTATCTTTAATGAGGGGTTAAAATAGCTACCATAACTGTCGGTACAATTCTACGCTTCATTAAACAAAAATAGACATAAGTATATATTTATCTTATCTAGATATACATACAAATTAAATAATGTATGACATTGTATGGATTATTTATATATTTTCATTTCATTTTACTTATCTATTCCCGAATGATGATAGAGAATTAACAACCGTTCTCTATAATCTATCTATCTTTAACAAGAGATTTAATAAGATATTTCGATGCAATTTATGTGGGAGTGAACTGTAAATTTATGTCACTGTGTATATATTTATAGATAGCTAAATCAGATAAATTCATACGTTTATTATTGTTTAATGAAGCGTTGAATTGTACCGATTAACCGCCGTTGTCAATAAACAACCCCAATCCAAAATTTGCTGTTTGACGTTGACGTAAGCGGCTTGGCCTTACATAAGATCTGAATTTTTTTGCCAGTCATGTATTTTTCTGGTGGGATTAAAATGTATCATAAATAAGGATGATAGAGAGAGATACGACGACGATGAAGAGAGGAGACGATAAATCGACGATAGATAGGCTGAAGATCGAGCCCAGTGGCGTGCCATAGGAGAGGCCTATGCAGTGGACGCGAATAGGCGGACGATGATGATGATAAAAAAGATATGTATTTAGAAAACAAATTGTAGAAGCCTTATTGGTGCGCCTAAACACGAAAAGCGATTGTATATTGAATTTGTAATTGTTCCTACTGTACCTATGTGAATTACATTAATTAATTTTAGTTAGACGTGGACACGTGATAAAAAAAAATGACTGAATCTAAACGATGTTGAACATTTTAATGGATTCAATAAATTATTTTCATTTCATTTCATTTCATTTCACGTAATGGAGTGTACTCTACCTTATTATTAAGATATTTTTTACTTGCAATCCATCTGTACACTTGTTTGTTTTATCCATAAATAAAATAAAAATAAAATGATGAATAAGGATGACAATTTCAGTAAATATAGAAATAAATATTAATACTAATAAGTAAGCACTTACTTCGCCGTTGAATATCTCTTCCAATCTTTGTTTGGGGTTCTTTCCCTTCTTCGGCCGCACCAGCAGGATAATGTGACCGATGTCCGGACATTTTCTGTCAAAAACAATACAATTTTGAACTTATACTTCCATGAAACCTTTGGAAAAAGTATCAAAATTAATTTTTAACGAAGCGCGCGCATTGACATCTAAAAAAGCGACATAAAGTACCAGGGAGGCATAAAGTTGGAGGAGATAATTTTGTTTTAAGATAACTTTCCATTGGTGATATGAATAAATACACCCAACAGTCATATACATAGTTCTGACACCACACTAAGATCGTATCCTGTGTCGTGTATCAGGAACTACGAGAGACTTCGGTCTAACAAACACCCAAATTCAGTCTATCATCACTGATCACACACTAAAATAGTGAAGGAAAACATCGTGAGGAATCCTGCATACCATAGCGATTTATAATAATTTCTATGGTATGTAAAGCCCGTCATCCCGTATTAGGCCAGCGTGGTGGACTATATGGCCTAACCACTATCAATGGTACTCTCGATTTTAGAGGAGGCCTGTGCCCTGCAGTGGAACGTATATGGGCTGATACAGAATCCATTAAGACGTTCTACATCAATTACATTCAGTCATTTATCTACCACCCGGTTCGGAAAGCAGTTTTCGGTAGAGAAGAACGGGCAAGAAACTCTAGTGTTGCTCTTTTCAAAACCAGTTTACAATTTGGTGATTATTCCAAAAGTTACACGTGGTTCAAATCAGATAGTTCATTAATAATTTGTCATAACATTTAAATATACGAAGATGTTTACGTTATATTTAATATGGCTGAGTGAAGGAAAGTCGAACGAACGAAGAATCAGTAAATGACAAAACAAACATTCAATTCGTATCAGTAGTTCCTGGGTTTAGAGGTAACAAATTCTTCAGATATATTAAGTATAGATATTATAAGCTGAACCAACCTGAGTAGTTTCTCCACCAGCACTTTCCCCATGAACCCTGTGCCTCCAGTGATGAGCACGGTTCTGTTGGTGAAGGTCTCCGCTATCCTGTCTGGCATCGCGTCCACTTCGCCTGCTGAATAACCCTCGCACGACATACTGGAACTCCTGGGGATATTATTAAATATTTTTATTTGACTGCCTCGGTGGCGTAGTTGTACTAGGGTACGGTTACAAAGCTGAGGTCCCGGTTTCGAATCCCGGGTTGGGCAAAGTGATATTGGATTTTTCTATTCATTATCAGCCTAGAGTCAGGAATTTGTGCCCGATATGTCGATAGGCTCGCCACCTATCACATTGTGCGACGGAACATACAAGGCAAAATGTGTGTGTCCTGGCACCTCTGCCTACACAGAAGGGGGAGGGGGGGGGGGGTTCTTTTTCCCAGAAGGAAAAAGGCGTGAGTTTATGTATGTATGTATCTTTTAGTTGTCTGTTACCAGTTTTGTGGACCTACCTGGGTAAGTACCATCGCAATGTCTATTTCTCCCGTCAAACAGCAGTAAATGCACTGTTGTGTTTCGGATTGAAGGACATCGTAGCCAGAATAACTACTGGGCATATTGAGACTGATGAAGATTGAGAGAAAAGGCGAGACGAGCATGCCGTTCGCCTGATGGTAAGCGATACGACGGCTCATAAATAGTAATTCCACTGCGCTCGCCATCCTGAGACATTAGATGTTAAGTCTCAATATGTCCAGTAGTTGCTCTGGGTACAATGTCCTTCTAACCGAAACACAACAGCATTTACACTGCTGTATGGCGGGAGATATAGATATTGTAATACAGTTAAAATTAGGGGTTCACTAGCCCAGTCCTAAAACGGTGAAGGAAAACAGTTGCTGTGGATACAATGTCCTTCAAACTGGATCAGAACAGTGCATTTACACTGCTGTTTGGCGGGTGAAAAAGATATTGCGGTGGTACCTACCCAGGCGGCCTCTCGTATGAGAAACCTATCACCAGTTGTAGAGCTTTGCTATATCGTCAATATTACAAAAACGGTCCCGCCCTCAAACCCGTCCTTTCAAACCCTGTAAACTAGGATCATTACCAATCGTGCTAGGCTTTCCAGCGTAGCCCCTATTACACTATATAAATATATTTTCATAACGAAATTATGTAATAAAACGCAATTACACTAGGGTAGCAAACATTTCCACATTGTGTGAATTAGTAAAGAAACTTTTTTGCCTACCACATAGCAGCGCCACCGTGGATTTTTTTTTCTGAGATATTAATTTTATGAAATCCACACCTATTAAAGGACCACAATTATTAAAGGAACATAACATACAAAATCTGAAATAACCGATTGCTACTCATTTGAAGCCACATAAAGACACATGAAGAAATTTTGCAAAAACAAGTATGATTTAAAAAGGGATTAGTCAGAAAATATTGTAGATGAGGCAGTTGAGGATGAAAATACAAAAAATAATTTAGCTTTGTATTTTTGTTTTTTATTATGTTTTGATCAATATTATAATAAATCAATGTATGAGTGTTCTCGTAAGTAATAAAAGTAGGTGATTGCTTTAATTAAATAATAAAAACTGCCTATTTTTACTTTACCTACTGTTTTCTCCTGTTTTTTTTTTATGGATGAACTGCCGTTTTTTAGTATCTTGGGGTTGGCAACTCTGCTCACATATGAGAGAACACCAGAAAATAACATAATTGTGACCGATGTATCCAATAATAACAGCTGCCGAATCGATACCAAAGAGCATTGAACATTCGTTAAATATTCAACGACCTACCAAGACGTAATTATTAGGAGTATGACGTCATTTCATTACGTCACTAGTTTTTGCATACAACGGCCTCGACCTTTCCGTATGAAGTTGTCTATTGTAGGCGCATAAAAGATGATTATGTAACTTGTTATTTTACTCGGGAAATAAGTTTGTATTTTTCCCTAATAGTTAAATGTGGCGTGTCCTTGGGCTTGTCAATTCAATTTATTGACATAATTATTTAGATATTAGAATTATTATTGGTGTAAGTTTAGCTATATTATTTCTCTTTATTTTGTTTTTATACTTTGTTCTGTTTGTTTCCATTACTTGAAAAGAATAAAATTAAAAAAAAATCTGTTGTCTATTAGCCATAATGGTAAATTTTATTTATTTATTAATCTAATAATAGTTTATTAAATTAACGCGAATGTTAGTCATTGAAATAAAACTATACTGTGGCTCTCGTAAATAGGACAAACTAAAAGAAGCATAGGGACCCGCGTTAAAGAACATATAGCTAAGATAGCGAGAGACTACGATAGCGAGTGGTTAGGCCATATAGTCCTCCACGCTGGCCTGGTGCGGATTGGCTGACTTTGCATACCACAGAAACTCTTATAAATCGCTATAGTATGCAGGCTTCCTCACGACGTTTTCCTTCACCGTTTTAGGACTGGGCTAGGGAACCCCTAATTTTAACTTTATAACAATATCTATTTGTCCCGCCAAACAATAGTGTAAATGTACTGTTGTGTTTCGGATTGAAGGACATTGCAGCATTTAATTTACTTAAACATAAAGAAATAGAAATTATATAAATAAATATCACCCCAAAGTAACATACATAGTCCTGACCCCATACTAAGATCGAGTCTTATGTCGTGTTATAAACAAGAGACTTTTCGGTCTCACACTCTTTCTCCCGCCAAACAGCATTGTAAATGCACTGTTGTGTTTCGGATTGAAGGACATTGTAGCCAGAGTAACTACTGGACATATTGAGACTTAACATCTGACGTCTCAGGATGGCGAGCGCAGTGGAGTACCAAGCATTGCTTTATAATTCAATGTGTTTGGTTGTTACTGTTCAAGAGCGGTCGTATCGCTTACCATCAGCCGAACGGCTTGCTCGTCTCGCCATTCATTGCAATTTATTCATTACCAGAGTCAGGAATTTGTGCCCGATATGGCGATAGGCCCCTATCACATCGTGGGACGGAACATACATGGCGAAATGTGAGTGTCCTGGCACCTCTGCCTACCCCTTCTGGGAAAAGGCGTGAGTTTATGTACATTCATGGAGACTCTCTGAGTCCAATGCTCATCATTTACAATGCTATTGATCCTGGCTTACAGGAGTTTTTTTATTATTATTTAAACACTAAAATAATAATACAATGTGTGTTGTATTCCACCACATAAACTTAGTTGCTTGTGCTGGTGCTCACATTCACTTAAAATAAGTTATAAATAAATAACTATTAATACATCTTCGTGAATATAACATCAATTCGGCGACAATATATAACTAATATAATTACGTTAATTTAACTAAATGTGTGGGTAATTTTCAAATTTATGTTTGCAATTTGGTATTAAGCTAATGTAAGCAGTTGCGTTGTTTTACCCGTTTGTCGTTTACACCTGGGTTGGACTTGGTGTTACATTGGTGGGAGGAGGAGGAGGTGTGAGGGCGGGACAGTATCCAAACCTATAACTTAGATGACCTAAATACAGATTGCAATACAAACTTTCTCTCGGCCCTGTATTGTGCGGCGTTGGCAAACTCATTGCAACATCAGAGCAAATATTACATATTGCCAAGTACCGTAACTAGGACATCGGTGACGAGTCAGTTTTATGTCATGTAATATTGAAGCAATCCTAGATATGTTTTTGATAGCCTCCGTGGTAAGACCCCGCCTGTGAAATGTGAGGCTGCGGGTTCGATCCCCGCACCGAGAGAAATGTTTGTGCGTACAAATATTTCTTCCGGGTCTGGGTGTTTGTTAGAGCAAAAAGTCTCTCGTAGTTCCTGATACATGACACAAGACTCGATCTCAGTGTGGGGTCCGGACTATGTATGTGACTTGTGGGTGTTATTTCCCAGTTTTCCCGAATCCCGGGTCGTAAAAGTGATATTGGATTTTTCTATTCATTATCAGCCCGGAATCAGGGATTTTGCTCGATATGGCGATAGGCTCGTCCGCTATCACATCGTGGGACAGAACATACATGACGAAATTTGTCCTGGAACCTCTGCCTACCCCTTCTGGGATAAAAGGCGTGCGTTTATGTATGAAAGTATTTACACCCTGACCTGATAATAGTAAAAACTTATATAAGTTGCCCGACCCGAGATTCGAACCCGAGACTCCACCGTTGTAATCGTAGGACAATTACAAGACCAATAACATCTAAGATAACATGTTCATAAATCTATGAACTTTGCCTTCGCCTCAGTACCCGAGAAAACCGGTTTGATGTGACGTTTTGTGACTGCAAATTAAATTGCCATAAAAAACACGACAATCATAGGATACTTGGTAATGTAGCGATGCTCTTTTGTTACGTCAAATTAAATTCATATTAAACTAGCAGCCCGGCCCAGCTTCGTCCGAGTACAAATTGATTTCTGTACAATAATATGTACGTATTATACATACAAACCACTCTATCTATTAAGAAAAACGCATCAAAATCCGTTGCGTGGTTTTAAAGATTTAAGCATACAAAGGGACATAGGGACAGAGAAAGCGACTTTGTTTTATAGTATGTAGTGACTAGTAATTGGCTTCAGACGTATGTATGTAACGGAATCTTGGAAGTCGATTTTTAAGCACTTCGAAACGCCGGATTGACTCGAAATTTTGCATACTTATCCAGGACCGATGACAATACAATAAAACAAAATGAATAAAAAAAGTGGTTAATTTGCACGCCGCTGTCTTCCTCTGAAAATACAGCCGTAGATAGATGTTTTTAGTGCAAGCAATTAAATTATGTTAAAAAAGAAACTAAAAAGGACGCTTTTATAAACGTTCCAACTAAAAAGTAAAAAATAATTGATAATAAGTTGAAGATTAGAAAATGTAATAAAATACATACATTTTATTGTTTTTAACTATAATTTAAATTTATAGAGGAAATATTTGATTGTTTGTAGGTTTTGAATATGCTCTGAATGAGCCTGGGGGCTTAGTCTATACTTCGACTTGGAATGTTCGGACGTTGATCGTCAACATAATATAAGATAAAAGTTTTCCCCTTCAAAAAATCAATACTATTCCATATTACACTTATCATTCTTTTTTTCTTTTTTTTTTTAAACTGGCCCGGTTAAGCTCACAAAAAAATTCATAAAAAAAAAAACAAAAAAATTCACAAAAAATTCGCTTTCACTTTTTTTGCAAAATTCACTTCGAACTTAGTCTAAGATTACGACGTACGATACAGCAATCGTTTTGTAAACTATTTAGGCATATTTGTAGAGTTTTACGTACAATTTTCGAATATTCGTCGTCGTGTTAGAATACAAAGTAAATACCCTGTTAGTAAAACGGATCAGACGCGACTGCCAATATGTTCATGATGGTCACGGGTTCGAATCTCAAGTCACACCTCTGTCTTTTCGGAGTCATGAGTGTATTGATTGTCAATCTCCACGCATTATAACGGTGAAGGAAAACATCGTGAGGAAACCTGCATACCGATTTATAAGAATTTCTATGGTATGTAAAGTCCGCCAACCCGCAATAGACCAACGTGGTTTACTATATATTTTTTTTATTGCTTTGAATGGCGAGACGAGCATGCCGTTCGCCTGATGGTAAGCGATGCGACCGCTCATGAACAGTAGCAAAACCAAACAACACCTTGAATTACAAAGCAATGCTTGGCATTCCACTGCGCTCGCCATCCTGAGACATAAGATGTTAAGCGTCAATATGTCCAGTAGTTACTCTGGCTACAATATCCTTCAATCCGAAACACAACAGTGCATTTAAACTGCTGTTTGACGGGAGAAATAGACATTGCGGTGGTACCCACCCAGACAGCCTCTCACATATCAGAGACCTACCACCAGTATACTATATGGCTTAACCACTCTCAATCGTACTCTCGATTGTAGAGGAGGCCCGTGCCCTGCAGTGGGACGTATATGGGCTGATACAATACAGTACAACAAAACATTTTAGCATTTTCTAGCTAAGTTACGTCAAAATAACACTGAATAACGTAAAGTCAATATTTGTGTAGTCTATTATATGTTTGGCAACGAAATATTATTTGCTCAAACAAATGTTATGTGAACATTACAAGTGATACTTGAGACATCGAATTATATTTTATTAGTTTCTATACTATTATGCAATTCTTAACATGCCACAGCCTGAGACATAAGACATACATACATACATACATAAACTCACGCCTTTTTCCTAGAAGGAGTAGGCAGAGGTGCCAGGGCACCCACATTTCGCCTTGGATGTTCCGTCCCACGATGTGATAGGTGGCGAGCCTATCGCCATATTGGGCACAAATTCCTGACTCAGGGGCCCCACTATATAAATCCGAAATTCGAATCTACGTGACGTTTTCGTTTCGAAACCTACTCTGTAACACGAAATTCGAATCTTCGGATCGAAGAATGAATGATTCGAATATATCGGCAATCCAAACATTTACAGAGTAGGTACATTCGTATCGTCACAAACTTCGTTCGTCCGAAGTTACGAACTTCGTTTCGGATGAATATAGTAGAGCCCCAGATGGCCTCTCACATATGGGAACTACCAGTACTACTCTGATTTAAACAACTTGTAACTTTTGTAGTAATCACCAAATTGTAAACTGGTTATGAAAAGAGCAACACTAGAGTTTCTTGCCCGTTCTTCTGTAGTGTGATGAAAATGATGTACCACATCTTAATGGATTCATTAAATTTCATTTTGTTTCAGTAATCTGCATCAAGGCAAAGAGAATCACAAAAACTATCCTATTTTAAGCTTAACATTTAAAATTACAACCGTGAAAAATATTCAAAACTATGCAACTTTTTTAACTGTATACCATCATGATTATATTTTAAAATCTTCATTATTAAAACACTTAATTTTACAGCTGTTCATTTTGTTTTTTGTTGAATGGTACAAGTTTTCTCCTTTCACTATATGACAGCCTCCGTGGCGCAGTTGGTTAGACGCCTCCTGTGAAACGAGAGGCCGCGGGTTCGATCCCCGCACCGAGAGAAATGTTTGTGCCTACAAATTTCTTTCGGGTCTGGGTGTTTGTGAAACGGAAAAGTCTGTAGTTTCTGTAGTTTCTGATACACGACACAAGACTCGATCTTAGTGTGAGGTCTGTATGTATGTGACTGTTTGGTGTTACTATTATTACTGTCATGCCGACAAAATTCATTCTAAATGCCAACGCAGACCAACTCAGAAAGTTTGTATGTTTGTTACTTCTTCACGCTCAAACCGCTGGACCAATTTTGATGAAATTTGGTGTGAAAGTAGCTTACACCTTAGATTAACACATAGGGTACTTTTATCCCATAAAAGTGTAGATTTCCCGTGGGATGTATAAGAAATTGAAATATATTCGGTACACTTTCAAACTCTGAGTTATGGGAAGGAATATTTAAAATACGGCTGTAACATTGAGTACATACATATGTACATACATAAACTCACGCCTTTCTCCCAGAAAGGGTAGGCAGAGGTGCCAGGACACCCAACATTTCGCCGTGTATGTTCCGCCCCACAATGTGATAGGTGGCGACCCATATATCGCCATACCGGGCTCAAATTAGAATAAAAAAATCCAATATGACTTTGCCCAACCCGGAATTTGAACCCGAGAACTCGGCTTGAGTCTGAATATTTTAAACAGTCATTATCTGAAATAGTTCCTAGGTTTCTAAAATGGACGGGCATCTAGAAGTATATACAGTATACACCCAGGCGAAGTCGAGCCGGATCCCTAGTAATTTTATAAAATAATACAACATAATAATATTAATCTTATGATCTAGCCGTAATAGACACAAAAATGAGACTTTTTGCTTACATTACGTAGAAAAAGATTCATAATGACGTGCATATGAAACACGTAATATACCCATATTTTGTTGGTAATAACACGTTTTTTGTTGAAATTTACTTATACCGGTAGCAATGTGATATTAATTGAAGGTACAGAGTATTACGTTGGTTCCTACAACAATATTATATAGCCAAACGAGAGGCCGCGGGTTCGATCCCCGTACAAGGACAAATATTTGTGTGAACCACAGGTATTTGTTTCGGGTCTGGGTGTCTGTGAGACCCAAAAGTCTCTCGTAGTTCCTGATACACGACACAAGAATCGATCTTAGTTTGGGGTTAGGACTATGTATGTGACTGTTGGGTGTATAGGATCGAACCCGCGGCGTCATGTTTACAAGCGGCGTCTAATATTTGCGCCACAGAGGCTGTCAATTTTATATGAATTCATTGTCTTTTAATTTGTGTATGCAATTTTCCATTCATTGTGGAGATCATTGGGGGAGGCCTATGTTCAGCAGTGGACTTCCTGTGGCTGAGATGATGATGATGATGATGATGCAATTTTCCAAAGAATGGTTGTCTGGAGGAGATCGCTACAAGCTATAAGACCGCTATTTTTAATACCATTTATTTATTTGTTTTTGGGTTGTGATTTTATTTCTGTATCAGTTTACAATAGGTAGGTAAACTGGTGGTAGGTCTCTCATATGTGAGAGGCTGCCTGGGTACCACCGCAATGTCTATTTCTCCCGTCAAACAGCAGTTTAAATGCACTGTTGTTGTGTTTCGCATTGAAGGACATTGTAGCCAGAGTAACTACTGGACTAAAATGCAATAAAAGACACTTCAATAAAAATAATAAAAAAAACAATAAAGAATATTGTATTGTATTGTTTCCTCTCAATATTTTCATTCAACTTTGAAATGCGTGGTAATAGACTGAATTCACGCTCATTATGAATAGTTAAAGTGCGTGGTGGCCTGTTGGTAAACGGACTAGACGCGACTGCCAACATGTTCACGGTGGTCGCGGGTTCGAATCTCACCTCTGACTTTTCGGAGTCATGTGTGTATTGATAGTAAATCACCACGCACTAAAACGGTGAAGGAAAACATCGTGAGGAAACCTGCATACCATAGCGATTCATAAGAATTTCTATGGTATGTAAGTCCGCCAACCCGCACTAGGCCAGCGTGGTGGACTATATGGCCTAACCACTCTCAATCGTATTCTCGATTGTAGAGTAGGCCCGTGCCCTGCAGTGGGACGTATATGGGCTGATACAGATGAAGAGTTAAAAATATAATTTGCAAAATGCAGAATATACTTTAATATAATGAGATACGAAATCATATTAATATATAATGTAATAAAAGGAACGTAAACATTGTCCATACCAAAAAAAACTATTGAAAACCCGACATCCATATTTGTGAACAAAAAACTTAATGCACAGATACAAAGTCTGCTTATTCAAGGAAATGAATTAATACTTAGCAGCTTATAAAATACATAATATTTTATTATTTAATATAGCTAACTCATTTCGAGGTCACTTTATAAATGCACTAACGACAAGTCCCAGCTTCGCTTGAGGCTGTTTTTTAATACGCTTTTATTTACTTCGCCTGTATGTATGTATACCGGGTATCTCAAGACTGCTACCGAAAACGAAGCCGGGTGGTAGTTTTAGTGGCTACAAACACAATGCAACTAAAAATTTCGCCTAGAAACGCGACAATTTTTTTTTATGATTTTTTGAATATTGTCATTTTTGGGTGGTAAATCCATAGTTTTTGCTAAAATAATAATTTAAACTCTTTTATACCTTAGAGTATTTATAAATAAAAGGGTATATACTATTATTTTAGGAAAAAATGTATTTACCACCCAAATATGGCCATAGGAAAAAAATAACAAAAAAAAAATTGACGCTTTTTTTTGCAACTTTTTCTGTTGCATTGTGTCTGAAGTCGCTTAAACTACCACCCGGCTTCGTTTTCGGTAGCAGTCTTGATATACCCTGTATATGTAACGGAATCTTTAAAGTCGACTTTCGAGCACTTCATAACGTAGGATTGAATCGAAATTTGATGATGAAATGTAAAAAAACACGCATTTTTAAAAGATCCAACTAAAAAGTAAAAAATAATTGATAATGAGTTGAAGATTAGAAAATGGAGTAAAATACATACATTTTCTTGCTATACGATAAGTAATTGTTGTAAGCACCCCACGCTTTGTAACAATAAAATCAGAATGTATGTATTTCACTCCATTTTCTAATCTTAAACTCATTAGCAATTATTTTTTATTAGTTGGATCTTTTAAAAAAGCGTATTTTTTAGTTTTTTAAACTATTATTTAATTTTAATTTCACTCAAGATACATGTTAATTTTCTTACAAAATGGGACTGTATATTTATTATACACTAGCAGTCCGCCCGGCTGCGCCCGGGTGCAAATAACTTTTGAAAAAGGCGACCAAAATGTGGTATTCCGACTATCTATTTAGAATATCGGAGCAAAGAATCATTCAGATATCGATTTTGGAATCAATCAGACGACGAAAAACGTATAAAATTTCCTCGTATTTGCTAAATTTTTCACTACTGCGTCCTTCCTGTAGGTCATAGCGCGATGATATCTAGCCTATAGCATTCCTCGATAAATGAGCTATCCGACACAAAAATATTTTTTCAATTTGAACCACTAGTTCCTGAGATAAGAGGCAACAAACAAACTCTACAGCTTTATATATTAGTAAAGCTCTTGAATCACTCTATCTAATGACAGCCTCCATGGCGCATTTGGTTAGATGATGATTTTACGTGCACTTCAAAGTGACCTCCCTCTTAGCCAAGTTACTTGTGCTTCCAACCTATTCTCTTTCTACAATGGTTAACGCATAACCTAAGCGATGACGTCTGTACGTTGTACAACGCCATTGGCTAACTCACATACAAATGCTATTCAACGCAATTTGATTAGCGCAAACGAAATGTCATCGCTTACGTCAATTTCACGATTGTAGCAAGATAATATTTTTGAAAGAACTTCTAACTAAGCTAAGGGGCTAGCATATTAAATTTTAAAAACACCTGATTTATAGAGCTAATAATATATTGTGTTAAATATTAACAGTTTAAAAGCCCACTTTACTTTTTTGTGTCAAGTAAAATAGGTCTGTCTGTTACTCTGCCTCAAATAAAATTGGTCTCATCACTACATAGTATAAAACAAAGTCGCTTTTTCTGTCCCTATGTCCCTTTGTATGCTTAAATCTTTAAAACTACGCAACGGATTTTGATGCGGTTTTTTCAGTAGATAGAGTGATTCAAGAGGAAGGTTTATATGTATAATACGTACATATTATGGTACAGAAATCTATATGCACCCGGGCGAAGCTCGGCCGGGCCGCTAGTATCTTATAAGTTTTGCCATAGATAAATGTTTTTTTATTGCTTTGCATAGATAATTAGCAAAAGGTTTTAAGTGATATATTATTGTATGGATGTTCAATCTATTATATTTCAATAATAATAAGAAATTAATATCAATTATACTAAGTATAGAAAATATATTGTATATAGAGATTAAGTTCTATGTGCATTGACTTGTCATAAGAGCTCTTTCATTGCCTACATGACCAATAAACACATTTCATTTCAATATAATATTCCAAGATCTTATAGACACCATCCCTTATCTTGCTTGTCCTAAAAGCCCGCGGAATGTGGTTTTTCCCTACTAACATATAAAAGGTTATATAAATTGATAAAATAATAATTATTATTGTCATTTTTGAACGACTTTTAAATTGAATTTGAGCGACGACAAAACTTCGTAGTTAATATAGGTTATAACTGTTTATGAATGAGGTCAGTCGGTTATCCAACATAGGAGTCGAATACAGGACCTCACGGCTAACAACCGAAGCGATCCAAAAAGCCAACGATGTGTACAGTAACAGTATTTCATTTTTACTGAAAATATTCGCGAACTGAAGAACGCAATTTGAAATGTCACGCTCTAAATAATATTATGCAATGATTCTCCAACAATTTGGCGTATTTGGCAAGTATATAACCACTCTTAATGTGTACTAAAAATGGTTATTACTAATTTGTTCAAGTGGCGAGAAGATCATGCCGTTCGCCTGATGGTAAGCGATACGACCGCTCATGAACAGTAGCAAAACCATACACCATGAATTACAAATCAATGCTTGGTATTCCACTGCCCTCGCCATCCTGATACATAAGATGGTATGTCTCAATATGTCCAGTAGATGCTCTGGCTACAACGTCCTTCAAACCGCAACACAACAGTGTATTTACACTGGTGTTTGGCCTCTCACATATGAAAGATCGCCTGTGTATTTTCATGTATCACAAGTCGCTTTCAGCCTAACTCTTGAGGCAAAGGCCAGCTTATTTGGGTCAAAATGTATATCCTATATCTGCTCTTTTCTTCCCACTGCAGAGGGACAGAGAGGACAGAAAGGGATAAGGCTATGTAGTCCACCAAGCTGACCTAGTGCATGCGGCATAGTAATTCTTATTGCTATGGTATGCAGGTTTGGTTTCCTTACGATGTTTTCCTCCACTGTTACTAGTGCGTGTTAATTGTTATAAGTCTTAAAAATATATTTATATTATCTATTTTTACAAATAGGACAATATGATTATGGTTATTGAACATACGTATACAATATTATATTAGGTATCTACATGCATAAAAAAGATAAATAATGCAACCGGGGTTAGTCAAAACACATCTTACAAATTAAGAGTTTGGAATCTAGAAGAAAGAGAACGATTTATATTATACAAATGTATGAAAATTAAAAATACTACCGTAAACAGTGTGAATTGAAATTTATTTAAATAGAAATAAATACTTGTTTTTTTTTTCAATTCATGTGATTTTTTAACAAAAATGCTTGTAATGTAAAATAATAAATATTTCAATATGTGATATTTCATGTTCACCCTTGAACTTCAATCCATCTAAGAATAAATATGAATAAATATATCATAAGTATATCATTTTCAGGCTTGTCCCATTCACCCTTAAAATTAATAAATAATTTGTATTGTATTCAAATTATTTTGTGACATTTCACACTTGCATTGACCAGTTCTGTTCGTATTCAGTACGTTTCGATCAGTGAATATTTACACGCATAAATTGACCATTATTTCTATTCAGTGTGTCCCTATCCACCCCATATATAAAAATAACTTACTTGTCAAAGGTTTTACACAACACAACCACTCTGTAACACTGTTAGTTAGCGACTAACTGCGGTACGACCGTCGCAAACTCTTGCCCAACTGAACTTAACTTTTTTATTGTGCAACAAACTGGAACGCGAGTGAGTTTACTGATTAACTTACCGCGCGATTTTAATATTAATCTCATAATTTTTTTACTTTCTATTGCGATTTTAATTTTTTGTTAGGAGGTAATGGGTTACGGTACTTTACAAGGCGTAATTTGGAGCGAAGTGGTCGCGAGTTCGATTTCCAAAGACATGAGTTTTCATTGCAGTTTCGAATCCCAATCCTATAGTTTTTTCGGGAACTATATCGACGTAGGAAAGCGATTTCGTCGTATCTCAAAAAATGCGTATATATGCGTTATGTATATTATTTAATTCATAAAAAAAATACCGCATTGATTTTCTTCGTGAAAATGTAAGGTTTATTTTAAAATGTTTTTATTAAAGAAATGGTATTCCTAAGTTTTCTAGTTTAGGGGTTATTCATTTTTTAATTTTTTTTTAAATTTTGGTTTAAAATTGCTTGTTTCGAGATACGACAAAATCGCTTTCCTGCGTCGATATGTGTATTAATAAACACAATGAAATAAAAATTTGAGTATCTGCATAACAAGAGATAGACATGTTATATGGAATTAAACCAAACGACGTTTAAAAAGGTGGTGGCGGGTTTGAATCCTTTATTCCTAAAAAAGTTATGTGTATTATATAGGACTTATTGTGTGAAGAAAATAAATCAATGTGTTCATTAATTACAAGTTTAATGAAAAAAATGTAAATAAATAATAACACCCAACAGTCACATGCATAGTCCTGACCCCACACTAAGATCGAGTCTTGTGCCATTGGTATCAGCAACTAAAAGAGACTTTTCGGTCTCACATACACCCAGACCCGGAAGAAATATTTGTGGGCCGCACAAACATTTCTCTCGGTGCGGGGATCGAACCCGCGGCCTCTCGTTTCACAGGCGGCGTCTAACCAACTGCGCCACGGAGGCTGTCGATGGAGGCTGATGTTCACAGAATTTTTACTGTATGTTAATTCAATATTTTAGTATCTGTATCAGCCCTTATACGTGCCACTGCAAGGCACTGGCCTCTTTTACAATCAACAATATTATTGAGAGTGGTTAGGCCATATAGTCCACAACGCTGGCCTAATGCGTGTTGGCTGACTTTACTTACCATAGAAATTTTTAAATTGTGAAGAGGCACCTTAGCAGGCCGGCATAATTGTTTCCATTGGCATGGGACTGCCGTCCGATGCCAATGGATACTCTGCCTGGGCGGCATTGGCACTTACCATCAGGTGCAAAGCCGCCACTATGCCAGGTGATTATAAAAAAAAATCGTTATGGTATTCAGGTTTCCTCACTATGTTTTTCCTTCAACGTTATACCGTGGTGATTAACTAACAAAGTTATTGTATTAAGTCATATATTATTGTAACAACTGTATGCCATTAATCAGGCAGATCATAGACTTGTAGCCTATACCTATGTATTACAACCCTGTACCTATGTATCACAACTGAAATAAATGGTTTATGATTTATATGTTACCATGCAATTAGATATAGTATTTTATAAGACTGCATCCAGTTGAGTAAACCAAATAAAAAAAAATAGTCCGACAACCCACATTAGGCCAGCTTTGCGGCCTAACCTCTCTCAATAGAACTGTCGATTGTAGAAGAGTAGTTTCAGGAGAGCGCTATATCAAATGATGTTTTTTCTAATCTATATATTTCTCAAAAAAAAAATCAATATAATTATATTTATCAAAAATAGCGCAATACACAGAAAGTTTGGTTTATATACCGAAGATTGAAGATTCGATTCCCGTACGAGTAAACAGTAAATAATACAACTTTGTGCAATATCGTTATGTACTAAAACACTTGAAAGTTATGCTACACTTAACAAAATAAATATTCATAAGCAAAAATAGAGAGAATGTAACGAAATGTACGAACAATTAATCTCCAAATTGGAACATACATAAATTAACATTTCAGCAACATCTTAACACGTAATAAGGAAATTAGCTATACCCTACATAACAATGTCTTGGTCTAGACTCTACTGATCTAGGAAGTCTAAGATCAACCTGCGGCTTTAAAGTTTTATTGCATAAGTTGGCCAGACGGGTCACTTGATCGTAAATCATTACCAAACATCCATCTATTTATTTATTTTATTTATATAAGCTTTATTGTACACCATAAATAAAACAAAAGGAAACAATTCAAAATAGAGAAAAAAGTACAATTGGCGGTCTTATCGCACAAGGCAATTTCTGACAGACAACCATTTGATGGATATAAGATTCAAATTCAAATTCAAATTCAAAATGTTTTATTGTGGTACATAGGTAAATACATAGGTGTTACATTGGTATCTGCTTCGTACAGCTATGACCCGCCACATTGGCATACAATAATTAAGGTTAGATAATAAAATAAATGTAAAAAAATCAACCAAACAATTAAAATGTAAAAACATAACTAATAACAAAACTACAAAATTAAAATAGAATCAAAAATAATACAACAAAAACATAAATTCAATTAGACACAATTTCAATTATTATTAATTATTAAAAAATAATAGTTATAATGTATTCCATGGTTTGGTTTGTTAATTATGACCCACGGTGCTGGCATACAATGATCTGAACTTAAAACATAAAGCTTACTTATACAAAACAAAAATATCGTAGTATATTTTACTTATCATTAAGAAAATCATTTAAACTATAATAACATTTCTTATTTAGAAATTTAAATAATGAACATTTATAATTATTGAGATCATTTAATTCTCTAATTGACTTTGGCAGGTTATTATATATTTCAGGAATTAGGTAGAACACACTTTTATGAAATAATGCAGTTTTGTGGGGTATACATGTCATCTTATCATTGCGTCTGGCTCGGTTACTGAATTTAAAAAGGTTGATATTTATTTTCGCAAAAACAGCACATTCGTATATAAACATACACGGAAGTGGGAGTATCTTTAGCTCTTTAAAATATGGTATGCAGGAATCGGTTGAAACAATGTTTGTTATTGCTCGGATGCATCGCTTTTGTGCTCTAAACGCCAGTTCTCTGTTAGGAGAATTTCCCCAAAATATTAGGCCGTATCTTAAAATAGAGGATGCATGGCCGTGGTAAGCACAGAGGAGAGAAGCTTTGTCTGCTTTTTTGCTCAAATTATAAAGAGCATATGATTGCTGATTGAGACGTTTGGAGACATAATCTATGTGCTTCTTCCAGTTTAGTTTATTGTCAATATATATCCCCAAAAATTTTATTTCTTCTATTTCTTCTATTGGAATGTTTTGGAATGCCACATTTAAATTTGTCGAGTGTTGGTGTCTCTGACTAAAATTCATAACTTTAGTTTTTATTAGATTTAATTTTAAATTATGTGTGTTAAGCCAATCTGTAACATCAGTTAAAAAAGTATTAATTTCATTATTAACAATTGAATGGTTTCCAGTAAATAAAACCGCACTATCATCAGCAAATAATGCCATGAGATGATTGGTTGTTTGGTAGTTCGTTAATATATACAAGGAAAAGTAGCTGGCCCAAGACGCTACCTTGTGGTACTCCGTAGTGGGTAATATTAAATTGGGATTGATAAATAATTTCCTCTTTTCGAGTAGGACATACCCTATTAATTTGAGTAGCTTGTTGCCTGCCAGTTAAATAAGATTTTATTAAGTTATTAATGTTGCCTCTAATTCCATAATTGTTTAATTTGTTAAGTAGAATATCGTGTTGAACGTGATCAAATGCTTTTGTAAGATCTAAATAAATAGCTACAGCTGATTTACGTTTGTCCATGTTGTTAATAATAGTGTTAACAAAACGATAAATTGCTGTATTTATGGACTTGGCCTTACGGAAACCATATTGTTCGGGTGCTAAGAGATTATTTTGTTCAAGAAAAGAGTATAAGGAAGCATATATAGCACTTTCGTATACCTTTGAGAGAATGGGAATAAGAGCTATGGGTCGGTAGCAGTTAATGTCTGTACTATCACCCTTCTTGAACACAGGTTTTATGATAGTGAATTTAAGTTTGTCGGGACAAATACCGTGTTCAATACTCAGATTGATGGTGTGACTTAAAATTGGGGAAATTAAATTTGAGACGTCTTTTACAATCTTAACTGCAATATCATCGTAACCAGTACTTGAAACATTCTTTAGATTATTAATTATTTTAAATACATCATTAATTCCTACAGGTTTAATAAAAATAGATTTTAATTGACTTTTATTTGTTAAGATTGGAGGAGCTGGAGAATTACTATGTTTACTATCAGCAACATTGATAAAAAAGTCATTAAATAGTTGAGCTATATGTTTTGGATCTGACACCCGTTGTCCATTGTTAATAATCGTCTTAATATTTTCTTTGAGTTTGGAGTTTTTATTTTTATTTATAATCTGCCACATGGCCTTAGATTTGTTCGTAGATTTTTTAATGAAATTACTATTTTGTGACTTTTGAGTAAGATTTACTACAGCTTTATATCTCCTTGCATAACATTTAAAACAGTTTTTGTTAGCTTTAGTTGGAAACTTTCTATATTTCCATAAAAGTTCTCTTCTACGTTTGCTACATAACTTAATGCCTTTTGTAACCCATTGTGGTCTTCTGTCAAGTGTTATTTTTACTTTCAGGCGGGGAAAGCATAGATCATAGAACATTCTAAATGTGTCATAAAAGAGGCAGAAAGCCTCATTTGGGTTTTTAGCCGCGTATACCTCACTAAAACCTAAATTTCCAAGACATTTAATAAATTTAGCTCGATTTTCATATGAATAATCTCTCTGGTGTTTATACCAATATTTTATGGAGCAAGTTTTATTTACTGGACATTTAAGTAATTGAGCCATATGGTCCGAAAGTGTCAATTCTAACAATTCTCCCTGGCAACCTTTTATATTATGAGCAATATTATCGATGCAAGTGCCACTTATTAAGCGTGTTGGCGTATTAAATTGAAGACGTAAATTATGGCATGCAAGTGAATTAATAAGTTCTGTGGTTATTTTAGTTTTCTTAAGAATATCTATGTTTAGATCTCCAGTAATTACAATTTTTTTGTTTTTCAATCTATATTTACTAAGAATGTTATGTAGGGTTCGGAAGAAAGTATCAAATTCTAAAGTGGTATTTTTAGGAACCCTATATAAACTTATAACAACTAAGTTATGCTGTAGTAATTCAATCCCTGAACATTCAATGATGTTGGGCACTGACAAGGATTTCACGTCATCTAGTTCTTTACACGAATGAATATTTCTAACCAAAACACAAGATCCACCATTTCTGTTATTCCGACAGAAAGCCGAAACTAATTTATAAGATGGCATGTAAAGCCGTGGTATATCATCTGCAATCATATTATGTTCTGTGATACATAATACATCTATAGTTTTAGATAAAAGGACGAAAGTTGGGGCAGCATTAGGTGTACGAATAATACCTGTAGATATTATAGTAGTGTCTTTATTCAACATATATACACATATACATACATACAATATAAATATATATAATATGTATATATATATATATACATATCTATACAACATAAAGGTCATATAATTAAGTATAAATACACAAAGGAAAAAGTACACAATTACTAATGTCCTCATTCAGCCAGAGAGTAATGTTCTTTAACCATCCTTTTAAAGATGGGTAGAGATTTGGCCCTTCTTACTGTTACCGGTAAAGCATTCCACAACCGTGCAGCTTGTACTGTGAAAGATTTATCTACAAAGGAAGTGGAATGCACGGGAATTTTCAGTCTTAAGTTCTCCGATGACCTAAGAAACTTCGAATGTGAGTCATGTAGGAATTCAAACCTATTTCTAAGATATGGGGGTGAGAGTGGATTAAAGAGTATTTTAAAAAGAAGAGAGAGAATGTGTGTATTCCGACGAAGCCGTATGGGTAGCCACTTGAGCTTTCTGCGAAACTCTGAAACATGATCATATTTGCGTAATCCAAATATAAATCTAATACAGAAATTTTGAAGGCGCTCAAGTTTATTAAGTTGCTCCTCAGTAATATCAAGATAATTGGCATCCGCATAATCAAGGATGGGGAGAAGAAGGGATTGTGAAAGCGAAATTCTCGTGGCAATGGGTAAAAAATTACGTAATCTCCGCAAGGACCCAGCCGAGGCGAATAGTTTCCTACTCAACTCTCGGAGCTGCGGGCCCCAGGTGAAACATTTGTCAAAGTAAATACCTAGATTTTTTACACTGTCACTGTAAGGAATGGTGATCCCATTGCAAATGACAGGTGGTATTAGTGATCAGTTAAGTTTGGAGATCATCCTAGGGCTGCCAATCTACTACAATAAAAAACACCCAACAGTCACATACATAGTCCTGAAACACACTGAGATCGAGTCTTGTGTCGTGTATCAGGAACTACGAGAGATAGGAACTACAAATGTTCGGACGCGTTACGTAAAACTTCACTAATGTGCCTAGATACTCCACAAAATGTTGGATTCATCTATCGTACGTCGCAACCATGGACTAAGTTCGGAGAAAAGGATAAGTATAATAGAGAACAGTATAGATTTTTAGAAGTGGGAATCATATCTTACTCCGGACGTCGAACATCCGAGCATTCAAAGTTCGTATCATTTTATTTAGTAACCCCCTGATGCTATTCGACACTCTGTCTGGAAGGCTTTGCGTTTACCATCATGCGCAGTATGTGTTGTAATGCTAGTTTAAAAAAAAGGTTAAGGACCAAAATACGATGTCAAGTAACATACAGAGTATATCAGGACTGCTACGGAAAACGAAGCTGGGTGGTAGTTTTAGGGACAGACACAATACAAATAAAATGTTGCAAAATAAAGCGTCAGTTTTTTTCCTCTCGTCGTATTTGGGTAATAAATATATTGTTTTTTCTAAAATAATACTGTACACCCTTTCATTTTTAAATAGGCTATGGTACGTAAAGGTTTTAAATTATTATTTTAGCAAAAACTATGTATTTACCACCCAAACATGACGATATTTAAACCAAAAAATGTTGAGCTTCTTCGCGAAAATTTTATTTGCATTGTGTCTGAAGTCACTAAAACTACCACTCGGCTTCGTTTTCAGTAGCAGTCTCCCTGTATAACAATAATATTCGGTCAAATAGTTTGTCAATTCTCATACGAGTATTCCTTAGGCTATTGTTCACATACAAATAATATAAATATATTTCATCTTTGTCGTTTTTAATTGGCGTAATTTGGGCGTAATTCTCTAAACAATAGTGTTTCACCGAATCTTTGGCAAGACGAGACCTTTGAGCAAAATTGGCCGATTATGTGTCGGAATCAAAAGATTTTAGGTAAATCGATGTACGATTATAATTTAATTACTTTGCTGGACTATATGGCCTAACCATTCTCAGTACACGATTGTAGAGGAGGCCCGAGCCCTGCAGCGGGACGTATATGGGCTGATATATACAGGGTATATCAAGACTGCTACCGAAAACGAAGCCGGGTGGTAGTTAAAGCGACTTCAGACACAATGCAACAGAAAAAGTTGCAAAAAAAAGCGATAATTTTTTTTTGTTATTTTTTTCCTATGACCATATTTGGGTGGTAAATTATTTTTTTCCTAAAATAATAGTGTATACCCTTTTATTTATTAATAATCTAAGGTATAAAAGTGTTTAAATTATTATTTTAGCAAAAACTATGGATTTACCACCCAAAAATGACGATATTTAAAAAATGATAAAAAATCATTGTCGCGTTTCTTTGCGAAATTTTTAGTTGCATTGTGTTTGTAGTCACTAAAACTACCACCCGGCTTCGTTTTCGGTAGCACTCTTGAGATACCCGGTAGATATAATCTGGTCTGTAGTTATGACCAGTATAAATAATCGGTTTCTTAGGTTTCGAATAAAAACGACTTTCAGACAAGGGGGTTACTGTATAAAAACTATACGAACTTCGAATGTTCTGATGTTCGACGACCGGAGTAAGATATAAGATTTCCACTTCTAAAAATCAATACTATTCTCTATTATACTTATAATTTTCTCCGAACTTAGTCTATGGTTGCGACGTACGATAGAGGAATCCAACATTTTGTGGAGTATCTAGGCACAGACATTACAATTTACAACAAAAGCACTGTGACGAAATTATTTACGAAGTTCCTTAACATTTTTAAATAACGTCAAATCATTCTGTATCAGCCCATATACGTCCCACTGCAGGGCACGGGCCTACTCTACAATCGACAGTACGATTGAGAGTGGTTAGGCCATATAGTCCACCACGCTCAAAAATCATCAACGCTCAAAAGTCAAATCATTATTTCTTCTAAATTATGCTTTTATCTAATAGTTGATATTATACGAATTGTCAGCACGCAATGTGAATTAGATTAGATAATATTTAAACGCAGCAATTCGCAGTCGTTTATGACAAAAAAATAAAATAAACGTATAAAATGAAAAACACCTGAGAATATTCTCATTCTCACGATCTATGGCTGCTTTTGTGCTTGATCTATTTTAGTTTGAATAGTTTCAACAACTTTTATTGTAATGAGAGCTTAGACAAGCATACTATGCACATGATGCTAAATGATTCAGCCGCTCATGGACAGTAGCAAAACCAAACAGCACCTTGAATTCCACTGCGCTCGCCATTTTGCGTTAGTTGATGTTAAGTCTCAATATGTCCAGTTGTTACTCTGGATACAATGTCCTTCAAACGAAAATACAACAGTACATTTAAACTGCAGTTTCGCACGAGATAAAGACATTGTGGTTGTACCTACCCAGACAACCTCTCACGTATGAGAGAAGAGGCGAATGGCGAACTCGTCTCGCCATTTTTAGCAATGAAAAAAACTCAAGAGACATTAACCATAATATTCAGTGCCTTATGATTATAAAACTTATCGTAGTACAGCTACGCCAAGGCAGTTGCAATCCGGTATACCATTAAGCCAACAGAAAAGTGCATTGCAATTTCAAACCTCGTGTTCTAAGAGAGCGGGTCAAGGCTGCTTATGTAATAGTTGGGACATCGTATATCAAACAAGAATTTAGGTTATGTAATTTATTGAGTACCGCGCCTTTTCCTAAGTACATTACATCAATGCTTTGGTGGCGCAAATATAATTGCAAATATGAGATCTCGGGTTCGAATCCGAAGTCAAGGAATATTTGATTTTTGTATTGAAAATGAAAAAGAGAATAATTTATTGAATCCATTAAGATGTTCTACATCATTTTTTGATCTACCACCCGGTTCGGAAAGCGGTTTTCACTAGAGAAGAACGGGCAAGAAACTCGTGTTGCTCATTTGAAAACCAGTTTACGATTTGATGATTATTACAAAAGTTACAAGTGGTTTAAATCAGAGCAGTTCATTAATATATTTTTTATTAGGCCAAATTTGTGCCCGATATGGTGATAGGCTCACCCCTCTCAATATATTTCTGTGCTCGCCCCCTATAACATCATGAGACAGAATTTGCAAGGCGAAATGTGGGTGTCTTGGTAATATCTCTGCCTACCTTCTCTGCAGTAGTGATTATAGCATTAACGATACCCTGGCCGAAATTTCCACGGCGCCCTATAATATCTATCCAAATTCAAGAAAGATAGTAAATCATAGATGCACTGTTGTGTTTCGGATTGAAGGACATTGTAGGTAGAGTAACTACTGGGCATATTGAGACTTATCATCATATGTCTATGTATGTAGCGCAGTGGAATGCCAAGCACTGCTTTGTAATTCAAGGCTTTGTTCGGTTTAGCTACTGTTCATGAGCGTTCATTGCTTAACATCAGATGAACGGCATGCTCGTCTCGCCATTTAATGCAATAAAAAAATACTGAAAAAGATTTGGAGCCGCTGCCCTAGAGAACAAGAACAATACGGTTCAAGGCCAATTTATAATGCAAATATCGGTGCAATGTCGGCACTATGCCACGCCAGAATAAAATAAATGTGACTGAATTGATTTCGTATCGATTACTTAAAACAATTCGTCTGTTTTGGTGATCTATGCACTACATTTGCATACAATAACGAATACAATCGAGAGATATGCAGTTGTCCCAATGATACATTTGTCATTCGCCAAGCTTATTGTTATTTGACAGACTCCGTGGCGCAGTTGGTTGGACACACCGCTGTTTGTCAGGGGAAATAGACATTGTGGTGGTACCTACCCAGGTGGCCTCTCACATATGAGAGTCCAGTAACTTCGATCTAGTAGTTTCTAAGATTAGCGCGTTCATACAAACTACAGCTTTATATATTAGCATTGATAGATATACGGGGAGCGCCGGAAAATGGCGCACTCGTTAAGTCGGATGCAAGGCATAACATTAATATAATATATTTTTTTAAAAATTGGAAAATACTTAGGAGTGAAGACCATTATAATAAAGAAACAACGAAAATACTTAGGAGTTCAGACCATTTTCAAATATATTTTTTTATTGCAATGAATGACGAGACGAGCAAGACGTTCGCCTGATGGTAAGCGATACGTCCGCTCATAAACAGTAGCAACATTCCACTGCGCTTGCCATCCTGAGACATAAGATGTTAAGTCTCAATATGTCCAGTAGTTACTCTGGCTACAATATCCTTCAATCCGAAACACAACAGTGCACTTACACACTGCGTGTTTCACGGGAGAAATAATAATAATAATAATAAATTTCTGGCAACACCAAAAGATCATCCATTTGAAAAATATATATATTTTTTGTTTAGTATCAAATATATACACAATATTCACAATTTATGTCTAAATAGTAACCAAAATGATTCCTTTCTACAATCACATAATGTTTTATCGAAGAAATAGAGTAAATAAGCAAAAATTCATCATAATAAAAAATAATAGAATGACAGTGTGTGACAATGTCAAAGTATTTTACAAAATATGATAAATAAAAACCAAAACGATGATCAATAATAAAGCCAGAAAGAAACGGAACGCACATTTAACATCTCCCAGCTCGTCGAGCTCCGCGTCGTGGGCGTCAGCTTCGGACGTAATCGAAGTGACGCCGGACAACGACGCGTCGAGCCAACACGGCGAGTTGCAGTCGTCCCCGCCGCCACCAAGACCTGCGCGGCGAAGAGGACGACCCTCTTCAGCGGTGGGCTTGGGACCTGTGGGGCCGAGTGTCCCGCCTACGGTCCCCGCTACCGGTGGGGTAGTGCGCCGCATGAGATGGACTCGAGAAATCAATGAGAATGTCATGCGGGCCTACTTTGGGGCAACAAAGGGAGGAATTAACCTCACTGCGTATCGCGCTAAAATGCTGTCTCTGTTTCAGGCTTTGGAACCAACGGTTGATGTATCGTCCCAACGACTGTCGGATCAAGTGCGATTTATTCAGCGGCGTAAGTTGTTGTCGAGCCCCCAACACCGATGGGGGTGGGCACAACATGGACATTCGACATGATCTTCGTTTTGTACATGTTCATTTTAAGACCCACCTGTTGGGAGACTCGATTGAGGAGAGATTGATTTGATTAAAAATTATGGTTAGGTCTCTCAGTCTTGCATAAAACTTATTTTGTACTTAAGACTATTAATTTATCTTGCCCTATTTTCGTCTAAGATAAAATAACCCTAAATCTTCACTGAAGCAGAATATCTTTAGAATGTATTTACGTCCATATTATTTTGTCAATTGTCTTAAGTATTTTCGTACTTGTTTTTTAAACAGAAATTACCCTATATAGGTACTTCTCCATTACCCTAACAACATACATGTCTATAAAATTAAATAACAATCGGTTAACGGCTTAACCAGTTTTAAAACTTATTTTATCTGTACAATTTTTTGTCTCCTTCGCTCAAATTGAATTCAAAAGTCATCAAAGAAAGAAAGGGATCAAAACATTAGTTTCTGTCTCACTCTCACACCCGCCACTGCAACTCCTGTGTCGCAGGATCAACAGCACGCATTGTAACGACACCGAGCATTGAAGCGAGCCGAGTCTACGGGAATGTCTAACTTGTCTTTATCACGCAACGAAATGTATAAAGTTAAATTAGGAGGAGTTGGAAATAAATTATTATCCACTTTCCACCGTGACAAAGAGGGATAACATTCTATGACTACAAATTAAAAAAAAAACTTATAACGAATAATGCCTTAAGCAATGACGTAACAGCGGAACAAACAAACATAATTGAACATTACACTAACTTATTTATCAATGAAATCTCGTAATTGGCCTTCTGTTTCATATTTTTGTAATTCATCCATCCATCCATCAGCCAAAGGAAGTCCACTGCTGAACATAGGCCTGCCCCAATGATTTCCACAGAGACCTGTTGGAGGCAGCCTGCATCCAGCGACGTCCCGCGACCTTTACCAGGTCGTCGGACCATCTTGTGGGTGGACGTCCTACGCTGCGCTTTCCGCTACGTGGCCTCCATTCGAGCACTTTCCGACCCCATCGGTCATCAGATCTTCGCGCTATGTGCCCTGCCCATTGCCACTTCAACTTGCTAATCCGGTGGGCTATGTCGGTTATTTTAGTTCTCCTACGGATCTCCTCATTTCTGATTCGATCTCGTAGGGAAACCCCGAGCATAGCCCTCTCCATAGCTCGTTGAGTGACTTTGAGCTTCCTAATAAGGCCCATAGTGAGAGGCCACGTCTCGGTGCCGTAAGTCATCACTGGCAACACACAACTATCGAAGACTTTCGATTTAAGGCACTGAGGGATTTTGGACGAGAAGACGTCGCGTAGTTTCCCGAACGCTGCCCAACCGAGTTGGATTCGACGATTGACCTCTCTCTCGAAGTTGGACCTGCCTAACCGGACCACTTGTCCTAAATAGACATATTCGTCAACAACTTCAAGAGTCGAGCCCCCAATACCGATGGGGGTGGGCACAACATGGACATTCGACATGATCTTCGTTTTGTCCATGTTCATTTTAAGACCCACCTGTTGGGAGACTCGATTGAGGTCTCCGAGCATAGTGCTAAGGTCTTCCAGCGATTCTGCCAAGACTACAATATCGTCGGCAAACCGAAGGTGAGTGATATACTCGCCGTTGATGTTGATGCCGAATCCTTTCCACTGCAAGAGCTTGAAGGCATTTTCCAGCGCGGCAGTGAACAGTTTCGGAGATATGACATCTCCCTGTCTCACGCCTCTCTGTAGTGGAATAGCCTTCGTACTCTGATCTTGTACTTGGACCGACATGGTGGCGTTGTTGTATATACACTTCAACACTTCGATGTACCGATAGTCCATATGGCACCGCTGGAGAGACTGTAGCACAGCCCAAGTCTCGATCGAATCAAAGGCTTTCTCATAGTCCACAAACGCTAAACAAAGCGGCAAGTTATATTCCTCGGTTTTTTGTATAACTTGACGAAGCGTATGGATGTGGTCTATGGTACTAAAGCCTTTTCGGAAACCGGCTTGTTCGGGAGGCTGGAAGTCATCAAACCTGCGTTCGAGACGATTTGTCTTTTGTCATCGGTGTTGGGGGCTCGACTCTTGAAGTTGTTGACGAATATGTCTATTTAGGACAAGTGGTCCGGTTAGGCAGGTCCAACTTCGAGAGAGAGGTCAATCGTCGAATCCAACTCGGTTGGGCAGCGTTCGGGAAACTACGCGACGTCTTCTCGTCCAAAATACCTCAGTGCCTTAAATCGAAAGTCTTCGATTGTTGTGTGTTGTCAGTGATGACTTACGGCACCGAGACGTGGCCTCTCACTATGGGCCTTATTAGGAAGCTCAAAGTCACTCAACGAGCTATGGAGAGGGCTATGCTCGGGGTTTCCCTACGAGATCGAATCAGAAATGAGGAGATCCGTAGGAGAACTAAAATAACCGACATAGCCCACCGGATTAGCAAGTTGAAGTGGCAATGGGCAGGGCACATAGCGCGGAGATCTGATGACCGATGGGGTCGGAAAGTGCTCGAATGGAGGCCGCGTAGCGGAAAGCGCAGCGTAGGACGTCCACCCACACGATGGTCCGACGACCTGGTAAAGGTCGCGGGACGTCGCTGGATGCAGGCTGCCTCCAACAGGTCTCTGTGGAAATCATTGGGGGAGGCCTATGTTCAGCAGTGGACTTCCTTTGGCTGATGGATGGATGGATGGATGGATGTAAGTTGTTGGATGATGACACACTTGAGCGGTTGCGCACAGACTTGTGTTTTGTCCAGGATGACCATGTGTCGCCCGTCAGTGGAGATCAAGCGGCAGGCCCAACACCAACACCTGTTGCTGATTTCGAGCTGACGGACAATTTGGATGACAACGGAAGTCCCCAAGTTAAACAGCAACTGAGAGGAGCTTTGGAGCGTGCGATTTTGGAGTTTGCGTCTTTATCGGCGTCTTGTAAACCGCGTCTGCCACGTTTGCCAACGCATAGAAGAAATTTGGCGCTGATGGGAGCTTTGGACTCCATGTTAACTACATACTTGGAGTCCAGTCGGGATCTTGTTGATACGCATTCGATCCTTTACTGCGCGGCCGTCGCAGCATGTCGAGTGGCTAATATAAAATTTCCAAATGAGTATAAAGCCACTCGAGGTGTTGTGATTGTGCCTGCCTGGCAGCGTAGGATCGAGGATCGTATCAACAGGACCCGAACTCTCATCGGCAAACTAATTTCTTTTAAAGAAGGAAACAGCAGGCCGAAGATTATGCGTTTTGTGACGCAGGCTTTTTCGGGGACCAACACAAGTCCTCGAAATTATAGGCTTTGCGTCATAGAACGCATAGACTTCTTCAAACAAAAAGTCTATGCGTGGGCGAACCGCATTCGTCGCTACAGGAGGCGATGGGATCGTTTCCAACAAAATCGCAAATTCCAAACTGACCAAAAGAGTGTTTATAGAGTTGGGAGAATCCTCCACAAGGTGTGGTGGATGGGCGGCTTCCTAGTGCTCACGAAATGCGTGAGTACTGGACGAATATCTGGTCGTTGCCTGTCTCTCACACTGAAGCCTCCTGGTTTAGTGTTGTAGATCGAGCTTGCGAGGCAATACCTGCTATGGAAACCATTTTAATCAGTCCAGAAGATGTTCTAACTGCAATTAGACAGACGCAAAACTGGAAGTCGCCGGGCCCGGACGGTCTGCACAACTTCTGGTTAAAATGGTTTCCAAGTTCGCATGCTCGATTGGCAGCGCAATTCCAGGATGCGCTTGAGCGGGGATCCCTTCCAACATTTATGACAACAGGTGTCACTCACCTTCTCTTTAAGTCCGGTTGTACCACGGAACCAAAAAATTATAGACCCATCACATGCCTTCCCACTATTTATAAAGTTTTGACCTCCATAATTAGATCTAAAATTACAGACCATATAAATTCTAACCAAATTCTTTTTTCCGGCCAAACAGGTTGCATGAATGGGTCCCGTGGTACTAAGGAGCTCCTTCACATTAACATGACCATTTGCCAACAGGTTCGTCACAACCGAAGGAATTTATCGGCTGCCTAGATAGATTATAATGTCCTCCTCATAGTTCTGACTTCCTTCACTCTTCCTTTACTATCCAATCCATTCTTCTCTGGAATGCACTCCCACTCGAAATCAGGTCGTGCACAACACGGCAGGCTTTCAAGATGAAGGTTCGACAATTACTCCTCGCCGAAGTAGCAGATTCTCACCACTAATGTAGGTATTTATTTATTTACTTGTTTATATATATGTATGTGTATATATATATATATATATATATATATATATATATATATATATTATACGTATGTGTATGTATGTATGTGTAGGTATATATATAATTGTATTGGTAAATAATAATAATTAAATAGATATATATTCGTATAAATATTATTATTTATTTATGTTTTATAAATATATATTCTCTTCTCATTTATTTCCTTATAAATTAATAAGCACCTGCTTCCGTCTCTCTGCACTACCTTAAGGTTGGCTGGTAGAAAATGCCCTTAGGCATTAAGTCCGCCTGTACTATTAATTTGTACAAAGTGTTTAAATAAATAAATAAATTATAAAAAGGCCTATGATTCGGTGCCCCATACATGACTCATGAGGGTGTTAAATTTGTATAAAATTAATACAAATTTATGCAACTTCCTTGGGTCTTGTATGGGGCAGTGGACCACTGTCCTGAGATATCCAGGTGGTACAGTTCCTCCTGATTGTGACGAGCCGATTAGAATCAACCGGGGTATATTCCAGGGCGACAGTCTGAGTCCACTGTGGTTTTGCATGGCCCTGAATCCCATCAGCACTCTGTTGTTGGATTCAGGGTTAGGCTACCGTCTACGGAGAGGTTCTGAGCCTATATCTCACTTGCTCTATATGGATGACCTCAAGTTATTTGCATCGAAACAAACCGAATTGATTGAGTTGTTAAAAATAACGGAAAGATTTAGCAATTCAATCAATATGGATTTTGGTGTAGATAAATGTGCGGTTATCCATGTGAAGCGAGGGGAGGTTGCGGTCTCTGATGACATACTAGTCTCAGAGACTGTAAGGCTCAGATCCCTCTCTGTGACGGAAACCTACAAATATTTGGGTATGCCTGAGGCTCTAGGTATCATGAGTGCAGATGTAAAACGATCGTTGAAAGAGCGTTTTTTTAGCCGCCTGACAAAAGTACTTAACAGTTTTCTGTCAGGTGGAAACAAGATTCGCGCTTTTAACGGTTGGGTTATGCCTGTACTCATATACTCTTTTGGCATACTCAAATGGACTCAGACCGAATTGGACGCCCTGGATCGTAAAGTCCGAACTCTCCTGACTGCACATCGTATGCATCATCCACGATCATCAGTGATGAGATTGTACATCCCGCGGAGATGTGGGGGCCGAGGCATTCTTAATGTTAAGGACTTGCATAATCGCGAGGTGTGCAATCTCAGGGATTATTTCCTTCACAGTGATGTGGATATGCATAGGGTTGTAGTTATGGTAGATAAAGGATTTACCCCGCTCTCTTTAGCGATTGAGAACTGACGGAAACCTCTGGTGGTAGGCATTAAGGATCGCGAGGACATATGGAAGAGCAAAGAGCTGCACGGTCGGTTCTATCGAGCCCTTCATGGGCCTGATGTGGACCGACTAGCATCTGTGTCTTGGCTACGCTTCGGTAACCTCTTTGGGGAAACCGAGGGTTTTGTCTTTGCAATTATGGTTAGTAGTGGAAGTTATTAAGACGAACAACTATAGGAAATACATCCTGAAGGACGGTACGGTTGACATCTGTCGGGCATGCCACCGTCCTGGCGAGTCTATCAGGCATGTTATTTCCGGTTGTTCGTATCTTGCTAACGGCGAGTATTTGCATAGACATAACCTAGTAGCCAAGATCATACACCAGCAAATTACCCTTCGATATGGACTTGTGACTCCTGAAGTGCCATATTACCAGTATGTGCCCCAACCAGTTCTCGAAAATGGTCATGCAACGCTGTATTGGGATCGATCTATTATCACAGACAGGACTATTCTAGCCAATAAGCCTGACATTGTGATAATAGATCGATTGGCGGCTATACTTGTTGACGTCACCATCCCGCATGACGATAACCTTGTCAAAGCTGAAAAAGATAAAATGTCTAAATATTTAGATTTGGCACACGAGGTTACCGACATGTGGGATGTCGACTCAACAATTATTGTCCCGATTGTCGTTTCTGCCCATGGGTTGATACCAAAGAACATCGACCAACATCTACAGAGGCTCTCAATCGGCTGTTGGGTCAGGAGTCAGATTCAGCTTGATTGCTTGACACGGCACGTATTGTGAGGCGGTTCCTCACTTTGTGCTCCTAACCACCGGTGGCTTGGGTCTCGAGCCTCGCCATCGTTGGATAACTTTTTATATTTTTATATGTCTTTTGTTTTTTAATATATATATATATATATATATATAAATGTAAGAAAAAGATTTAAAATAAAGAGAAATAAACAAATAATAATACACCCAACAGTCACATACATAGTCCTGACCCCACACTAAGATCGAGTCTTGTGTCGTGGGTATCAGGAACTACGAGAGACTTTTCGGTCTCACAAACACCCAGACCCGGAAGAAATATTTGTGGGCCGCACATCCATTTCGCTCGGTGCGGGGATCGAACCCGCGGCCCTCTCGTTTCACAGGCGGCGTCTAACCAACTGCGCTACGGAGGCTGTCAAAATAGACAAAGCGGTGGTATCTACCCAGATGGCCTCTCACATATGAGAGACCTACCACCAGTACAGTATTTCCACCACATTTTCGCAATAAAAAGAAACAGTTGGCATGAGTAAAGAACAAAATTTTAACATGTAAGTGTTCTTTCGTTTCGTCATTAATTAACTAGTTGACGAAATATACCACGAAAAACATTTTTATCAGCAAACAAAACTGTCATAGACTTCGCCTTAACATTTTTTATAGGTCAGCTCATAAACTTTCAGCTGTTTACTTTATCCTCAATCATGTAGTTTTAATAAGCTATTATGGAGAAAAATCCCTAGTTATTTGATGTTGAACTGACCGCTCAGTTGTTGTGTTGTTGTTATTATTTTACTTCGTCGTAATATGTTAAGGGGAAGCACGTGTGATGTTATTTTTTTATTTCTTGGCATCTTTGTTATTATCCGAATACGGTACGAAATCCATCTTAATCTAGGCACAATCATGATTTAATAAAATGTAAATCAGCATTTGCGATTCCTTGGACCTTTACTGGTGGTAGGTATCTCATATGTGAGAGGCCGCCTGGGTAGGTATCACCACATTGTCTATTTCTCCCGTCAAACAGCATTGTAAATGCACTGTTGTGTTTCGGATTGAAGGACATTGTAGCCAGAGTAACTACTGGACATATTCGGTCTTATTACAAAAAGCGAAATAAACCTTGGTTTAAACCTGGTCTAACAAAACCAGTCTAATCTGCAGAACCATGGTTTAAATTTACTTGTATTACAAAACATAAATAAACCATGGTTCTCTTGGTTCATTCTTTTGAACCGTGGTTTATACACCAACCACAGATTAATACAAATAATATTCGTTCAACGTGATATCATTCCATCGCAACGTTCCATATCCACAGAAAAGAATACATTTTAATAAAATTTTAATGATTTAATAATGTTTAGGCGTATTGAACCTATTGAGGGTTGGACATTTTGCTTGAATGTCAATATTGTTTGGTATATCGATTACAATTTTTTGAAGTGAAAGCTTCTTTAGCGGCGTTGAGCACTTTTTCTGTAATGGGTATAAAATCTTAAACTCGCGTCAGGACACGTGACCTGATCGAAAAAGCGTAGGACGGATGGAGAGTAGACAGCTGTCAGTTTATAAAGCTTTGATGAATTGCCAATGATTTTGAGTGGAGATTTCAACATAAACTTCGCAGACGATAAAAATCAACTATTAATTGAATTTTTAAATAATGAATTTGGTTTAACTATGTCGAATGATCGCAATCTTAGCACAACGAAATACAAAACTACTATTGATGCGGTCTTTATTAGACATTTAAATAGGTTCGAATCAAAACTGTTCGTTTCTTACTTCAGCTACCATAAACCTATCGTATCAGTTTTAGAGATTGGCGATGATAGTTCTGGTAATGATGATGGTGAAAAAGTCGTTGAAATTATGGATGAAAGTTGATTTTTCGGAGAGATAAACTTTTTAATGTAAAATAATTGTAATAGTTTTAAAGTGTTAAATTTTTAATGTAATATAAATTGTCATGTTTGTGTACGATAGCGCAATAAATGAATATTGTATTCTACCACATAAATGATAGTACTTTTATACTGATAAAGCAATTGGTGCAAAATTATTCCCTAACCATTCCAAAATATCAAACATGCTCAACGTTAATAATCAAGTTTTCACTTCTGCCGGCACTCCCGGAGTGCAATTATTTTTTTTTTTTAATTTAGTTCATGTTATATTAGCTAGTGACACATCCAAACACGTGTGATGGAACGTAACATTCTGGCGCGTTACATGAAACCATAACAATAAACAAAACTATCGCGAGCTAAAATAAGTTCATTTAGCATTGGAATCTGTATCAGCCCATATACGTCCCACTGCAGGGCACGGGCCTACTCTACAATCGAGAATACGATTGAGAGTGGTTAGGCCATATAGTCCACCACGCTGGCCTAGTGCGGGTTGGCGGACTTACATACCATAGAAATTCTTATAAATCGCTATGGTATGCAGGTTTCCTCACGATGTTTTCCTTCACCGTTTTAGTGCGTGGTGATTGACTATCAATACACACATGACTCCGAAAAGTCAGAGGTGTGCCCTGGGATTCGAACCCGCGACCACCGTGAACATGTGGGCAGCCGCGTCTAGTCCGTTTACCAACAGGCCACCACGCACTTAGCATTGGAATGCATTTACTATTTAGTCAACGAAGTATCTGAAGTGAGGTGATATAAAATAATTGTCGCTTAGGTAGTTACATAGTAATCTAATGTAATATCGTGTTGTGTTGGACCTACAAAATGAAAAATGGTCTGTGAAGTTGAGTAATGAGGAAAAAGTGAGTAAACCAACATTATTATATGGATGATTACATTGCAAAATGTTTGGTAAACCTATCCTTTTGCGTATATTTTTATCGGAAAAAATCAAAACAGGGTTTGACGCGTAAACGTGTTTTGTTGGACCGACATGGCGTTTTTTATCGCTCAAAGGCTGCAAAATCCTTAAAAACGAAGAAGTTCATCATATTAATATCAATTTTACAGTATAAGTAACATAATACGATGAAATAGACACTAAATCCAAAGAAATATTTGGAAGTTTACGATTTAGACCACCGTTAAACTAGAGGGCGGTCAGGTTTAGCGATAAACCATCAAAAAGGCCATGGTTTA
Source organism: Hyles vespertilio (assembly GCA_009982885.2). Classification (NCBI taxonomy): domain Eukaryota; kingdom Metazoa; phylum Arthropoda; class Insecta; order Lepidoptera; family Sphingidae; genus Hyles; species Hyles vespertilio. Next base: position 9,224,819 of record CM042832.1, read on the forward strand.
TCGTTAAACCACTTTTTGTAATATGAATTTCATATAAACCATAGTTTATTGCGATTTAAACTAAAGTTTTTAGATAAACCACGTTTTGTAATAAGGCGAATTGAGACTTAACATCTTATGTCTCAGGATGGTGAGCGCAGTGGAATGCCAAGCATTGCTTTGTAATCATAATGTTGCTTGGTTTTGCCACTGTCTATGAGCGGTCGTATCGCTTACCATCAGGCGAACAGGCATGTTACATACATTTCGCCATTCATTGCAATAAAAAAACCTGTTTATTTAAAAACAGTAGGGGTGCAATAAAACAATATATATGTGTGATATAGTTTATTATTCAGGGCTTGGTGTCGGAGTTGGTAGCCTCTTCGTTCCATACGAAGGGCTCGAGCCTCTTGTCTTCTGGCAGCAAGTTATTCAATTCCTCTATGTCTTGAAGTGTCTGAAATAATCATTATGCAAATTTTATTAATCTACATCAGTATAATGGGACTGCATGAAAATGGAGCACTTGCTAAGTTGGATACAAAGGCATAATATTTATATGATAATATAAAAATAATATCTGGAAAATATCTATCCGTTTTGTAGTTATGACCATTTAAATTTTTAAGTATTATTACCACTTTTTCGCATAAAACCAATTGAATAGGTAAAGAACAAAATTATAGCATACAGGTATTTTTTCGCTTCGTCATTAATTAAATAGTTATCGGAATATACCATGAAAAACTATGCCGTGTCGAAACCACTGACGATGGGTTGTCCACAAGGCTCGGTCTTAGGTCCTTATTTGTGAAATTTAGGCTTCGACGATTTTCTTACAATCCCCTTACCGTCAGGGTGTTCTTTGACCGGATATGCGGACGATGGCCTCTTGCTTATAGAGTCAAACAGTAGGTCGGGATTAGAAAATATGGCAGACGCGTGTTTAAAATTAATATGTGATTGGGGACATCGAAATCGCTTACAGTTTGCACCACATAAAACGTTCCAATTACTTCTAAAAGGAACTTTAAAATCACCGCGCGAATTAAATTTAATAGTATCACTGTAAAGAAAAAAGAATCGGTTTGTTATCTCGGTTTAATTTTGGAAAGGATTTTTTCCTTTCTGGAACATATTAAGAACGTCGGGGAAAAGTCGAAAAGGAACTTTTTTGCTTGGACAAGAATATCGAAATCAACGTGGGGGCTATCTTTCAATACACTAAAAATTATCTATGGAGCAACTTACTTAGGATGTATTTGTTATGGATCTCCCGTATGGGCTGATAGGGCTACTATCGGTGCTGTGCGAAAAAAAACTGCTCCAGAGCCAACGTTTGGCGTTGATATTCTTGTGTAAGGCATATAGAACTGTTAGTACCGAAGCTTTGCCTGTCCTGGCGGGTGTACTTCCAGTCGATCTGGAGGTGCAACGTCGCGCCGCCATGTATTACTCTACTAGGGAGAATATGGATAAAATATTTTTAACTGCACGTGAACTCTTAAAAGTCGACAGATTATTTAAACCGCTTCCTATGGTATATAGCGAACTATTAGATGAATGGCAAAATAGATGGGAGGTATCTTTGAAGGGACGGCATTTATACCAATATTATCCTTGCGTGCGTGATCGTTTGACGAAGACATGGCTAGATGTCGATTATTGCGTATCACAGTTCCTCACGGGCCATGGTAACTTTAAGTCTAAACTATACTCTTTTAAGCTTGTGGAATCGCCTGCGTGCCCATGTTCAACAGCAAATTGCGAATATGAACAATCCGCGCATCATATACTTTGGGAGTGTAGTCTTTGGCAGAATGAGCGTAAAACCATGCTAGATAGTATGCAAATATCATCTGGAGTTGTATACTACACGGACCTTGTAGAGACTAGGACGAATTTCCGTGCTTTCCGGCGTTTTTGCTATACCTATTACTGGAATCAAGTGTAACAGCTCACATAATAGGTCCCATTTAAATGTAATAAGGATTTGATCCGTGGTGCTTTACAGCTGGCTTCTCCGGCTGTAAAAGTCTTTTTGCGAGGTTATTTACCTCTTTATTTCATTGTTTTGTCACCCGCTTTGCACGGAGGGAAGTGGACAATAATTTATTTCCAACTCCTCCTATCAATTTAACTTTCTGATTGATTTCGTTGCAAGACAAGTTAGACAGACATTCCCGGAGACTCGCCGAGCTTCAATGCTCGGTGTCATTACTTTGCGTGCCACTGTTGATCCTGGCTTACAGGAGTTGCAGTGGTGGGTGTGAGGGCGGGACAGTCTCCAAAATACCATGAAAAACATTTTTAATATCAGCAACAAATTTTTCATAGACTTCGCCTTAACATTTTTTACAAATAGGCGATGTCATGAAATCTTAGAACTTTGGCTTATGTTTGATGGTAATTCTTGATTTCTCGCCATCTTTCGTTATCAGTGTAAACTACGAAAATTCATTCTAATCTACATGCATTCATGACTAGCGGTCGGGCCCGGCTTCGCCCGGGTGCATACACGTTTTAAAATGGCGATCAAAATGTTAATTCTGACTATCAGTTTAGAATAACGACCAATAGGACCACGAAAAACGAACAAAATTTCCTCGTATGTGCTAGAAATATCACTACTGCTTTCCGCCTATAGGTCATAGCGTGATGATATACAACGTGTAACAGGATTAATTCACAACCTCAGACACCCCAACTTTAAAATATTATTGCAATCATAGTTTATGCTTTGAAATCGTACTACCATAATTACAAAATCTTTTATTTATGAAATTAGTTATACCAAATGTAGGCACTTAACATGGTTACCTTACGAGTTACAAATAAGAGTGCACTACTACACATGCTCGCGGACACGCACACATGTACACAAGACCCATTCACACGAGTATATACCTAACGTCGAACGCTGCGCCGGCAGAAACAGCTGACAACGGTAGAATATAAGTCAATGGCTGACAATAAACGAAATACAAATTACGTATGTAACTGATTACTTGGTGGCTTGGTAAACAAATTATTATTAATTTAATATGTAAGCATAACATTTGTGTTTTGACTATAAAATCTAAATATTTTACTTACTAGATATAATTCGTACGAACCCAACATAAGACAATATTTTGCATGAATCGGCTATAAAATATTATTAATTTCACTTCCGCTAATCTTCGTTCCTACAGGCGGGCAGGATACGGGCGTCATTTATTTTGCATTACTAATGAATAAGATAATTAGATAACGCAATATCTAACAACGAAGACTAGATAGGGAATCACAACACAAAAAAATACAACAAAATTAACTTACGTGTTACATGGCACTCATGCGGCGATTTCTTTTTAAAATATGTTCGAAATGTCCACCACCTTCATACACTTTGATGCACATTTGCGTAATTGTTCACGTAACTTCAGTGTCACTCTTCACTTTTAGGAAGGCTGCCACTATTCTACTTTTTAGTAGTCTAGTTATACCAGAGATTTATTACGTCCCCACAAAAAAAGTCAAGAGGCGTCAAGTCGGGTGACCTAGGAGGCCATTGCACAGGTTCGCCGCGACCTATCCAGCGCTCTCCGAACTCAGCATCGAGATACTGTCGGACACTACACTGGTGCCGTGCCTGTTGCTAAATGTCCTGCATGCCAATGATACATTATCACCACAGAGTGCGGAAGTTCTCACCATTTCAGTGTATTCAATATTCGAATACCGAAAAGACATCGCGCGCGAAAGTTGTCGAAATATCTACTTAACACTTAAACACAAGTAGTCACAGATAACTGCGGTGCACGACTAGATTTTTTTCACATTGTCGGTGCCCATTTAGGGATTGCAATAACGGGATATCCGACACACCGGGATTCCGCATACATTGTAGCAAAATTATAAACCGAATTTAATCACCATTTAAACGTTCCGCGGAATTACTTTTCATAGAAATACCTACTTGTTGTTTCTTTTCATAGTGATTTTGTTACAATTTAATTTGTTTCATTTAAGTGCATGTATTGCGCGGGATTTGGATCGCCCGGTCTTGCAAATACCGGGAGTAATTTTTTTCGCGGCGCGGCGCATCCCTATAACCTTTTGATGTACCGCCGCGCGCGCCGTCGCGTCGTTTGTCGGATGGATCAAATTGCATTAAACAATAGCTGCATCCTGCTCTATCTAGTTGTAGTTAAATGTGCGGAAAAGAGAATATGATAGTTATTTATTTTGGTAGCTTATTACGTTTATTCATGCCTATCGTTGTGTGCGTTTGATTAATGATAGATTGCTTAAATAAATTTTATGAATATCGAAATAAAGTTCATTTTTGTTCATGATTTAGTTTATTAGAGTATTCGTTTAGTGATTCATTTAAAAATGATCTTATGTCCTGGAGTTACGTTTCAATTTCGTTTGTTCGGAGTACTAAATGAAAGAGTGTCTGTAATTTACTTGGTCTTAACTAATTATTTTGAAAAAAAATACCTACCAAAAAAAATGTTTATATCGGTTCAGTAGCTGATTCTGAACGTACTACTTTCCGCTTTTACATTTAAATCTGTTACATGTTGTATAGCCTATAGCCTTCCTCGATAAATGGACTACCCAACACTGAAAGAAACATTCAAATCGGACCAGTAGTTCCAAAGATTAGCGCGTTCAAACAAACAAACTCTGCAGCTTTATAATATTAGTATAGATTTACTAAAATATATATTATAGCAGGTGCACCATTTCTTTGAACATTTTTATAAAATTGAAGAGTTTGTGTGTTTGATTGTTTCTTTGTTACCTTTAATCTCAGGAACTACTGAAGCAGATGTGAAAAATGTAGCAAATACAATAAATATTTATTAATATTTCACATTATATTATAAACAGAAAGAATGATCGGCTTATTGAATGAATAGCCGGCGGACTGTACGAATGGTCGGCTGACAGAATGAATGACTGGCTGACTTTACAAATGACATGTTGACTGAATGAAACACCAACAGACAGAATTAATGACAGGCTGACGAATGAATGACGGACTGAATGAAAGATCGACTGAACGAATTAATTATCGTCCGTCTGAATGAAGGACCAACTGACCTAATGAATGACCGGCTGACTGACTATACGAATGAAAGACTGACCGACTGAATGAACGACTGTACTACCATTGAATGACTACACCGCACACCCCTTACTTGTTTGAGTACGGAGCTGGCTACACACCCTTGACCTGTCTCAGTGAATTAACGACTGTACTACAGAGTGAATGAACCACTGTACACCCCTGACCTGTTTGACTGTACTTCTAAGTGAATGTATACCGTACACAACCTTTTTTTTTTAACGAGAGTAAAGCTCCTTTAGCCTTCCTTCCGATACTCGGGGGTGGACCGGAAGGGGCATGTCGGGGTCTCCGGCCTTCCAGCCTGGGACGCGGGGACAGTAGTCCGCACTGCGCAGATATTGTATCCAGGCTGGGTCCCTACCGAGATCTAAGAAGATCTTTTGCCGGCATACCGACTAAAACCTCTCGGTGGCCATCACGCGCTTAATGGATGACAGGCGATGTGGACAGGCGAATGGCGCCCATTTAACTCGCCGTGCCACCCGGCGCACTGCCAAATATGGCTCCTCCCAGCTTGGGGGGGCGCAGATGCCCCCACTTTCCTTACTTCGGACGCCCATGGTGAGATGAGCGTCCGCGACAGATACGAGGCCACACGTTCTGCCGCCCATCTCGGAGCCACTCCTGACATGAGCGCACAGCCCCCGCTGTGTGCTTAGCGACCCCGATGACCCCTATTAGTCGCCTCTTACGATAGGCAGGGGATACCGTGGTGGAATTCTGATGCCCCTTGACCACTGGGCGGATACCGTACACACCTGACCTGTCTCAGTGAATGAACGACTGTACTACAGAGTGAATGACTACACCCTACACCGTTGACCTGTTTGACTGTACTGAGTGAATTATTACACCGCACACCCCTATCTGTTTGATTGTACTATAGAGTGAATGAATCACCACACACCCCTGACCTATCTCAGTGAATGAATGACTGTATGCCTGAGTGAAATGAAATTGCCCAGTATGTAACCCTGACTGCCTCGGTAGCGTAGTTGTGCTAAGGTACCGTTACAAAGCTGAGGTCTCGGGTTTGAATCCCGGGTCGGGCAAAGTGATATTAGATTTTCTATTCATTATCAGCCCATAATCAGGAATTTGTGCCCGATATGGCGATGAGCTCAATTATCACATCGCGGGACGGAATATACGAGGTGAAATGTGGGTGTAATGTCACTTCTACCTACCACTTCTGGGAAAAAGGCGTGAGTTAATGTGTGTATGTCCCCCCCTACCTGTTTGAGCAGGGAGCTGGCGCGCGACAGCGTGTGCGCGAGCTGGTGCGCGCGCGCGAGGCGCTCGGCGTGGCGCGCGTTGCTGCGCTGCCGCTCCACCAGCGCGCCGTGCACGCGCCACGCCGAGCACTCACACTGGGAAGGGGGAGATATTGATGCGTTTTGAAGTTATTAATGCGGGAAAAAGGGGGGGTGTAGAGGGGGAGAAGGTGAGGGGTAGGGAGTGAAGATATATAGATGCATTTTGAGGTTTTTTTTAAATGTGGGGAAAAAGGGGTGGCGGAGTAGGAGAGGAGGAAGGAGGAGGGGGAGTTGAAATATACAGATACTTTAGGAAGTTTTTATTATTTTTATTTTATTATGTTATACTGTTATACCTGCTTTGTTATTGCGATGTAGGTAGGTAGGTATGTAGGGAGACGGGCGTGCCGTTTGGATGATGGTAAGCGATACGATGGCTCGTGAACACTAGCAAAGCCATACTGAGAAATAAGATGTTGAGTCGAGCGGTCGTATTGATTACCATCAGGCGGACGGTATGCTCATCACACCATTCAAACCAAAAAATCTCTTAGGATATGTGAACCTCACAAATTTGTTTTATAGATACAATATAGCCCATTGAGGTATTATAACTAGAGCAGACATCGGGAAAAAAATCGCTGCGTATGGTGTGTGCGCAAGGGTACACAGTGAAGCGAGAGGGAAGATAATGTTACTTCGTATGCGTGACAGAGACAGAAATAGAATGTACCGTACATTTTGTTACAAACATTTTGTTTGCAGTGGCCCCTCTAGTATATTATTTCAATGATATAGCCAGAAAATTACAAGGTAATGAATATAAGAATAATTGATTGAAATAAAATGATTTATAGGGTAATACAGTCGACTCTCGTTAATTCGAAACTCGAGGGACTCTTAAAATACTACGAATTATCGAGTGTTCGAAATATCAAAAGGTTCAAAATTTGTGAGAGAAAGTAAATACAACTGAATTATTAAGTGTTGATCACTTATTAATTATTAACTGCTATTCAATAACAATGACAAAACTTTAGAGGTACATTCGTGTACATACAGGTATTCATAATTTGAATTAATTAATATTTCTAAAGAACTATGTTATACTGGTTTTCCTCTTTCTCTCTAATACTTTGAATTGCCGAGTGTTGGAAGCCGTTGAGTTCGAATTAACGCGTCGTTTTGTTATATAGCAAAGGTTTTTTTCGTTCGAATTACCAAATGCATAAAAATGTATTGATTTAGTTCGAAATATAAAGAGATTTTGTAGGGAACTCGTGATAACTTTGAATTATAGAGAGGTTCGAATTATCGCAGGTTTGAATTAACGAGAGTCGACTGTACCAGATAATATATATAAGATAATGAAAATAAATAATTCAACCATTAAAATATTCAACACCCATTGAGATAATATACTAGAGAGGACACTGCACACAAAATGTTTGTAACAAAATGAAGGGTACATTATATTTCTGTCTGTCACGCCTGCTCAGTAACATATCTTCTCTCTCGCTTCACTGTGTACCCGTGTGCACACACCATTCGCAGAGATTTTGTTCCCGTGTCAAGAATGCAACCTTTTTGTTACGTTTATGTTTTAATTTGAGTTATTCTATGTTTCAATTTGTTAATATTTTCTAATTTCTAACACATTATTATTAATTTAATTTCGTTTATTTTAAATCATCAAAACAACCGGTGTGTAAGCCTCGTCTATAGGCGCACCACCACACCCGATGTCCGCTCTAGTACCTCAATGTCAACACCATTTAAATTCAATACCTTTTCGATCTACCCCCCCCCCCCCCCTTCCCCCTTATACCTACCTCTTTAATCTTGGCGGCGAGGTTGAGTTCCTCGGCGGCGAGGGGATGCGCACACGCGGCGAGGTGAGCCTGCAGCCGCGTCGTGAGTCGCACCCACGGCCGGTAGTCCAGACCTAGAGGGATCACGAGGGGTATGATCGCTATCGGCTTACCTCCCAACATTTTTATATCAATGTATAAGTTTTACAATGAATTCTTTATTGTAATTTTAATCCCATAAAAATAAATTAAACAGAAGCGTTTGACATAAGATTAGGTATTATAGGTAACGGGAGGAGAGGGAGGGTACTTTTAGGGTGTATAATAACAATATAAAACATTGTTTATAAGTATTATGTTCAATTTCACTTAAAGGGGAGAGGGAGGTGGGGGGGGGGGGGTTGTTTTATGGTTTATAGTACCAACATACAAATAAATCTTATGTAAATCTCTTCTGTTTAATGTATTTTTGGGTGGCATTATAATTACAATACAGGATTGATTGTAGAAATTATACATTGGTCTAAAAAATATCATACTCCTGTACTGTATCACTCCTGAAAGTTTTTAAAATCAAGACTGATCAAGTTTTTAAGATCACATTTTCCAAGATGTTTTCATAAATTGCTGATTGTTGAGAGCATTTAGCATAGTACTATAGAGTATACCGGGTATATCAAAACTGCTACCGATAAAAAGCCGGGTGGTAGTTTAAGCGACTTCAGATAACTGCAACAGAAAATGTTGAAAAAAAAAGGACGATTTTTTTTGTTATTTTTTTTTTCCTATGGTCGTAGTTGGATCCTAAATACATTTTTTTCTTAAAATAATGGTGTATAACCTTTTATTTATAAAGACTCCAAGGTATAACAGAGTTTTAACTTCTATTTTAACAAATATTATGGATTTAATACCCAAAATTGATGATATTTAAAATGTGATAAAAAAATGTAGCATTTCTTTGCGAAATATTTAGTTGCATTGTGTTTGAAGTCGCTTAAACTAGCACCCGGCTTCGTTTTCGGCAGCAGTTTTGATAAACCCTATATAAAGAAAACTAATACTTATATACCTTCCAACACTTCAGGATCTCTGGCCCCAGGCAAGCCCAGGGTGCCTCGCATTATCGGAAGGAAAGTGGGTATCTCCTGAAAACAAAGAATAACCAAATAAAATTGTCTATCATTCATCCTATGGTTGGTTGTCTGGAAAAGATCACCTTGAATGATAAGTCCGCCATAGTACTAGTATAGTAAAGAAAACGAAGGGGGACAGGGCGACAGAGAAGGGGAGATGAAGACACAGAAGAGCAGGGTAAGACAGAGTATGGGATAAGAAGACACAGAAGAGGAGCGTAAGACAGAGTATGGGACAAGAAGACGCAGAAGGGGAGCGTAAGACAGAGTATGGGACAAGAAGACGCAGAAGGGGAGCGTAAGACAGAGTATGGGATAAGAAGACACAAAAGGGGAGCCTAAGACAGAGACAGAGAAGGGGATAGGACGACAGATATATATAAAGGTATCTTCTCTGTGTGTATGTGTGTGTGTATGTGTGTGTGTGCGTGCGTGCGTGCGTGCGTGCGTACGTGCGTACGTGCGTGCGTGCGTGCGTGAGCGCGTGCGTGCGTGCGTGCGTGCGTGCGTGCGTGCGTGCGTGCGTTCGTGCGTGCGTGCGTGCGTGCGTGCGTGCGTGCGTGCGTGCGTGCGTGCGTGCGTGCGTGCGTGCGTGCGTGCGTGCGTGCGTGCGTGCGTGCGTGCGTGCGTGCGTGCGTGCGTGCGTGCGTGCGTGCGTGCGTGCGTGCGTGCGTGCGTGTGTGTGTGTGTATGTACTCGCCTGCAGCCTGCGCATGTCCTCGTCTAGTTGCTGGTGCGCGGGCGGCTGCACCACCACGATGTCCCGCGCGCGCCGCCCGCGACGCGCATGCGCACTCACGCGACGCTGTACTACAGACTTCTTGTCCAAAGCGCGCTGGCTTTTTGACATCGCTTTTGGGGAGTCTGGAAGGATTTTTTTTCTGATGGTAAACGACTCGACCACTCATGAACAGTAGCAAAACCAAACACTTGGTATTACAAATCAATGCTTAGCATTCCACTGCGCTCAAGATCCTGAGACATAACATGTTAAGTCTCAATATGTCCTGTAGTTACTCTGGCTACAATATAAAAATAACTAGGTGGAGAATCTGCAAGATAACATACAAGGCTGGATTTTTTGGGCAAGAATAAAATTGGGGCTATGGTCTACTATAGAATTATTATGTTTCTGTATCAGCCCATATACGTTCCACTGCAGGGCACGGGCCTCCTCAACAATCGACGGTAAAATTAAGAGTGGTTAGGCCGTTAGTATTAGTTAACTTAGCAAAAATAATTTTACACATCATCATTATCTCTTAATATTATTATTACTTCATGCCAAAACGGGAAAATAAATATGCCATAATTTACTGTTTTAAGATCTCATAAAATATATTTTTTTTACTTGTAAAAAAGAAGAGAGGTCCGTTCCACCCTGTTAAAAAATATTCAATATTTTTTTTGTTTTTAGTTTCTTCAACCGCACTTTACATTATAATTAGTTCAGTATGTAGTTATACTAGTTATCACATATGAAATGTTTAATAATTGTATACTGACCACCAATAGGCCTGTCCACAGTATAAGAGATGTACGGTAGTTCGGAGTCAGAACACACACTGGCTCCGGGAGAATTGTTGCCACTCGTTGTCGCGTCGCTCCTGAATCCATCTGCACAAGCATATTATTTGCCTTAATCTTCAAACTCCACAAGAAACCACTAGAGAGCTAGTAAAAGAAATATATTTTATTTCCCCTCTGTGCTGTCTTTGTACTATGGTACGGTTACAAAGTTAGGTCACCATTCTTTAACGGACTAACAAGTTAATGCCCACATTTGAAAATATGCCTGCCTCAGTGGCGTATGGTTACAAAGCAGAGGTCACGGGTTCAAATCTGAGGTTGGGCAGTGATATTCGATTTTTTTATTCATTATCAGCCCAGAGTCAGAAAGTGCCCAATATGGCAATAGGCTTGCCATCTAACACATCATGAGATGAAACATACCAAGGTGAAATGTGGGTGTCCTGGCACCTCTGCCTACCCTTTTATGTATTTATGTTGAAAATATATTTACCTTGAACATTGGATACAGCAATGGTGTGGCCTCTTCTTACAGGTGGAGCTCTCTGTGTCTGCTTCTTCGGTGGCACTGAAGACTGCTCCGAACCCATTGTGTAACTACAAATATGTGGAAACAAGATATGATTTTTTAATCCATTACATCATATTTATTCATATATTTTTAATGGTTTCTTAGATTACCTTATATTTTTTTTCTACCACCCAGTTTGGAAAGCAGTTTCCACCACAGATGAATGGGCAAGAACCTCTAGCATTGCTCTTTCCAAAACCAGTTTAAAATACAGTGATTATATAAACTTGAAGCATGGTTTATTTGCAAGCAGATGTAATGTGTAAAAATTGTAAATGTATAAAAATTTAGAAAACCATAATTTATGTTTCCTAATCTTGATGGGACTTCATAGTTCTCCAAAACCTAAACCTGAAGTAAATATTTAATCATTTCTTAAGTACTGTATCCAAGACATTAAATAACCCAGGTATATTGATATTGTCATGTCACAATTAAATTTTATCCTAAGTAATTAAGATACATTTAAGCTCAAAGACTTCACATTCTCTTTACCTTACACCCTTTTATTTACTTTACCTATATACACAACATAATAATTTATGTTATATTTTAAATGCCCCACCCATATTTTTATTTCAAGACTGTATGATTTATTGCAATTAAATTATTATACTTCAAAGAATATACACTTAATTGTAAGAATCTTTATTATTCATTATTATTTATTACATGTAAAAATAGTAAGCAATTTTCAACTGTAATTGGGAGTATTTAATAATGAACAAATCTTTTCTAAGTACAAATATGCCGTAAAAACTGTTGTAATTATGTAATAGATGGAAAATAGATGTATTTAACTACGACATAATATTTTTATCAACGAAATAAATGCAAACAACAGTGCCATAAACTAATGCTTGGTAAATTTTTGGGCTTACGAAATATAGAGCTATTTAAATTACTTACCACTTTCCTTTCCTTGATTATCCTAATAATTTCAACTATTTATGACTAGCAATGTTATATATTTCATATTGTACACCTAGTTATATATTTTAATAACTTTAACGCTTTATTATTATTTATTTTTCATAATCTCAATCTGTTTGATGTTTCTAACAAATGTCAAGATTTACAACAAAAGTAGTGTAGTGTCATTGAGTGTCATTTTAAAAAGTAATCTATATGAACTGTAAAGCAAACGTAGCTTATATTAAACTGCCACCAAATAATTAATCATAATACATATTAGATTTAAAGGAACAATAAAATGTATCATCCTAGTTACAACTAAAATACAAAATATAGATTGTTTTAATTAATGCAATAACATTAAACCACAACGTTAAACCACCAAACAAGTAAAGCACTACAGTATTTCTATTTCATCAGTGATTGTAAATAATATTTTTTATCTGTGCTTGACACGTCGACTGTCATTTTGACAGCAATTGGTACACATTGTACACAAAAAATCACGCATGCATTTTTCCATAAATTTGAATTAGAATAATGAAATAGAATAAAACAATGGTAGACGAAGGCACACGGAAGACTTTGAGCAGTATACCACTGCTGCAAACGAAAGCTGGACCCAGAGATAAGGAACTATGGGTGAACAGACTAAAAGAAGAGTATCAGGCTTTGATAAAGGTAATTAGAGCATTTTATATCGTTTAAAAAGTATTTAGAAATTATTGCTAAATACAGAATCCAGCTAGAAGTCATGGTTATTGTAAATTTATGTTTTTTCACCCAATTTAACTTAGAAATCCACAAAAATGTTGGCGGCAACAAAGTACTAGATCTAAGAATTCACGATGTATATTATTTTCATAAATTTACTTGGTTAAGACCTATCTTGTAGACCATTTGTTAAGTAAATTCTTCATCAAGCGTATATGTTATTTTTGTATCAGTTTGTAAAGATTTATTAATTAAATCAAAACTTTCACTTGATCATTCATGTGTAGAAATTACGAAACCCTGCCACTACTATGTTGAAATTAGTTTCATCATCATCATCATCATATCAGCCACAGGAAGTCCACTGCTGAACATAGGCCTCCCCCAATGATCTCCACAATGACCTGTTGGAAGCGGCCTGCATCCAGCGACTTCCTGCGACCTTAGTCAGATCGTCCGTTCACCTTGTAGGCGGGCGTCCGACACTTCGCTTGCCTGTACGTGGCCTCCACTCGAGAACCTTTCGGCCCCAATGGCCATCGGTTCTACGAGCAATGTGCCCGGCCCACTGCCACTTCAACTTGCCAATCCTATGGGCTATGTCGGTAACCTTGGTTCTCCTACGGATCTCCTCATTTCTGATTCGATCTCGTAGGGAAACACCGAGCATAGCCCGATCTATGGCTCGTTGAGTGACTTTGAGCCTTTTAATGAGGCCCACAGTGAGAGGCCACGTCTCGGTGCCGTATGTCATCACTGGTAACACACAACTATCGAAGACTTTCGATTTTAGGCACTGAGGTATTTTGGACGAGAAGACGTCGCGAAGTTTCCCGAACGCTGCCCAACCGAGTTGGATTCGCCGATTGAAGTCTCTCTCGAAGTTGGACCTGCCTAACCGGACCACTTGTCCTAAATAGACATATTCGTCTACAACTTCGAGAGTCGAGCCCCCAACTCCAATTGGGGTGGGCACAACATGGATATTCGACATGATCTTCGTTTTATCCATGTTCATTTTAAGACCCAGCTGTTGGGAGACTCGATTAAGGTCTTCGAGCATAGTGCTAAGGTCTTCCAGCGATTCTGCCAAAACTACAATATCGTCGGCAAATCGAAGGTGAGTAATATACTCGCCGTTGATGTTGATGCCGAATCCTTTCCACTGCAAGAGCTTGAAGGCATTTTTCCAGCGCGGCAGTGAACAGTTTCGGAGATATGACATCTCCCTGTCTCACGCCTCTCTGTAGTGGAATAGCCTTCGTGCTCTGATCCTGTACTCGGACCGACATGGTGGCGTTGTTGTATATACACCTCAACACTTCGATGTACCGATAGTCTATGTGGCACCGCTGAAGAGACTGTAGCACAGCCCAGGTCTCGATCGAATCAAAGGCTTTCTCATAGTCCACAAACGCTAAACAAAGCGGCAAGTTATACTCCTCGGTTTTTTGTATAACCTGCCGTAGCGTATGAATATGGTCTATGGTGCTAAAGCGTTTTTGGAAACCGGCTTGTTCGGGAGGCTGGAAGTCATCAAACTTGCCTTCGAGACGATTTGTGATGACCCTTGAAAACAACTTATAGACATGGCTCAGAAGCGAGATGGGCCTGTAGTTCTTCAGCAAAGTGTTATCACCTTTTTTGAAGAACAGTACCACCACGCTCCTGCTCCATGCCTCCGGCGTTGAGCCCTCGAGGAGAACGAAATTGAAGAGCCTCTGAAGGACTTTTAGTATCGGCGTTCCGCCCGCTTTCAGAAGCTCTGAAGCGATTCCGTCCTCACCCGGCGCCTTGTTGTTTTTAAGTTGTTTGAGGGCCATCTCAATCTCAAACAGGTTGATGTCCGGGATATCATCGCTAAAGTGTCGGATTAACTCGGCTCTCGGGTCTTCGGCCGAGCTAACAGTAAGTTCGGCAACCGAGGTGTAAAGCTGTCCGTAGAACCTCTCGATCTCTCTTAATACCTCTGCCCTAGTCGATACCACGCGGCCATCATCCGTTTTCAGCCTAGACAACTGGCTTTGCCCAATAGACAAGTCTCTTGCAAACACTTTGGAGCCTCCGTTCCGCTCAATTGTCTCCTTAATACTCACAGTATTGTGAGCACGGACATCGTGTCGCAAAGACTTCCAGATTCGTCTATTGAGCCGCCGATATGCTTCGGCGTCAAAGGAAGACTGCAGCGTCAAAGATCGACGTTCGGCCATGAGGTCAAGAGTCTGGATCGAGAGTTTTTGTGGTCTATCTCTACGGCGAGGTCTAAAATACTTAGATCCCACCGTATGGACAGCTTCTACCAAACCGCTGTTTAACTCGTCCACTGCAAGGTTTTCTTTTAGACAATCAAAGCGATTTGTCAACTCGAGTTGAAAGCTCTCGGGGTTTTGGATATGGGCGCGAGTAGGTCGGAGCGTAGACTTCATCAAGCGGTGCCTTTCTAATTGGACGTTGATATTCAATGTGCCCCTAACCATTCGGTGATCACTACCGGTTTTCACCCTGTTGATCACAGAGACATCACTGAACATCCGTCTATTCGTCGTCAAGATGAAATCTATCTCATTTCTCGTAGAACCGTCAGGACTCAACCAGGTCCATTTCCTGTGAGGCGGCTTCTGGAAAAAAGAGTTCATCGCGAAGAGTCCCTCTTTTTCCAGAAAGTCGGCCAGCCTCTGACCCCTGAGGTTCCGTTGCCCATGACCAAATTGCCCCACTTTCAACTCTGCATCGCTTCTCTTGCCCAACTTTGCGTTGAAGTAACCCGTAACAACATTGAAGTAGGTTTTGGAAGTATGTATGGCCCGACTTATGTCTTCATACATCTCCTCTACTTCTTCATCTGGGTGTGTCGAGGTCGGCGCGTATACCTGTATGACCTTCAACGAATATCTTTTTGATATTCTGAGTATAAGGTATACTACCCTGCTCGACACACTTGCGATGGATACGATGTTGTTGATGAGAGACCTGTGGACGAGAAATCCGACACCTCCTCGGGACTGTTGGTCGTCCCCCCGGTAGAAGAGCAGGTTACCAGACTTCAGGGTTATCGTATCCTCCCCGATTCTTCGGACTTCCGATAACCCCAGAATATCCCAGTGTAACCCGCTCAATTCTTCTTCCAGTTCGACAATCTTCTCGTCTGCCCTCAAAGTACGTATGTTGTGTGTTACCAGGGCCAGTCGTCGTCGGGGGTGGTAGCCGGGGCCAACCCGGGGATTCTTAGTACCCCCTGCCCCACCGTAACTATGGCTGCTACCATCGCCAGGAATAGTGGGGCTGCCGGGGACTGGGGGCCTGGTCAATTTTTGTGTCGCCATTGAGGGGTATTTGCCAATACTCGCCACGCTTGGCAGGCGGGTTGGCGAGCGCAGGAGGGGACTCGCGCTGACGACGCTGCTGCCCATCATCAGCGGGGGAAAGGAAATAGGGTTTGTGAGTAGAGGATATAATGGGAAAGGAGAGTATGGCCTGTAGGAGTGGTTACTGCAGTCATGGAAGGGAATGTTTGTAGTGACTGCAGTAGCTCGGGGGGCCGAGGTCACGTACTCGTAGCACCTATTCTAGGACAGGCCATGACCACTAGATAGGAGCACCCCTGACCTAAATTTGAAATTAGTTTCACTTAGTAATAATTTGGATGTTGAAGTCGCTGGATACAGGCCGTTTCCAACAAGTTGATGTGGAGATCATTAGGGGAGGCCTATGTTCAGTTGTGGACTGCCTGTGCCTAAAGAGAGAAAGAGAGAGATATTTTTTTATGTTTCATTACTAAATTATCACAAGGTTCATAATACAAAGACACATCTGATATTTAATATCAATAAAATGAAAAGTACACAAGTACTTTTCATTTTATTGATATTAATTACAACAATGTAATTGTCATAGATTTTTAAATATTAAACATTAATGTATGTTTGATGATTTTATAAAATCATTGTTGTATAAAGGGCTGCCAGACCCATCAATATACAGACTGTCGTATAATTTCCACTACTACTACATATTCACCTGATTTTTCTTTTTATTGGTACAAAAACATACTTATATACATCATATTTACAATACAGTTTAAAGTAACTTAATCCAATGTCACTTCACTACATAGTATAAAACAAAGTCGCTTTCTTTGTCCCTATGTCCCTTTGTATGCTTAAATTTTTAAAACTACGCAACGGATATTGATGCGTTTTTTTAGTAGATAGAGTGATTCAAGAGGAATGTTTATATGTATAATATGTACATATTATTGTACATAAATCTATTTGCAACCGGGCGAAGCTGGGTCGGGTTGCTATATTGTATAATCAACACAAACACCCACAAATTGATTGATTGATAAAATATAATAAAAATTTAAATCAAGCACAACACATCCCCTATACTTCCAGTATGTACAAAATAACAAAGAGGCGGATAACGACTGGTTCCGTCTGGAGTCGGACAAGACCGGCACGCGCTGGTTCGGCAAGTGCTGGTACATACACAACCTGCTCAAGTACGAGTTCGATTTGGAGTTCGATGTAAGTTATATTATAATAGTTTCTTTATTTTATTTTATTTATTTAGGACAGCCAGTGGTTGTTACAATACCGGGTATCTCAAGACTGCTACCGAAAACGAAGCCGGGTGGTAGTTTTAGTGGCTACAAACACAATGCAATTAAAAATTTCGCTTAGAAACGCGACAATTATTTTTTATGATTTTTTAAATATCGTCATTTTTGGGTGGTAAATCCATAGATTTTGCTAAAATAATAATTTAAACTCTCTTATATCTTAGAGTACTTATAAATTAAAGGGTATACACTATTATTTTAGGAAAAAATTTATTTACCAACAAAATATGGCAATAGGAAAAAAATTACAAAAAAAAATTGTCGCTTTTTTTGCAACTTTTTCTGTTGCATTGTGTCTGAAGTCGCTTAAACTACCACCCGACTTCGTTTTCGGTAGCAGTCTTGATATACCCTGTATAACTTAGGCTAATAAAACATACAGAAATAACTTAAAAGTAACCCTTTGAAGGCCGTCACAAGGTGGTCATGGTTCTTTGGTTTAGTCCTATTAGACTAGTTATATACTTTAGTTTTACTTGGTGGCGTAGTTGTACTAAGGTATGGTTACAAAGCTGAGGTCTCGGGTTCGAATGCCATGTTAGGAGATGTGATATTGGATTTTTCTATTCATTATCATATAGCACAGAGCCAGAAATTTGTGCCCGATATGGTGATAAGCTCACCATCTATCACATCGTGAGACAGAACATACAAGGCGAAGTGTGGATGTCCTGTCACCTTTGCCACCCTTTTTGGAAAAAGGTCGCGTCTTGAAAAACGTAGATATTTTCTTGTTCATAATGTTAAGAGCGTATACACCTTGCGCGCAAAGCCAACTATACAGGGTATATCAAGACTGCTACCGAAAACGAAGCCGGGTGGTAGTTTAAGCGACTTCAGACACAATGCAACAGAAAAAGTTGCAAAAATATGCGACAATTTTTATTTTGTTATTTTTTTCCTATTACCATATTTGGGTGGTAAATACATTTTTTCCTAAAATAATAGTGTAAACCCTTTTATTTATAAATAATCTAAGGTATACAAGAGTTTGAATTATTATTTTAGCAAAAACTATGGATTTACCACCCAAAAATGACGATATTTAAAAAATCATAAAAAATAATTGTCGCGTTTCTTAGTGAAATTTTTAGTTGCTTTGTGTTTGTAGTCACTAAAACTACCAGCCGGCTTCGTTTTCGGTAGCAGTCTTGAGATACCCTGTAGGTATTTCTTCGTTAATTTCACGCACACATAAGCGACCAAAGCTGTGTGCGTAGAGCTGCCGCGTCGGCTCGCTATACAATCGGCTCAAACAACTTTGATCCGTGCGCTTCAAATATTCAATTGAAATGTAACTGTAATATAATATCATAAAAATATTTTATTTGCATTATAAGTAGACAAATATTACTGTGCAAGCAAAGAATAATACAAATTTTGGATACTAATAATATTTTCGTTATTATTACATTGTTAAGAGCGTATACACCTTGCGCGCAAAGTCAACTATCGGTATTTCATCGTTAATTTCACGCACACATAAGCGACCAAAGCTGTGTGCGTAGAGCTGCCGCGTCGGCTCGCTATACAATCGGCTCAAACAACTTTGATCCGTGCGCTTCAAATATTCATTTGAAATGTAACTGTAATATAATATCATAAAAATATTTTATTTGCATTATAAGTAGACAAATATTACTGTGCAAGCAAAGAATAATACAAATTTAGATACTAATCATATTTTCGTTATTATTACATTGTTAAGTTGCATTCAAATCAGTGTTCAATCAGTAGATACTACGGACGTTTATTAATAATTTCGTGTTCGAACACATAAATAGTGTTAGGGGCCTTACAACCCCTTACAATTACGAAATATATTGAATTTTATATTACAATACATAACATAATTTAGCCTCGGAATTAAATCCCATTATATTACCTGAAACATAATTTATACTCACTACAAAATCATTGTAGGTAATAAAAATAATTAAATATTTTACTACCAAAGTACTAAGATGTGGTAATCGCAGTCCGCGCGTGGCTATTTTTACTACGCGCGGCAATAATCGACTGCAGCCAGGCCGGAGCGACGAGCGATACGCCTCCCTCTAGAAGGCCTTGCGGCGGTCTGATTTGATCCACGTCGGACAGCGTGTTTAATAGTGGTTTTTAAAATATTTGTAGAAAACATGAAAACTAATTTTGTTGAAATATAAAAATTGAAATTTATTGATAAGATGTTCTTCTATTATAATATGCAATTGCTATAAAAAATTATGTACGATAAGTTGGTGAAAAAAAAAATGTTCTTGACGAGAGTTTCTGAATAATTTCGCATTGTTTAAATTTTTATTTTTCAGGAACTAAACACAAAAAGATTATTTTTCTCAGCAAAATCCTTCCATAAGGGTCTTATTAGTCTGATAATATTTTTATTTTCATCTTATATTTTGTGGTTTCGGATATCTTAAGCTTCTAAATTGCCATTTAAAGCCTAAATAACGAAACTTGTGTTCAGTAATCCGTATAGTACTCACAAATTATCCATCAATCTATAATGTTTTCCACCAAAATCCCTAGATGACAACCTTTTCTAAAATTAGTACTAATTATTTTTCCTTTAAATTGTTTATTGGTGGCTATTAACTCATTTGAAAAGTCCTGTTTTTAAGCCAAAAAGCGCGTGCAGGGTATAAACGCTCTTAATGGCGCTCCTATATTAGTGAAAATTGAATTAATTATTTAATAATAAATTGCTATTAATTCTTTTGATAACCGACATTATATTTAACTATTATCCTTTTAAAACGTGTTTGAGTGGAATTAAGTAGCCCTAAACTATTTATTTTTAAATAGCACTACTATATTCACCTATTATTCATTATATTTCAGATACCTGTAACATACCCAACGACAGCGCCTGAAATAGCCTTGCCTGCCTTAGACGGGAAGACTGCCAAGATGTACCGGGGCGGGAAGATTTGCCTCACGGACCATTTTAAGCCGCTGTGGGCCAGGAATGTGCCCAAATTTGGGATAGCACATGCTATGGCGCTGGGGGTAATATGTCTTTAAATATATTTATGTGATTGCTCAATGTCCAATACCCATTTTAAAAGGAAAATTCCCCTCCCAATTTGATTTGTGTCAACACACCCATGATCCAAGCGTTTTTTTGTATTGCAATGAATGGCGAGACGAGCAAGCCGTTCGCCTGATGGTAAGCGATACGACCGCTCATAAACAGTAGCAAAATTCCACTGCGCTCGCCATCCTGAGACATAAAATGTTAAGTCTCAATATGTCCAGTAGTTAATCTGGCTACAATATCCTTCAATCCGAAACACAACAGAGCATTTACACTGCTGTTTCACGGGAGAAATAGACATTGCGGTGGTACCTACCCAGATGGCCTCTCACATATGAGAGACCTACCACCAGTAAAAAACTTTTAGATATTCATATGCAATTATTATTTATATTGTTGATTCTTTTTTCATTTTAAAACAGTGGGTTGCCTAAAAACAGGAGTGTCATGTTAGGCCGATTTTTTCTGAGCCCCTTAACGCCCCCCTCTAGGTCTCCAACGCCCACAGGGGGGCGTCATCTCACACTTTGAGAAAGACCGTATCATACCATTATAATATTCTAAAGCTTTGGAATAAAGTTACTCCCTTGCTCATCCGAGTTTATTAAAAGGTGCATTATATTTGATAGCCTCCGTGGCGCAGTAGGTTAGACGCCGCCTGTGAAACGAGAGGCCGCGGGTTCGATCCCCGCACCGAGAGAAATGTTTGTGCGGCCCACAAATATTTCTTCCGGGTCTGGGTGTTTGTAAGACCGAAAAGTCTCTCGTAGTTCCTGATACACGACGCAAGACTCGATCTTAGTGTGGAGTCAGGAGTATGTATGTGACTTTTGGGTGTTATTTATTTATTTATTATTATAATTTTCAGCTGGGTCCATGGTTGGCGGTGGAGATTCCCGAGATGATCGCGAAGGGCGTGGTCACTTACAAAGAGAAGACGGGCGACGCGTCATAACGTGTATATATGTACAGAAATAAATATATGTTTTGTATAATGGGTTTTATTAGTGCACTTATATGCACTGTTGTGTTTCGGTTTGAAGGACAATTCCTTCCTACAATCCTGGGTCCTTCCGCCGTAGCGTGAAGAAGCACCTTAGCAGGCCGGCATAATTGTTCCCATTGACATGGGACTGCCGTCCGATGCCAATGGACCAGTGTCCATTGGCAGTCCTGGGCGGCATTAGCACTTACCATCAGGTGCAATGCCGCCAAAATGGCCGGCCAGAGTAAAAAAAAAATTGAAAAAAAATGAAATGAAAATAATTTATCAAACCCATGAACATGTTCTACATAATTTTGAATTGAAATGAAATTAAATATGGAATCCATTAATACGTTTTACAGCATTTAGATTCAGTAATGTTTTTATCTGCCACCCGGTTCGGAAAGCGGTTTTCATTAGAGAAGAGCGCGCAAGAAACTCTAGTGTTGCTCTTTTCAATACCAGTTTACAATTTAGTGATTATTACAAACGTTAATGGTTTAAATCATAGCAGTTCATTAATAATTTGATATATAATTTTAAATACGAACATGTTTACTTTTTATTTTATATGGGTGCAGGGAAGTCAAACGAACGATTAACGAAGAATCAGTATCCTATGCTTTTTGTGAAAGCCTAAAGTTATCATACAATAATTTACAATGTAAGCAAATGAGACAGACCAGTCAATTGTAACCAGAGTAGCTACTGGACATATTGAGACTTAACATCTTGTGTCTCAGGATGGGGAGCGCAGTGGAATGCCAAGCTTTGTTTTGTAATCCATGGTGTTTGGTTTTAATACTGTCCATGAGCCGTCGTATTACTTACCGTCAGGCGAATGGCAAGACAGCGCAAGAAAAGTACAGTTTATTTTTTAAAGAAATACAAGATAAACTTCCAAAATCATAATAAAGACGTTAAATTATTTTTTATTGATAAGCATAAGTAGCTGTTACTCACAACTTACAAGACGATCGTAAAACATTTTATTTTTACCCAACAAGTATTTTATTGTTTTCAATAACACTCAAATACAACATTGTGTTATTTCGTGTTTTCATTTAAAATATATTTCATGTGAAAAGGATTTTTGTTAAGAAAACCTTCGAAGTACGTAATAAGTATGATTTATTTTTAACTGTGAGACAAATTGATGACAATTCGCCTGATGGTAAGCGCAGATATAGTACCTATCCATGTGATATGATCTCTCGACACAATGCTGCCTGATTGTATCCGGATATAGGTACAGAACATTACATCACACACGTGCCTCACTATGACGGTTCCTTAACCGCTGTGTACGGTTGTTATCCAGGAAATCTAATATACCACCGGAAATTCAAAAATTTCCAACTCCTCCAATGAATTTCACTTTCTGATTAATTTCGTTGCGGCTTAAAGACAAGTTAGACATTCCCGGAGCTCGCTGAGTAGCTTCAATGCTCGGTGTCATTACAATGCGTGCTGCTGATCCTGCGACACAGCAGTTACAGTGGTGGGTGTGAGGGCGGGACAGTCTCCAAATACCAACCACCAGAAAAATCCATCCATCAGTCAAAGGAAGTCCACTGCTGAACATAGGCCTCCAATGATTTCCACAGTGACCTGTTGGAAGCAGCCTGCACCCAGCGTCGTCCCGCGACCTTTACAAGGTCATCTGACCACCTTGTGGATGGCCGTAATACGCTGCGCTTTCCACTAAGGGGCCTCCATTTCAGGATAACTTTTTGACCCATCGGCCATCAGTTCTCCGCGCTATGTGCCCCGCACATTGCCATTTCAACTAACTAATCCGATGGGATCTGTCAGTTATTTTAGTCCTCCTACGAATCTTCTCATTTCTGATTCGATCTCGGAGGGAAACCCTGAAAATAGCCCTCTCCATAGCTCGTTGAGTGACTTTGAGCGTCCTAATAAGACCCACAGTGAGACGCCACGTCTCGGTGCCATATGTCATACTGGCAAGTGGCAACACACAACTATCGAAGGCTTTCGCGATTTAAGGCACTGAAGTATTGAAATTGAAATAAAACTATTATTTGCGGATTTTATCGCGGATTTGGTTTAATTTTTACATTTTTTGAGTTCCCGACGTTTCGATTACTTTACAGCTTTCGTGGTCACGGGGCTGACTGAATTAAACCAAATCCGCGATAAAATCCGTAAATAATAGTTTTATTTCAATGTGTAACATTCGCGTAAATCTAAGAAACCACTAGGCACTGAGGTAGTTTGGACGATAAGACGTCGCGTAGTTTTCCGAACGCTGCCCAACCGAGTTGGATTCGATGATTGACCTCTCTCGAAGTTTGACCTGAATGATATGAATGTTGGTTAATATTTATTTACTAATTTCAGTATACAAAATGAAATACGCACTGCAAATTATCTTCTTTACTTTGTTCGTCACTAAAGTATATTCAAAGGTAAGATTATCTTTTGTTATTACTCCATTTAAAAAAAATATTTATACTAAATAGAATTCGTTGAATCTTTCATTATTTTTGCGTTCATTGGCGAGACTATGCCATTTGCCTGATGGTAAGCGATACGATTGCTCATGGATAGCAGCAGTACCAAACAACAGCATAAATTACAAATCAATGTTTGGTATACCACAGCGCTTGCCATCTTGTGACATACGATGATATGTCCAGTAGTTACTCGGAAAGTAGGAACAATGTACTTCGAACTGAAACACAACAGTGCGTATACACTGCTGTTTGGCGGCACAAATAAACATTGCGGTGGTCCCTACACAGACGGCATCTCACATATGAGAGACCTACCAATAAATTAGCATTGCAATAAACTTCTTTGATTAATTGCGTTGCTTGGTAATTTCTAATCCATCAAATACTCTCCAGTTTTCAAAAACAGGATGACGTTCTCAATTCCACGGTTTTTTTACTGTCAATTTAAATAATGTAATGTTCTTTACAGCCACAAGTAAGCAAACATTTTAAACTTCATCATCATCATCATACTATTCGCGTCCATTGCTGGACATACGCCTCTCCTATGGCACGCCCCTGGACTCGATCTTCAGCCCAACGTCTCCAACCGCTACCAGTCATCTTTCGGATATCATCACTCCACCTCGTTGGAGGGCGTCCTACACTACGCTTACTTTTTAAACTTACTGACTATTAAAGCATGGACAGTCAATAGTCCTCGTGATTGGTGAGACTGAGACGAGAGACCGCTTCATACAAACACAGTCGATGTTTGATCCACAGGTATTTACTGTATTTACTGGTGGTAGGTCTCTCATATGTGAGAGGCTGCCTGGGTGGGTACCACCGCAATGTCTATTTCTCCCGTCAAACAGCAGTTTAAATGCACTGGTGTGTTTCGGATTGAAGGACATTGTAGCCAGAGTAACTACTGGACATATTGCGGGTTCGATCCCCGCACCGAGAGAAATGTTTGTGCGGCCCACAAATATTTCTTCCGGGTCTGGGTGTTTGTGAGACCGAAAAGTCTCTCGTAGTACCTGATACCCACGACACAAGACTCGATCTTAGTGTGGGGTCAGGACTATATATGTGACTGTTGGGTGAATTTATTTATTTAATTAGTATTAATAATTTTTGTTCACATTTTCAGGAAGTAAGTAAAACATTATTCTATTCTAGATAGTTTTTGGTTTTCAAATAACATAATATACGAGTATAATATTGAAGTGTAGTAGTGGAAATTATTACTAATTCAAAATAACATCACCATCTTGTTATTTTTGAAGCCTTAGCATGCTCTATATTTATGCTATTGCTAATTGCTATCCACAGAATTTGTAAACAACAAAACTGACCATATCTGTATCTGTATCTGTATCAGCCCATATACGTCCCACTGCAGGGCACGGGCCTCCTCTACAATCGACAGTGCGATTGAGGGTGGTTAGGCCATATAGTCCACCACGCTGGCCTAGTGCGGGTTGGCGGACTTACATACCATAGAAATTCTTATAAATCGCTATGGTATGCAGGTTTCCTCACGATGTTTTCCTTCACCGTTTTAGTGCGTGGTGATTGACTATCAATACACACATGACTCCGAAAAGTCAGAGGTGTGCCCTGGGATTCGAACCCGCGACCACCGTGGTCATGTGGGCAGCCGCGTCTAGTCCGTTTACCAACAGGCCACCACGCACTTAAACTGACCATATACTATAACCATTATCACATCAAAAATTACACACAAAAATTGACTGTTCAGTTGTTTATAGATACGTAAAAAACCTAAATTCTTCAAAGATTACACAATCGCATGCAAATATTAGCCGATTGGCTTTGTTAATCACAATAGGAAATCGCATAATGTAGCTTATTACAATAACATTTTCATTGTTACATTCTTTGTTGGTTCAGAAATAAAATTTTATTTATTTTGTTTACATTTCTACAATTCAATGTGTGTGAATGTTGTTAGACCCCCGCTCCTGCGGCGCCAGCGTCGGAGGCGACCACAGCGGCTGCGGAGACAACCACCGCAGCAGCGGGGGGCGAAGCCTCCGAGCCTGCTGCGGGAGACAATACAACCGCTGCTGTAAATATATTTATTATTACAATGCAACGACAAAAATCAAACAATTATTTGCGTGATCCACAGTTACTTGTTTCTGGTCTGAGTGTTAAAAGTCAAATAAAAAGAATTGACTCGAATGCATCCGGGGCCCTACTCTATAAATCCGAAACGAAGTTCGAAACTTCGAAACGTTTTTCGTTTCGAAACCTGCTCTGTAACACGAAATTCGAATCTTCGGATCGAAGAATGAATTATTCCAATATATCGGCAATACGAACATTTACAGAGTAGGTACATTCGTATCGTCACAAACTTCGTTCGTCCGAAGTTTAGAACTTCGTTTCGGATGAATATAGTAAATAAAAATGTAAATGTTTGGATTGCCGATATAT
Organism: Hyles vespertilio; assembly: GCA_009982885.2. Classification (NCBI taxonomy): domain Eukaryota; kingdom Metazoa; phylum Arthropoda; class Insecta; order Lepidoptera; family Sphingidae; genus Hyles; species Hyles vespertilio. Next base: position 9,251,433 of record CM042832.1, read on the forward strand.
TCAAATCATTCATTCTTCGATCCGAAGATTCAAATTTCGTGTTACACAGTAGGTTTCGAAACGAAAAACGTCACGAAGATTCGAATTTCGGATTTATATAGTAGGGCCCCCGGATCGCTGGGCAAATATCGTCGACCAATGGATACCTGATGGTAGACGACGCTGCGGCAGACCTAAAAAACGCTGGAGAGACGACCTGGATGCTGTCGAGCCGATGTGGCCAGAAATTTCCTCAGAGCGCGAATTGTGGAGAGACATGGGGGAGATCTTTGCCCAGCAGTGGGATGAAAAAGGTTAAAAAAATATATGTTACAATGCAATAGTTGTACTGACTTAAGTCCTTATAAGCTTAAATACGCAGATGAAATTGTGGGTAAAGTCTAAATTAATAAATTTCTTGTTTTCAGGCCAGCACTGATGCAGTATGTAACACAAAATTCTTTATACTGTTATGTAATATTCAGTTAATCACTCCAGTGTAAACGCACTGTTGTGTTCCGGTTTGAAGGTCATTGTAGCCAAGGTAGGAGAAGGCACTGGTGGTAGGTCTCTCATATGAGAGAGGCCATCTGGGTAGGTACCACCGCAATGTCTATTTCTCCCCTGAAACAGCAGTGTAAATGCAATGTTGTATTTCGGATTGAAGGACATTGTAGCCAGAGTACTACTGGACATATTGAGACTTTACATCTTATGTCTCAGAATGGCGAGCGTAGTGAAATTTTGCTACTGTTTATGAGTGGCCGTATCGCTTACCATCACGCGGCAGAGGAGAGGGGGTCATACAGGTCATGTCAGAACACTGGGTCCGATTTCAATACTCGAATTCGTAATAATGACTTTTTAAAGTTTGTTACAGGTGTGATTTGTGAACACACACATAGTTTTTTACTTTATTTATCAAATGCGCTTATAAATTTTATCGACAAGATATTTAATAAATTTTGTAAATGTGGGGCCAGCCCAGTGAGGGTCATGACCCCCATGACCTCCCCCCTGGATCCGCCCTTGGTTCGGACTAAATGATATTTTCATAGAGAATAGTATTTAATTTTAGAAGCCGAAATGTTTTTACACATAGACGTTAATCGTTCGAACATTCGAAATTTATGTCGGAAAAAAAGTAGCCCTGACCCGTTCGCTCATTTACCTGACTTATACAAAAAATATTTAATTTGTTTTTACAGGCCAACTCTGACGCAGTATGTAAAATTTATAATAGATATGTTTTATATTATAACAAGTAACAGTCGTATTATACAGGGTATCTCAAGACTGCTACCGAAAACGAAGCCGGGTGGTAGTTTAAGTGACTTCAGACACAATGCAATAGAAAATGTTGCAAAAAAAGTGATGATTATTTTTTTGTAATTTTTTTCCTATTGTCGTATTTGGGTGGTAAATACATTTCAATCCTAAAATAATAGTGTATACCATTTCATTTATAAAGATTCTTAGGTATAAAAGAGTTTAAATTATTATTTCAGCAAAAACTATGGATTTAGCACCCAAAAATGATGATATTTAAAAAATAATTAAAAATATATGTCGCGTATCTTTGCGAAATTTTTACTTGCATTGTTTTTGTAGTCACTAAAACTACCACCCAGCTTCGTTTTCGGTAGCAGTCTTGATATACCCTGTATTATAACAAGTTACAGTCGTATTATACATGTATATTGTATGTATTTAATATTTTTATGGGCTTTATTCATAGACACAGTTTTAAAACTTATTTTAGCTATCCAATTTTTTGTATTATTCGCTAAAAATGAATTCTAAAGTGGTTCGAAAAGAACAAAATATTCGATAACTACTATACCTTATGGAACTGTTTATGAATAAGAGTTTTGTGTAAGATTTTCGTTGTTTTTTTTTTCTCTTTATTACATTTACATATTTATTAATAACATCTACAATGGGCAATCTCTGCATCGCGAAAAAGTTGACTGGTAAATAATGCTTAAGGAATGAAGTCCCTCTTTATACAAAATATTGTTTGAAAAGTTTGAAATTAAATTAAATAAATACAATAATTGATTTTATTACATTTTGTTTAACTTTTCCAGGGTGGTGGGAATGATACTGCAGTACGTATACTTTGTATACTCCAACTTTAAGTTAATGATATTTATACCAAGTCATTTTGGTAAGAGACACACAGAGTGACTTTTTTATTGCTGTGAGTGGCCAAATGAGCATCCCATACGCCTGATGGTAAGCGATACGGACATTCATAGACAGTACCAAAGTCAAACAACACCTTGAAATACAAAGATATGCTTGGCATTCCACTCGGCTCGCCATCCTGAAATATAAGATGCTAAGTCTCAATTTATCCAGTAGTTACTCTGGCTACAATATCCTTCAATCAGAAACACAACAGTATATTTACACTGCTGTTTGTCGGGAGAAATATAAATTGCGGTTGTACCAAACCAGGCGGCCTCTCACTTAAGAAAGACCTACCACCAGAAATAATTGTAGTCAGTTCAAAAATACGCAGCAACATGATTATTCACTGGTGGTAGGTCTCTCATATGTGAGAGATCATCTGGGTACTACCGCAATGTCTATTTCTCTCGTGAAACAGCAGTGTAAATGCACTGTTGTGTTTCGGATTGAAGGACATTATAGCCAGAGTAACTACTGGATATATTGAGACTTAACATCTTATGTCTCACGATGGCGAGCGCAGTGGAATTTTGCTACTGTTTATGAGCGGTCATATTGCTTACCATCAGGCGAACGGCTATCTCGTCTCACCATTCATTGAAAGAAAAAAAATGTGCTTACTGTTTTTTTGTTACAGCTGGATCAAGCTATTGTGAGTATAAGATTATCTTTTTTTTTTATTTATTATTTTACCAGGTTTTTTGTCCACATGGACACACCAACCCTATTGTATCTAAATAATACTAGTTACAAATATAAACATAAAACTAAATTGTAGTAGCTAGCGCGCATAGTAGTTTAGCCATCTCGCTATTTGGGCGCGACAGGATAGACTGGATAAGACCAACATCTAACCTATTCAGTTTAAATTTAGCAATAAACTCCTCCCTTTTTTTACTATTTCTTGTACACTCCATCAACAAATGTTGCAAGTCTTCAATGCAGTTACAAAAAGTACAATTGGGAGAAACCACTTTTTTCATAAGAAATGCGAAACTTGCCGATGGAAAATGTCCCGATAAGAATAACTTAAGGCTAATTTAATATATGTTCTATTAAGTCCGCTATCATCGAACCAGGGATAATAAGAAGGTTCACACTGGATCGTCTTGTACCAAATTCCTTTGGTTTCAGACTTATTGTTAAAATAATATTTCCAAACATTAAAACATTTAGTTTTGAATTTAGGTATCAGATCCGTATAATCAAAGTAGTGGTCAATTTCGTTACCATTCACAGATGCCATTTTTGATATAAGGTCCGCCTCCTCATTACCCCTCAGCCCAATGTGTGCTGGAACCCATTGCAATTTAATCAAAAAGATTATCTATTAACCCACATATTCATAAATACCGCTAATCAACCACATAAACGTAAATTAATAAAGTATTGTTAAGAGCAGATAAAACGTTCATTAAGTTTTGTTATTCATACTGAATTATGTCTTCATATTTTATCTAATATTGCAACATCACTGGTAAAAAGTGATATCATTCACTTGACAGTAGTATCAAACACCCAGCTGACAGACACACACCATTTTCTGCTTAAAATTTGCATAAACAAGGGTCTCAGCCATTTTAAAGTTAACGAGCTGTTAAATAGCTGATTAGTTATTTTTTACGTCTACGATCAACATTTTTGAGTCAGGTCATATTAACGGCATTTGAAAACCGTGTTAAACCTTAAGCAAAAGGGGGTTAGAAGCTTCTTTAAAAATGCTACATTCACACTGTACCTTGGTCTATAGTAGGAATATGCTTGAATGGTGTTCCACTATTTATTTCCAGTCTGGGTATTGTAAGACCAAAGTCTCTAATAGTTTCTGATACTCGACACAAGACGCGATCTTAGTGTGGGGTCAGGACTATGTATGGGACTGTTGGGTGTATTATTTATGCTTTCTAAGCTGGGATAAATTATTATTTTATTTAAATAATTTTAACGTTTCAGCTCACTGTAAGTATTTTACATACATGCATAAACTCACGCCTTTTTCCCTGAATGGGTAGGCAGAGCTGTTAACAGACACCCATGATTCGCTTTGCAAGTTCCGTTCCACGTAGACATTGCCTTAGTGCGATAATACCGCCATTTGTACTTCGTTGTCATAATATTATCTCTGTATACTGTAATGTTTATCCCATCAAAAACATCCTGTAAAAAAATCCAAGTCTCGCAGCTCTGGTTTTCTACCGCAAAAAGTTGTGAGATGCATGTAATACCAAGTCGATTAATTTATTTAGTCCTTAAGGGACCTTCTATAGAAAGTTATTACGTTAGTTATTACCATATCAATATTAAAAATTCTTTACGTTTTAAATAAATGGATCGACTTGGCCATCGCATGAAAACATAATGTATCGTACAATTTATACATAATGCTACTGGCCAAGTCGATCTATTTATTTAAAACGTAAAGAATTTTTAATATTGATATGGTAATAACTAACGTAATAACTTTCTATAGAAGGTCCCTTAAGGACTAAATAAATTAATCGACGAAAATCAGGCTTCTTGCTTTAACCACAACGAAGTTATGGGGGGTTGAAAATGGTCTGAATTGCTTCGAGAAAAGGATGTTACGGCCTATAGCTCGACTTGGAGGGGGCTCGGCGGAGCCCCCAGATTGTGGATAGTAAAGAAGATTTATAAATACATAAAATAAAAATATTATTTTTTATTCATGTTTCAGCTCGGAGTAAGAAAATTATTATTCTACTAAATGAATTATTTGCACTTACATCCTAAACTATGGAGTGAATTAATATTTTAAATATATTTCCAGCCTAATGATGTAAGTTATAGTTTATCAAATTTTTATTAAAGAGAATGATGAGCTGGGTGTTAGTGAGAGTGAAAACTCTCTCGTAGTTTCTGATACACGACACAAGACTCGATATTAGTGTGGGGTCAGGACTATGTATGTGACTGTTGGGTGTATTTATTTATTAGTAACTTCTGCGCCTCACTCAGGCCCATGCCTCTGGTCACGCGTACCTACGCTAACTGGTCCCCCTACCTCGCTGCATGCACGGAAAGGCCTAACTGCGGGTCTCCTCTCTTGGTTTAAAGATCTCATTTCGAGCAAGATCATCGTCAGAACTTATTTACTAACTGAATGGCACAAGCTCACACACATTACTCAAGACTGAAGTCTGTCTATTTTTTTTTTATTGCAGTGAATGGCGAGACGAGCATGCCGTTCACCTGATGGTAAGCGATGCGACCGCTCATGAACAGTAGCAAAGCCAAACAACACCTTGAATTACAAAGCAATGCTTGGCATTCCACTGCGCTCGCCATCCTGAGACATAAGATGATAAGTCTCAATATGTCCAGTAGTTACTCTGGTTACAATGTCCTTGAATCCGGAACACAACAGTGCATTTAAACTGCTGTTCGACGGGAGAAATAGACATTGCGGTGGTACCCACCCATGCAGCCTCTCAAAAATGAGAGACCTGCCTCCAGTATAGTCTATGTGCAATAAGAACTACAATGTTCTTCGATAAACTCAGCAGTACACACTGCTCACAGGAATAGATAAACCAGCAGTACACACTTACATACGAAGGATCTTATGAACATTGAGAAAATGTGTGATGAATGTAACCTTGCTTTTCAATCAGTGGAAATATTAAATCATTTAAGATTTATATTGTATTTTCACAAAGCATTAGGGTCGTAATAAATTATAGTGATTTACTAATTAAAATCTAATTTCTATCTACATTTATTCTACGAATGCAAGGATTATGATTGACTTTAGCTCACCTGCTTATAGGAAATAGCTTTAATACCATGACATATTATAATAGACGGGACACTGCAAACAAAATGTAATAAAAACTAACGGTACAACTCCTTTTGTTTCTGTCTCTGCCACACCTACGCAGAAACATCATCTTCCCTCTCGCTTCACTGGTTTATGTACCAACACAAGCGCAGAGATTTTGTTCCCGACGTCCGCTCTAGTATAATACCTCAATGTGGACAGCCTACATTTTATGGAGTTAAATGAATACTGTAAATCCATTTAACATTTTGTAATACAAGACTCGATAGTCAATCACTACGCACTAAATCGGCGCAGGAAAACATCGTGAGGAAACCTGCATACTATAGCGATTTATAAGAATTTTTATGGTATGTAAGTCCGCCAACCCGCACTAGGCCAGCGTGGTGGACTATATGGCCTAACCACTCTCAATCGTACTGTCGATTGTAGAGTAGGCCCGTGCCCTGCAGCGGGACGTATATGGGCTTAATATAGAAAACAAGACTCAAGTCTTGTATCACTAAATTACAGGAGAAAAGCTTGCATCCCACTGTGAGGACGGAATTATTGTACTTGTTTTATAAGAATTTTTTCTTAAACAACTGTCAAAATTAATCATTATTTTCAATTTCAGACTACCGTATGTACATTTTAATATCATATATCCAGTTGAAAATATTTTTTAATTAAATCATAATAACAGAAACTTTAATTCCACTTATTACAGCCTGAGGTAAACTTTTGATACAAGACTGTTATTTATTTATTTTTATTAAACCCCTTATCAATACAATAATGTCTTATTGTATGAGACTAAGACTTAGGATTAGCAAGCTGAAGTGGCAGTGGGCTGGCCACATCTGTCGAAGAACCGACTACCGTTGGGGTAAACTTGTTGTTGAGTGGAGACTGCGTCTTGGCAAGCGTGGTGTATGACGCCCTCCAGCTAGTTGGAGTGACGATTTGCGAAAGGTCACTAGCAGATGCTGGGTGCAACAAGATGAAGACAGGGTGAAATGGCACAATTTAGAGGAGGCCTATGTCCAGCAGTGGACAACAATATAGCGTGATAATGATGATGATGATGATGAGATGTAATCTTAAAATGAATACATACGAATATTCATTTGTCATTTTAAATCATAAATGTTTAGTAACTAAATATTAAATAATGTTTTAATGAAGTAGTAATATTGATTCATTATTGTTTTCAGAATGTGGTATGTAGTTTTACAATACACATTTTATTCAGGATTATTTATAGTATTCTTTATTAAATGTGTTTTTCTATTTTGTTTGTAGATGACGGTAAGGCCTGATTTAATTTTGTGTTTTTTTGAAAGAGTCAGTTAATTACGATTATTATTCAAAATATTTGTTTTGTTTCACCATATAAGTGCGTGGTAGCCAAGTGCGTGGTGGCCTGTTGGTAAACGGATTAGACGCGTCTGCCCACATGTTTACGGTGGTCGCGGGTTCGAATCCCAGGGCACACCTCTGACTTTTCGGAGTCATGTGTGTATTGATAGTCAATCACCACGCATTAAAACGGTGAAGGAAAACTTCGTGAGGAGCGATTTATAAGAATTTCTATGGTATGTAAGTCCGCCAACCCGCACTAGGCCAGCGTGGTGGACTATATGGCCTAACCACTCTCAATCGTATTCTCGATTGTAGAGTAGGCCCGTGCCCTGCATTGGGACGTATATGGGCTGATACCGATCACCATATATACGAAAGTTCGACAATGATTTTTACGTGACGTAATAATATTCTGAATGAAATAATTTCCATAATAAAAAACGAAGATAACTAAATATTTTTCAATATTATATTTCCAGGATCGATACGTAAGTATTTTAATATATTTTATAACAAATATTAATGCTTCTGAAATAATTTGAAATTTTTCTTAGCATTAAACCTTAAACAAGTTGTAGTAACTATTAAGTTTAGTAACTTTATGTTTACTTTAATTGAATATGAAAAGTAATTTCCTTAATTTTTCTTTTTTTCATGGTCTGGATTTATTTCGCCGGTAAGATTAATACTACTTATGGATTTGCTTAAATTTGAATGTTTAATATTTATAAAATATGAAATACGAAATAATATATTTAACATGAAATATAAAAAAACTAATATGAGTTGTATGTTACAGATAATAGGGGGTAAGTCGTACAAACATTTCATCTTAGGATAATATTAATTAAAAATAAAAGACCGACTTCAAAGTGCCATTACAAAGAAACAAATAATCTATTTCATTGTGCTAGTACACGTTGATTAATTTTCTTATTGACTTGACTAGCCAACAAATCTTAAATACATAATATTTTGAAGGCGGATCGCCAAGTGCCAATTATATCTTACTTAATTAGTTTATAAGTGAAACACCATAGATGGCTCGGTGGCGTAATTTTACTACGGAGGTTGGAATCCTGAGCCGGGCAAAGTGATATCATTATTTTACTACCCCTTCATGGAAAGGCGCGAGTTTACAACTGCGTGATACAACTGCGCCACCAAGGCAGAGGCATCCAAATATCTAATGATTTTTGGAAATTACAGCAAGCCGTAAGTATATTTTAAAATTACTAGAAGATTAATATGTTATGACAATTTGGTATATTTATATTGTCTATGCCCTGCAAAAAAGCGCAAAGACATTTGGACATATTCTTCTGTCAAGTTCTAAGTCTAGCGTTTAGACTGGTTGTTTCATTGTGCTTGCATTATGTCTATGGCTGATATAGATATAATTCTTAGTTATTACATAAGTTAAACCGGAAACCACTTTATACATAAGGTAAACTATCTGGATCTGGATCAGCCCATATACGTCCCACTGCAGGGCACGGGCCTACTCTACAATCGAGAGTACGATTGAGAGTGGTTAGGCCATATAGTCCACCACGCTGGCCTAGTGCGGGTTGGCGGACTTACATACCATATAAATTCTTATGAATCGCTATGGTATGCAGGTTTCCTCACGATGTTTTCCTTCACCGTTTTAGTGCGTGGTGATTGACTATCAATACACACAAGACTCAGAAAAGTCAGAAGTGTGCCCTGGGATTCGAACCCGCGACCACCGTGAACATGTTGGCAGCCGCGTCTGGTCCGTTTACCAACAGGCCACCACGCACTACAACTAAAACAAGGTAAACTATGGCAATGATTAATATTTACACAATTTTCATTACATTTATTCTAATTTTCAGCTCACTGTAAGTTCTTTAGCTGTATTCTAAAATTTAATATATTTTTAACCGACTTCAATAAAGGAGGTGGTTCTCAGTTCGACAGTCTTTTTTATGTATCTTCATTCTTTACCCATTACTCGGAGTCGCCTGAATTGATTTGAAGAAATATTTTTTGTTTTAAAGTATACTTCACAAATGGTCCTATAAAAATTGGTGAAGACCTGATGAATATCTTTGGACATTTTTTTTTATATATTATAGGGGGCAAACGAGCATGCGGTTCACCTGATGGAAAGTGAACACAGCTGCCCATGGACATCTGCAACACCATGGGGCATGGAGATGCGTTGCCGGCCTTTGAGGTGGGAATACGCTCGCTTTTTGGAGGTCGCCAGGTCGTATCTGTCCAGGAATGATGCCGCTGGCAACTGGTTCCACAGATTTGAGAGCAGAACTCCTCGTTTATTAGCATTAGAATTCTAATAGTTCTTTTGCATTAGGTTCTGTATAAGAGTTATTCACATTAAACTTCAGAATATAAATCCCATCAAAAACATCCTGTAAAAAAATTCCAAGTCTCGCAGCTCAGGTTTTCTACCGCAAAAAGTTGTGAGATGCATGTAATACCATGCCATCGCATGAAAACATAATGTATCGTACAATTTATAAATAATGCTGCTGGCCAAGTCGATCTATTTATTTAAAACGTAAAGAATTTTTAATATTGATATGGTAATAACTAACGTAATAACTTTATATAGAAGGTCCCTTAAGGACTAAATAAATTAATCGACTTGGTATTACATGCATCTCACAACTTTTTGCGGTAGAAAACCTGAGCTGCGAGACTTGGAATTTTTTTACAGGATGTTTTTGATGGGATCTCACGTCTTTTTGTAGAGTCCTACTTTTTTCCTTTTCGGTACTTCTTACTTCTAGAATATCACTAACGATTTTTCTTAAAGCCTCTGTCTTATGGATTTTTCTTATTTTTGTAGGTATCAATTTATCACAAATATAGCGGATTTGATTATTAATGTTCTTTCTTTCATTGTAATTGATATTTTCGAGTTGTTTAATCTATTTATTTGCAAGTTTTTCTTCGTCATGTTTTTCTAGAGGAATGTTGTACAGTTTCATGGGCTGAATACACCATTTCCCTCTCTATATCCCCCCTGTTATGCCTCATGTATATAGATATCTATCTACAACTATTATTCCATTATATACGGGTACAATGATTCATTAACTGCAAATGTAACGTTGTAATCCTATACATTTATATGGGATTATAAAGTTATTCACGCAGTTGGTCTATCTAGAAAACTAGACCCTTACTTTAGACACTAAACACTAATTATATTCTAAGTGCCTTAGGCTTTTGATGATCGGTCAGTCAGTCAGTGAGTGACAAAATTAACAAAGTTTGACATGCTACAATTCTTAAACTACTGGTTCAAATTGAATGAAATTTTAAATATACCGTGTTTACACAATGCCTGCTTAGTAACTAAAAATTCAGGCTTCATGCTTTAGCCACAACGAAGTTATAGGGGGTTGAAAATGGTCTGAATTGCTTCGAGAAAAGGATGTTACGGCCTATAGCTTGACTTGGAGGGGGCTCGGCCGCGCCCCCAGATTAAGTATTAGAAAAAAATGCCTTTTATGCACAACTCGTATTTAAAAAACCTTTTCATTTTCCAGACAAATGTAAGTAAAAAGCTGCGGTCTTTTAATAAATATTCAAATACTGTTAATAAATTGTAATTAGTAGACTATCTATTTCTGTTCATATCATAATTATTTGTGTCTTATTTTTTTGTAGGAAGTTGTAAGTATTATTTTTTCTGAATGACGTTACTTATTCCAAAATAAACATTTTTGACAGCCTTCGTCGCGCAGTTGTTTAGACGAAGTCTGTGAAAGGTGAGGCCGCGGGTTCGATCCCCGCACCGAGAGAAATATTTGTTTGAACCACAGGTATTTGTTTCGGGTCTGGGTGTTTGTGAGACCGAAAAGTCTCTCGTAGTTCCTGATACACGACACAAGACTCGATCTTAGTTTGGGGTCAGGACTATGTATGTGACTGTTGGGTGTATTTATTTATTATTATTCCTCTTCTTTGCTAATTTCTATTGTATGTTAGGCCGGTTGCTAATACTCGTATGTCTGTGCCAAGCGTTCCCCTTAGCTAACTTACAAGCGCTACCAATCTATTATCTTTCTACAATCGTTAACGCCTCGATGAAAGCGATAACATCTCGTTTACACCAATCAAATTGCATTGGATAGCATTTGTATGGGAGTTATCCAATGGCGTTGTACAACGTACAGACGTCATCACTTACGTCAAAGCGTTAACGATTGTAGAAAGAGAATAGGTTGGAAGCACTTCTAACTAGGCTAATGGCGGAATACTGGAACGCCATTCAAATAATAAGTTGCTCTTAACAGCGCACGGCCCGCTTAGCCAGTTCATTTAATCGGGATTACACGTAGTTAAGCGCTAGTTATATTTAAGTTGCGTTCCAGTATTCGGGCGTAAGGGTGTTGTTCTGTTTTAGGTTGTCGGTTTATGCGTACTATTTTTGTCTAAAGTTCTGTTTATACTGGACTGCTAGTTGGAGGAAGATTTACCTCATCTTGCTTCGTGTTTTGGCAGGCTCATCGCTTTTCTGAATACTTAATTTTCGCCTCTGATAAATATTTATTATAATAAATTAATTAATTGTTTATTTTCACAGATGAACGTATGTATTACAAATAAAAAAAATTAGTGTTATTTTAAAAATCTCAAATTTTTAATCAACCAATAATCATAATTTGCAGTTCACGGTAAAATAAATTATGTCTATTAATAAAATTGTTTTTATCAAATATTTTGTAAACCTATAATAAAAATGTATCATTTCAGCTTTTGGTAATTATTTATACTCCATTTGTTTTATATTTAATATTTAAGAATAAATATGCAACAATAAACTTCTTTATTTGATTACAGAAAGGCGGCGTAAGTTAATACCCATTGTTTTAAAAAACACGATGTATTAGTTATTATATACAATATTAAATATTATTTATTCTTTTTTAAGGGAGTCGTAAGTACATAATGTTCATTTTATTAAGTATTCATAAATAAGGAATATAAATCTCATAGTGACAAGAACACCAATTGTTCACTAATTTATAATATTTCTATGTCTAATTTTTATGGAATTTGTGGTGTTCAATAGTGTTGTGTATGTATAAGATTGCTATAGACCAATAGCGATATAGACCAAAGGATTAGCAAGTTAAAGTGTTGTTTGCCGAATTTGTGAATTGTTTGCTGTTTCACGTGTTCCCTCCTTCCTATAATCCTGGGTCCTTCCGCCGTAGTGAAGACGCATCTTAGCAGGCCGGCATAATTGTATGATATATTGTATGAATATTGATGCCAATAGATACTCTGCCTGGGCAGCATTTGCGCTGACCATCAGGCGCAACGCGGGCCGGGCTAGAATAAAAAAAAATGTGGCAGTGGGCCGGGCACATAGCGCCAATAACTGATGCATAAAGTATAAACTAACTCTGTAAGAATAGGCCCATGGTTTTATGAAGTTTCTCTCCTTCTGTCTCCTCCTTGCGTTGTTTTTTCTAATCCTTCTCATTCTGAGTAATCAGCAATGCATCCTTGATTTTGATTGTTGCTCGGATACATAAGTGTATTAGATTATATCTTAATAAATATTATTCATGTTTACAGCAATTAAAGGTACGATTTTAAAAGATATTTTTTTATTTTTGCTGAAAGAAATTGGTGCTAATTTTTTTAAAGTTTGTTATTAAATTTGAATATATTTTTGTTTATTTTCAGTCTGAGGTATAGTTATTGTTTATTTAATTTTGACTTTTAAGTAACAGAATATTTTGTATTAATGGTTTTAAATATTTTCAGCATTGGGTAAATAAAATTACATTAGTTTTATAATTTCTTGATATGGAATAATGTATGATATTAAAAATAATTTTATTAATTTTACTCTTATTGCTTTCAGTGGACGGTAAATATTTATTTATGAATTTGTTTATATTATTTCTGGGTATTTGTAAGAGCGAAAAGTCTCTCGTATTTTCTGATACACGACACAAGACTCGATCTTACTGTGGGGTCAGGACTTTGTATGTGACTGTTGGGTGTCCAATTTATTTATTTGTTCTTAATCAAATAATAATAACTAATTGTTTATTTTTTGGCAGTATTATGTAAGTATAATAAATTATTTAAATTCTTTATTGATATTTTTTTGTAAAACTAATTGATATTATCCTTGTTTTAGACCAGAGTGAGTATATTTTTGTTTTTAAATCTGTTTTTTATGTTTCAACCATAATGCAGATGTCTTTGTCTTAAGAAACTCGTCTTATAAAAAACTACGTTTACTTTAATAAAACAATTAATATTTTAGCCGGCAACAGTAAGTTCACATATTATTTGTCTTTTTCCGTATTTAGTTTCTACTCTAGCCGAGAACAAATGTCTGTGTATTTAATTCTAATTTGTGAACAAATGAATCAACATGTACTGAAGCATTAGTGTATCAGCCCATATACGTCTCACTGCAGGGCATGGGCCTCCTCTACAATCGAGAATACGATAGTGGTTAGGCCACATAGCCCACAAAGATGGTTTAATGTCAGGCGGACTTTACATACCATAGATTTTTTATAAATCGCTATAGTATGCAGGGTTCCTCGCGATGTTTTCCTTTATCGTTTTATTGTGAGGTGATTAACTATTAATACACACATGAATCCAAAATGTCAGAGGTGTGCCCTGGGATTGGAACCCGCGACTACCATGAACATATTGGCAGCCGCGTCGGACCCATTTGCCAACATGCCACCACTATTATTTAAGCGTTACTATAAATTAAATCTAATTTATGTTATTTTCTTTTCATGCAGAAAGTAAGTATCTTGCTATATTTCAAACGCACCCCAATTACAACCAATATTGCATGATTAAGTTTTATTATGTGTTAAATACATATTAATGTTTTTTTATATTTCTGCAGCCTGGTGTAAGTATGCAAATTTATTTAAAATTTATAAAAGAAAAAATAGATATATATTAAAATCAACATCATCGTGGCCAGTCATTGAGACATTATACAAGAGGGGACACAGCAAACAAAATATTTGTAGCAAAAATGAACGGTACCGTACCAGTAATTCTGTATTAGTACAATCGCAGTGGTATCAGCCCATATACGTCCCACTTCAGCGCACGGGCCTCCTCCACAATCGAGAATACGATTGAGAGTGGTTAGGCCATATAGTCCACCACGCTGGCCTAGTGCGGGTTGGCGGACTTACATACCATAGAAATTCTTATAAATCGCTATGGTATGCAGGTTTCCTCACGATGTTTTCCTTCACCGTTTTAGTGCGTGGTGATTGAATATCAATACACACATGACTTCGAAGTCGAAAAGTGAGTGGTGGCCTGTTGGTAAACGGACTAGACGCGGCTGCTCACATGTTCACGGTGGTCGCGGGTTCGAAACCCAAGGCACACCTCTGACTTTTCGAAGTCATGTGTGTATTTATATTAGTACCTACAATACGCAGAGATTTTGTTTCCGATGTCCGCTCTAGTATACCTCAATGTAGCCTTAATTATATGGAGTTAAATGAATACTGTATATTCATTAAACACCAACCAAAGGCACCAAATCTTTTTTTGATATTTATCTTATAAAATTGTATTTCCTTTTGTGACGCCGTGTTATAAGATTATTTCTCCCGCTGAAACATGATGTTTACCTTTAAAAAGAAACCACAAAGAATTTATTGATTTGACAGCCTCCGTGACGAAGTTGTTTAGACGCCAGCTATGAAGAGGTCGCGGGTTCGTTTCCCGCATGAAGCAAATATTTGTGTGAATCATCGGTTTTTTTTTCGGGTCTGGGTGTTTGTAAGACCAATAAGTCTTTCGTAATCCCTGATACACGACACAAGACTCGATCTTAATGTGGAGTCAGACCTATTTATGTGACTGTTGGATTAATTTATTTCTTTATACATACATACATTCTATGGTATGTAAGTCTGCCAACCCGCACTAGGCCAGCGTGGTGGACTATATGGCCTAACCACTCTCAATCGTACTTTCGATTGTAGAGGAGGCCCGTGCCCTGCAGTGGGACGCATATGGGCTGATACAGAATACATACATACATACACATGGGCGTAGCCACGGTGGGGCAGAGTGGGGCGCTAGCCCCACCCAGGCTTTGACCTGTAAGGTACCCAACCAACTCTAAAAAATAAATTATCTTGGTAAAGTACTAGGCATGTGAGCAATAAGAAAGTATTTAGGATAATTCGAATTATAAACACAGATACAGGGTGTTATAGGGTGTAAACTTTATGTCGAAAAAAAAAATAGCAGGGGAAGACCGTGGGTACAGTTTGCTAATTACATATGATTTAAGACTGCTGCCTCACCGTGATTCCACGGCTGGCTACGATCATGTACATACATAAACTCACGCCTTGTTCCCAGAAGGGATAGGCAGAGGTGCCAGGGCTACCACATTTCGTCTTGTATGTTCCGTCCCACGATGTGATAGGTGGCGAATCTATCGCCATAAATTCCTGACTCTGGGCTGATACTGAATAGAAAAATCCAATATCACTTTGCCCAACCCAGGATTCGAACCCGAGACCTCAGCTTTGTAACCGTACCGTAGTACAACTACGCCACCGAGGTCATTTCTTTATATCCTATTTAAATTCCATAAAGTTCAAGACTTCTCCATTAAATCCTCGATAGTAGAGGAGTCCTGAGTTACACATCGTATAAGAGCTGAAATATTAAACAATTCTTGATTATTTCAGTGCATATGTCTAACCAGAGGGCCGTTGACGAAATTCAAGTTGATTGGAAACATACACTTCCCCAAAATCAAGGTAAATCTATATATAAAGTAAAATTTCTTACTAATTCAGTTACAAATAAGTATTTCACCCTTTATAGTCATTTCATTTTGTAAGTTTTATAAGTAGTATGTCGAACTTTCCAACAGTTGACCTTCGTTCATATACTGGGTGGAATCGCTTATCGTCACGAAAAAAATTGTGCATGGCAAGTACATGATTTAGAACACTTTGGCATACTTATTTTAATTTTTTTATGTTTTTGTTTATGTAGTGTAAAATTAATTTACCACTATTAGTTACTAATTTAGAATAAGTTATTCATAAAACAACGTTGTTTAGAGAAAGATGACATAAATGAAAAAAATCTTCATAAATACACATTATTGTTACCCTACTTTATACAATATGAATTCGAGTAGAAACTTCTATATAAATCTAAGTAATAAAATCCTTTGATCGCGCCGCCCTCACCGCCGCGCCGCCGCAAGCGCAAGTACAAAGCGTGCCGCCGCGCCGCGCCGCCCGCTCCCGCGCCGCCGACACCTTCCAGGGATCTTGCCACTTCCTCAGTCGTGCGAAATTCGGTACCGAGTGACGTTGTACGAAATTATTTTGGTTATTGGTTAGTTTCTTGCGGTCAAAATGAGTGATTACACGAACAGTGAGTATGTGACAATAATGACATGCTATGTTCGATCCAATGATAACTTGTGTCATGCAAGAAGGATGTATGCAGATCCAGAACATCTGCAGTATTTGCGTAGGAATGGTATCATGAATGATGAATCCACGAGTTCCCAGCACAAGAACTATTTTAACGACTTATCCGAGGCTACTCGATCATGGTAAGTTCAGACTTCCTAATCATGCAAGAATCCGTGACCTACGACAGCGAAGTCGTCTATTCTCGACTTTATTAAAACGTTTAAATAAAAACATATGCAGCTTTTTCTAAGATAGTAGGTACGTTATGAAAATAATAATGTAAATCTTAACAACTTACCAACAACTAAATTTACTTAAATGATCCTAACACACTAAAATTCTAAATAAATCAAAATGTTATATGGTAATATTTAGAGTAATAATATCGATAAATAGGCGCAAAGTAAGTTCAAGGTCGATGCGCGACAGTCAGCTGTTGTGTGGCGTGACTCATACACTCGCGCGCCTGAGTATTGACATGTTGCACTTTTAAGTGTAGGGTGATTTAGATAATATGCGTTTTGGGGATATCTTGTACTGATGTTGTTTATGGGGTAGTTTGTAGTTTTTAATGATAAATCTCGTATATAACGTTAATTTCACATAAAAAATACACTATTAAATTTTCCGGACGATAAGCGATTCCACCCAGTATATATATATATATATATATATATATATATATATATATATATCACACATATATATATATATATATCACATATATATATATATATATATATCACATATTAACTCCCAATTCTCCGCAAGGCTCCAGTTAGAACTGATTCTAGTTTCTACTAATAGTGCCTTCTTCCAGGTGACTCCAGGGCGCTACGTGTCGGTCCCGACGGAGCCGACGTCGACGCTGTGTCCTCCCTGTGACTGCAGCAGCTGCCCCCCTCATCCTATGTACGGGCTATAAATGAGCTTGGATTTGAATGGTAGTTTTATTTGCAGCTAAGACTTTGGATTAGCAGTTCCTTTTAGATTCCTTTTGAAATATCATCCGTTTGATAATGGCGTGAAATAAAAAAGTTAATTCTTTTTAATGCTGAGGAGCAAATTGTTAATATTATTTTAGATGTTTTAATTCGTCAATGATGTTTTCTAGCAGAACTTCGTAACGTATTACAACTGTGAAAAATCAAACCAGAAAAATAGCAACGCCAGCAGTCTACTTTTATTTTACTTATTTTTAGTGTAACATTTTTTTTTTAATTATTGCGGCAAAGATCGGCTCTGCAGCTGATGGTAAATTGAATATAATCCAGAAATAGAGAAATATTTCTTGCCAATCTATACAGATACCCTCATAAAAGGGACCTACCACCTAGTTAATAAGCTGAGTAGTACAAATTCAATATCTAACGTAACAAACTATGAACGATAAAATCAATAAGCAATTAAACTAAAATATAACTTTATTAAAATAAATCTACATGTAAAAATCTACATCGATGTTCTTGAGTCCTTCTTCTTCCCTTTAGAATCGTTGCTTGACGTGAAACCAGAGGCGCACGACATATGTATCAGTTCCAAATCTAGACCTTCTTTAGACCTCTGCCTTCTAGGTACAGATGAGGGCTTAGATCTCCTAGAAAGCAGGGACAACACATTCTTCAAAACATTGTTCTTTGAAGTCCTGCTAGATATAGAAGATTTAGCGCAAGCTGAAGACGATTCAAATGAATTTTCACCAGCTAGGAAAATGACCCCGCGTTCTGATAGGAAATCATCAATTGAATCGTTTGAGAACTGAGCTTGAGCGCCTTTCTCAGTTGAGAGTGATTTCTCCTTTTTCCCTGGCTCCGTGACTTTCTGACCTTGCATATTGTATGTATGGCATACGATCTCCTTCTCTGAAAGATCACATTGAACCTCCTGCACAATTTGTTTGAACTTCAATCCCTCTGTGCTACATTTAGCTTCCTTGTTCCCTTTCATTTTAGCATCTCTAATTTCATCGTCAAAATTCACTCTAGCGAACTCAAATCTGCTCTCGCTGTATTCAGGTATTGTGTCTGATTTGGGAACCCTATCCCATTGGCGTCGGTTTACACATTTGGTTAGTATATCATCGGATAAACTATACTTGGCTGTTTCCTTCTGGCAGGCTTTGTAGCATTTAATACGTTTATCGATATTTGACGATTCGCTGGTAAAATTAGCTTCAGTGGTTTCTGTATCAATGTTGCTTGTGTAAATCAAAGGAGTGGTTACCGATGCATCTTGTCTGTAATTAAAGTATTTGCTGACTACTTTCTTGCTGCCACAACACGCGCATTTCGTTATGCAGTATACCATTGTGCATATGAGACAGCATTGCCCTAATATCACTATCGATAGTACAATCAACGTATACTTGTTTGTGATTAAATATTTCTTTAGAGTTTCTATAGATAACTTTTTCTTGCATTCCGTCATCGCTATGTGTGTCCCTACTATGCGCATTTTATCAGGTAAAGCCTTTTCTGTGGCAGTAATATTGTATACCCTAGTAGACTTTCTCACATTTTTAATTATCAATACGTCTTTAGTCTTCCTATCATGTTTCAAGGATTTGATAAATTCCATGTCCTCTTTCGATATTGATTCACTTTCAACACATTTATTTGACTTTGGATTGTATACAGCTATTTCTGTATCAGAATCGGCCAAGCAATTAGGTACAGCAACACACCGCCGCTTCCTTTTATCGAAATGAGACCTTTTGCCGTTGTAATAAGATTCGCAATCGACTGGTTTGCACGAGTTTAGTGGGTCTTCGTCAACGCCTGGGCAGGGTTTGACGTCATCAGGTAGTATCATGCGTTGCTTCTTGTTAGTGATTGAAGAGTCGAAGGGTACTTTGATGACGTCACGGGTTGTGCCTCTCGCTCTATCTGTAGGCCGCGTGTCGAGATAGAAGACACAGTATCCCCGTCTATTTAAGGGATCCATTAGAGGAGCGACGAGTTTCATAACTTTTTTTGAACCTGTATTGGAATGAAATGATATTTTTCATTGAATGCCAAGTGAGTCTTTTGTTCAAAATCTATTTATTCATTCTTAAAGTATGTGGTGACTTGTTGGTAATGGACTAGATGTGGCTCTCAACATGTTCAGCTTGGTCTCAGGTGAATCCCAGTGTACACCTCTGACTCTTCGGGAGTCATGTGTGTGTTGATAGTGAATCACCACGCACTATAACGGTGAAGAAAAACACCTTGAGGAAACCTGCATACCTTAGCTTTGTAAGAATTTCTATGGTGTGTAGGGTAAAGTCCGCCAACCCGCACTAGGCCAGCTTTTGGGTCTTTTGGGTATTAGTGAAACGGAAAAGTCTCTAGTAGTTTCTGAGACACAATACAAGACTTGATCTTAGTGCGGGGTCAGGACTATGTATGTGGCTGTTGGGTGTATTATTATGCATACATAACCTCACGCCTTTTTCCCAAAAGTGGTAGGCAGAATTTCCGCCAGGACACACATTCCTATTCACCCCAGCTGTATGTATGGACCTGCCTTATTCTAGATATACATAGGCCTTTTGAAATCTGGTTAAAATACCTTTGGGTATGACATGATAGCATCCCCCCACAGCATTTATAACCCCACAGTCGATCCCTTCGTCCAACAACAGGCAACACACATCCGGGGTCAGTTCCGCCACAATATCCTCCCCCCGGCTGTCCACTTCCGCAACAAACTGAAGACCCACTGACCCCGGGTCTACAGTGTCCAAATATGACCGCACTTTAGCTGTACACATGTAAATGTTTATATAAATGAATAAAATTGTACTGTACAAAAACATTACATATGGAAATTGACATGATCGGTTCAGTGAGTTTTTTGACGTGACTTTATGTAAGTAGATATGGATTAAAACCAAATATGGATTAGAACTCTTTAGTATTATAGGTTGAAAAAGATTCTGTTTATAATGAGGGCGCTAAAATTGAATTTAAATAATAATATTATTATGGCCACCCGATGTTCTACGAAGGAAATGTTTAGGTAATTGTTAATTTTATTTATTGTTAATAATAGGCTCTTTGTGTATTGTATAACACAAAACAAACAAAAATCTTACAAAAATGTATGGAAATACTTACATATAAAATTATTCAACGAACACATTTTTAACAGTATTAGGGGAAGGTACCCAATGAGAAATGGTAGGTAAAGTGAATAGGGCAAAGTGGACCATATCCACTTTGCCCTATTCACTTTGCCCGACTAGGTCAGTTTTGAGGTTAACACTATTTATACAGAAACTAATAATTCTGACTTTCTGTTAAATATACCATAAAAAACTACTACCAAATGAAGACATTCCTATAAATCAAAAACTAGTAATACAGGAGAATTGATCAATGTACTTACCGCGTAAAATCAATCTTTTATTTACGAAAACACAAATCTCCACTCCGCGGATGAGACACGACGCGGCCCCTCGCTTCGATGTTTGCCGCGTATTAAACCAAGATGGCCAAAAGTAACAGTGGTGGCGTGTTGAATGAAAAAATAATAATTAAGGAATAGTGGGGAGTATTCGCTTTGCCCGGGGTATTCACTTTGCCCGGCCTTCCCCTACCATAGTTGTTTTTGTTTTGACTGCCTTGGTGGCATAGTTGTACTGTGGTACGGTTAAAAAGCTGAGGTCTCGGGTTCGAATCCCGGGTTGGGCAAAGTGATATTGGATTTTTCTATTCATTATCAGCCCAGAGTCAGGAATGTGTGCCCGATATGGCGACAGGCTTGCCACCTATCACATTGTGGGACGGAACGAACAAGGCGAAATGTGGGTGTCCTGGCACCTCTTCCTACCCCTTCTGCGATATAGGCGTAAGTTTATGTACCTATGTATGTTTTTGTTTTTTGTCACGTTATACGTCAATAACTTTGATAATGCATTTATATTTCTACCTTTTTGCTTAGTGAATTATAACTCAATTCCCTTTTAGACAAATATATTACCTGCCATTTCAGAATAATGTAACATTCTATTAGTGAAAGAAAGTTTAAAATCGGTCCTGTAGTTTTGAGTTTATTAATTATAAACATAAACACAATAAACAAATATTTTCTCTTTAATTCTTAAAGTCTCATTATATCCAGTAGTTAGGTACTCTGGCCAAAATGTCCTTCAATACGGAACACAACAGTGCATTTATAGTTTACACTGCTGTTTGTCGGGAGGAATAGATATTGCAGTGGTACGTTTTTTATTGCAATAAATGACGAGACGAACATGCCTTTCGCCTAATGATAAGCAAAACATCAGCTCATTGATAGTAGCAAAACCAAAAAACACTACGAATTACAAAGCTATTCTTGGCATACTGCGCTCGCCAACCATAGACATAAGATATTAAGTCTCAATATGTCCAGTCGTTACTCTAGCCAAAATGTCCTTCAATCAGAAACACAACAGTGCATTTACACTGCTGTTTGGCGGGAGAGACATTGCGGTGGTATGTAATGTGGTGGTGGTAATAAAGTTAAAAAAAATGTAATAAGAGACCTACCGCAAGAAGAAATAAATTTAATTGGTTATTGAACCTTACGTAACGTATTCACGTATACAATTTAAAATTAAAGTAATTAAAATTGCCAACCCGCACTAGGCCAGCGTGGTGGACTATATGGCCTAACCCAGGGACCGAAAACGGTTCCGGAAATACCGGTATTTTTTGGTATCAACCGAAAAAAAAAACCGGTATTTTTAAAGGTAACCCCTATACGCCGATTTTATTAGATTCCTAGAATTTAACCGGTATCATACCGTTAACCAAAATAAGGATTACCTCTTTGTTTCAAGCGTCGTCGGCAAAAGTCAAAGCGTCGATGCGCCGTGTGTTGACCAAACACGACCTCAAGGCCGTCGCCCCGGTTGGTGCATATTGTTACTTGCACTAATTCGACGCAAACGCGTTCTTTGCGATTTTTGAATTTTGAGACTCTTAATTGATATTTCATTCAGTACGCACGTCGCATGAGAGAGTTGAATTATTTGTTTGGTTTGGAATCGGATTACCTATATACTTTGAAAAATAAGATAAGCCACGTCCCGAGCAAATGACCTTGAGCAATTATGTCTTTCTAATGCCTACTATACACGACGTCGTATTCGGTTGCGTCCGCCGACGTATAAAGGAGGTGATTTGTGCATCTGTTATAGGTATTTAACGTCCACAGATGCGTCCGCCTCGAATCCGATTGTTGTCGGTTTTTGTGGCACGGATCAAAGGGTTTTGTTGCGAACGTCCGACTTCTGTCCACAAGTCTTCGCTTTTTTTACCATCGCACCACACTTTACCGCACTAGAGTTCATTCGAGGGGGTTAACGTCACTCGCGTTCGTAGGCTTTGACCCTAGATTCCCTACATTTGACCCCTGGGTAATGCCAAATGAGTGATACAGTTCGTGGTGGTAGGACTTAAGTGTCCGCCCGGGTAACGACCACCGTCCACAAAGGTGTAAAGGCCGTCATAGTGATCTCCATAAGGGGATCGCGTTCCGGGATCAGCTCATGGTTTTCCGTTTTTTTCGATGGGCTTGAGTCCAGGCATGAAGTTGTACCGTGTGGGTATTTTCGGTCGTTTGTTGAAAGGAGGAATGTTGATCCGCCGGCCAGAGAGACCCGTAGAAACGGTTGACCGCTGGCCGCCCGCGGTATAGTACAGGGGCTAACCACCTCAAGAGGCTGCCTCACCATGCCACGCATAATCTTGGGTGGGTCCATCATGCCGGTTGGTGACCGGAAGTGGGGTCTCGGCGGCCCATCCCGGGAGGGTACGGGGGCCCTTCCGTCCGGCGGATCAATTCGCTTCCTGCCGACCCTTTCGTGCCGGTGCCCATTCGGTCTTCTTAGTGCCCGAACTTAAGCCCTTCGTTGCCTCTGCACCAATCCCATCCTTTCAACCATGACAGTGCAATTAAACAGAGCAGGTCCTTCAGCGGTGCATAACGCCACCACTGCGTTCACTATGGAGTTAACTAATATCCGCGGACCCCATACGAACCTCAATGCCGTCCATCACCATCTCGAGACGGCCCAGCCTGCTTTGTTCTTTCTAACGGAGACGCAGATTCGTTGTCCGGCCGATGATTCTTACCTGTTGTATCCCGGTTATTCGCTTGAAGTAAACTTCAAGCCTAAAGCCGGGGTATGCTTGTGTGTTCGGTCGGACATCTGCTGTCGCCGTTAGCACTGCATGGAGGACCCCTTGTTCTCCGCTCTGTGGGTGCACGTGGATCTAGGTTCCCTGAGCCGCATCTACGTGTGCCTTTACAGCTCTCACCACGGGGACGATGAGGCGACTCGGCTGTTCAGGTATCTTAGCCAGGCAGCTAATGACGCGCAGGCGCAGTTCCCGTTAGCCGAAATGGTGGTCTTAGGGGATTTCAATGCTCATCATGAGCTGTGGCTGGGATCCTCCAAGACTGATCATGCTGACAGAGCTGCCCATGCATTCGCTCTGACTCATAAAGTGACACAACTGCTGAATCAGCCCACTAGGATCCCGGATGTGGCGAGTCATGCGCCTTCTCTGCTGGAACTTCTGCTGGCAGGTCACCCCGCCGGGTATCGTGTGACCGTTAGTGCGCCTCTGGGCACTTCTGATAACTGCCTGGTTGGGTCGTCATTACCGTTCGCATCACCACCACGTTCCGTGCAGGTTAAGCGGAGGGTCTGGCATTACTCGTGGCAGATTGGGATGGTATGCGGGAATATTTCGCATTCATCTCTTGGAGGCGGCGCTGCTTTGAGGGTAAAGATCACTCAGCAAGTGTCAACGCTATTGCTGACGAAATCAGACTTGGAATGGAATATTACATTCCTTCCTTTGAGATCGCCAGTAAGGGCCGTGGACGCTCCTGGTTCGATCGTGCATGCGCCGATGCTGTCGGTGACAAACAGGCGGCGTACCGCGCTTGGATCAGGAGTCGCGCCATGAAGGATCCCAATATCAGTTCCCTCAAAGAAGCCCACAACCATGGCTTGCAAGAAGGCCTACGTTAGGGCGGATGCCCAGCGCGTTAGCAGGATTGGGCGTGCGTTGGCCAATCACCCAACTAGCAGTCGTGCTTATTGGAGTTTGGCCGGGGCCGTTCAATCTAACTTCTGCCGTCCAGCGTTGCCACCGCTGAGGTACCCAGAAGGGTCGCTGGCCCACAAGCCGCAAGAGAAGGCTGCCTTGCTGGCAAATCTCTTTGCGGCTAATTCCCTTCAGAGCACTCACCGTGATACCGCCTGTATCACGGTGAGTGCTCTGAAGAATTGTTCAACTTGATCCCCTCCTCTCTATTCCTAACCAGAACCACGCGTGCTGACTTGCAAAGCCATGGCTTGACGGTCCACACCATCCCGGCGCGAACCAAACGGTTCTCAAATTCTTTTTTATGCCGCACCATCAGGCTGTGGAATTGTTTGCCTTCGTGCGTGTTCCCTCCTTCCTACAATCCTGGGTCCTTCCTGCACGGAACGTGGTGGTGATGCAAACGGTAATGACGACCCAACCAGGCAGTTATCAGAAGTGCCCAGAGGCACACTAACGGTCACACGATACCCGGCTGGGTGACTCGCCAGCAGAAGTTCCAGCAGAGAAGGCGCATGACTCGCCACATCCGGGATCCTGGTGGGCTGATTCAGCAGTTGTGTCACGTCATGAGTCAGAGCGGATGCATGGGCAGCTCTGTCAGCATGATCAGTCTTGGAGGATCCCAGCCACAGTTCATGATGAGCATTGAAATCCCCCAAGACCACCATTTTGGCTAACGGGAACTGCGCCTGCGCGTCATTAGCTGCCTTGCTAAGATACCTGAACAGTCGAGTCGCCTCATCGTCCCCGTGGTGAGAGCTGTAAAGGCACACGTAGATGCGGCTCAGGGAACCTAGATCGACGTGCACTCACAGAGTGGAGAACGAGGGGTCCTCCATGCAGTGCAAACGGCGACAGCAGATGTCCGACCGAACACACAAGCATACCCCGGCTTTAGGCTTGAAGTTTACTTCAAGCGAATAACCGGGATACAACAGGTAAGAATCATCGGCCGGACAACGAATCTGCGTCTCCTTTAGGAAGAACAAAGCAGGCTGGGCCGTCTCGAGATGGTGATGGACGGCATTGAGGTTTGTATGGGGTCCGCGGATATTAGTTAACTCCATAGTGAACGCAGTGGTGGCGTTATGCACCGCTGAAGGACCTGCTCTATTTAATTGCACTGTCATGGTTGAAAGGATGGGATTGGTGCAGAGGCAACGCAGAGCTTAAGTTCGGGCACTAAGAAGGCCGAATGGGCACCGGCACGAAAGGGTCGGCAGGAAGCGAATTGATACGCCGGATGGAAGGGCCCCCGTACCCTCCCGGGATGGGCCGCCGAGACCCCACTTCCGGTCACCAACCGGCATGATGGACCCACACAAGGTGGTTAGCCCCTGTACTATACCGCGGGCGGCCAGCGGTCAACCGTTTCTACGGGTCTCCCTGGCCGGCGGATCAACATTCCTCCTTTCGACAAACGACCGAAAATACCCACACGGTACAACCTCATGCCTGGACTCAAGCCCATCGAAAAAATCTGATCCCGGAACGCGATCCCCTTATGGAGATCACTATGACAGCCTTTACGCCTTTGTGGACGGTGGTCGCTACCCGGGCGGACACTTAAGTCCTACCACCACGAACTGTATCACTCATTTGGCACTACCCAGGGGTCAAGTGTAGGGAATCTAGGGTCAAAGCCTACGGACGCGAGCGACGTTAACCCTCTCGAATGAACTCTACTGCGGTAAAGTGTGGTGCGATGGTAAAAAAAGCGAAGACTTGTGGACAGAAGTCGGACGTTCGCAACAAAACCCTTTGATCCGTGCCACAAAAACCGACAACAATTGGATTCGAGGCGGACGCATTTGTGGACGTTAAATACCTATAACAGACGCACAAATCACCTCCTTTATACGTCGGCGGACGCAACCGAATACGACGTCGTGTATAGCAGGCATTAGAAAGACATAAATGCTCAAGGTCATTTGCTCGGGACGTGGCTTATCTTATTTTAATGTTTTATAATTTAAAAATATAGGGTTTTTGTACTAAATAATATTATTTATATGCATTTAGGTATCTATCTATTTATTTATTGAATTAAATATACTGAGATATAAAAATGTCTTTACAGTACATTACACCAAATCCTTGCCTTTACTCATTTCCTTTTATTTTCAACACTATTACATCGCAAGTAAAATGAACCGATTCCAGGGATATTGGGTAAACAACACGCCCAGTATATGTTTCACTTGGTATGCAATATGGAAATGAGTAACTATTCTCAAATGCCGTCAAGGTCTTTTTTGGGTTATCGGTATTAAATTGGTTCCCGTATATAAGGGTAACCTTTATAATTTGCATTGGTTACCGTCATAACGGGTCCCCAAATCTTAAAGGTAACCGAAATTGGTCGATACCGGTACCGTTATTTGCAACCGGTTTCGATCCCTGGCCTAACCACTCTCAATCGTATTCTCGATTGTAGAGTAGGCCCGTGCCCTGCAGTGGGACGTATATGGGCTGATACAGACAGAATTAAAATTGTACATAATTATGAAGTCGTCGTGTTTACTAATTATATCGACTAATTGAATTAAAGGATGATTTAATGACCTACTCGAATATATTACTTTATTTATACACTAGCTATGCCCGCGACATCGTCCGCGTGGATTTTTTTATTTTTTTATCAACCTTTGTAACGAAACCATACCGCGATCTAATTCTACGGTGGCGCCATCTCTTAGCGAGCGGTGATAAACTCCCGTTACACATTTATTTTCAGTTTTTTGTATTAACTTAATTGAAAAATTTCTTTATATACAACATTTTGTAAATGTGTATAATTTTGTGGTAAATTTTAAAACTTTAAGAATCGGTCGAAGGAGTTTATAAAAATGAAACAGCAACGGTCACGGTTCAAAGTGTAATGAATCAGTTTAAAAAATACGGTTAAGCACTGAACAAAGCGCCTGACAAATAGTGATGGCACTTGTTCATAATGAGCATTCGACTATTCGACTTAGCTAAAACTTATGTGCTAATAAAAATATAATAATAAAATATTAAAAGAGAGGCTGCAACAAAATGCGATATTGATTCGTTGGTGGGAGAACTGGTGGGAGGCGCCTGACGTGACGGCCCAGTGGTGGCATGCGCGTGAGCTGCGCGCGGGCATTGCAACTTTACTTTATTTTTCTAAAATAAAAGAATTTTTCTAAAATAAATGTTCCCTAAGTTACTGCTTGTTATATCAGCTACCTGACAAAGAAAATCCCGTCAAAATCGGTCCAGCCATTTCAGAGATTAGCCGGAACAAACAGACAGACAGACAATTTTTTTTTTAATATAATTTTCGGCACAAGTATCATGTATATAACGATATGTAGTTGGACATATAATTGGGTGTATTTATTTATTGGAATAAAAAACGACAACAACCTGTATTCAGGTGTTTATACTTCATAATCAGTTATATGAAGCAACATTGCAGTTCAGTAAACCCGCTGTTTTCAGCAACCGCGCACACGCACCTAAACGCACGCAGGTAAATTATATATTTCATTACTATTCTTCTTTACGTTACAAAATGACCATTTTACTATGAAATTTAGTATCGGTGCGAAGATTGTTGTCTCTCGATGAAACCTACTTTTTGTGTAGGAAAAATTATGTATTTTCAATAAATATTAAGATAATGGCGACCCAGGCCCGGAGTTCTTGGAGAAATGAATTTGAAGTTCAATATTTCTTTTTGTCTTTGGCTGTGTGAACAAAGTGTAAAATGTTATGATAATTACTTTATTTTATAAATATCTGTCGCCCGGGATAAAACAGGAAAACATTTAAGGACAAATCATAACAATTCTATAGTACATTTTAAGCAGTATCGATATTTATTTATTTGAAACGTAAAGGAATTTTGAGGAATTTGAATTTTAAGTGCGTGGTGGCCTGTTGGTAAACGGACTTAGACGCGGCTGCCAACATGTTCACGGTGGGTTCGAATCCCAGGGCACACCTCTGACTTTTCGGAGTCATGTGTGTATTGATAGTCAATAGGAAACCTGCATACCATAGCGATTTATAAAAATTCTATGGTATGTAAGTCCACCAACCCGCACTAGGCCAGCGTGGTGGACTATATCGCCTAACCACTCTCAATCGGTAGTCGATTGTAGAGTAGGCCCGTGCCCTGCCCGTGCCCGTGGGACGTATATGGGCTGATACAGATACAGTAAAGGAATTTTAATTTTGATATGATAATAACTTACTTTATAACTTAAGACAGAAGTTCCCTTAAGCAGGACTAAATAAATAAACCGACTTGGTATTACATAAAAATAAGAGTAACATGGATCTCATAACTTTTTACGGTAGAAAAACTGAACTGCGAGACTTGTTTTTTTTACAGGATTTGTTTGTTTTTTTTTCAGGTTTTTTTGCTGTTATACGACATAAATTCCATTTTTTTTATGCTGTGGCATGAAAAGGCATTTCTCGATGTCGTGACATCATTCATTGAACCCTTCGATCAAATATACATATGTATATTTGATCGAAGATTGAACCCATAAAATGTAAACATCATTTTGATTCAGTCAGTTTTTATTCAACCAGCCGGTTCGGAAAGCTATTTTCACTAGAAAAGAACGGGCAAGAAACTCTAGTGTTGCTCTTTTCAAAACCAGTTTACAATGTAGTGGTTATTATGTACAAATGTTACAAACTAGATTAAATCAGAACAGCTTATTAATAATCTAAATATATATAACTCAAAAGTGACTGACTGACTTAGTGATCTATCAACGCACAGACCAAACTATTGGACGGATCGGGCTGAAATTTGGCATACAGGGAGATGTTATGACGTAGGCATACGCTAAGAAAGGATTTTGATGAATTCTACCCCAAAGGGGATAAAATAGGGGATGAAAGTTTGTATGAAACTTTGTCAATTTTAAACCGATCGGGCTGAGACTTTGCATGCATAAAG
The DNA here is from genome assembly GCA_009982885.2 of Hyles vespertilio. NCBI lineage: Eukaryota > Metazoa > Arthropoda > Insecta > Lepidoptera > Sphingidae > Hyles > Hyles vespertilio. Next base: position 9,281,268 of record CM042832.1, read on the forward strand.
CTACTATGACGTAGGCATCCCCTAAGAGAGGAGGAAAAAGGCGTGAGTTTATGTATGTATGTATGTTTATGAGACTAAAAACTTTCTCGTAGTTCCTTATACCCACCACCCAAGACTCGATCGTAGTGTGGGGTTAGAACTATGTAATGAAATGAAATGAAATGTATTTATTGATCACGTAGGCAATTAAGGAGCTCTTATGACAAGTCAATACACATAGAACTTAATCTCTATTTACAATATATTTCCTATGCTTATTATTACTTATTTTAATTTCTTGCTTTTATCAATTTATTTATTAATTTTATTTATTTTAATTAATTTTATTTTTATTTATAATTTATGATTAGTTTTTTTAATTTATTTAGTTTTTATTCATATTTTATTTAAAGTATTAGTTTTTACTTTATAGTAATTTATTTGTCAAAGAAATACATTATTTACGTTAGTCAAATTAAATTATATTATTTGTGGACCATAAATATTACAACGGTGCGTAGCGGTTTATAGTTACCACCGGATCCAACGCGGCCCTTCCTGAGAAGACCCGGCGAAACAAACTCAGTGGGCTTACACTACCACTGGAACTACGCGACGCGACCCAGTCCTGAGTATATCCAGCGACTAAGACTCAGTGGGCTTGTTTTGGGTCCAACTTAAGACAACGACCATAAGTATTTCCGATACGTCCCGTATGTTTAGGCTTACTGCCGGATCCAACGCGGCCCTGACTGAGAAGACCCGGCGAACAAACTCAGCGGGCTTTACTTTACCACTGGATACTACGCGGCGCGACCCATTTCTGAGTAGATCCAGCGAGTCAAACTCAGTGGGCTTGGTTTTGGTCAATTTACTAAAATAAGTATTTGTGACTTGTCTTACAAGGATTTGCCATATTAATTATTATTTTTATATGATTTTTTCGATCGGTCGTCATATAATTTAATTGATTTATTTGATTGTATATAGCTTAATTTTTGAGTTCACAATTGTATGTGACTGTTGGGTGTATATATTTATTTATAAACATTGAATTCAGTTCGAGCGAAGAAGACCAACAATGGACAGCTAAAATTAGTTTTAAACATGTTCATGAATAATAGGATGAGGCGTCAAGTCTTCCAATGGATATTTAAATATTTCCTCCATAATACACAATAATTTGGTTAAAATAACAAGCAATTTATGTCATAACATCCATTCATGTAAATATTGAGGATAATCATAATAAGTTAAGAACATTTGTCTCGCGGTACAAAGAACACTCAACATGATAATCTATACATATAAATAAAATTGAAGTGTCTGTTTGTAAAGTGAAAATAAAAAAAATATTCCAACTGCATATCGTTATGTACACGATACCTATCCCGAAACTGATCTTAATTTTTTTTGTCTGTCTGTCTGTTCCGGCTTATCTCTGAAATGGCTGGGCCGATTTTGACGGCACTTTTATTGTCAGGTAGCTGATATAATAAGGAGTAACATGGGCTACATTTATTTTAGAAAAATTCTATTATTTTAGAAAATATTTTTTTTTTGTTAAATTCCACGCGTACGAAGTCGCGGGTACAGCTAGTGTTAAATATAACTTTGCATAAGCCCTACTGCATCATATATAATTTTGCCTGTCACAGTATCTATGAATATCACATATTTTTTGTGCTAGGAATGTCGAGACGACCATGCCATTAATCTGGTGGTAACCGATACGACTGCTCACGAACAGTAGCAAACATAACATCATAAATTACAAAGCAATGCTTGGCTACACTGCGCTCGCCATCCTGAGACATAAGATTTTAAGTCTCAATATGTCCAGTAGTTACTCTGGCTACAAGGTCCTTCAAACCGGCACACAACAGTGCATTAAAGCTATTTTTGGGAGGAGAAATAGACATTACAGTTACAGTTGCATTGTGTTTGTAGTCACTAAAACCACCACCCGGCTTTGTTTTCGGTAACAGTCTTGGAGCCCTACTATATTCATCCGAAATGAAGTTCGAAACTTCGGATAAGCGAAGTTTATATACAATACGAATGTACCTACATATACTTATGGTCGTTATTGACTTATGGTCGTAACCATAGACATACAGGGTATATCAAGACTGCTACCGAAAACGAAGCCGGGTGGTAGTTTAAGCGACTTCAGACACAATGCAACAGAAAAAGTTGCAAAAAATAGCGACAATTTTTTTTTTGTAATTTTTTTCTTATGACCATATTTGGGTGATAACTACATTTTTTCCTAAAATAATGGTATATACCCTTTTATTTATAAATAATCTAAGGTATAAAAGTGTTTAAATTATTATTTTAGGCAAAACTATGGATTTACCACCCAAAAATGAGGATATTTAAAAAATCATAAAAAATCATTGTCGCGTTTCTTTTCGAAATTTTTGGTTGCAATGTGTTTGTAGTCACTAAAACTACCACCCAGCTTCGTTTTCGGTAGCAGTCTTGAGATACCCGGTATAATTACGAAGTACGTTAAACAAATTCGAACTTTTACAGAGTAGATACATTCGTATCGTATAAAAAACTTCGATCGTCCGAAGTTTCGAACTTCGTTTCGGATGTATATAGTAGGGTCCTTGATATATGTATAGGAACTGGGTTTATTCAAGCGACTGATAGTTAAATCATTACGAAAACATCCTCGACACACGTCAATTGAAATGGAGCAAAAACTGTTTGGCGGTTCGCTCAGTTTTTTACCGATAATTTCAGTCACTGTTGTAACTTGCAATGTCGGCCTACTAACTAGTCAGGGGGATAGTACGTAACACGATATATGTTCGATTGTTCGCATTAAATTCTACTCTATTAATATAAATAAATACCACCCAACAGTCACATTGTCTTGACCCCACACTAAGATCCAGTCTTGTGTCGTGGTTATCAGTAACTACGAGAGACATTTCGGTCTCACAAACACCCAGACCCGGAACAAATATTTGTGGGCCGCACAAACATTTCTCTCGGTGCGGGGATCGAACCCGCGGCCTCTCGTTTCTCAGGCGGCGACTAACAGTCTGCGCCACGGAGGCTGTCAAATATAAATATATAGGGCGAGGGCGCGTAAAATGTTCTAACGTAATTGGTTGGCGCTCCAGTAGAACCTGCGACTAATTGACTATCAATATCATCAAAATTCCCTGAGATTCGAACCTGCAACCAAATCTAGGCTTTTTCCATTTATAACCAACAAGCCTCAACGCCCTTTCATACAATGGAAAGTGAAATGTACCTTTAACCTGGGAATAAGTAATGTGTCCTGTCGCAATCATTAACAATTTAACACATTAATATTTATTAATACAATTAAATTTAACACTTTTGTAAACTTGCAGGACTAAATATAAACCTCCTTTTCATAATGACGATATTTTAAATGCCGTTAATATGAGTTGACTCAAAAAGAAAAAAGAGTTTTATTGGCATAATTATAGCACCACACATCACTACATAGTATAAAACAAAGTCGCTTTCTATCCCTGTGTCCCTTTGTATGCTTAAATCTTTAAAACTACGCACCGGATTTTGATGCGGTTTTTTTTAATAGAGTGATTCAAGAGGAAGGTTTATATGTATAATATGTACATATTATTGTACAGAAATCTATTTGTACGCGGGCGAAGCTGGGCCGGGCCGCTAGTACAGTATAAGTACAAAACGTAGATTAATAATAAACAAAATACAAACAAAGGTGACAATTAGAAAGAGAAAAAATATGTATTTAAATATGTGCAATAATTTGCAAACATGCCAATACTATCTCAGCTTAATTGCTGAATTGTCATTCGAATGACAAAACAGCGCTGGTTTTCAAAAATGTTATTCATAGCCATTTCATAGCGTAAAATATTACTCATTAGCTATTTCACAACTTTAAAATGCCTGAGACTTTTAATTATGCAAATAAGCAGAAAAATGGCTAATGTATATCAGCTGCATGCACAAGACATTTGATATTATTGTCAAGTGAATGAAATTACTTTTCTGTGAAGTGACAATTTTAGTTAAAATATGTAGAAAAGGCATCGATATCAATCGGTAGAATATAAATCAATGACAAGAGGCCATTATCTTAGAGTAATTACCTCGCCATTATGAATAGTAAAAATTTATGAACATTTTATCTCCTTTCAATATGATTTAGCTAATTTACGTTCATAATATGTTTGATCTCATAATATGTCTTCTAAAAATCTAGCGGTTTCTTGTAAATAAGAAGAAGACTGTTTTATTAACTGCGGTCTTCGTGGCGGCCGACACGGTGGTAGCGGGTTCGAATCCTAAGATATGCCTATCTCTGAGTATTTTTTGTACAAAAGGTCCGGCAAACGAGCAAACTGGTCACCGCTATGTAGAGTATTTTGTTATGAAGGTGTATAGGTATAATTTGAGTAATTTTTTGTCAAATATAAAATGAAATGATTAATAAACTAAACGGATTAATGCTAAAGCGTTGATGTTGGAAGGGTTGATTTATTCATACAATAGAATATCTCATATACATCGGAATCAGTCCATATACAGACCGCTTCCAACAGGTCGATGTGAAGATCCTTGGGGGCGGCCTATGTTCAGCAGTGGACTTCCTGTGGCTGAAGAGACAGAGATAGGCTTTAGTCCCCCATAGTTGCCAAATGCAAATCGGCAAATTTCATACACAATCGAAAATCTTGTAAATCTGTATTGTGCAGATTTCCCCACTATCTTTTCCTTAATAGTCAATGTGTATGGGAATTAGTGGCAATTGACTTGTAATGACTATATCTCAAAATCCGGTGTGCCCTTAGATTTAACCTTGCGAACACCATCAAGACTGCACCATTAGGTTCTTTACCAGATCCTACTAATTGACTAACGTTTTTTTACGGAGGGAAGTCGACAAAACTATTTCCAACTTTTTTTCATTTTTTGATGTGAAACATCTATAGGCTCACTTGTAAACCGAATTGTTGGCGTGCGACGCTTGCCGTGGCGACGGGTTGCCACGCTATACTAAGGTATACATTATATTTTATTATTATTATATTAGGTATATATTATTTATTATTCTTTTATAGATCGTATTTTTCAAGTGTCCATAAATGTAATTATTATATTTTTATATTTAACTAGCGGCCCGACCCAGCTTCGCCTGGGTGCATATATTTTTTGATTCCACTCCACACCAAATACATGTTATTTTTCGTATTAATCTCTTGTATACCTAAACTTGACATAGCTATCCTACTGTCTGGCTCAATCCCGTCTCATCCGTCTGTTCAGTCTCTTCCCGATCCGTCCCGTCCTTACTCTTTTATTATCCATCCCGTCTTATAACGTGCATTTACATTTCGTCCTATCAAATCTGGTAGCTATCCCAGCCCTCTCCCGTACCTTCCACTCTATTATATCCCGTCTCTCCATATACATGTACATATAAAGATAGCCTTATGAAATTTTGACATTAAAAGCTTTAGCGTTTTTTATTGTCCATCCAATATTCCGTCCCTTATTTCAGCACCAAAATGCTGTTTTTCCTAATAATATTGCACGCCATTACTTTTTGTTAGTAATAAAGTAATAATAACCATTTAAAAAAAGAATTGGCCAAATTAGTCCAGGCGTTGTTGAGTTATGCGCTTACCGACACATTTTGCGATTCATTTTTATATTATAGAAGAAGAAGATATAGTTCACCCTGCTGGCTTAGTGCGGCTTGGCGGATTTTATTTCACGTAGAAATTAATCCGAAAAGTCAGAGGTGTGCCCTGGGATTTGAACCCGTGACCATCGTTAACTTGTTGGCAGTCGCGTCTATTACGTTACCATATACAAATTAATAAAACCTTCATACTGCCTTACCAGGTGACGTAAGTAATAGAACAAATATTTAAAAATATAAAACTGCATATCGTTTCATTATAATGTCTAGATACGGCATCAACGTACCAATATTTTTTTTATTCTTGAGTCTGAAAACAATACTAATGCGAAATTTAAATATGTCCCCCAGCGCATCTAAAAGTATAAATTCAAAAAACAATGTCGTTTATGAAAACGAAAAATTATAATTAGATGTATTTTGGTGTACTCCGGCAAAACGCTTCGATAGAGTATACTTTGTTTAAAACTGTTGCAATAATCTCAAAAAACAATGGGCGATTTTGGTAGATGTGGACATCGTTTTAATTTACATTTAACAAAATTATGCGCAAGACGCCGTATCTAGATAATATTATATACACGATATACACATTTTTTGAATTTTGTTCTATTTCGTCAGCCGTCAATGAAAGACAATGGAAAGATAGATCATTTTACGTTGGGTGGTAGTTGAAGCTGGACCGTCTTTTACGTCTCCCGTCAAATAAACAAAGATCATCCTATACTGGCTGGACGCATCACGCTTGAACGATACCCAAAAATAAGGTTTTTAGTATCTTCCTCAGAAATTTTCCTATTTTTCTCACCCCTAAAACCTTCCCAGGACTTCCACGAATATTTCAAGACCAAAATCAGCCAAAATTGGTCCAGGCGTTGTTGAATTATGCGGTTACCAACACATTTTGCGATTCATTTTTATATTATAGATTAATTATATTCATATTAATCATATGAGTAAATATATAAATTATATTAAGATTAATAATTATATAAATTATATTAATATTATCTTCAATTAATTATTTTTTAATCTGGCCCGGCATAGTGACAACATTGCGCCTCATGGTAAACGCAAGTGCTGTTCAGGCAGAGTATCGCATGACATCAGACGGCAGTCCTAAGTCATTCGATACAATTATGCCGGCCTGCTGAGATGCCTCTTCAAATTATATAACTTCATGATTGATTTCGTTGCGGGTTAAAGACAAGTTACACATTCTCGGAGACTCGGCTCGCTTCAATGCTCGGTGTCATTACAATGCGTGTTGATCCTTACAGGAGTTGCAATGGCGGGTGTGAGGGCGGGACAGTCTCGTAATCGCAAAAGAAATGTATAATATTGTGCGTATATTGTATCAATTGTGACGCGAGCGACGTCCGCGCGGTCAAAGCCTTTATCATTTTAAATAAGTCGCATCGATTCAGTGTCTCGCCGACTCCTGACTAAAACACCGCTTGTAACTCGCGATATATCGAGTGTGGGGTTTCTCTGTATTTCGCGACGAAGACGAATGTACGAACATCGTACGTAAAACTGTAAGAATAAGCCTTAATACTTTACAAAATGTCCTAATCCTGTATCGTATGTCGCAATTTTAGACTAAGCTCGAAGTTAATGATAATTTTCATAAAGAACAGTATTGATTTTTAGAAGTGGATTTATTTTATCTTATAAGTACGTCTAAATATTCAACGACCGAACATTTGAAATTTGTCTTGAAGTTTAGAGTAACCCCCCCAGATCTTATCATTCATTCGTTCGTTCTTTGGGTTTTTTGTTCATTCTGAAGTGATATAGGTCGGTATCAACGTTCATCTTTCAGCATAATACTGCGAACTGTCTTCGGCGTGCATTGTAAGACCTAATTTTGTTTGCCTATACTGGTCTTTGGAGTTAATTTAGTTTATCAATTTTATTAAGTTTCTCCGTGGCTTAGTGAACTCAGAGCCAGGTGTGTGTGAGAAGGCGCGGGTTCGATTCCCGCAAAGAGGTTTTTGTGTTCCACAGGTATTTGTTTCCAGTCTGGGTGTTTGTGAAAACAACTCTCGTAGTTTCTGACACACGACACAAGACTCGATCTTAGTGTGGGGTCAGGACTATGTATGTGACTGTTGGGTGTATTTATTTATGTATGTTTGCAGGAACTCGTGATAATGGCGCCGACAGTACCAGAATTCTACGCGGGGAAGTGTATCTTCATTACTGGAGGAACTGGTTTCGTCGGGAAGGTAAATAATGATAAATATTCTGTAATATATTTTTTTTCATAAAATTTAATATAATTTAGGGGGTTAACGTCACTCGCGTCCGTAGGCTTTGACTCTAGATTCCCTACACGTGACCCCTGGGTAGTGCTAAATGAGTGACATAGTGGTGGTAGGACTTATGTGTCCGCCCGGGTAGCGACCACCGTCCACGAGGCGTAAAGACCGCCATAGTGATCTCCGTAAGGGGATCGCGTTCCGGGATCAGCCAGTGGTTTTTCCGGTTTCTTCGAGGATCTTAGGTCCGGGCATGAGGTTGTACCGTGTGGGTATTTTCGGTCCTCTGTCGAAGGGAGGAGAGTTGATCCGCCGGCCAGGGAGACCCGTAGAAACGGTTGTCCGCTGGCCGCCCGCGGTATAGTACAGGGGCCCAATCGGGGCTAACCACCTCGAGAGGCTGCCTCACCATGCCGCGCATAATCTTGGGTGGGTACGTCGTGCCGGTTGGTGACCGGAAGTGGGGTCCCGGCGGCCCATTCCGGGAGGGTACGGGGGCCCTTCCTTCCGGCGGATCAATTCGCTTCCTGCCGACCCTTTCGTGCCGGTGCCCATTCGGCCTTCTTAGTGCCCGAACCTACGATCCTCGTTGCCTCTTCACCAATCCCATCCTTTCTACCATGACAGTGCAACTAAACAGAGCAGGTCCTTCAGCGGTGCTTAACCCCACCACCGCGTTCACTATGGAGTTCACTAACATCCGTGGACTCCATACGAACCTCAATGCCGTCCACCACCATCTTGAGACGGCCCGGCCTGCTTTGCTCTTCCTAACGGAGACGCAGATTCGTTGTCCGACCGATAATTCTTACCTGTTGTATCCCGGTTATTCGCTTGAAGTAAACTTCAAGCCTAAAGCCGGGGTATGCTTGTATGTTCGGTCGGACATCTGCTGTCGCCGTTTGCACTGCATGGAGGACCCCTCCTTCTCCGCTCTGTGGGTGCACGTGGATCTAGGTTCCCTGAGCGGCATCTACGTGTGCCTTTACAGGTCTCACAACGGGGACGATGAGACGACTCGGCTGTTCAGGTATCTTAGCCAGGCGGCTGATGACGCGCAGGCGCAGTTCCCGTCGGCCGAAATGGTGGTCTTGGGGGATTTCAATGCTCATAACGAACTGTGGCTGGGCTCCTCCAAGACTGATCATGCTGGCAGAGCTGCCCATGCATTCGCTCTGACTCATGACTTGACACAACTGGTGAACCAGCCCACCAGGATCCCGGATGTGGCGAGTCATGCGCCTTCTTTGCTGGACCTTCTGCTGGCGAGTCACCCAGCCGGGTATCATGATACCGTTAGTGCGCCTCTGGGCACTACCGATCACTGCCTGGTTGGGTCGTCAGTACCGATCGCATCACCTCCACGTCCCGTGCAGGTTAGGCGAAGGGTCTGGCATTACTCGTCGGCAGATTGGGATGGTATGCGGGAATATTTTGCATCCATCTCTTGGAGGCAGCGCTGCTTTGAGGGTAAAGACCCCTCAGCGAGTGCCAACGCTATTGCTGACGAGATCAGACTTGGAATGGAATATTACATTCCTTCCTCTGAGATCGCCAGTAAGGGCCGTGGACGCTCCTGGTTCAATCGTGCATGCGCCGATGCTGTTGGTGACAAACAGGCGGCGTATCGCGCTTGGATCAGGGGTCGCGCCATGAAGGATCCCAATATCAGTTCCCTCAAAGAAGCCTATAACCGTGCCTCCAAGGCCTGCAAGAAGGCCTACGTTAGGGCGGATGCCCAGCGCGTTAGCAGGATTGGGCGTGCGTTGGCCGATCACCCAACTAGCAGTCGTGCTTATTGGAGGTTAGCCAGGGCCGTCCAATCTAACTTCTGCCGTCCAGCGTTGCCGCCGCTGAGGTACCCAGAAGGGTCGCTGGCCCACAAGCCGCAAGAGAAGGCTGCCTTGCTGGCAAATCTCTTTGCGGCTAATTCCCGCCTCGAAGACCGTGGTTCCCAGTCGCTGCCTACACTGCCTGATTGCGGTTTCTCAATGGCAGATATTCGCATCAGGCAGTGTGATGTGCGGCGTGAGTTACGGTCTCTCGATGTGCGGAAAGCCAGTGGTCCGGATGGGATACCAGCGGTGGTTTTAAGGGCTTGTGCAGCCGAGTTGTCTCCAGCACTGAATCGCCTCTACCGAGCGTCCTACCGCACAGGTGTTGTGCCGGAATCTTGGAGGGAGGCCAATGTGCAACCGATCCCCAAAAAGGGTGATCGATCGGACCCTACCAATTACCGCCCTATCGCTATCACCTCAGTGATGTGTAAGGTCATGGAGCGGATCATAAACGCTCAATTGGTCCGCTACCTGGAGGATCACTCGTTGATCAGTGACCGACAATACGGATTCCGCCATAATCGATCGACGGGTGATCTTCTAGCGTTTGTCCTGCATCGCTGGGGTGAGGCGATAGACCGGCGTGGCGAGGCTCTTGCTGTGAGCCTCGACATTGCCAAGGCGTTTGATAGGGTCTGGCACCGTGGTCTTCTGTCCAAGCTTCCGGCATACGGTCTACCCGGCAACCTGTGTTCGTGGATTTTCGGCTTTCTGCATGGGCGTAGAATACGTGTAGTCGTAGACGGATACGCTTCGGCACTCATGTCGGTAAATGCCGGAGTTCCTCAGGGCTCGGTGCTGTCGCCCACCTTGTTTATTCTGCATATCAATGACTTGTTGTCGCTTGGCAACATTCATTGCTATGCAGATGACAGCACGGTTCATGGGCGATACCACTGCGGGCCTCCAGGTTGCCGTGTCGAAACTGTGAAGGGACGCGAAGATCTTGTCATTGAGCTCAACCGGACCTTGGATCTCATTTCTACATGGGGTTCCAGGAATATGGTTGAGTTCAATGCCAAGAAAACCCAGGTGTGTGCGTTCACGTGCAAAAAATCCCCGTTCTCTCCCCTCCCCATTCTTCAGGGTACTCCCCTCTCAGTGCGGAATGACCTGTGTATCCTTGGTGTGGATATCCGCTGTGATCTCAATCCAAGGAATCACATCGAGGGCGTAATATCTGCCACATCACGCAGGGTTGGAGTCCTGAACAGGGTGCGTCGGTTTTTCACGCCCGGTCAGCTTTGCCGCTTATATAAAGCGCAGGTCCGGCCGGGTATGGAGTACTGCTCGCACCTTTGGGATGGATCCGCCCAGTACCTGCTCGATGCCTTGGATGGATTGCAGCGGCGGGCCATCCGCATTGTGAATGATGCAGACGTTACGAGCAACTTGGAGTCGCTACAACTCCGGAGAGATGTCGCCTCTCTAAGCGTGTTCTACCGCCTGTATCACGGTGAGTGCTCTGAGGAATTGTTCAACTTGCTCCCCTCCTCTCCATTCCTAACCAGAACCACGCGTGCTGGCTTGCGAAGCCATAGCTCGGTCCACACCATCCCGGCGCGAACCAAACGGTTCTCAAATTCGTTTCTGTGCCGCACCGTCAGGCTGTGGAATTGTTTGCCAGCGCACGTGTTCCCTCCTTCCTACAATCCTGGGTCCTTCCGTCGTGGTGTGAAGAGGCACCTAAGCAGGCCGGCATAATTGTTTCCATTGGCATGGGACTACCGTCCGATGCCAATGGATACTCTGCCTGGGCGGCATTGGCACTTTCCATCAGGTACAATGCCGCCACTATGCCAGGCCATTATAAAAAAAAAAAAAATAATGATTATTATTATAATTTAAATCTTTATTGTACAATTGTATAAGCGATAGGCTCGCCACCTATCACATCGTGGGACGGAACATCCAAGGCGAAATGTGGGTGTCCTGGCAGCTCTGCCTACCCCTTCTGGGATATAGGCGTGAGATTATGTATGTATGTTAATTGTACACATAATATATATGTATATATATTATGTGTACAATTACACAGCCTCCGTAGCGCAGTTGGTTAGACGCCGCCTGTGAAACGAGAGGCCGCGGGTTCGATCCCCGCACCGAGAGAAATGTTTGTGCGGCCCACAAATAATTCTTCCGGGTCTGGGTGTTTGTGAGACCGAAAAGTCTCTCGTAGTCCCTGATACCCACGACACAAGACTCGATCTTAGTGTGGGGTCAGGACTATGTATGTGACTGTTGGGTGTATTATTATTATTATTATTATATATATATATATATATATATATATATATATATATATATATATATATATATATATATACATATACAGGGTATATCAAGACTGCTACCGAAAACGAAGCCGGGTAGTAGTTTAAGCGACTTCAGACACAATGCAACAGAAAAAGTTGCAAAAAAAGCGACAATGTTTTTTTTTGTTATTTTTTTCCTATGGCCATATTTGGGTGGTAAATACATTTTTTCCTAAAATAATAGTATATACCCTTTTATTTTTAAATACTCTAAGGTATAAAAGTGTTTAAATTATTATTTTAGCAAAAAATATATTTCTGTATATATACCGGGTATCTCAAGACTGCTACCGAAAACGAAGCCGGGTGGTAGTTTTAGTGACTAAAAACACAATACAACTAAAAATTTCGCAAAGAAACGCGACAGTTATTTTTTATGATTTTTTAAATATCGTCATTTTTGGGTGGTAAATCCATAGTTTTTGCTAAAATAATACTATAAACACTTTTCTACCTTAGATTATTTATAAATAAAAGGGTATACAGTATTATTTTAGGAAAAAATGTATTTACCACCCAAATATGATCAAAAGAAAAAAATAACAAAAAAAATTGTCGCTTTTTTTCTGCAACTTTTTCTGTTGCATTGTGTCTGAAGTCGCTTAAACTACCATCCGGCTTCGTTTTCGGTAGCAGTCTTGATATACCCTGTATATATTTATATCTGTATATACCGGGTATCTCAAGACTGCTACCGAAAACGAAGCCGGATGGTAGTTTTAGTGACTACAAACACATTGCAACTAAAAATTTCGCAAAGAAACGCGACAATTATTTTTTATGATTTATTAAATATCGACATTTTTGGGTGGTAAATCCATAGTTTTTGCTAAAATAATAATTTAAACACTTTTATACCTTAGATTATTTATAAATAAAAGGGTATACACTATTATTTTAGGAAAAAATGTATTTACCACCCAAATATGGTCATAGGAAAAAATTAACAAAAAAAATTTGTCGCTTTTTTTTGCAACTTTTTCTGTTGCATTGTGTCTGAAGTCGCTTAAACTACCACCCGACTTTGTTTTCGGTAGCAGTCTTGATATACCCTATATATATATGTTTATATATATATACAGAAACAAACATAAAAAAATACAAATGGTGGTCTTATCGCTTAGAGCAATGTCTTATAGACAACCATGGGATCGATTTAGAAGAAGGAGAAAGCGAGGAAAGTGTAAAATTATTAACCAAAAGAGAGGAAATAAATACTGCCAGTTAGATATAAATGATATGCTGCTTAGATGGCGTAGTTGTGCTACTGTTCGAATACAAAACAAACCGCCAAACAGTAGTGTAAATGCGCTATTGTGTTTTGGATTGAAGGAAATTGTAGCCAACTGCAACAACTTGAGTAACTGCTGGACATGTTGAGACTTAACATCTTATGTCTCCAGAAGGCCAGGCATTGCTTTGTAATTCAAGGTGTTTGGTTCTGCTACTGTTCATGAGCGGTCGTATCGCTTACCACTAGGCGAACGGCTTGCTCGTGTCGCCTTTCATTGCAAAAAAATACAGTAGGAACAGTGCCCTGAAGTTAGCATAGGGGTTGATAAATAATCATATAATATGTATCAATTATATTTGACAGCTTCCGAAGCGCAGTTGGTTACACGCCGGCTGTCAAACGAAAGGCCGCGGGTTCGATCCCCGCACCGATACAAATATTTGTGTAAACCACAGGTATTTGTTTCGGGTCTGGGTGTTTGTCAGACCGAAAAATCTCTCTAAGTCCCTGATACCCACGACACAAGACTCGATCTTAGTGTGGGTCAGGACTATGTATGTGACTGTTAGGTGTATTTATATTTATAATTTATTGCAGTCTTTAGTGGAGAAGTTACTGCGAAGTTGTCCTGATGTGAAGTGTATCTATTTGCTGATGCGGCATAAGAAAGGACTGAATAGTGAAGAAAGGCTACGGGAACTATGCAATAACAAGGTAACATATTTCCTAAGATAATTTTGTTTGTTCATAGACGACATTTGAAATTTGGAATTTGACATTTGAATTCACAAGTCAAAAGTCACGAGTCGAATATTAATTTATTATTTTATTAATATTAATTAATTCATTTTTTGTTTGTTCAATTAGTTTCTCAATGTTGGCGCAGTATAGGTTAGTAGTTTCTTCCGTTACATTACCTAACTAATAATGTAAAAGGTATCCCATCAAAAACATCCTGTAAAAATACCAAGTCTCGCAGCTCAGTTTTTCTACCGAAAAAGTTGTGAGATCCATGTAATACCAAGTCGGTTAATTTATTTAGTCCTTGCTTAAGGGACCTTATGTATAAAGTTATTACGTAAGTTATTATCAGATCAATATTAAAAATCCTTTATATTTTAAATAAATTTGCCTTACTTTAGACACTAAACTAAATTCTAAATTTTAAGGTTCTATGTCTGCTAGAAGTGCCTTAGACTTTTTATGATCGGTCAGTCAGCCAGTCAGTCAGTCAGTCAGTCAGTGAGTGGCCAAATTAAGAAAGTTTGACAAGTTACAATTTTAAATATACCGTGTTAACACAATGCCTGCTTAGAAACTAAAAATTCTGGCTTCTTGCTAACCACAACGAAGTTATAGGGGGGTAGAAAATGGTCTGAATTGTTTCGAGAAAAGGATGGTACGACTCTGCCGCTTTTTAGCTCGACTTGGAGGGGGCACGGCCGTGCCCCCAGATCATATTATACCATTAATTTTATTTTATTATACAGTCTAATAAGCGCGGTGGCCTGTTGGTAAACGGACCAGGTGCCCTACATTACATTACATTACTACATTCATCCGAAACGAAGTTCGAAACTTCAGATGATTAAGTTTATATACGATACGAATGTACCTACATAATTATACTTATGGTCGTTATTGACTTATGGGCGTAACCATAGACTTATGGTTACGATGTACGTTATACAAATTCGAACTTTTACAGAGTAGATACATTCGTATCGTATAAAAAACTTCGATCGTCCGAAGTTTCGAACTTCGTTTCGGATGAATATATTAGGACCCCAGGCGCGGCTGCCAACATGTTCACGGTGGTCGCGGGTTCAAATGTCCTCTGACTTTTCGGAGCCATGTGTGTATAGTCAATCACCACGCACTATAACGGTGAAAGAAAACATCATGAGCAAACCTGCATACCACAGCGATTTGTATGAATTTCAATGGCCTAACCATTCTCAATCGTACTATTCTACTGACTATTATTCGTCTATTTCTCCTGACAAACAGCAATGTAAATACTGCTCGTCAACAAAACAATGAAATAAAAAAAAAAAATTTTCACGTACATTGTGGTTACTTTATTGCACCCATATAAAAAGTATTATGTTAGCTTTAAACAAATCCTCAAATTGTGCCCATTCTTGCAAATAATTTCAAGACGAAAAGGGTGAAATGTATAACCATCTCTTTCTCGCAGATCTTCGAGCTTATACGAGAGAAGAGTCCGGAAGCATTCAAGAAGCTGCGTTTAGTGGCAGGAGACATTACTATAGACGGGCTTGGTCTATCGGAGCAAGATCGGGAGGAGTTGAGAGAGAATTGCAATATTTTGTTCCATAACGCTGCTTGCGTCAGGTACAGCAAATAAATAAATACACTTTCGATCAAATATACACTAGATTATAAGTAACGGCCTAAAAACAGCAAGAGAAATAATAGCATAAATAAGCGTGTGCTCTTATTTGATTTTAGTTGGGTCCAAAACATAATAAATCTGAATTTATAAGAATGAGGGTTGTTGTTACCTGTAGTTGTTGATTTAAGACGTTTTGCTACATCTCGTAGTACGAAATTCAAATGAATAAGTATAAGCAACCTCGGCCAAGTTAGGCGTGTGATTTTGTTCCGGACTCTGTATCTAGTATATATTTGATCGAAGAAATACACCCAACAGTCACACATATGACATGGACCTAACCCCACTTAATGATACAACTCTGTCTTGTATCACAAACTACGAGAGCATTCGGTCAGAAATACCTAGACATTAAACTAACATTTTCTCAGTGCAGGATGTGAGAAGAATATCACAGACGTTACTGACATTAGGCAAAGAAACTGACTTAAGCAACGAATTTAAATTGGCGTAAATATCACAATTAGGTATACATGCATGTGGCATGGTAGTAGCAGCAGTTCAGAACAATAATTAAGCATAGAAGGACTCTAAAACACAATCATATATACTGATCTTGTTTTTTTTAAATAGATTTATTTATTTATTTTCTTTATGTAATGATCAAAATGATTGAAGAGAGTTTTGGTTCAGGTTTGATCAGAAGCTCAAAGATGCTATCAACATGAACACCACGGGGACCCTGCGAGTTCTCACTTTAGCCGAAACCATGAAGAATTTGGAGGTACGTCGCCTTTCTCTTCTTCAGCAAAAGATATTTTACTACTGAACGTAGGATCCAAGGATCTCATCGCCCTATTGGAAACTTTTTAATTTTATGATTTTTTAATCAGTGATTTCAGTGGCACAGTGACTTCCTGGTGGTAAGTACAGTGCAATAGAGTGATGACGTGAATTATCTGATATATCTCATTTGTCTATACAATTATGCGATATTGTGTCCAAAATTCCAAATATACAGGATATATCAAGACTGCCAACGAAAACGAATCCGGGTGGTAGTTTTAGTGACTTCAGAAACGATGCATCTAAAAATTTAGCAAAAACAAAGCCACGTATATTTTTTATATTTTTTTTCCTGTCGTTGTTTGGGTGGCAAATCCGTAGTTTTTGCTAAAATAATAAATTAAACTCTTGCTTAGCATAGCTTCTTTAAGAATAAAAGGGTATACAATATTATTTCAGGAAAGATTATTTGCGACGAGGATGGGATTGGAAAGTTGAAACTGTTTAAATTAATAAAACTATGTCTATCGGCAAGGTTGGTGAGCTTTCCGTGTCTACGGGTAATTGGACACATTACGCCGAGCGCTTAGAAATGTTCTGTATCGTTAATAACATCAAGGAAGAGCTATGGGTACCAACACTCATTTCGGTCATTGGTGAGGAAGCTTATGAATTGTTGAGCAACCTAGTTAGCCTTCGAAAACCTAGTGATTTGAAATATCACGAGATTATGAAAGTCTTAAGGGATCATTTACAACCCAAGCCGACCATCATGACTGAACGATATCGTTTTCGTCAGAGGAAACAAGAGAATGGCGAGACGATATCACAGTTGATTACAGAACTCAAACGTCTTTCTAAGTTTTGCGAGTTTGGACAAAGTTTAGAAGATAATTTGCGCGATCAATTGGTGTGCGGAATAAGAAACGATATGATTCGTTCAACTAGTTAATTTCTCTTCCAGATTTATTAAGAATTTTAGTGATATTCTTGCACCTATGTAGAGTAAACCAGACTGTGATTGCCCACCGATAATGATTGCCCGCATTAAGCAAAACCTTATCTGTTGTCGATTTTGTGTCATCCTAGTTGGATTAAAGATTATCAGATGGTGCTTTTATCAATTTATGGTTAATACAAATTTTATAACTGGAAGCATTAAAGAAAAACAAATAACAGTAATGGCGGATTTTTTAAAGACCGGTGGAAGTGTTTCATAAACAGAAATAATTGATAAATTTTCTTAAGAATATACTTGTTTAAATGTTCATTTTTATTGTGTTTGTTTCATTTTTTGAGCGTTATTACCTACCTATGATGAAATTAATAGTATTGTCTTAGTTTTAAATGGAAATGTATGTTCAAAAATAGTTTTTATCCGTTTTTTTTGGCTGTGGGCAATAACTGAACTGAAATCTGTATACTTTTAGTGATTGCCACCAATAATTTTAGTGATTGCCATATGTCAATGTCCATAGTCATTGCCATATGGCAATGACTGTCAATATTTGTTCGGTTAAGAAGTTTCATCACCTGTCTTTATCAGCCCATATACGTCCCACTGCAGGGCACAGGCCTCCTCTACAATCGAGAGTACGATTGAGAGTGGTTAGGGCATATAGTCCACCACGCTGGCCTAGTGCGGGTTGGCGGACTTACATACTATAAACATTTTATAAATCGCTATGGTATGCAGGTTTCCTCACGATGTTTTCCTTCACCGTTTTAGTGCGTGGTGATTGACTATCAATACACACATGACTCCGAAAAGTCAGAGGTGTGCCCTGGGATTCGAACCCGCGACCACCGTGAACATGTTAGCACAGTCCGTTTACCAACAGGCCACCACGCACCTGTACTTATAGTTAATTTTTTATTATTTCGTAATTCGTATGTATAGACGATATTAATTGGTAATTATCGTTGTATTAACAGAATGCCGAAAGCACCTAAAGTCCAATATATTAAAGAAAATATGCAAAAAGCGATTGAAGATGTTCAAGATGTAAGCAATTTCTGAAAACTACGGCGTCCCGAGGTCCAGTCTTATAAGAATTTCTATGGTATGGAAGTCCGCCAACCCGCACTAGGCTAGCGTGGTGAACTATATGCCCTAACCACTCTCAATCGTACTTTCGATTGTAGAGGAGGCCCGTGCCCTGCAGTGGGACGTATATGTGCTTATACAGTTGTTTCAAAATTGATGATTCTGTCTCTGGTGATTCTGACTCTTTAGCATCAGCATAAAATATATTTGATGCTTTTAAGAAAGCTAAACGAAATTGATTTTGATATTTCACTATTTTTAAAACGGACTAGACGCGGCAGCCAACATGTTCACGGTGGTCGCGGGTTCGAATCCCAGGGCACACCTCTGACTTTTCGGAGTCATGTGTGTATTGATAGTCAATCACCACGCACTAAAACGGTGAAGGAAAACATCGTGAGGAAACCTGCATACCTAGCGATTTATAAGAATTTCTATGGTATGTAGGTAAGTCCGCCAACCTGTACTAGGCCAGCGTGGTGGACTATATGCCCTAACCACTCTCAATCGTACTCTCGATTGTAGAGTAGGCCCGTGCCCTGCAGTGGGATGTATATGGGCTGATACAGTTACAGATTTCACTATTTCATTCGATTTAGGTTTGATTGTTTTGTTTTGAATATTTATTGGGGTTTATGTTTAATTTTTAATTTCAAGAGACTGGGCAATTACTGTGCTGTAATGTTGGCAATTACTATAAAATGTGGGCAATTACTGTAGTTTTAAGACTATTTTTATTTAACTGCAATATTTAAGAAGTCATGTTATTTATAGCTTAAAACTGTAAACACTCTACAGAAGAGTTTATTAGGTTATAATAAAATGGTATTAAAATGTTGGTAGCTACAATACTTTTGGATTTTTTTAATGTCAATGTGTAACAAACTCTTAAGTGGGCAATAGCTATCTGGTTTACCCTAAGAGTTGTTAAAAAAAAAGTATCGTTGGAACTGGACTAATAGGCAAGATCTCAGATCAAGATCAAGAATCTGCCTTCCGTGAGATTAAGGAAATATTGATAAGTGCTAAAGTACTAGCCCATTACAATCAAAATATACCATTGATTTTGACTTGTGACGCTAGTGCATATGGTATCGGTGGGGTTTTGACACAGATGTGCTCTGAAGGTGTTGATCGACCAATTTCTTTTGTTTCGCGTACTCTAACAGATGCGGAGAAGAATTACTCACAGATTGATAAGGAATCCCTGGCAATAATTTTCTGTTTGAAAAAATTCCATTAATATTTGTATGGTAGGCATTTTACACTTCGCACTGACCATAAGCCATTAATTAGTATATTTGGTTCGAAGCAAGGAATACCAATAATGGCAGCGAGTAGATTACAACGTTGGGCAATTATAATATCATGTATTAAACGTATTAAAATGAATACGTGTTTTTCTTTATGCAAACATTACAATTACGTCTCTATAATTGTTTTTTAGATCAAAAAAATGTCACGTTTTTTTTGCAAATTTTTGTTGCATTATGTTTGTGGTCACTCAAACTACCACCCGGCTTCGATTTCGGTAGCAGTCTTGATATTCTCTGCATGCAGGACCCGAAACGCTATCCCTATGTGAAGCCTGATACACAAGTTTGATCCTGAAACGCAATATATTTAACATGTGGGTTGCTATGACGGGTTGTGAACTGTTGTGTTCTGTGGTCACTATCCAAAATACAAATGTCGTCCTACCAACAAAAAAGCTCAGGATTATGAAGATATCGACGTTGCTAATTATTATGCCCTTGCCATTGATGGTGAAAATAGGGTTGTGTCGAAAATTTGATTTTCAGCAGTATGTAATCCAACCCGCACTAGGCCAACGTGGTGAACTATATGGCCTTACCACTCTCAACATACTCTCGATTGTAGAGGAGGCCCGCGCCCTGCAGTGGGACGTATATGGGCTCATACAGAGTATGTAATCAGTAATGGTTCCTAAGAAGTATCGCTCGTAATAAACATGAATTTGCAAACAGCATTAAAATTGGATGTAAAATGAGTGAGATCTGTTTAGCACACATGCACCTTATGTAAGATATGCCGCCGTGCATGTTGCATAATTTTCTATTATTCCTACCACCAAGTTTTATATATTTGTAACTTGCTTACTACTTAATGGATTTTAAAAATTCTTTCTGATTATGATTTTGCATAACGTAACCTTTCGATATAACAATAATAAAAATTATGACACAACTTATAAATGTTGCTTTTACTAATGTTGAAGGTTGATGTTGAACAATGATTGTTCTGTGGTTAATAAAAAAATAAATAACACCCAACAGTCACATACATAGTCCTGACCCCACACTAAGATCTAGTCTTGTGTTGTGTATCAGGAACTACCAGAGACTTTTCCGTCTCACAAACACCCAGATCCGAAAGAAATATTTGTAGGCCGCACAAACATTTCACTCGGTGAGGGGATCGAACGCACGGCCTCTCGGTTTACAGGTGGCGTCTAACCGACTGCGCCACTGAGGCTGAATTGTTCTGTTGTTAATGATTTTGATGCTGTTATTGATGGCGATGATATTAATGCTACTACTGGTCTTAATGCTGCACTGATAGGCATTTGTCCACGTGTCGACGGCGTACTGTCGCTGCGAGCTGCCGGAGCTGGGCGAGAGGCTGTACCCCGCCGCGCATGCGCCGCGACGCCTCATCGAGCTAGTTGACTGGATGGACGATGAAACTCTCGACTATCTGGAGCCTAAGTAAGTACTCCTTTTATTACTTATATGAGTCCGGCGTGATAACAAACAGTGTTTTTTTAAACATTGAATGCCGAGACAAGCGTGCCGTTCGCCTGATGGAAAGTGGTACAAGATAGATCCTGTAAGCTATGATCAATAATATTGTGATGACACAAGGATTCAGAGGGTCTCCATAAATGTCTAAATTGTTTTTTATTGCAATCAATGGCGAGACGAGCATGCCGTTCGCCTGATGGTAAGCGATACGACCGCTCATGAACAGTTGCAAAACCAAACACCTTGAATTACAAAACAATGCTTGGCATTCCACTGCGCTCGCATTGAGACATAAGATGTTCAGTCTCAATATATCCAGCAATTACTTTATCTACAATGTCCCTCTGATCTCAACAGAACAGTGAATTAACACTGCTTTTCGGCGAGAGAAATAGACATTGTAAAAGGAAATAATAAATAATAATAACATTTATTTATCTTTACAAAGTTTGTTTTACAATAATTGGTCGCTGGAGCCTCCTTTTAAGCATAGTACCTGGATGACCGAGCTTAGCTCGGTTTTTTTGGACTTAAGAAATTGCACCCTTGAAGGAATTACTCCACTAAAAGTCTTCTTGTACTTTTTACTATTTATAATTCCAATACAATTCAACATGGTCTTATTTTCTTTTACAAATTATACCTAGTAACGCTCCGTGGAATATACCGTACTTTATATAATATATTCTCTGTCGATTCAATACTCGCTCAATCCGGCAGTATATCTTTAATAATCCACGATTCAAACAAATAGCCATATCCAAAATTAAACGCCAGATTACCAATTTCACTTACTATTTTTTGCTATTTTTAAAGTTTTGACATATATCCCAATAAAACCTAATAGCTAATATAGACTAAGAGCCCGTGGCCGCCAGACTTTCGTAATTTTATAAAAGCTGAAAGTTTGTCTGCGTATGGCTCTAACATAGGCATCACACAATCAGCTATTATGAAGTTCCGATCGTGGTTGCTTTAGAAGTTATGAGCTTCAATATTTCTGACAAGGTGAAAGAACCATCAAAACTGTCTCAATACCAAGGAAATATTTGTTTATAGTTGCCTTAATAACATACAGGGTATATCAAGACTGCTACCGAAAACGAAGCCGGGTGGTAGTCTAAGCGACTTCAGACACAATGCAACAGAAAAAGTTGCAAAAAAAAGCGACAATTTTTTTTTTGTTATTTTTTTCCTATGGCCATATTTGGGTGGTAAATACATTTTTTCCTAAAATAATAGTGTATACCCTTTTATTTATAAATACTCTAAGGTATAAAAGAGTTTAAATTATTATTTTAGCAAAAACTATGGATTTACCACCCAAAAATGACGGTATTTAAAAAATCATAAAAAAGAATTGTCGCGTTTCTATGCGAAATTTTTAATTGCATTGTGTTTGTAGCCACTAAAACTACCACCCGGCTTCGTTTTCGGTAGCAGTCTTGAGATACCCGGTATATAAAATTCAGCTTTAATACTATAACGTTGACAAAATTACATTATGTTAAAGTTTGAAGATAGAGTAATATTTAATAACATGTAATTTTGCCGGCGTTATAGTATAAAAGCTGAATTTTATTCATATAATTAAGGCAACTATAAACAAATATTTCCTTGGTATTCAGACACTTTTGATGGTTCTTTCATCTTGCGAGAAACATTGAAGCTCATAACTTCCAAAGCAACCACGATCGGAACTTCGTAATAGCTGATCGTATGATGCCAATGTTAGAGGCATGCGCAGACAAACTTTCAGCTTTTATAAAATTACGAAGGTCTGGCGGCCACGGGCTCTTGATCTAATACCACTCATTGGCTTAGCGTTGCTTTACAACGCCATCTGCTGGAATATCTTTAGTGTTATTGTATGGTTATACAGTTAGTTGCACACAATAAAACAAATAGTATTATTATTCGCCAATAGATGTCAGGAAGAGTAATATTATCAGTTTATATTTTTATTGTTTATAACATTTTTTTAAAATGAATTCTAGCTAGATCAATTTATCGCCCCCGAAGCCTCCTGTATACAAAATTTCATGAAAATCGTTGTAGCCGTTTCCGATTCAGAGAATATATATATATATAGAAGAATTTCTCGTTTAAAGATATAAGATATTGCGGTGGGTACCTACCCAGCCTTTCACATATGAGAGACCACAGGTAAAATCTCTAGTAAAAAAAAATGTTCGTGTTGCTGAGGGAGTTTCTTGCGCCGCTTCATCTTCACAGCTACAACACGTTCCGAAGCGGTGGTAGCAGAAATGAATGATTCAAAAGATCTTGTGAAAGACTATTTGTATAAATAATATTTTGATTGATTGATTTATGATTGTTGTTTTGCAGATTGATCGCGTCGGAGCCGAACACGTATTCATACACAAAGGCGGTGACGGAAGAGCTGGTGCACGAATACAGCGCCACCTTCCCAGTCGCCATCGCACGACCCTCCATCGGTAAATAATAGTGTTGGCTAAAATAGCTATAGCAATAGCAGTCGCAATAGCAATAGCAGTCGCAATAGCAATAGCAAATAACAAGTGTAGTCGGTAATAACATTTCACAAGTTTTACCGGTGGTCTCTCGTATGTGAGAGGCTGGGTAGGTACCACCGCAATGTCTATTTCTCCCGACAAACAGTAGTGTAAATGCACTGTTGTGTTTCGGTTTGAAAGACATTGTAGCCAGAGTAAGTACTGGACATATTGAGACTTAACATCTCATGTCTCACGAGGGCGAGCGCAATGGAATACCAAGTATTGCTTTGTTATTCAAGTTGTGTTTATTTATTCTACTGTTCATGAGCGGTCGTATTGCTTGCCCCTGCACAAACTGCCATAAAAAATCTGTTTAAGTTTATCTCTTTGAGTTGTTATAATAAATAAGTATATAATAAAGATTACTCGTAATAAATAAAATTAACTAAATAATTAAATACCCTTTGGTTTTTCAGTGACGGCAGCTTGGAAGGAGCCGATGCCTGGTTGGGTGGACAACTTGAACGGACCAACTGGCCTACTCATCGGCAGTGGGAAAGGTAAAACAGATAATTATTGATAGCCAAAGGCCAAAGCTGTCTATATCGAGATTGAGTAGACGACAAACGCAAAGGACATCTGAAGTACATAGTTCTGTCGCCGTGAAAAACAGAATTTCGACTTCATGATTTAATTTGATATTGCCGTTTTTTTAATATTTGCTTCATAGATCTAAATAATTTATAGGACAGTGGAGATCAACCAAAGACCATCAGTGGCCTGAAAACTACAAATTAACAACCATTGTTGTTCCCAAATAAGATATTAGAGACGTATATTCTAGACGATATAATAAATAAGTACATAAACAGTCACATACATAGTCCATCTCTAAACAAAGCCTACGCCTAATTTGACTGCAAGGTCATACGGAAAAACAAGTATAGAATTACAAACAGATTAACGAAGATTACTCAATAATATATCTTATATGCCTGTCTCGTGTCTGCCTCGGTGGCGCAGTTGTACTATTGTATGGTTGCAAAACTGGGGTCTCGGGTTCGAATCCTGGGTGAGCAAAGTGAGTGATATTGGACTTATCAATTCATTATCAGCCCGGAGTCAGGAATTTGTGCCTGATATGGCGATAGGCTCTCCCCCTATCACATCGTGGAACCGAAAACACGTCAAAATGGCGTAACATGTCTTGTTTGGGAGGTGCACCTCTGCCTACTCCTTCTGGGAAAAAATGTCCGTTAACAAAACAACGCGAGCCAACGTGCAATTTTCATGTGTAAACTGTAAAGTATGCCAAAACGAACTAAGCTACACATAGCCATTGAAATACCCGTAAATTACTTCGGATAGAGCAGTTAGCGACTACAGCACTAATAACTTCTGCTTGTAATATTGTGTGCGTGTATTATTGCTGCTGATTGTTTATGAGTGTGTGTATGTGCAGTATTGATACTGATTGTGTGTGTGTGCAGGAGTGATCCGCACGATGCACTGCGAGCCGTCGTACACGGCAGACGCCATCGCCGTGGACGTGGTCGCCAATGCGTGCATACTCATCGCATACGTCACTGCACTGGATAAGTAAGCATATACTACACTCTTTTTTATTACACAGGTCCGGCGAAGGAACAGGTTACCTGATGGTAAGTGGTCACAGCACATGAACAGGCTCTCTCCGACCGGCTTGATCCTTTGGCATTGCGTAGAGATGTAGCTTCGCTCTGTATTCTCTATGGCATTTACCACGGGGAGTGTTCTCGAGAATTGTGCGGACTTATCCCTGCTGCTGAGTTCCGCCACCGTACAACACGACAAACCTCCAAATACCACCCACATCACCTTGGAGGTTGGAAATCTACCACAGTACGTTTTTCCCGGCACTTTCTCCCACGTACTACAAATCTGTGGAACCAGTTGCCAGCGGCATCATTCCCGGACAGATACGACCTGGCAACCTTCAAAAAACGAGCTTATTCCCATCTCAAAGGCCGGCAACGCATCTCCATGCCCCATGGTGTTGCAGATGTCCATGGGCAGCGGTGTTCACTTACCATCAGGTGAACCGCATGCTCGTTTGCCCCCTATAATATAGGGTAAGCAGGGGGAATGGCGCTCACTGGGTAATGGCGCTCACCTCTGTAACTCAGTCAGACCTGAACATAGCAACACGCCGCGTTACGTGGAGCGTGAGGGGAGGGGCCCTCTAACAGACAGCGACACCAACGGTCAATCAGGTCGCGTCCTGTGACCGTGAAGTGCGTTTCTTCGTTTGCGGCCGCGTCGATGTAATTTTAGGTTAGGTGTTTTTTGTCGGTAAGTCCAAAACTTTAATGCTTATTCATTACTAATTTTACATTTCTGACACTAAATATATTCTATTTTTAAATAATACAATCAATTTTCAACAATTATGTGTAAGTTTTTTTTTAATTTCAATTAATCATTAAATGGCCGTTTGGGGTTATACCTACCGCTCATCTGAGCGCCATTACCCCTTAGTAATTTTTTTTTAAACTTTTATAGATATGCCAAGAAATCGTCAAAGGACTGCCAAAGCGGTTTGGACCGAAGAAAACTGCTAAAACTGCGATTGAAGGAGGTTTGTCGAAAAGAAAAGCAGCACAAGAATATAACATACCATTTACTACTTTAAGAGACCGTTTAAAAAAATATTTGTTAAATTGAAAAAAGGCTAATCTTACGTATAGTTGATGCTGATTTGTGATTATAGATTTTATATTCATTCCATACTGTTGATCTCATTAATATTTCTTTAATTAAAATGTATCTTACTTGTTATATTCCAAATAAAATATTTGAGCGTTATTACCCCGTACCCTGAGCGGCATTACCACCCAGTCAGGGGTAATGCCGCTCAAACATGTTTTTTTTATCATTTTTTCCTATTACTCGTAGATTAAATATATTATATGCTTATTTTGTTAGTTTGTTCATTACTCGATAATTAAAGACTTTGGTATTTTTCTTAATTTTGATTTATAATTAATAATTTAAAAAATACACCATGTTTTCCTTAAGTGAACGCCATTCCCCCTGCTTCCCCTATATTAAAAAAAACCATCCACAACGTCCTTGGATCATAGACGTGTTCCAATTCTTCACTCCGTAGCGGGAGACAAAACTATTTCTCAGAAAGAATAACTATTACAGGAGGAAAAGCCAGCTTGTCTTACGACTAATGTTAACAATTACACTCGTTTCTTGCAGGCCCAAGGAAACGCAGATTTACAACTTGACTTTATCAAAAGTGATCAATATATCGTGGGATCAAATTATTAAATTGGGTAAGGACTTGTAATACTGTAAACATTTCATTTGTAAGTTATAAAGATCAATTAATGATTTAAAATCTCTAAAGATCACCATCTATTAATATTTATAGAATAATTTGTTCCAGCGCCCTCTAGAGACACGTAGATAAAATATAAAAATTACAAAAAGTAAATATTTCCAAATTTTTGTTCCTCTAATTATTTAATTGAATTATGAATTTAAGATTCTATTAAATCATTACAAATATCGAGCTACTTTTAAACTATTTATATTAACTTTAATTTATCGCTCGACATAAAATATAGTATTTATCACTAGCTATAAAGAAATAATTATCAAAATCGATTATCGAAAACAAACTCCAATTAATTTCTTCTTAATTCTCCAGATCGAATTCTATTAATTTAGAAATGAATATGAATATTGCTAATAAATTATAGCGTATCAGTTACAATACAACGCCATCTACCGCTCAATAGCCGTACTATCCCGTAGGTGAGAAGTTCGTGAACGAGTTTCCGTACACGGTGGCGCTGTGGTACCCAGGCGGGAACATCAAGTCGTACTGGATATCGCACCAGCTGAGCCTGGTGCTCACGCACCTGTTGCCGGCTTATCTGGTCGACGGACTGCTGTTCTTGCTCGGGAAGAAGACTTTGTAAGTACTTGTGAGAATATCACTGGATCCGAACCCAAGACCTCAGCATAGTAACCATACTCTAGTACAAAAGGCAGTCATTTAAATATACCTTATTACAATTAAATCAAGACTGTCATTAAATTTACATTGACAAGCCTTCAAAGAAAAGTTATAGTTCTTAATTGTATCTTTCCCCAGCATGATAAACCTCCAAAAGCGCATAAGCCACGGCCTGGACATCCTCCAATACTACACGACCAAAGAGTGGCACTTCCGCAACGAGCACTACCGCTCGCTGCGCCACCGCGTGACGTCAGCAGACGACCAGCTCTTCTACACGGACATGTCGCGCCTCGACCCTGAGGAGTACCTCAAGAACTACGTGCTCGGGACCAGGGAGTTTGTGTGCAAGGAGGATCCCAGCACGCTGCCCAGAGCACGGAAACTGCATAGGATGTGAGCTTATTTTATTAGTATTATATTTAGTAGTTTTATTGTATTTCTATAAATCGCGAGCCGAGCATATGAGAGATGGCAAGTGACACGACCGCTCATGAACAGTAGCAAAACTAAACAACACCTTGAATTACAAAATTGCATTAGATACCTAATTCTATCGAATGTCTCTACCTGGACGGTATATGCGCTTATCATCAGATGCAGTGTTGTCATTATGCTGGGCCGTAGTTAGTCTGGCTAAAATGTCCTTCCAACCATATCACAACAGCGCATTTACACTGCTATTTGACGGAAGAAATAGACATTGCGGTGGTACTTACCCAGATGGCCTCTCACATATGAGAGACCTACCACCAGTAAGTTCTACCCCCCCTTTGAGTGCGGACGTATTTTGGTAGTGTCTCGAAAACCTTATTAAATAAATATCTGGCGAAGTTTGTTAGTGGCAAACTAAATGGAAGTAAAATGTAACGGTTGTTGTGCCGTGATCTGTGATGCATTGTTCATGGAATGTGCACAGGAAACGTGCAAGAAACCATACCATCTAAAGTGCCTGTCACTTACAACGGAAAAGTTTAAGTCCTTCACGCGGGAATACAAATCCAAATGGCTATGTCCAGAATGTACGCGATCTATTCCAAAGAAGGATAATTCCAATACACCGGTAAGAGGCAGCGCAATCATGGATAAACATTTTACACTAAGCAGTTACAGCAATGTAACTACTGAGCGCGGGAGTCGCATCAACACAAAACGTGACAACGGCGACAATGACAAGGTGTTGGAAGAACTACGGGCGTTCCGCACGGAGGTATTATATCGACTGGAGGAGCAATCGAAGGAATATTCTTTACTTCAAAACCGATTTATAAACACGGAAACTGAGTTAAAGAATATAAAAAAAAATGTTGGAGGTAGTCGCAGAAAAAGCAAAAAAAGTCGACGAATTAGAAACAAAAGTCAAATCTCTAATGGAAAAAAATGAGCATCTTGTGTCCTCTCTTAACATGGCAAATATAAACACGGAAGCTAATAGTAAAACTGAACAAATAAACTCATTTGCAAAAAAAAACGGGCACCTAAGCAATGAACCATTTCAAATGTTACTATTGGTTTGTTTGATAATTATAGGTAGTTTTACTTTCACAATTTTGTAAATTAATAAGCAAATAATCGTTTTCGTCAGTATTATCACAAAATTTTGATAAAATTTATGGGTTTTAATGCTAAAGTTCACTAGTATTGTATGCTCGCTAGTAGTGCATATGCTCGTGAAGTAAAAGTTAACAAAGATTTTTGTTTGTTTTTTCTTTAATAAAGTAAAAGCAGATAAATGTTTAGTATCAAGTGTGACCCCCTCTAGCTGAAATCACAGCTTGAATTCGTCTGGGTATGCTAGCGAGGATATCCCGGATACTTGCTTGCGGAATACGTTCCCACTCCGCGGTAATCACATTCTTCAGTTCTCTGATGGTCTGCGGAGCCGGTTGTACTGATCTTACGCATCGTTTCAGAACGTCCCAGACATGCTCTATAGGATTGAGGTCGGAACTTCGAGCTGGCCAATCCAAACGGTGAATGCCGACCTCTTGCACATACGCTTCCACATCGCCAGACTGGTGGGCGCGAGCGTTGTCGTCCATAAAAATTGAGTCTTCGCCTAAAGCGGCCAATGCGGGTTGTGCATGAGGAATTAGAACTTCCGTTATGTATCGATGTCCAGTCAGTGAGCCGTTTTCAATGAAGACTAACTCTGTACGATCCATTGAATTTATTCCTGCCCAAAACATAACAGAGCCCCCACCATAAGGTGTGATTTCTTCAAAACAAGCCTCTGCAAAGCGTTCTCCTCGTCTTCGTAGCACTCGCCGACGTCGATCTTCACCGAACAGAGATATCCTGGCTTCATCGGAGAACAATACCCTATTCCAGTCTTCTTGAGTCCATGACTCACAATTTCGAGCAAACCTAAGCCTGGCAAGTCTGTGCTCACGGAGTAACTTAGGGCCGCAGGCCGGGCGATGACTGCGTATATTGGCCGCGAGAAGCCTCCTCCTGACCGTCCATAGACTAATATGCACATTTCTTACTTCTTCGAGGTTGTTCTTAAGGTCCACATACGAAGACTTGCGATTTCTCAATGCGCGACTCACAAGAAAACGATCATCACGTGGTTGGGTACATGGTTTTCTTCCAGAACCAGGCTCAATCCTATAGAGCATGTCTGGGACGTTCTAAAACGACGCGTGAGATCAGTACAACCGGCTCCGCAGACCACCAGAGAGCTGAAGAATGTGATTACCGCGGAGTGGGAACGTATTCCGCAAGCAAGTATCCGGGATATCCTCGCTAGCATACCCAGACGAATTCAAGCTGTGATTTCAGCTAGAGGGGATCACACTCGTTACTAAACATTTATCTGCTTTTACTTTATTAAAGAAAAAACAAACAAAAATCTTAGTTAACTTTTACTTCACGAGCATATGCACTACTAGCGAGCATACAATACTAGTGAACTTTAGCATTAAAACCCATAAATTTTATCAAAATTTTGTGATAATACTGACGAAAACGATTATTTGCTTATTAATTTACAAAATTGTGAAAGTAAAACTACCTATAATTATCAAACAAACCAATAGTAACATTTGAAATGGTTCATTGCTTAGGTGCCCGTTTTTTTTTGCAAGTGAGTTTATCAAACATTTCTTTCGTCAAAGCAGTGAAACAAAGTAGTCAAACCATAATACCCACAACTTCCAAAAGTGAACGTGTGGCCACGAAATCGGCGAGAAATGTTGCAACTGCAATGGAGCTAAGACCGGATAATACAGAAAAGACCATTATACAAAAAAAGGTTACAAATGTTTTAGAAACCAATGAAGTTGACACGGGAAATGAAGAAAATTGGACTACTGTAATTAGAAAGAAAAGGAGATTTCCGAATTCTGAAGTAAAAAAAAGGTGGAAGTACTAGCACCACTGAAATTCAAGGGACTGAAAAGAAAAAATATTTACATGTTTGGCGCCTTCGGCAAGACACTACAACAGAAACTTTAGAAAAATATGTGAAAAAAAATTATGGGAAAGATGTGCCAGTTAAAGTTGATAAAATAAAACAAAAAACAGAAAGAGATTATGCCTCTTTTATTATAGGAGTACCAGAAAGCCTTTACTCCAAGTTGTGTGAACCAAATAATTGGCCAGTCAATATTGAATTTTCCGAATGGGTTTGGTTTCGTAGACAACCCCAACGGCAAAAAATTACAGAATAAATATATAGATATATTCTACCAAAACGTTAGAGGATTACGAATGAAACTGGAGGAATTTCGCAATTCTATATTATCTTCGTGCGCCGATTTGTACGCTATCACGGAAACAGGATGTACTGAATCTATCTATGACGCAGAAATAATACCATCTGGGTATACAATTCTACGTTGTGACCGAGCGGATGGGCGGAAACAAGGCGGCGTGTGTCTCGTGGCCACACCGCGTCTAGAGGTCCGGCGAGTGGCGGTGCCCGGTGACGTAATAATCACTCGTTCGAATTAGTCGGTGCTACCGTGTTTATGCGCAACACATTTTTTTTTTCGTATGTGTTGTTTACATACCGCCTAATAGTAGTGAAAATGAGTTTATGTTGTTATTTAATCTAATAGAACAATATTGTAACAGTTACAGTGAAGTCGTGGTATTAGGAGATTTTAATTTATATTCTTGTACATCGCATATAATGGCTTATTACGAATATTTTGTGACATATTGTGGATTCACTCAAAGTAATAAAATAAGTAATTGTAACGACAGACAGTTAGACCTAGTGCTGAGTACATTTGGTGACGATGAGAGTGTGTGTGTGCGCGCGTCCGACTCGCCGCTGGTGCCGGTGGACGCGTACCATCCGCCGCTCGAGGTGAGTATTACATTGCGCCCGCGCCGCTGCGTCACCCGCGCCACTAGCGCCGACTCCACACCACCCACGTCTCACACCTATACACACACCACCGATACGGGATGGAACTTTAACAAAGCCGATTACCATCGTTTGTATTCGTCTATTGCATCAGTAGATTGGACCCCATTATATGAGTTAGATTTGAACATGAGCCTAGATTATTATTTTATTATCATATACTGGTGGTAGGTCTCTCATATGTGAGAGGCTGCCTGGGTGGGTACCACCGCAATGTCTATTTCTCCCGTCAAACAGCAGTTTAAATGCACTGTTGTGTTTCGGATTGAAGGACATTGTAGCCAGAGTAACTACTGGACATATTGAGACTTAACATCTTATGTCTCAGGATGGCGAGCGCAGTGGAATGCCAAGCATTGCTTTATAGTTCAAGATGTTGTTTGGTTTTGCTACTGTTCATGAGCGGTCGCATCGCTTACCATCAGGCGAACGGCATGCTCGTCTCGCCATTAACAGCAATAAAAAAAAAAAAAAAAAAAGATGATAGATGACTACGTTCCCAAGAAAAAACGAAGTAGTGCAAGCTCGAGATACATTTACCCCGAGTGGTACACTGTGGAAATAATTCGTGACATAAAACAGAAGTGGATTCTCCATAAGTGTTATAAGCGTAGTAAGTCTAAGACTGATTACGAAGCGTTTGCCCAGTGTCGGACTAGGATTAAGTATATGATTACACTCGCACAGAGACGATATCAACAACATATTCAACACCAATTAATCACTGACCCAAAATCCTTCTGGAAATATGCAAATTCCAAAAAAAGTTTGTAGAAACATCAAAACGATTATGAAGAATGGGGAGGAATTAAGCGGTGAGGAATGTGTGAAAGAGTTTGCTAAGTATTTCCATTCGGTATATAGCAGGGAACAGGCTGAACTGAATGTGACCAAGGCAATAGTGGAAGCAGGCGTTGAGAATGGAGCGGCGCGGGTTCACCTTGATCAGCTGCAACTGAAAGAGGTGCAACGGGCGCTCTTTCAACTCAAACCGAAAAAGTCTGCGGGGCCAGACGGCATTCCCCCATACATTTTTAGGGACTGCCGGATGATCTTAGCTGAGCCACTGCTACATATTTATAATCTCTGTTTAAAGACACAGACTTTTCCCGATAGATGGAAAATAACCAAGGTTGTACCTGTCCCTAAAGGGAAATCGGGAACAAAAGTAGATGAGTACAGACCAGTGGCGGTGTTATCTACTTCGGCTAAAATTTTTGAATCCGCCATACATTCTAACATCTACTCACAGGTAAGTGTGCAACTGGCTGACCAACAGCACGGTTTCCGGCCGGCGAGAAGTACAACCACCAACTTAATTAGCCTCATGGCCAATGTAGTGCCAACAGTAGATAGTGGCGGGCAGATTGACGCCGCTTATTTTGATTTTGGTCAGGGATGCTCCTATCTAGTGGTCATGGCCTGCCCTAGTATAGGTGCTACGAGTACGCGACCTCGGCCCCCGAACTACTGCAGTCACCTTAACTTCCCGTCCGTGACTGCAGTATCCACTCCCTCAGGCCATACTCTCCTTTCCTATAACATCCTCTACCCACAAATCCTATTTCCTTTCCCCGGTTAATGGCGGGCAGCAGCGTCATTAACGCCAGTCCCCTACTGCGCTCGCCAACCCGCCTGCCAAGCGTGGCGAGTATTGGCAAATACCCCCCTTAATGGCGACACATATTGAGACCAGGCCCCCAGTCCCCGGCAGCCCCACTATTCCTGGCTATGGTAGCAGTCATGGTTACGGTGGGGCAGGGGGTGCTAAGAACCCCCGGGTTGGCCCCGGCTACCACCCCCGACGACGACTGGCCCTGGTAACACACAACATTCGCACATTGAGGACAGACGAGAAGATTGTCGAACTGGAAGAAGAATTGAGCAGGTTACACTGGGATATTCTGGGGTTATCGGAAGTCCGAAGAATCGGGGAGGATACGATAACCCTGAAGTCTGGTAACCTGCTCTTCTACCGGGGGGACGACCAACAGTCCCGAGGAGGTGTCGGATTTCTCGTCCACAGGTCTCTCATCAACAACATCGTATCCATCGAAAGTGTGTCGAGCAGGGTAGTATACCTTATACTCAGAATATCCAAAAGATATTCGTTGAAGGTCATACAGGTATACGCGCCGACCTCGACACACCCAGATGAAGAAGTAGAGGAGATGTATGAGGACATAAGTCGGGCCATACATACTTCCAAAACCTACTTCAATGTTGTTATGGGGGACTTCAACGCAAAGTTGGGCAAGAGAAGCGATGCAGAGTTGAAAGTGGGGCAATTTGGACATGGGCAACGGAACCCCAGGGGTCAGAGGCTGGCCGACTTTCTGGAGAAAGAGGGACTCTTTGCGATGAACTCTTTCTTCCAGAAGCCGCCTCACAGGAAATGGACCGGGCTGAGTCCTGACGGTTCTACGAGAAACGAGATAGATTTCATCTTGACGACGAATAGACGGATATTCAGAGATGTCTCTGTGATCAACAGGGTGAAAACCGGCAGTGATCACCGAATGGTTAGGGGCACACTGAATATCAATGTCCAATCGGAAAGGCGTCGCTTGATGAAATCTACGCTCCGACCTACTCGCGCCCATATCCAAAACCCCGAGAGCTTTCAACTCGAGCTAACAAATCGCTTTGATTGTCTAGGAGAAAACCTTGCAGTGGACGAGCTAAACAGCGGTTTGGTAGAAGCTGTCCATACGGTGGGATCTAAGTATTTTAGACCTCGCCGTAGAGATAGACCACAAAAACTCTCGATCCACACTCTTGACCTCATGGCCGAACGTCGATCTTTAGCGCTGCAGTCTTCCGTTGACGCCGAAGCATATCGGCGGCTCAATAGACAAATCTGGAAGTCCTTGCGACACGATGTCCGTGCTCACAATACTGTGAGCATTAAGGAGACAATTGAGCGAAACGGAGGCTCCAAAGTGTTTGCAAGAGACTTGTCTATTGGGCAAAGCCAGTTGTCTAGGCTGAAGACGGAAGACGGTCGCGTGGTATCCACGAGGGCAGAGGTATTAAGGGAGATCGAGAGATTCTACGGACAGCTTTACACCTCGGTTGCCAAACCTGCTGTTAGCTCGGCCGAAGACCCGAGAGCCGAGTTGATCCGACACTTTAGCGATGATATCCCGGACATCAGCCTGTGTGAGATTGAGATGGCCCTGAAGCAACTTAAAAACAACAAAGCGCCGGGCGAGGACGGAATAACTTCAGACCTTCTGAAAGCGGGCGGAACGCCGGTACTGAAAGTCCTTCAGAGGCTCTTCAATTCCGTTCTCCTCGAGAGCTCAACGCCAGAGGCATGGAGCAGGAGCGTGGTGGCACTGTTCTTCAAAAAAGGTGATAACACTTTGCTGAAGAATTACAGGCCCATCTCGCTCCTGAGCCATGTCCATAAGTTGTTTTCGAGGGTCATCAAAAATCGTCTCGAACGCAGGTTTGATGACTTCCAGCCTCCCGAACAAGCCGGTTTCCGAAAAGGCTTTAGTACCATAGACCACATCCATACGCTTCGGCAAGTTATACAAAAAACCGAGGAATATAACTTGCCGCTTTGTTTAGCGTTTGTGGACTATGAGAAAGCCTTTGATTCGATCGAGACTTGGGCTGTGCTACAGTCTCTCCAGCGGTGCCATATCGACTATCGGTACATCGAAGTGTTGAAGTGTATATACAACAACGCCACCATGTCGGTCCGAGTACAAGATCAGAGTACGAAGGCTATTCCACTACAGAGAGGCGTGAGACAGGGAGATGTCATATCTCCGAAACTGTTCACTGCCGCGCTGGAAAATGCCTTCAAGCTCTTGCAATGGAAAGGATTCGGCATCAACATCAACGGCGAGTATATCACTCACCTTCGGTTGGCCGACGATATTGTAGTCTTGGCAGAATCGCTGGAAGACCTTAGCACTATGCTCGAAGACCTCAATCGAGTCTCCCAACAGGTGGGTCTTAAAATGAACATGGACAAAACGAAGATCATGTCGAATGTCCATGTTGTGCCCACCCCCATCGGTGTTGGGGGCTCGACTCTTGAAGTTGTAGACGAATATGTCTATTTAGGACAAGTGGTCCGGTTAGGCAGGTCCAACTTCGAGAGAGAGGTCAATCGTCGAATCCAACTCGGTTGGGCAGCGTTCGGGAAACTACGCGACGTCTTCTCGTCCAAAATACCTCAGTGCCTTAAATCGAAAGTCTTCGATAGTTGTGTGTTGCCAGTGATGACTTACGGCACCGAGACGTGGCCTCTCACTATGGGCCTTATTAGGAAGCTCAAAGTCACTCAACGAGCTATGGAGAGGGCTATGCTACGAGATCGAATCAGAAATGAGGAGATCCGTAGGAGAACTAAAATAACCGACATAGCCCACCGGATTAGCAAGTTGAAGTGGCAATGGGCCGGGCACATAGCGCGGAGATCTGATGACCGATGGGGTCGGAAAGTGCTCGAATGGAGGCCACGTAGCGGAAAGCGCAGCGTAGGACGTCCACCCACAAGATGGTCCGACGACCTGGTAAAGGTCGCGGACAGGTCTCTGTGGAAATCATTGGGGGAGGCCTATGTTCAGCAGTGGACTTCCTTTGGCTGATGGATGGATGGATGGATTTTGATTTCAAGAAAGCATTTGACTTAGTCAACAATGATGTTTTGCTGATAAAATTAGCCGGTGTTGGTTTTACCCCACACTTACTTAGCTTTTTTGCGAGTTACTTACGAAATAGGCAACAATATGTAGAATACCAAAGTCATTTTTCGGAACCGTATTACACTAGATCGGGCGTTAGCCAGGGTAGCAATCTTGGACCGTTACAGTTCATTGCAATGATAAATGACTTGCCTAAAGTAGTCCAACATGCACAATGTTTATTGTTTGCCGATGACCTTAAGTTGTCCCTAACTATAAATAATAAGAAAGATTGTGAAAGATTGCAAAGCGATATAGATAGAGTAGTCGCCTGGAGTAAGGACAATCTTTTACAATTTAACATCTCAAAATGTGTGACCATTAGTTTCAGTCGTTCGCGTAGACCCATAACATATACGTACAGGATCGGAGAGACTCCGATAGAAAGGGTCACGGCCGTAAAAGATTTAGGGGTTCGACTTAACTCTGGGCTAACGTTTCGTGATCACATTGTGAACATCTGTAAAACAGCATACAGGAATTTAGGATTCATTCTTCGTGTAAGCCGCGGCTTCACCAATGTGAAAGTAATCGAAACGTTGTATAATGCTCTCGTGAGAAGCCAGCTCGAATGTAACGCGGTCATCTGGGCTCCACATGAAACTAAATATGGTCTTATGTTGGAAAAAATACAAAATAAATTTATTAGACATTTATATTTTAAGCAGTACGGCGTATATCCATTCTACCCGTTAATGTATCCGACTCTATTTATATTAGGTATGTTAGGATATAATGAGTTGAGAGTTAGAAGAGAACTC
This sequence comes from Hyles vespertilio, assembly GCA_009982885.2. Lineage (NCBI taxonomy): Eukaryota > Metazoa > Arthropoda > Insecta > Lepidoptera > Sphingidae > Hyles > Hyles vespertilio. Next base: position 9,318,878 of record CM042832.1, read on the forward strand.
ACACTTGTTTCATACTTCCTTAGAGTAATAAGAGGAAAAGCATGCAATGCTGATGTTCTGGGGCAAGTGGGCTTGTGTGTTCCGGATAGGTATGTGTGGAGACGGCGGAAACCGGCATTGCTGACTATTCCGCGCGCTCGTACCAACCTGTTAAAAGAAGCACCTCTGACGCGCGCGCTCCGCACTCTCAACCTCATTGCTAGGGAGTGCGATTTATTCACATGTACGATGAGTGAATTCACAAGGATAGCCACATGGCTAATTTGTTATACATAAATTATTGTAAGATTGTCGGTACTACAACATTGGGGCAAATCCTGTAAGTGGTATTGGTTGGAAAATAAATAAATAAATAAATAAAATTATTAAGGCGAGCGTTTTCGCGATTTGAGTAATGTAAATGTACGTATAAAACCAGTGATGCTTCTATTTATCTCACCCATCGAAGAAACAAGTCAGTATCAAGTATTTTCACGTCGATGTACTATATGTTCTATTCCTAATATCCATTTTTTTTTTATTCTGGCCCGGCATATTGACAACATTGCGCCTGATGGTAAGCGCAAATGCTATCCAGGCAGAGTATCGAATGGCATCAGACGACAGTCCCAAGACTTTCGATACAATTATGCCGGCCTGCTGAGATGGCTCTTCACACTACGGCGAAAGGACCCGGGATCATAGGAAGGAGGGAACACGCGAGACGGCAATTCCACATCTTGATGGTGCGGCACATAAAATAATTATAATGTAGTTCTAAATAAATAAATAACACCCAACAGTCACATACATAGTCCTGACCCTGCAGTAAGATCGAGTCTTGTGTCGTGTATCAGGAACTACGAGAGACTTTTCAGTCTCACAAACACCTAGACCCGAAAGAAATATTTGTGGGCCGCACAAACATTTCTTTCGGTGCGGGGATCGAACCCGCGGCCTCTCGTTTCACAGGCGGCGTCTTGCCGACTGCGCCACGGAGGCTGTCAAACTCTATGTTGTATCTCTTTGCAGACGCTACATCGCTGACCGTGCAGTGAAGCTGATATTCATGTTGCTGGTATGCTGGTTCATATACTCCTACCAGGGAGTCTTCACCTCCAGCATGGAGTGGCTGGACAGCACCCTGAGGAGTCTGCTTCCAACCAGCGTCAGGGCTGACGAGGAGACGTGCACTTGAAGATAGTTTAAGAGGGAATGAATCGCTCCGGAAAGACAAATGGCTCTAAATGTTGAAATTAATAAAGTGATCCCGAAAAAAAACCTATTGGGCTTCGACCAAATATATCTACAAATTATTATAAGTACCGGCTTATAAAAATAAATAAATAAATAACACCCAACAGTCACATACATAGTCCTGACCCTACAGTAAGATCGAGTATTGTTTCATGGGTATCAGGGACTACGAGAGACTTTTCGGTCTCACAAACACCCAGACCAGAAAAAAAAATTTGTGGGCCGCACAAACATTTCTTTCGGTGCGGGGATCGAACCCGCGGCCTCTCGTTTCACAGGCGGCGTCTAACCAATTGCACCACGGAGGCTGTAAAAAGAATATACAATAATAAGTAACGTAGAAAATGAGAAATAAGGGTAATAAGCGTGTGGTCTTATTTGACTTTCATATGGTCCAAAAACATCATAAATTTTAATTTTTATAAGGTTTATTGTTACCTGAAGTTGATTTATTTAAAACTTTGCTACATCTCGTAGTTCGAAATTCAAAGGAATAATTAGCAACCTCGGCCAGTTTTGGCGTGTGTGTTCCGGACTCAGTATTAAAGTCTATATTTGATCGAAGCTATCGGGTCAAAGGTTTATCAATGCGCCCTTAATTTTGTTTGCAGTGTCCCGTCTAGTATCGCACCTTAAGAATTATAGAGACCTAACTAAAAAATCTTATTTATTGGGAAACGTTCATTAAAGATTTGTAACATAAGAAATTGTGTACTTATGGAAGATACATCGTATCAAAGTATAAATCTTTCTGTCTTTTATACGTCTATAGATCCTTCTTTAATAAAGGCTCAATGGATCATTTTGAGCCAATACATGTTTTAAAATCATTTTTTCTTCAATTAGGTTACTTTCATTTTCAAGGTGCGATATCTTAATTCTCTGAACTGCTTTTACGAAGCGTATTGTAGTCACTTAATTGTTCCTGTATAAAATAAATAAATACACCCAACAGTCACATACATAGTCCTGGCCCTCACTAAGATCGAGTCTTGTGTCGTGTATCAGGAACTACGAGAGACTTATCGGTCTCACAAACACCAAGACCCGGAAGAAATACCTGGGGATCCATTGAGGTATGATACTAGAGCGGACATCGGGAACAAAATCTCTGCGTATGGTGCGTGCACACGGGTACACAGTGAAGCGAGAGGGAAGATATGTTACTTCGTTGGCGTGACAGAGACAGAAATAGAATGTACCCTTCATTTTGTTACAAACATTTTGTTTGCAGTGTCCCCTCTAGTATATTATCTCAATGTGTGGATCACACAAATTTTTGGTGCGGGGATCGAATCCGCGACCAAACGTTTCACAGCTGACGTTTAACCAACTACGCCACAGAGGTCAAAAAGTTATGAAATTAGAGTTTCAATTTTCAGGAGCGGTTCATTTAAACCCTTGTTTGTTGGTTTTAGTAAATATACTCGTTTTTATTTATCTTCATAAATAAACTAAGGATGTGTATGACTGTTGAGTTATGATACAAATCTATGCAAATCACGAGGAAATAAATAGTTTAATGACGGTAATTACGGATGGAGAGAAAAATGTAATGAGATAAGTAATTAAAAATAAAAGAATTTAGACAATATTAATCGATTTTGAGGAATATTCACCAGCTCTAAAGATATTTTTTTTTCTTTATTTTAATGGGGTTTTTTTTTCAATTATGAAAACCTCACTCCCGTTATTAAATACAGCAGATACATTACACGCAGCTAAAGATATTTGTCAATTGTTCACCAAACTATGAAACCTAACTTATATAGTTTTTTTTTAATTAAACATACATACGAAAAGCCTACGAAAAACCATTAAAATGAATTTGTAATCTTTTTAAACGTAAGAAGTTTATGGTAGTTTAATAAAATAGTTTAATATTAACAATGAAAGAAAGAATACGCATAATAAGAAATGTTTTTATTTTCTTATTTCGACTATGACTGGCATCAAATCATAATTAAGTATGAACAAGTTCTATTGTTAAAATATTGTATGTTATCGGGGTACGTAATACCTATTTTTGCTGAGGAGTGCCGGTCACAGGATAGGAACTAAATGGATTTAAAGACCATCATCGCGAATAAACTATATTGTCGGAAACTAAGTACACACTACTACATCGACAACCGCGGAAGAGCACACGGGCCACGCCCGTGCACGCGTCTATCCCGGACAACAACCGACTCGACACTCACGAAGGGCGAAGGGGTGTGAGCGCGGGCGCAACCCGTAGGCACGGTATGGTACGGGAGCCGGTGGTGCGGATGGGAGCGATATGGGGCCCGCGGGAGCCGTAAGATGGCGCGCTATAATGTTTATTACATTATTATTATCAGAACGTTTTTAAATTTAGTTTTTTAATTATTATGTCTGCTGAATTTCCTTTGAGCTATTAGCAGCTTCGATTACTATGTTGTGGATCGAAGATTACATACATAAACTCACGCCTTTTTCCCAGAAGGGGTAGGCAGAGGTGCCAGGGCACCCACATTTCGCCTTGTATGTTCCGTCCCACAATGTGATAGGTGGCGAGCCTATCGCCATATCGGGCACAAATTCCTGACTCTGGGCTGATAATGGTTAGAAAAATCCAATATCACTTTGCCCAACCCGGTATTCGAACCCGAGACCTCAGCTTTGTAACCGTACCGGAGTACAACTACGCCACCGAGGCAGTGTGGATCGAAGATTAGCAGCGGAAAATGTTTTGTTCTGGTGCTGATTTATAAACCTTCATTTTTAGCTTTCGATTTCCATTTGTAGTTTGCTCATTCATTTACTTAAACCACAGACTTAAACTTAGCACTTCACTGCTGTAGTCAACAGAGGACACTATACACTGTTATAAAGTAAAATATCTTTGGAAATAATTGAACATTTACATGGATCCCATTTTAATATCCTTATACAGGGTATATCAAGACTGCTACCGAAAACGAAGTCGGGTGGTAGTTTAAGCGACTTCAGGCACAATGCAACAGAAAAAGTTGCAAAAAAAAGCGACAATTTTTTTTTTTATTTTTTTCCTTTGACTATATTTGGGTGGTAAATACATTTTTTCCTAAAATAATAGTGTATACCCTTTTATTTATAAATAATCGAAGGTATAAAAGTGTTTAAATTATTATTTTAGCAAAAACTATGGATTTACTCCAACTAAAACTATGGATTAGAACTGTTGTATCCCGGTTATTCGCTTGAAGTAAACTTCAAGCCTAAAGCTATATGCGGGGTATGCTTGTATGTTCGGTCGGACATCTGCTGTCGCCGTTTGCACTGCATGGAGTACCCCTCCTTCTCCGCTCTGTGGGTGCACGTGGATCTAGGTTCCTTGAGCCGCATCTACGTTTGCCTTTACAGGTCTCACAATGGGGACGATGAGACGACTCGGCTGTTCAGGTATCTTAGCCAGGCGGCTGATGACGCGCAGGCGCAGTTCCCGTCGGCCGAAATGGTGGTCTTGGGGGATTTCAATGCTCATCGCGAACTGTGGCTGGGCTCCTCCAAGACTGATCATGCTGGCAGAGCTGCCCATGCATTCGCTCTGACTCATGACTTGACACAACTGGTGAACCAGCCCACCAGGATCCCGGATATGGCGAGTCATGCGCCTTTTCTGCTGGACCTTCTGCTGGCAAGTCACCCAGCCGGGTATCGTGTGACCGTTAGTGTGCCTCTGGGCACTTCCGATCACTGCCTGGTTGGGTCGTTAGTACCGATCGCATCACCTCCACGTCCCGTGCAGGTTAGGCGAAGGGTCTGGCATTACTCGTCGGCAGATTGGGATGGTATGCGGGAATATTTCGCATCCATCTCTTGGAGGCAGCGCTGCTTTGAGGGTAAGGTCCCTCAGCGAGTGCCAACGCTATTGCTGACGAGATCAGACTTGGAATGGAATATTACATTCCTTCCTCTGAGGTCGCCAGTAAGGGCCGTGGACGCTCCTGGTTCAATCGTGCATGCGCCGATGCTGTCGGTGACAAACAGGCGGCGTATCGCGCTTGGATCAGGGGTCGCGCCATGAAGGATCCCAATATCAGTTCCCTCAAAGAAGCCTACAACCGTGCCTCCAAGGCCTGCAAGAAGGCCTACGTTAGGGTGGATGCCCAGCGCATTAGCAGGATTGGGCGTGCGTTGGCCGATCACCCAACTAGCAGTCGTGCTTATTGGAGGTTGGCCAGGGCCGTTCAATCTAACTTCTGCCGTCCAGCGTTGCCGCCGCTGAGGTACCCAGAAGGGTCGCTGGCCCATAAGCCGCAAGAGAAGGCTGCCTTGCTGGCAAATCTCTTTGCGGCTAATTCCCGCCTCGAAGTCCGTGGTTCCCAGTCGCTGCCTACACTGCCTGATTGCGGTTTCTCAATGGCAGATATTCGCATCAGGCAGTGATGTGCGGCGTGAGTTACGGTCTCTAGATGTGCGGAAAGCCAGTGGCCCGGATGGGATACCAGCGGTGATTTTAACGGCTTGTGCAGCCAAGTCGTCTCCAGCACTGACTCACCTCTACCGAGCGTCCTACCGCACAGGTGTTGTGCCGGAATCTTGGAGGGAGTCCAATGTGCAACCGATCCCCAAAAAGGGTGATCGATCGGACCCTACCAATTACCGCCCTATCGCTATCACCTCAGTGATGTGTAAGGTCATGGAGCGGATCATAAACGGTCATTTGGTCCGCTACCTGGAGGATCACTCGTTGATTAGTGACCGACAATACGGATTCCGTCATAATCGATCGACGGGTGATCTTCTAGCGTTTGTCCTGCATCGCTGGGGTGAGGCGATTGACCGGCGTGGCGAGGCTGTTGCTGTGAGCCTCGACATTGCCAAGGCGTTTGATAGGGTCTGGCACCGTGGTCTTCTGTCCAAGCTTCCGGCATACGGTCTACCCGGCAACCTGTGTTCGTGGATTTCCGGCTTTCTGCATGGGCGTAGAATACGTGTAGTCGTTGACGGACACGCTTCGGCGCTCATGTCGGTAAATGCCGGAGTTCCTCAGGGCTCGGTACTGTCGCCCACCTTGTTTATTCTGCATATCAATGACATGTTGTCGCTTGGCAACATTCATTGCTATGCAAATGACAGCACGGTTCATGGGCGATACCACTGCGGGCCTCCAGGTTGCCGTGTCGAAACTGTGAAGGGACGCGAAGATCTTGTCATTGAACTCAACCGGACCTTGGATCTCATTTCTACATGGGGTTCCAGGAATATGGTTGAGTTCAATGCCAAGAAAACCCAGGTGTGTGCGTTCACGTGCAAAAAATCCCCGTTCTCTCCCCTCCCCATTCTTCAGGGTACTACCCTCTCAGTGCGGAATGACCTGAGTATCCTTGGTGTGGATTTCCGCTGTGATCTCAATCCAAGGAATCACATCGAGGGCGTAATATCTACCACATCACGCAGGGTTGGAGTCCTGAACAGGGTGCGTCGGTTTTTCACGCCCGGTCAGCTTTGTCGCTTATATAAAGCGCAGATCCGGCCGGGTATGGAGTACTGCTCGCACCTCTGGGATGGATCCGCCCAGTACCTGCTCGATGCCTTGGATGGATTGCAGCGACGGGCCATCCGCATTGTGAATGATGCAGACGTTACGAGCAACTTAGAGTCGCTACAACTCCGGAAAGATGTCGCCTCTCTAACCGTGTTCTACCGCCTGTATCACGGTGAGTGCTCTGAAGAATTGTTCAACTTGCTCCCCTCCTCTCCATTCCTAACCAGAACTACGCGTGCTGGCTTGCGAAGCCATAGCTTGACGGTCCACACCATCCCGGCGCGAACCAAACGGTTCTCAAATTCGTTTTTGTGCCGCACCGTCAGGCTGTGGAATTGTTTGCCGGCGCACGTGTTCCCTCCTTCCTACAATCCAGGGTCCTTCCACCGCGGTGTGAAGAGGCACCTTAGCAGACCGGCATAATTGTTTCCATTGGCATGGGACTGCCGTCCGATGCCAATGGATACTCTGCCTGGGCGGCATTGGCACTTTCCATCAGGTGCAATGCAGCGACTATGCCAGGCCATTATTAAAAAAAAAAAATTACCACCCAAAAATGACGATATTTAAAAAATCATAAAAATAACTGTTGCGTTTCTTTGCGAAATTTTTAGTTGCATTGTGTTTGTAGTCACTAAAACTACCACCCGGCTTCGTTTTCGGTAGCAGTCTTGAGATACCCGGTATACACAACATATTATATATTTATTTACGAGTCATGATTATATTGCATGTAATTTTCTTCGCGCCACCAGGTAAGCATTTTGCGTAGTAATATTTGCAGCCAATAACGGTGTGGTAAATATTGAGTTCAACCAATCAGATCTTATTATGATAATTTCCAGATATTACGAGATAAGGAACGAACTTTATATTGCATCAGAAAATGGGATCGGGAAGGTCGTCTGCCTACGTGACTACAACCGTAAAGAAATAATTACAGTCGATTATAGATTACTTGTGTGTACACAACAATCGAAAACAATTAGCGCTTTCATTAAATTATTTTACGTAGATATACAACTTTTATATCAATATATACTAACATTAGTATCTTTTTATTAATTTGTTTACAGTTTTATCTTAAAAAAGTCTTTAATCCCAGAATTATTTTTATTTATTGCATTTCACACATTCGATTTTTTTTAAATCGATTAATATACCATCGGTAATATTCGTATCGGTAAGACACCACACTACTTTGCAAATGACTAATGTTTATCTGTCAGTGTCATGAAACAAATTTAATTTTCACAAAATGGCCGAACTGTAAAGACGTGTATTGTATTATTATTCTTGCCACAATGGAGCCCAACAGTGTTTTGTACCAAAAATCAAGCAAATCTAGCAGTTATTTAGCGTTAACAGTTAAGTGTGCAGTGAGACACGCGTCGTGCGGTTATAATCGGAACCTAGGATTTTCATCGCGTAGATCGAGAAAGTGTAGATTTACCCACACGCCATCTCCAGACATCAGGAACTTAGTCTGAATGCCCATCATGATGCATTCAGTAGCGGATTGGCGCAATCGGCGCACCCACTTCGCCCCAAAGTACCCCGTCACGAATTACTTCACGGACGCATCAAAAGAGATGAACGGGTTTGGCGAAGATATCTTTCACAACCTGCATTTGATTCCGGAGCCGTTGAAGAAGAACTTGGCCGACACATTGGTAACTAATCAGGACTACAAGCAGCCTAAGGAAGAATCCAACATGTCTATGCCTCCAAATATGCCATCGGATCAGTCCCCGCTGTCAGGTATCGCTAATTTTTTCTCTGGGATGCTGAGCGCGTTGTCCGGGGCGATGTTTCGTCGCTCGCGGTCGCCTCCGGGCGCTAGCGGCTGGCAGCCAGCCAACACAGAATACAAAAATGGATTCGCCTCGCCCAGCGCGGCAAATGTGGCCATGTCCGAGTGTAAGACGGCAGCCAACGCGTGCGAGGACAAACTGAGCCAGGTACGACACCTACTGGCCAGCAAAAGTCCTAGATATCGTCCCAGGAAGCCTAGAAGGGTGTTCGTTGAACCGGTGTACGTTGAAGAGCACTTTGAAGATGCTTTTTCCCCTGAGGACTTTGTCAGGCTTGCCAACGACACTATTATTGAGTATTTCAGCCCGTTGCAGTACCAACAAGAGGAGTACGTTGAGGTGGATGCTCCTACAATGAGGCTTGAAGTTGCTCCGGTGTTTGATGAACAAATTTCAGTACCCGAGGTCAAAGATATTCCCCAGAATGAGGTAAAAGAAGAAAACCCAGCTGTAGTAGCATCTTGTGAAGATAAATTGTCTAAATTGAAGGCTTTGTTGCAAAACAAATGTAATGTAACAAAGGAAGTTGTCACAGAACCAGAAGTTGTTGTCCCCACTAAATCAACAAAGGCAATCCCAATCAAAACAAGAGACAAACGATTCAAGAACCCACATCGAACGACTGACAAGAGACAAAAGACTAAATTGAAGCAGAGTATCGAAGAAGACTTGTTGTTTGCAAACGAAATCAACCTGGACGAACTATCCAGCGTGGAAAACTCTCCGTCTTTCCACTCCCTGGAGAAAGTCCCTGACACACCATCCTATGACACTCCCCAGGAGTTTTTCGATGAAGTCTCCGGTCGGTTCCGGACGGCATCGGCTTCCAGCGAAGACTCTTACCAGATTGTGTTCAGCGATATCCCCAAGCGTGTCCGTAGCACATCAGAGTGTGATTCAGAGGATTCCTTCATTGTGTTTGAGGATTCTCCGGACAGTTGCTACACCTCTAATGATGTGTTTGGTGATAGTTCTGATTGTTCAGACAGTGAGTCTGATGTGAGTGACTCGGGTTGTGATAACATGAGGCTACATCAGTCTCTGTCGAGGACAGTAAGCAATCTCACCGATGACAGCCTGTATGATGAGGTGGACTGTGCACGGACTTTACAAGTGTGTGATAGTGAGAAGAGCAACGGTCTACTCATCGATGACCGAAAGAAGGCGCTAAAGAAAAGTCTTCCACCCAAAAAGGTAAGGTATTTACATTTTGATCACAAACAAATATTTAATTTGTCTAAAAACGTATCCGGATAGCATTTGTTTAATGACGTACATATGCTAATCAGCATGTTAGCATAATATTTCATTGGATGTATGATGGCAATAATTATTTATTGATTGAGAAAGTATAATGTAGAGAGATATAGATTACAACTATTGTGTCCTGTTAGTTGCTTAGTAGTAATAATATGATAAATATACATAGGGCCTTTATAAATATTTTGGTGAAGCAATGTCTTGTCTTTACTCAAAATTAATTCAGAGGTCGTTGAATAAGGACAAAACATTTGATAAGGGAAATGGGTTTTTAAACTTTATGATTATAGCTACTACTGTTTCATCCACACAAAATATGATGATAATGATGGGAATTATAACTATTGAAATACTTATTTCACTATCTCAAAATGAAGAAACAGTACTTATTTGTAATGAATCATCACTGATTGGTATATTACATCATTTTGTGTGTCAACATAACAATATTATTAGTTATACACACAACTTTAAAAGAGGTTCTATATATCAGCAATCTAATATTAGAGTTACCAAGAAATTTATGCATGATAATTTACTTTTGTCACCAAATATATGTATATATTTTGAGTTATTAGAATGTTATGACAGTAAATAAAATTAAATTTTCTGTGAAATGTTTACCCAATCGTCCTTTGTGGAAAGTGCCACAATAACAATTTTATCTTTGAGCTCATTTAATGTGCTCTCAGTAGGTAATTGTGGTAAACCCATGACTCATACATTCATACATAAACTGACGCCTTTCTTCCCAGATGGGGTAGGCAGAGGTGCCAGGACACGCACGTTTCGCCTTGTGTGTTTTATCCCACGATTGATAGGTGTGAGCCTATCAGGCACAAATTCCTGACTCTGGGTTGATATTGAATGGAAAATTCAATATGACTTTGCCCCACCTGGGATTCGACTTCAGACTTCGTTGTTGTAACACGTCATAAAACAACTACACCAGCGATGCAGTCAGACTCACATTAAATTTACATTTTGTATGAAAGCATATACATAATTGGCTGTATATGTTATTATTTGTATTTACAATGGTACAATTACAATGACAAGATCTGAGGTCGAATCCCGATTGGGCAAAGTAATATTTTTCTATTCATTATAAAAAGTCAAAAAAGCCCAAAGTCAGGCATTTGTGCCTGATAGGCCCGCCCCCTATCACATCGTGGGACGAAACACACCAGGCGAAACATGGATGTCCTGGCACCTCTGCCTACCCCTTCTGGGAAAAGGCGCAAGCTTATATATCCTACCATCAGAAGCAAAATACACATAGGTAGGTAGCAACAACCAACTGATATATAAGGCATTAAGCCAACCGGTTAAAAATAATATTGGTACAACAGGAAATAAACTGGTATTTATCATGGCAAAAACTTGTCTGTTTAGCTCATATTATTCAGTATTTAAATGTCAAAATAATATCCTTGTCGTCTCAATGATATTTGTGTTGAGAAATATATAAAAATGATCTAAAATATTGAATCTGAAGATGTGACTGCAATTTAAAAGCACTGTCTTAATCTTGCAAATATATATTTTTAGTGACATTCTTTGTTTTTTGAGCTCTAAAATAAAACATAATAAACAATTATAGGATTTTACTTTTCTTAGTGCAGGGATCGAACCCGTAGCCTCTCGCTTCTCAGCCGACGTGTAACCAACTGCGCCATGGAGGCTGTTAATTGTCTGATTGACTTTCTGTGGGTGTACTTATGTACTGGGATAATGAGTACATTGTTTACTAAATTTCTCTGATAATGCAATATTGACTAAGTCTTCACTGTAACAATATTAGTCATGCGATAGTAATCAGTTGAAATGTTTACAAAATCGTATTTATTTTTCCCTTAGTTATACTCACTTAAATATTTTTAATACAATGTTGACTGAGTATGACAGACTTTTTGCATTGGATTATTGTTATTAATTTAAATAAAAATTGCGGCTGCAATATTCAAATTGTCTTATTATGTCATTTTTATGTTGCATTGAATGGTGAGACAAGCATACCATTTGCTTGTTGGTAAGCGTTATGACCGATCAAGGATAGCAGCAAAACCAAACATCATGAATTACAAAGCAAAGCTTTGCATTCCACTATGCTCACCATCCTGAGATATGAGATGTTAAGTCTAAATAAGTCCAGTAGTTATTCTGATCACAATGTCCTTTAAATCAGAACACAGCACTGTATTTGCACTTATGTTGAGTGGGAGAAATAGATATTGCAGTGGTACTAACCTGGGCGGCCTCTCACCTATGAGAGACCTACTACCAGCATACTTTACAGCTATTAAATAGTTGTTAAGATGAATAACATTTATCAGATCATTGAGTACTTTGGTCTAAATGTTGTTTAATATTTCAGTATGATTGTGCAAGTCATCGAAATTCTTGAATCATCAACGTTTAAGTGTCTAATTTCAAGGAACCCACATTTCCCAATTGTTTGTAATACTAATGGTGAATTTCACAAGCCAAATAATGTTGTGTAGGTATTTATATTTTGTGGTAATAATCTATATGTTAGGACAGGTCATTGTATTTTCAGCAACAACTGGTGCCTTATATTTTACTGACTTGGAAAAATGGATGAATGCTGAAGGTTTTAATTTGGCTGTCTTGTTTGTTACATTTGATTATTTTGAAAACTGGATAACACTTTTTTTGATTTTGTTAAGTAGTCTGTCTTTGATGGAAAACTGATGCTTGTGATTCGATTCTATAAAAATGGTGAAGCTCTGATCAATATCTTCAGTCTTGGAGAGTAGAACTCTTCAAAATTGGGTAGAATTTCAACGGTACTTTTTGTATTAGGTCAATCAATATCAAAGTTAAGCTATACGGGGGAGAGAAGAAGAGAAAGGTTTCAGGGGGCGGGGTTGGAATATTATGAAAATAATTTATATCTTCAGCAGCTTTAACTGATTTTTATGTATATAAACACCATTTTCTTAGAACGGGTATGTGAGGTGCCAGGACATCCCCATTTCGACATAGATTTTCCGTATTGTATTATTAAACTAATTAATATTTGTAACATAGTACACATACGCTTTATACCTATATAAATAAATATATATGAATAAATAACATACATATACCTAAGTAAAAAATAATTTAAATACTATGAAGTTCAAATAAATTAGAACAGAGAAAAACTGTTATTCAATATAATTATCTGTTCTTTGCGAAAAGTAATATTCTTTCATAAGTTTTGTAAATCGTCGCAATAATATTTGGAAGCCTTCGTATGTAGTGTATCGTGGGTCTCTACCCTAGCGGATTCTAAAATCCAACCATCTCTATGTCCTTTGACAAATATTTTATATATTCATAGACTCTCGCTCGATAAGGCCCAATTCCTATCAGTAAAAAAAAACGTTATCAGAGACAATTATTACATTTTTAGGTAAGAAATGCGCACTCAATACCTGCTTTATCATCTGTCTTGGTTATTACGCACTCAAAGATAATACATGTTGAGGAGTGGAGATAAATAGATATAAGTGGATATCTATCGAATATACAAATGACAAGTACCATACAGATATAAAGTCACGCCTTTTCCGCTAAAGAATTAGGCAGGGGTGCTACCGCCTACCACCCACCTTTCGCATCGTGTTTCGTCCCATATACTTAAATATTGTATCAGCCCCTTGTTTATTGATCATGTAGGCAATTAAATAGCTCTTATGACAAGTCAATAAATTGTACATATTCTATACTTATTTACAAAGTAATTGATTATATTAAGTATATAAGTAAATTAAATTTATTTAGTTTTAGTTTTTGATTTTTGGTAGTCGTGTTTTTATTATTTATAATTATTTATACTACATAATGTGTATATATTCTTAATATTGTATCAACCCATAAATACGTCCCACTGCAAGGCACGAGCCTCCTTTACAATCGAGTACGGTTAGTACATATTCTCTAATGGCCGGTTTCTATAATCTATCTATCTTTAACTAAATTTCATTACATATTTTGATGCATTTTATATTTCAGTTATCAAAGATATATCTGGATACGGTGCATATATTTATCGATAGTTAAACAAGATAAATGTATAATATGTTAATCTTTTTTTATTGATGCGTAGAATTTTGTTGACGTAGTAAAGCTATTCTAACCTCTTGTGAAAGATAGATAGAATATAGAAATCGGCCCTAAGTCTTCTGTATGTCTCAATTTTGTTACAAATGTTGTTTCATATTCTCAATTTTGTTTTAAAACACGTATGCAATTAATGCTCGGTGTTGAAGCTGTTGCAAACAGCAGGAAAATAATGTTTATCAATAATATTGATAAAAAAACTGACGAGCAATTTACTACTTAATATTTATCATTGATAAGGTTCGGTTTGCCGTGTAATTAGGATTATGTGTGTGGGAAATACATATATATATCGGATTTCCGAGCTGACAGTTGCGTTCGTTCGCATCCATGGGTACGAGAGAAGCGGATATTGCGGCAAATTACACACAATTCAGACTTTACACAATTTACTTGATTGCTAAAACCAATCTAAACAATTTGAAATCACAATAGGAAAATGTGAAATTACAAAAGTAAGATCAGCGTTGCAATAGATAATAATGAATTAATCTTCAATTTTGACATGTCATAGACACGCGCCGTCATATACATATATTGACGTGAACAAAATCTGTGTACCACCCTAGCAGACAGAGCGAGAGGGGAGATAGTGTCAATGCGGAAGAGTGACAGAGAGAGAAATCTGGGGACACGGCAGTGCCCCCTCCAAGTCGAGCTAAAAAGCGGCACTATAGTACCATCCTTTTCTCGAAGCAATTCAGACCATTTTCTACCCTCTATAACTTGGTCGTGGTTAAAGTAAGAAGCCTGAATTTTCAGTTACTAAGCAGGCATTGTATAAACACGGTATATTTAAAATTTCATTGCATTATGTATAAATTGTAATATACATTATGTTTTCATGCGATGGCCAAGTCGATCTATTTATTTACAACGTAAATAGTTTTTAATATTGATATGATACTAACTTACCTAATAACTTTATACAGAAGGTCCCTTAAGCAAGGACTAAATAAATTATTCGACTTGGTATTGCATGCATCTCACAACTTTTTGCGGTAGAAAACCTGAGCTGCGAGACTTGGAATTTTTTTACAGGATGTTTTGATGGGGTATTTATTGCGGTTCCACAGTTTTGTTTGGAGTGTCCCATCTAGTTTAATACTTCAAAGTACTTGATGGTTTTGTTTACTAGATCGTTTATTATCGATTTCATACGGTTGATTTCACACTATTGTTTATTGTGATCACAAACGTAGTGGAGGGATTTTATTTTTCCTTTTACGGCTCCGCACTTTGCGAATTCAGTGTGTCGGAATTAATGCTGGAAATAACGGAATGTAACAAAAGTGAGTGAAAGTGTAAGAGAATAAGAGTGAATGAATATCCTTATATTTCATTCCTTAATGAGGAATAATGTCGAACAGACGGTGAAAAGTCGCATGCGAGTAAGATGTGTAACATTAAAAGACCTTTATAATTATCGAAGAGTAAAGAAAATTGGATGAAAATACTTTTATTGCTCTCCGCGCACAATAACTACATTTAAATATTTATTTTTATGCGACAGCTGTCAGCTGCTACTTTCCTTATAACTTGTTGAAATTTTCGCTATAAAAACTGTGTAAAAGCATTCCGCGTGAAAAATTATGGCTGTGAAAATGCATTGGTTGCGAAATCATAATAATTCACATTCTTACACAATAAGAATTGCTATAAAATATTAACACAAATATTATCGTTAAACGGAATACACAAAGCCATTTAGTATGAGGCAAAATAAATTATCAGGACATCCCGCGAAAATACGTTGTTCCATTTTCAAACGCTTCAACAAAGAATATTGTCATTATCATAGACAATGGAAGATTTATTAAAATACTGTACGAATGTGTACATTCCAGCATAAACGTGTTCTAAATTCAAATAAAGCAAAGATCATTCCAGGCTCGAGTTCATTCTGGTCTTCTCTAATGTCAACATACAAAGGTCTTCAGGTCATTCAGCCTTGGCTTTGCTAATCATGCTTTCCACAACACAACCCGTTCTTTCCTAACATCATATGTGTGAAAGAGACAGCATATGATCGACGTTTCCTTGTCCGGTTAGTACGCGAGCCACGCTACAACAAGGTCGCGGAATCACGTTAACATACTTTAGACCTTGTTACAACGATATAAGGACGACATTGCAGCATATTCGGTCATTTAAAACACGTGTTTTGACTATTCTTTAATCTAATTTGGAGTAAGACAGGTTAAATTCTAAGGCTACTGTATATGAATGTAAACGTTACTAATACAGTAATTAATAAACAATACATACATGGTTCTGACCCCAAATAATACGAGACGTTTCGGTCTCAAAACACTCAGACCCGAAACAAATATTTGTCATACAAATGTCTCGGTGCCAATAACGTTAGAACAATGCTCATTGTTTTTACAATCCTTATAACGAAGCATTGTATTTGTTTGTTGTGGTCATTTCCGGTTAAACTTGCGGAATAGAGCAAGTATTGACATAAATATATGGACGTAAGTGGTGCGCGCGCTCCAGTACATCTCTAGTGAAGCGTTACTGAAATTAGTCGTCGCAACGATTTTGAAAATGCTTGTATTATGACAGAAAGTATAATAAAAATTATGATAATATATTTTATCACCGTTTAAACGAATTTTATTAAATTAATTTAATATTTTAACGCGATTTTCACGGTCATCATTTTGAAACTCCAAATGTACTGAAGGGCCTATCCTTAAGTTTTTTTAAATGAGAGCAATCTAAATATTTTTGTCAATATTGTAATGTAATTTAATGTACCTAGATAATCCACAAAATGTATTCTTCTATCGTACGTCGCAACCATAGACTAAGTTCGAGGAAAATGATAAGTATAATAGAGAACAGAATTGATTTTTAGAAGTGGACATCTTATATCCAGGGCCGCCGTAAGCGGGCGTGCAAAGCGTGCACCGCACACGGGCGGCACACCCAGGGGGCGGCAAATGGAGCGACTCATCACGACATCACGTAATTCAAGTCATTGTTAAAATACCCACTCCACCCATAATATAGGAAATGTCATAACATAGTGGTAAAAATGTAAAAAATCCAACCGAATGACATTGACACCGCCATCTATTGGCATCCATTAAAACTAAGATGCAATACCAAACGTCGTCTGCCATTCTATGAAAAGCAGGACTGGCGATGTTAGGGGAATCCCTTTGAGCTTCCTTCTCAATTGCTAGGTTTAGTACCTACTACGGCTACTACTACGGTTTGTCCGCGACATGACGAATAGCAATTTTCTAGTGATGTAGTATCACGTTCCAAGTAGTTTATATCGTAATTTTTTTGCAACGTTATGACATTAAAGAGTAAAAATAATTAAGTAAAGTTTATTATATGCAATATGACAAAATATTTTATCTACAATTTGTAACTGATCGACGTCTGCACATGGAAGATATATGAGAAAAACTATTATGGGGGGACTGTATAAACGTAATATAATCGTAAAAATGAGAGTGAATTATTGTTTTGTTTTCTTTTGCTTTAAAAGCTACCGCAGTCATTTCGATACACAACAATATAATACACAAAGAACAATTTGACCGGGATCGAAATCGATAAACGCGTTCTATGCCGATTGCGGACTCGTGCAGCACTAATAACAAAGTACTCTGTGAGCACTAAGGCCATAAGGCTAGGACGGCGCGGGCGATATGCGGGTGTGTGAGCGGTCCCTCCTCCACGCATCACCTCATACTATGGTAAATAAATAGTAAAAGTAAATAAATAAATAAATTGCAATAATTTTATTATTAGTTCTTTGAGGTGGGTTTCGGCTTATAATTCAATCATCCGTCAGTTTAAAACAGAAGTGCAAAGAAGTCGTAATTATGGTAAGTACTAAGTTTGTTTAAAGATTTATCACAATAATTACTGTTCAAGGAACATTAAATAAGGACTTTTAATTCTTGAACAATATACGTTATAGTGTACAAAATTTGTTTTTATTATTCATTTTGAAAATGAAGGAATATATTATGTTATAATTGAAATGAATTTATTGTAGAAAATGTTACGTGGGTTCGAATCCAATTTGTCTGAATTTTTTCGGCATATTAATGTATTAAAAAATTACTAATTAAAAAAAATCCTTACATTTAATTTCAGGAACCGCAGAAAAGGAAAAAAACTTTCGGGAGCGCAATTTCGACAGCAAAAACGAGAAAAAGAGGTACACAAAGAAAAATGGCGGGTTCTTTACTGAAATTTCTAAGCAAGCCAGAAAATAAGGACACGGAATGTTAAGAAGATATTGAGGAAGCTTTAACAAATCAAGAAGCTATGGACGTAACTGAAGAAAAATATATATCTTCTTCGGTAGGAGCTTCAAGTAAAACAAGAGAAGGTACTAGTGGAGAACCTGTAAGCAGTTTATCGTCATCAGTAATATGTAGCAATTTAGATTGTGGTGATGATCCTGGTTTGTGGCCTGCCTGTTTGACTAATGATCTTGTTAATATTTTGGTTAATCGTGGTCCCGTACAAGCGGCCAACTGCAGCTTTCCTATAAATGACCACGGAAGAAAATTTACTGACAATTATTATTATAGAAACCTTCCAAATGGAGAAAAAATTAAAAGAGAATGGCTTGTTTACTCTATTTCGAAGGATTCAGTTTATTGTTTTTGTTGTAAAATATTTGGTAAATCTGTTAGTAGTTTGTCTGCTTTGAACGGTTTTTCTCATTGGCAACATTTATCATTAACATTGAAAAGACATGAAACAAGTGTTTCCCACAGTGAAAATGTGAAATCTTGGGTACAATTGAATAATCTGTATATATAAAAGAGGAACCTGACTGACTGACTGACTGACTGATTGACTGACTGACGTATCAACGCACAGCCGAAACTACTGGAGCTAGGAACGTGAAATTTTGCACAGAGGTTCCTATTATGACGTAGGGTAGCACTAAGAAGGGATTTTGGAAATTCAACCCCTAAGGGGGTGAAAAGGGTTAAAAACTGTTGTATGGAAAATCGAAACCGTTAGAGTTACAATTGTCAAATTTTGCAGTTTCGTTAGCCAATCAAAGACAAATATAACTGCATACTTAGTTTTTCTAAAATTAACCCTAAAGGGGTTAAAATAAGGGTTGAAGTGTTGCGAGAGTAGGGTGATTTTATGACTATCTAATCAACGCACAGCCGAAACTACTGGAGCTACAAATGTGAAATTTTACACAGGAGTTCCTATTATGACGTAGAGTAGCACTAAGAAGGGATTTTTGGAAATTCAACCCCTAAGGGGGTGAAAAGGGTAAAAAACGGTTGTATGGAAAATCTAAACCGATAAAGCTAGAATTATCAAACTTTGCAATTTAGTTAGACTATCAAAAACAAATATAACTGCATACTTAATTATTCTAAAATTAACCTTAAATGAATATAAATAAGGGTTGAATTTTTGTAGAACCGAACTATCGGATCAACGCACAGCCGGAACTACTGGAGTTAAAAAGATGAAATTTTGCACAAGGGTTCCTATTATGATGTAGAGTAGCACTAAGAAAGATTTTTTGGAAATTCAACCCCTAAGGGAGTGAAAAGGGTAAAAAACTGTTGTATGGAAAATGGGAACTGTTAAAGCTAGAATTATCAAACTTTGCATTTTCGTTACCCATCTAGAAACAAGAATAACTGCGTACTTTATTTTTCTAAAATTAACCCTAAATGGTTTAAGATAAAGGTTACAATTTTGTAGCACTGAACTGTCGGATCAACGCACAGCCAAAACTACTGAAACTAGGACTGTGAAATTTTGCTCAGGGGTTCCCATCATGGCCTAGAATAGCACTAGGAAGGGATTTTTGGAAATTCAACCCCTAAGGGGGTGGAAAGGGTAAAAAGCGGTTTTATGGAAAATCGAAACCGTTAGAGTTACATTAGTCAAACTTAGCACTTTAGGTAATCATTTAAAAAAAACTGACAGCATACTTAGTTTTCTAAAATTAACCCTAAAGGGGTTAAAATAAGAGTTTAAGTATTGCGAGAATAGGGTGATTTTATGACTGTCTAATCACCGAAACTGTTGTATATGGAAAACCAAAAACCGTCGTTAAGTAGTTGAGTAAGTTAAGTAGTTAAGTTGCAAACATTAAACTTGACACTTTAGTTAGTCAATTAATAAGTAAAAAACAATATACTCTATTTTTTTTGCACCCTTCATAAAATAAGCTTATATAGTCGGATCTCCAAATAGATAACAGTACCTCGAAAGAGGGATCAATTCTTTATTTTATTTTTTATTCATTGGATGGCGAGACGAGCATGCCGTTCGCCTGATGGTAAGCTATACGATCGCTCATAAACAGTAGCAAAACTCCACTGTCCGCGCCATCCTGAGACATTAGATGTTAAGTCTCAATATGTCCAGTAGTTACTCTGGCTACAATGTCCTTCAATCTGAAACACAACAGTGCATTTACACTGCTGTTTCACGGGAAAAATAGACATTGCGGTGGTACCTACCTAGATTTTTTTTTTATTTCTTCATCTGCAATCAGTCCTAGAACTATAAGCGGATTTTTTGAGTGGTTCAAATTACCTACCTAGATGACTTTCTCCCATGGGCAGTTTTACGTAGCGTGTTCACGTGTGAGTTCATCCTGTGGTTTGGTTATTTTGGTGCCGCCTTCTAGAAAGACTAAAATGTAGTGTATACAGAAATATTGTAATTAACGGTGTGAACAGATTTTGTTAGGTATAATTACTCCAGTCCACTCCACGTTCATTAATTGCATCAAGTTTTTTTTCTTTATATATACAGATATATTAGTTATTATAAAAAGCTCTCGAAGAGGATACAATTTAAGATTCACGTTTATATCATTGTGTACACGCAGACGAAGTCGCGGGCAAAAGCTAGTATAAAATAAAACGACTGTAAATCAAATGCAACTGAGACTATTAGAATCGGAAAAAAAAACAATGGTGTGATGTATTAGAGAGAATCATAGGCGTAATGAAGTTTTTATCTCATCAGTGTCTGGCTTTCCGAGGGTCAAAAACATTATATGAACATGATAATGGTAATTTTTTAAAAGTAATTGAAATGATAGCATCCTTTGATTCAGTCATGCGGGAACACATTCACAGAATTCAATCCTCGAAATCAGATTCAAGTCGTATGACTCATTATTTAGGAGATCAAATTCAGAATGAAATAATTGAGTTGCTCGGCACGACCATAAAAAATTATATATTGAACAAAGTTAGAAAATCTAAATATTTCTCCATTATATTAGATTGCACACCAGATGTAAGTCATACAGAGCAAATTACAGTTGTACTTAGACATGTTATTTTAAATAATGAAACAAAAAATGTTGAGATATGTGAAAATTTCATTGGTTTCTGTCCGATCACCAGCTCCACAGGTGAAGGTCTATTAAATTTTGTTTTGGATTTATTTTCACAGTTAAATCTCAATATTAAAAACTTACGCGGTCAAGGTTATGATAATGGTTCTAATATGCGTGGAAAACACAATGGATTACAAAAAAAAATTTTGGAAATTAATAACCGCGCATTTTACGTCCCATGCTCGGCGCATAGTCTTAATTTGGTAGTGAACGATACAGCAAATGTTACGTATGAAACTGTGAATTTCTTTAATATAATTCAAGAAATTTACGTTTTTTTTTCATCATCTACAAAAGGTGGTCAGTAATTTGTAAACATTTACCAGATTTAAAATTAAAAGCCTTAAGTACCACGCGATGGTCCAGCAGAATTGATGCAGTTAAACCATTACGGTATAACCTCGAAAAAATATTTGATGCTTTGCTGGAAATATCTGGTGATTCGTCGGAATGGGATTGTACTACATCTCACAAATCTCATTCGCTTGCTTTAAGCATTCAAAATTATAGATTTATTTGCTCGGTAATAATTTGGTTCGATATTTTAAACGAAATTAATGCTCTGAGCAAAATGATGCAAAGCCCCACAGTTAATACTCAAATCTGCATAAATTTGTTAAATAAGTTGATTGACAAGTTCACAGAATATCGCACGGTTGAACACTTTCAAACGGTGTTAACAGAAGCTTCCAAAGTGGCTCAGGAACTCAACGTAGAAACAGATTTCCCGCCAATAAATACAATTCGTCCAAGAAAAAAATCAACACAATTTCACTATGAACACAGAGATGAAGTTTTAGTAGACCCCAAAATCAAATATAGAGTAGAGTTTTATTTTAGAATCCTAGATCAGACAATAACTTCTTTAAAGGATAGATTCGACGAGCTTAAAACATTTACCGACGTATTTGGCTTTTTTACCAATAACTTATTTAATTATTCCAATGATGAGTTAATGAAACATTGTAAAGATTTAAATCTGAAACTTAAAGATGATTCAAGCAGTGAATCAGACATTGACGGTATTGATTTATTTAATGAAATTATTGCAATAAAGTTGCATTTTGCAGAAAACCAGTCTAATGATCCACAAATCCTATTACAATATCTTTTTACTAATGACTTGATTTCAACATTTCCGAACACAGCAATAGCGCTAAGAATATTACTGACACTGCCGGTTTCAGTTGCATCTGGTGAAAGATCCTTTTCAAAATTAAAAATTATCGAAAACTATTTAAGGTCAACAATGCTTCAGCAAAGACTAAGTAATTTAGCTATAGTTTCAATTGAACATGAAATTTTAGACAGTTTGGATACAAGAAAGTTGATAGAAGATTTCGCAAATGTAAAGGCAAGAAGAGTTAAATTTTTGTAGATAAATATTTAAGTACCTATATAGTTTTTTACTTAATAAAAAAAGACAGGTATATACTTAATTGATTCAAATAAATGTTTTATCTTCGTTAAGTTGTTTTTCTTTTTCCCCACTATAATGAGAAAACATGAATTAACCTTTTTTTGATAAAACTGAGTATGTAGTCGTAGGGCGGCATAATCGATTTGCACGCGGGCGACGAAACAGCTAGCGGCGGGCCTGCTTATATCTTACTCCGGACGTCGAACATCCGAACATTCGAAGTTCGTATCGTTGTTATAGAGTAACCTCCTAGGCAAGGAGGTTACGTATAGTCCCGATGGACATAAAGGAATGGATACGTAGTGATCAATGTTCATCAAATGAATCAACAATAACTTTTTGCACAACAAACGACAGAATTTCTCATTTTGTGATTCATCGCCTTCCCAGTACGAATGTTTACGTGGCGCGTCCCCAGTCCTGCAGTAATATGTATGCAATTGGGGTTGTTTACCATTTAGACTTATCTGTTGATTTCTTGGACATTTCTTAGTGTGTATTTTCTTTGTTTTATAAGTACTTTCAATTCTTGTTGGGACATTACATTTTGGAACAATGTGTATACAACAAAAAATATTATTTTGCTAAAAATTACCTCTTTCTACTAGTTTCAGCATTTTCCTCATAGTTTCGGATTAGGACTTATTTAAAAAAATATATACTGTAGGTATAATAATTTGTTCGAAGCGTATACACCACAATAAACCTTTAAGACATACAATATAAATGGTTTCATTTAATGTTATATTTTCGTAACAGTACGTGCTTTATACATTAAATATATCACGAAATATTTCACGACATCTGCACGTGAGTACACAGGTGTTATAATATCAATTTAAAAAATATTTTACATTCATACATATACTCACGCATTTTTCCCAGACGGGGTAGGCTACCAGGACACACCTTCACCTTCCGCCTTGATTGTTCCGTCCTTGGTGGGGGACGAGCCTATCACCATATCGAGCTCATTAGTGGTAGGACTCTCATATGCACTGGTGGTAGGTCTCTCATATGTCAGAGGCCGCCTGGGTAGGTACCACCGCAATGTCTGTTTCTCCCGCCAAAAAGCAGTTTAAATGCACTATTGTGTTTCGGATTGAAGGACATTGTAGCCAGAGTAACTACCGGACATATTGAGACTTAACAATCGTATATCTCAGGATGGCAAGCGCAGTGGAATGCCAAACATTGCTTTGTAATTCAAGATGTTGTTTGGTTTTGCTACTGTTCATGAGCAGTCGTATCGCTTACCATCAAGCTAACGGCATGCTAGTCTCGCCATTCATTGCAATAAACAAAATATCTGGCCCAAATTTCTTATAATGAATATATTTATTGCCCATAAACGTCTCCCACTGCTGGGCACGTACCGACCTTTCGCCTTGTTTGTGCCCTCCTTATTGACAAGCCTATCGCCATATCGGTCAAAAATTCCTGACAAAGAGTAGAGAAATCGAATATAATTTGCCTGACCCGGGATAAAAACCCGAGACCATAGCTTTGTAATTATACCGTAGTACAATTGCGCCACCGAGGACGTTGTAATGGAAATATTTTTATTGATAAATACACCCAACAGTCATACACATACTCCTGACTCTAACTTAAAGTCTTGTGTGTATCAGGAATTACGAGAGACTTTTCGCTCTCACAAACACCCAGACACGAGACCAGTAGTGTAGCCACACATTTGACATCCTCCGTGGCGCAGTTGGTTAGACGACAGCTGTGAAACGAGAGGCCGCGGGTTCGATTCCTGCACCGAAACATATATTTGTGTGATCCACAGGTATTTGTCTTGGGTCTGGGTGCTTGTGAGGCCGAAAGTTTTTTTTTTAATGCAATCAATGGCGCGACGAGCAAGTCGTTCGCCTGATGGTAAGCGATACGACAACAGTAGCAACATTCCACTGCGCTCGCCATCCTGAGACATAAGATGTTAAGTCTCAATATGTCCAGTAGTTACTTTGGGTACAATATCCTTCAATCCGAAACACAACAATGCAATTACGCAGTGTTGTTTCACGGGAGAAATAGACATTGCGGTGGTACCTACCCTGATGGCCTCTCACATATGAGAAACCTACCACCAGTTTCACATAGTTTCTGATACACGACACAAGACTCTATCTTAGTGTGGGGTCAGGACTATGTGTGTGACTGTTGGGTGTATTTATTTATTTATTATCATAGACCCACCACGCACTTCTTGAACCTAATCGGTGGGAGTTATATTAAACCCAAATTTCAGCTCAATAGTAATTATCTTTTGTTATGTACACAATGCTCTGGCTATGATCCAATCTCGCACTTTCTATTTAAATACCGCTAATGCTTCTACGTTCTCATAACACAATTAATGTACAAGAAATGTTTGCGCCCAACTTGGCACTTATATTAAGCTAATGATAAGCTTAATTATCTAATTAAAGGGACTTACTCACTTTAAAAAATACTGCGTTTTAATCAAAACTCACTGTTTTTACTGGTGAGAGGTACTTGGGTAGGTAATATAGTCATGCTATTTAAGCTGCCAAACAGCCGTGTTAATGCACTGTTGTTTATCGGTTTGAAGAACATTGTAGGCAGTGTAACTACTGGATAAATTGAGACTTATGTCTCAGCACATCGAGCGCAGTGGAATGCAAACCGCTTTCCGAACCGGGTGGTATTATCAAAAAAATGACTGAATCTAAATTTTGTTGAAAATTTTAATGGATTCGATAAATTATGTTCATTTCATGTATTAATGGGTTCAAAATATAAGTAGCAAATAGCACAATGTCTTGGCTACGTAAACACACGTCCGAACAATGCGATTTATTGTGTTAATGTTTCTAATAATACGTGCGGCTCGGTCACGCTGACCGCTTGACGAATTGTACGCGCGTGTGTTTCCAACATAGGCATCACGACTTTTCAACATGTTCCAATTTCGTCATAAACTATATGTCTAAAAAAATAAATAACTGAAATCGGTTTAAAGCTGCCGAAGATATTGAAGATTTTGACAGCCTCCATGGCGCAGTTGGTAAGACGCCGGCTGTGAATCGAGAGGCCGCGGGTTCGATCCCCGCACCGAGATAAATGTTTGTGCGGCCCACAAGTATTTCTTTCGGGTCTGGGTGTTTGTGAGACCGAAAAGTCTCTCGTAGTTCCCGATACCTACGGCACAAGACTTAATTGATCTTTATTTGGGACAGGACTATGTATGTGACTCTTGGTTGTATTTATTATTATTTATTTATTTATGTGAATAATAATATGCTTACCCGTCCCCTCGCCCCTATCACTTCTCTCCCCCACTGTAGCTTAATTTCTATTTTGTACGTTATTCAATTTAAGTCCATATAATATCTTTCATCATTTCTATAGTATGTAAAGTCCGCCAACCCGCACTAGTCCAGCGTGGTGGACTATATGACCTAACCACTCTCTATCGTAGTTTCGATTGTAAAGGAGGCCCGTGCCCTGCAGTGGGACGTATATGGGCTTAATGTATATAGATAAATAATATCTCAAGATAGCAATGAGTCGTTAGATTTTTCGTCTATATCTTATCTCGCGAACGCAATGGTCAATTATTAATACGAAGTTAAACCTAATAATATTACGTAAAATGACATGAGTTTTGTTTTGGAACGTGGCATTAATTTTGTCCCCACAATGTATCAAGAAGAATACCCATTTTACATAGTATAGTTGCAAAAAATGTTCTCTCGATGAAACCTACTTTTTTGTGTAGGAAAAAATATATAATTCAATAAATGAAAACATAATTGCGACCCAGGCACAGAGTTCTTGAAGTCGAATAAAAAACTTTATCTAATCTTCGGCTCTGTGAAGGAAATGTAAAATGTGATGATAATTACTTTATTTAATAAAGATCTGTCGATCATTAAACAAGAAAACGTTTAAGGACACACCATAACAAATGCTATTGTCAATTTTAAGTAGATACTATGAATTGGTGAATTAATCTCTCAACTGACTTTTATTCATTTTATTTAAGTATTTATATAGTATGTTTTATTATACACCATAACTAAAAATGCTTACAAAACACCTAAAAACTAAGGGCATGGCTACAATAGGCGGTGTAGAGCGATAAGACCGCCATCTGTATTTTTTGTTCATTTGTAATATATTTAAGTGTTTATCCTTTTTATGTGCAGTTAATAATAAAAATAAATAAATAAACCTATGAACTCGCACACTTTATCTCGTTTCGTGGTGAAGGAAAGATAGTGAATGTTGGTTGATGCAATAATGTGGTAGAATTACTTCGATAGCGGGTTTGTGGGGGGCGATATACGAAATTAGATAATGGTTTACTTAGAATTTAGTATTGAATTGAAATTTCGATTGAAAATTGTATCATTCTAGGATATAGAGTAGTGATATTTTTCTTTTTTGTTTATTACTTTGTACTTATTGATTTGTGTATTTTTTCGTTGTTCATTGAATGTCCAACGTTGTGAACTTATCTTTCTTTCTTTAAAGTGACAGCTTTTTCATTGTGTTTTGTTCGGTGAGTGAGATTGCCGGATGCCCAATACCCCTTTCCTCTTCCCATACTTTTTCCTTCCCCCTCTCCTCCCGATTTGATGGTCCGACATTTCGATCAAATATACACTAGATACACAGTTCCCTGTAAATGTTCTGTTAAAAAGTGGCACCGATGCATTGAAACAAAAAAAGTAAACAAAAAGATCACATATTCCAAATATATTAACACGAATTCCACCTTATTCCTGGACCTTAAAGTAACTTTTCACGTAATATTGTCTAAAGTTCTGCGACGTTTTAGAAGCAACGGTCGGTGCGTGACTGAAGGCGAAAGAGTGCTTAAAGCACTCTTTTTTGGTGCCATTTTCTAAGCGCTCATGTTGTATCTAGTGTATATTTGATCGAAGGTCCGACAACTCATTCCATTCAAGCGTTGTGGATATCCATGTGCAGTGATCACTTACCATCAGGTGATCTGTTTGTTCGTATGCCGGAACTATGCAATAAAAAAAGCCAAAAATATTTGCAAAAATTTTTTTGTGCATATATGTGGCTTTCTATGTTTAATTCCTCGGTGTGTGAGACCACCTTACACATTAAGGACCCTTTATATACCCTTATTTTAATCCCTTTAGGGCAAATATTAGACAAAGCGTGCATAAAGATTTCCTTTTAAATGAGTAACTAAAGTGCCAAGTTTGACGATTGTAACTTTCACGATTTCAATTTTCCATCTATAAATTTTTAACCCTGTTCACCCCCTTAGGAGGGGAATTTCCAAAAATCCCTTCTTAGTGCTACCCTACGTCACAATTGGAACCTCTGTGTAAAATTTCACGTTCCTAGCTCCAGCAGTTTCGGCTGCGCGTTGATCCGTCAGTTAGTCAGGTTCCTCTTTTATACCTATATATACAGGGTATCTCAAGACTGCTACCGAAAACGAAGCCGGGTGGTAGTTTTAGTGGCTACAAACACAATGCAATTAAAAATTTCGCATAGAAACGCGACAATTATTTTTTATGATTTTTTAAATATCGTCAATTTTGGGTGGTAAATCCATAGTTTTTGCTAAAATAATAATTTAAACTCTTTTATACCTTAGAGTATTTATAAATAAAAGGATATACACTATTATTTTAGGAAAATATGTATTTACCACCCAAATATGGCCATAGAAAAAAAAATAACAAAAAAAATTTGTCGCTTTTTTTGCAACTTTTTCTGTTGCATTGTGTCTGAAGTCGCTTAAACTATCACCCGGCTTCGTTTTCGGTAGCAGTCTTGATATACCCGGTATATAAAAGTGGAATCCGATTGATCTATATATACAGGGTATATCAAGACTGCTACCGAAAACGAAGCCGGGTGGTAGTTTAAGCGACTTCAGACACAATGCAACAGAAAAAGTTGCAAAAAAAAATCGACAATTTTTTTTTGTTATTTTTTTTCTACGGCCATATTTGGGTGGTAAATACATTTTTTCCTAAAATAATAGTATATACCCTTTTATTTATAAATACTCTAAGGTATAAAAGAGTTTAAATTATTATTTAAGCAAAAACTATGGATTTACCACCCAAAAATAACGATATTTAAAAAATCATTAAAAAAATGTCGCGTTTCTAGGCGAAATTTTTAATTGCATTGTGTTTGTAGCCACTAAAACTACCACCCGGCTTCGTTTTCGGTAGCAGTCTTGAGATACCCGGTATATCAAATATCCTTCATGTATAAAATTGAGATACGAAAACCTAAAAAAATATGAAAGTTTTCGGTGTTTTAATGTTAGGGCTGTAATTTGTAAATTACGTAGAGTCACGCGATGTGGTAATGTTTGAGGCGAGGTCGTCCACACAACCCTGACACGAAACTGCACCTCTAGACATTCGTACAGTTGACTTCACCGAACCTACACAATCCAAATCGGTGATACCCTCAACAAGGGTCAGGTCAAAAGTACCCTGTACCGATGAAGCATGAAGAGCTTGATCAAAGTGGATGAAACGAAACTATAGCTTGGAAAAAGTCTGTTTTTTAATTACGAAGCTTGGATCGAAATTAATACTTACTATTAGTAGGTCTCTCATATGTGAGAGGCCGCCTGGGTAGGTACCACCGCAATGTCTATTTCTCCCGACTAACAGCAGCGTAAATACACTGTTGTATTTCGGTTTGTAGGATATTGTAGCTAGAGTAACTACTGGATATATTGAGACCTAACATATTATGTCTCAAGATGGCGAGCGCTGCTTTGCAATTCATGGTGTTGGTTGGTTTTGTGAGACTCCATGAGCGGTTATATTGCTTACCATCAGGCGAATGGCACGGCCGTCTTGCCATTAAGTAGGTTTTAAAAAAATCAAACGTTTTTAATTGTTTTACGATAAATGTTTTCTATTGTTCTAATTGTCAGCGCATGTTACTGGGTTTTTTTTGCCAAATTACAGTCGACTCTCGTTAATTCGAAACTCGAGGGACTCTTAAAAAGGTCAAAAGGTTCAAAATTTGTGAGAGAAAGTAAATACAACTGAATTATTAAGTGTTGATCACTTATTAATTATTAACTGCTATTCAATAACAATGACAAAACTTTAGAGGTACATTCGTGTACATACAGGTATTCATAATTTGAATTAATTAATATTTCTAAAGAACTATGTTATACTGGTTTTCCTCTTTCTCTCTAAAACTTTGAATTGCCGAGTGTTGGAAGCCGTTGAGTTCGAATTAACGCGTCGTTTTGTTATATAGCAAAGGTTTTTTTCGTTCGAATTACCAAGTGCATAAAAATGTATTGATTTAGTTCGAAATATAAAGAGATTTTGTAGGGAACTCGTGATAACTTTGAATTATAGAGAGGTTCGAATTATCGCAGGTTTGAATTAACGAGAGTCGACTGTATAATGTGTGAGGATCAAGCTAAATGGAGATTTATGATCTCTGTCTACCTAAGTAATATAGCGGAGTTGTGAATCGAGAGGTCGCGGAAAGGAATCTTTAAAGACAAATGTTAATGTTATGATGAGACCAAAAAATCTTGTAGTTTCTGATACACCATAACAGACATGGTATGTTAGTGTGTGTGTGACTGTTGGGTGTATTTATAAATGTTGACTGCCAGTCGTCACGCCTCTTTATCATGAGATATGACGTCACATCAACAGCTGTGTGAGTCATATTTGTTTTCCAAGGGTGACGTAATATACCGGGTATCTCAAGACTGCTACCGAAAACGAAGCCAGGTGGTAGTTTTAGTGACTACAAACACAATGCAATAAAAAATTTCGCAAAGAAACGCGACAATTATTTTTTATGATTTTTTAAATATCGTCATTTCTGGGTGGTAAATCCATAGTTTTTGCTAAAATAATAATTTAAACTCTTTTATACCCTAGAGTATTAATAAATAAAAGGGTATACACTATTATTTTAGGAAAAAAAAATGTATTTACCACCCAAATATGGCCATAGGAAAAAATAACAAAAAATAATTTTCGTTTTTTTTTTCAACTTTTTCTGTTGCATTGTGTCTGAAGTCGCTTAAACTGCCACCCGGCTTCGTTTTCGGTAGCAGTCTTGATATACCCTGTATACACAAACACCATACGTTAACCTTTTGGATATAAAATGTTCGTCTCTGGAGATAATTGGGGTAAAATTGTTGATTAATTTTAAATCCTCATTAAATAATCTGTTGGTTCATTTACTGAGCCATCTGAAAGTTCTGTATCAGCCCATATACGTCCTACTGCAGGGCATGAGTCTCCTCTACAATTAAGACATTGAGAGGGGTAAGGTCATATAGTAAACCACGCTGGCCTAAGGGTTTGAGGACTTTCAGAAATTCTTCCCAATCCCTATGGTATGCAGTTTTCCTCACGATGTTTTCCTTCGCCGTTATAGTGCGTGGTGATTGACTATCAATACATACATGATTCCGAAAAGTCAGAGGTGTGACCTGTGATTTGAACCCGCGACCACCGTGAACATATTTTATTCTTTCATCGTTCCTCCGTGTTTTTTTTTTCTTATTGCAATCAAAATCTTCATTGATCGATTATTAGGGCAGGTAATTGTTCACGCCTATGTCCCCGAAAGGTAGACAGAGGTTAAAACGCTACTTTCGATTTCCTCACAGTTCCTAGTACATATGCACTCAGTGAGTCGTCATCAAACATCAAGATGACTCATAATTTTGTTGTTATTTCCCACGGTGACGTCATGATGGCTAGTACCGTCTATATGGCTTCTACTTATAGCCGTACTGTACCAGCCCATGTACATCCCACTGCAGGGCACGGGTCTCCTCTACAATCGAGAGTACGATTGAGTGGGGTAAGGCCATATAATCAACCACGTTGGTCTAGACTTATAACAGTATTTTTTTGTATTCATTATCCAGTATTCAGGATTGTGTGCCCGATATGGCGATAGGCTCGCCCCCTGTCACTTCATGGAAAGGAAAATACAAATCGAAACTTGGGTGTCTTGGTTGAAACCATGCCTACCCCTTCTGGGAAAAAATTATGTATGTATGTTATAATATTAATTCGTAATTCCCAAGCTAGTATCCCGTGAGGTAGGCAGGTAGGCAGAGACCGAATTTCCATATCGCTTGATCGCGGCTAATCATTTTCGCTTCAAATAAATATTTAGCATTCTTGTAGTTTCAGGTCACTTCAGAGAATAATATAATACTATTTACTATATTTAAAAACTAGAATTAATTAATATACCCAACAGTCCTGACCCCACACTAAGATCGAGTCTTGTGTCGTGTATCAGGAACTACGAGAGACTTATCGGTCTCAAAAATACTCATACTCGGAACAAATACGTGTGGATCGCTCAAATACTTGTCTCGGTGCGGGAATCGAACCCACAAACCTCCGTTTCACAGCCACTGTTTAACCAACTGCGCCACGGAGGTTGTCGAACAAATCATATAATTTACAAGAATACTGATGTTATTTATTCTTGTAAATTTTACAACTTTAAAGAACAATGGAGTTAATGCAAAACTGCCAACCTTTACAGAAAACTTATAACTACCAACACAACATTAATATATTATAATTGAATCTCTTTTCAATAAATATGATACACGGTTCAAAAATACTATGATGTATATTAAGATTCCTTGTTCCTACGCGTTTATAAATATACATTGAGTGATGTAACCCGTAGTGTGAATGTTTGGGTTATTTTAGACTTATACTCATCTTCCTAGATAATATGTTTATAAGATTTCCTGTATTCTGTATATCTGTTTTTTTTTATTGCTATGAATGGCGAGGCGAGAATGCCGTTCGCCTGTGGGTAGCGATACGATCGATCAAGAACAGTAGCAAAAGGAAACAACGCCTTGAATTACAAAGCAATGCATGGTATTTCACTGCGCTCGCCATCCTGAGACATAGGATGTAAAGTCTCAATATGTCCAGTAGTTACTCTGGCTACAATGCCTTTCAATCCGAAACACAAGTGTCGCAGGATCAACAGTACGCATTGTAATGACACCGAGCATTGAAGCGAGCCGAGTCTCCGGGAATATCTAACTTGTTTTTAACGCGCAACGAAATCAATCACAAAGTTAAATTAATAGATGTTGAAAATAAATTATTGTCCACTTCCCTCCGTGCAAAGCATGTGACGAAACAATGAACTGAAGACCACTTCCGTGCTTTCCGGCGTTTTTGCCATACCTATTACTGGAATCATACTAACAGCTTACATAATAGGTCCCATTTAAAAATAAGGATTTGATCCGTGGTGCTTTACAGCTGGCTTCTCCGGCGGTAAAAGTCTTTGTGCGAGATTACTTACCTTGAGATTGTTATATGCGTAGTTTGATCTTATTAGTACATGCTGTGACACTGATCCATATGTGACTAATGTACTCCGCATTTTTGTGACGTCATCGGCGTCTTCGCATGACTCGCATGTATGGTACATTGACACGACGCGTCATTTTAATATGTAGGTGTGGATTGTAACTATACAGGTATCAAGACAGCTACCGAAAATGAAGTTGGGTGGTAGTTTTAGTGATTTCAGACACAATGCAAATTGAAAATACCGCATTTCCATGTTTTGATATGATCTTGTTTGGGTGGCAAATCCAATAACAAAAATAAAACATTGAAACCTCGTGTTACTACCGTAGCGTTTATAAAAATATAAAGGTTATATTTTTTTTTTGACATCTCATATTCACCATCCAAATAAGACAGTAGGGAAACAATACAAAAAAAATCGTCGCGACTTTTTTCCCAATTTTTAGTTGCGTTGTCTCTGAAAATATGTCATTTTTCTAAACATATTTTTTTATCATTTTTCAAATCGTCCTATATGACCATGTACCACACTACATGTATGATAAAACTTCCATTACCACGTTGTGTATAGTGAGTGTTGTCCGCAGGTTCGGTTCTCGGCGGAGGCGCCGCGCGTGCGCGTGATGCGCGTGTGGACGTACGCGGCGAGACAAGCGCGGATCGGCAACTGGCACCAGTGCAGTCTAGACAGAGACCGGTTCAAGCGCAGGTAACCACTGAACCATCATGACATCGATATAAAAATAATTTCTACGGATTTCCTCGCGGATTTGGTTAGATTTTTACATTTTTTAAAGTTCCCGACGTTTCGATTATTTTACAACTTTCGTGATCACGGAGCGGGCTGAGGTATTAGTAATCCGCTCAGTGACTTACAATTTAACTATCCTTAACTTACAATTATGAAATTGAAAAGTAAATTTAATAAGTTTGACGTTTTGCGATCCAGTCTGCGATAAAATCCTTTATAAAATAGTTTTATTTCAATGTGTAACATTCGAGTATAATACAATTTACTAATATGGACATAATTGGTGCCGTTGGTTAGACGCCGCCTGTGAAACGAGAGGCCGCGGGTTCGATCCCCGCACCGAGAGAAATGTTTGTGAAGCCCACAGGTATTCGTCTCGGATTTGGGTATGTGAGACCGAAATGTATCTCGTAGTTTTTGGTACGGGATAAGACTTAATTGATCTTAATGTGGGGTCAGGACTATGTATGTGACTGTTGGGTGTATTTATTTATTATTTTTCACATGATGACATTTTTAAGCTTCGTTCTTCTTCTCTTTATCAGCCCATATACGTCCCAATGCAGGGCACGAGCCTCCGACACAATCGAGAGTATGATTGAGAGTGGTTAGGCCATATAGTCCACCTCGCTGGCTTACGCGTTGGTGGCCTTACATACCACAGAAATTCTTAAGAATCGATATGGTATGCAGGTTTCCTTACGATGTTTTCCTTTACCATTTTAGTGCTAACCTTCATTATTGTTTTATAATAAATAATATGCCATGCCCAAGCTAGTATAATTATTATTTAGTTATTACCAGTCGTTTCTGTATCTGCATGATCCACACATGCGGCAGGTGATCCCAAAAGCTGTAAAAATATAATGTAAATAGTGACGTTTGTTTGTTCAGCTCCGACGCATCGCGATTGTCACGTACGCCAGGGAAAACCTATTACATGACATATAACTAAATAATAAATAACACCCAACAGTCACATACATAGACCTGACCCCACACTAAGATCGAGTCTTGTATCGTGTATCAGGAACAACGAGAGACTTTTCACTCTCACAAACACCCAGATCTGGAAGAAATATTTGTGAGCCGCACAAACATTTCTCTCGGTGCGGGGATCGAACCCGCGGCCTCTCGTTTCTCAGGCGGCGTCTAACCGACTGCACCACGGATGCTGTCTACCAATCACTACAGTTTAAACAACTTCATTTCACAAAATAATTTTGCAAATTTCACTCAATGAGAAAGAAAATGAATTTTAGTATGAAACTTAGTATCGGGGCAAGGGTTTTTGTGCCTAGATGACACCTACTTTTTTGTGTAGAGAAAAATATATATGTTTAATAAGTATAAACATAATTGTGACCAACTTGAAGTCCAATAAAAAATATTTTTGATCTCGGATGTGTGAACAAAATGTAAAATGTGATGATGTTTACTTTATTTTATTAAAATTTGTCGCCCATTATAAAACAGGATAATATATTATGCTAAATCATAAAAAAATCATTTAAGCAGTATCGGTATCGGATTCGACGATATTTTTTACCGATGCTATGAATGGACATATTTTTACACCTTATGAATCATAAATCACCTAAAAATATAAAGTTTTTATAAAAAACGCAGATGTGTTCATTATTTATCGCTTTAATTGGAACGAGGCTTTGTTAATGGCTTGGAAAATTAAACAATAGTTAAGATATAGGGTTTCCGAATTCCGTCGAAATCGTCGCGTCGTGTCCCTTTTATACTGGCGCGACAAAATGACTGCAATGCATGTAATGGTAAGAGCAATGCAGAGAAATGGTCACAGCGGATATCCTGCACTGCGCTTACTGCCCCGTGCACTGCAACCATTTTGTCGCGCCAGTATAGAAATGTTTCTTCCAGGATCGCCGACGTCGATATGGCGGTGTCCTGGGTTCTGAAGCCGCAACATCGCGCGAGAATCATGTTCCAACGGTTCATGCCGTGGTGGAACGCGCAGAAGAGACTGGAAATCGCCGAGAAGAAGAGAAAAGAAGAGGAGAAGAAAACAGAAGCACTACAGAACGAAACACACACACAAGAAGTAAGTCAGAGCGAAGTTTCACAGAGCAACGCAAGTGATGCGGATATCGATAATACTCAAAATGACGTTCCAAATTCAAATTTAAATAAATTAGTTGAGTGTTCAAATAATTTAGTTCTACATAACGGTTTGAGAAGCGATGCAGATGATTCAATTTGCGAAGTTTTAAAGAGTAAGTCGTTGAGTGTTGCGAATTTGAAATCTATTGACAGTGTGAATAAGTGCGAAAGTCCTAAAGTGAGCGAATTGGAGGCAGTGCTTAATATTTGACAGGAGTACTCGAATGCACTCGTGAATAGGTGATTGAGTGATGAGCGTTGCAACACTTGCCTATGCCACACAATCCGGCCCATTTACGTCCCACTGTAGGGCATGGGCCTCCTCTACAATTGTTAGGGGTTGAGCCGTAATCCACCACGCTAGTTTTTATACCGGCACGACAAAGTGACTACGATGCGACTGATGGTAAGCTCAAAGTATCCACATCATATGATCTCTTGACACAATGCTGCGTGATTGTGTCCGGATATAGTATACCGGGTATCTCAAGACTGCTACCGAAAACGAAGCCGGGTGGTAGTTTTAGTGGCTACAAACACAATGCAATTAAAAATTTCGCCTAGAAACGCGACAATTTTTTTTTATGATTTTTTAAATATCGTCATTTTTGGGTGGTAAATCCATAGTTTTTGCTAAAATAATAATTTAAACTCTTTTATACCTTAGAGTATTTATAAATAAAAGGGTATATACTATTATTTTAGGAAAAAATGTATTTACCACCCAAATATGGCCATAGGAAAAAAATAACAAAAAAAAATTGTCGCTTTTTTTTGCAACTTTTTCTGTTGCATTGTGTCTAAAGTCGCTTAAACTACCACCCGGCTTCGTTTTCGGTAGCAGTCTTGATATACCCTGTATGTATAGGCCAGGGAAGGCGAACCTATGAATATGCCATTTTTTATAAAGAAAAGTTTTAAAAGACCTTAGATGCTCGTCAAATATTTTTGATTATTCCAATAATATTGGGGAAATTAATGAATTGGCGAGGAATATGTTTTCTTGTTTTAAGAAAATTGTCTACAGTTTTTTATTTCTTAGTCAATATTTAACTTAATCGATTTAGTGTCCAAAATATTATGTCGCGTGCCAATTGTTCGCCACCCCTGGTATGCCAATGCCAGCATCCTTCTATCAGCAAAAGATATAATGGTATAGACGATTGCTAATATCCTACCAGCATAAGATATAAATAAGTGGACTGATGCACGTAAATTAATTTTCAAATGCTCATAACCCACTGTCAAATGAAATGAAATGAAATGCATGTACCCTACCGTCTATCCCACACCGAAATGAATCCCATCGTAAATCAATTAATTGTGTGGGATTAGGAATATGGCTTTTAACATACCGGGTATATCAAGACTGCTACCGAAAACGAAGCCGGGTGATAGTTTAAGCGACTTCAGACACAATGAAACAGAAAAATTTGCAAAAAAAGCGACAATTTTTTTTTGTTATTTTTTTCCTATGGCCATATTTGGGTGGTAAATACATTTTTTCCTAAAATAATAGTGTATATCCTTTTATTTATAAATACTCTAAGGTATAAAAGAGTTTAAATTATTATTTCAGCAAAAAATATGGATTTACCACCCAAAATTGACGATATTTAAAAAATCATAAAAAAAATTGTCGCGTTTCTATGCGAAATTTTTAATTGCATTGTGTTTGTAGCCACTAAAACTACCACCCGGCTTCGTTTTCGGTAGCAGTCTTGAGATACCCTGTATATATATAGGTATAAAAGAGGAACCTGACTAACTGACGGATCAACGCGCAGCCGAAACTGCTGGAGCTAGGAACGTGAAATACCCTGTATAACAGTACCCACATATACATGTACATAAACTCACGCCTTTTTCCCAGAAGGGGTAGGCATAGATGCCAGGACACTCACGTATCGCCTCGTGTGTTCCGTCCCACGATGTGATAGAGGGCGAGCAAAAACAGCATGACTTATAAAATTTATCGCAAAATTATCCAGTGTCGGGCAAATCAAGTTTTTCAATGCGAAAAATTACTCAATTGTCCGACCTGGAATTCAAAATTCAACATGACTATTTTATTTTACAATTTTGTATCAGTAATTCGGTCTCGATTCGGTTATTTTGACTTTATTCTTTTGTTAATATTGCCGGAAATATTTTGAAAATTTCATCGTAGAATATTAATTAAGCGGTCGGCATAATTTTGTCAACTGAGATAGCCATTTCGCGTGGATACTCTGTTTGCTCTGCGCTTACCAACAGGCGTATTGTAATCACTTTGTCGTGCCAGTATATAAAAAAGGACCACAGGCTTACATATTTCGTACAAGATATTGATATACCTTACTGAAAAAGGATTTAGATAGCTAGACAAACATGAGACACACAGACAAAGAAACATACAGACGCACAAAGAGACATATAGACAGACATACAGACAAACTAACTAACAGACAGAGAGACAAACATAAATATTGATAGACTAAGAAACAAACAGACATACAAACAAAGAAACAGACAAACAGACAGAGAGACAGACAAACATACATATTGCCAAACATACTGATAAACACACACACAGACAAACAGGCAGACAGACAGACAGACAGACAAACGACAAATCCTATAAGACATCCGTTTTTTATTCTTAAGTACGAAATACTAAAATAAGCAACAATTACCAAATCCAAAGTGCGTGTGAAAATGTGAATTTTTCAAGTGTTGCCAGTCGCTTTCGCAATGACAATCGGTTGCATTACTTTTCATAATACCGATTACCATTCTATAATCGGATAAATTGGTGCCTTTGAAAAGGAAAATTGAAATTTAGTCATCTTATGTCTCAGGATGGCGAGTGCAGTGTAATGCCAACCGTAGCTTTGTAATTCAAGGTGTTGTTTGGTTTTGCTACTGTCCATGAGCGGTTTCGCTTACCATCAGGCGAACGGCATGCTCGTCTAGATGCTCATTGCAATAAAAAATCATTCTACCCTTTTCTTTAACTGTAAGGGTCAACCAACTTATCAATCTATATGCCAGATATACAGGGTAAATCAAAAGTGCTACCGAAAACGAAGCAGGGTGGTAGTTTTAGTGACTTCAGGCTTAATACAACTAAAAATTTGCAACAAAATCTGAAAAAAAAGTACTTTTCCTGTCGTCGTATTTGGGTTGTAAACACATAGTTTTGCCTAAAATAATAATTTACACTCTTTCATTTTTAAACAAGCTATGAAACGCTAGGATTTAAATTATTATTTTAGTAAAAACTATATATTTACCACCCAAACGTGATAATATTTAAAACATCACAAACATATGTCGCGGTTGTTTTCGTTAATTTTATTTATATTGTGTTTGTAGTCGCTAAAACTAGCACCCGGCTTCGTTTTCGGTAGCAGTCTTGATATACCCGGTATTAGCTTAATACGTCGCTCGTTTTTGGAATTATAGCACTCGACTGGTTATATATTGCAGTCAA
This sequence comes from Hyles vespertilio, assembly GCA_009982885.2. Lineage (NCBI taxonomy): Eukaryota > Metazoa > Arthropoda > Insecta > Lepidoptera > Sphingidae > Hyles > Hyles vespertilio. The sequence goes on from CM042832.1 coordinate 9,358,328, forward strand.
TAGGGGTATTTTCTTTCCGAAGCTATCAAAAACATATTCTATTAAAATTCCTTGGAAAAATATTCAAAACTTTGAAACTGTAAAACATCCGCATTCTTTTTTTTTTTCTATTTTAATTCATTCGCATTTTTATCGTAAATTTCATATCCATTATCCCTTTCTTATGAAGAAGCTTTATAAAAATGCTAAATAAATTAATATACACATGGCCTCAAATTTTGTTGAATAAATTATTATTGCAACATTTGGTCCTCTTAAAATCTTGTCCATATTGTTTACTCAGCGTTATTCAATGATCAAATACTAAACGAATGTTCGAAAGATCGACGTCAGAAGTAAATTATAAGTTTTCCACTTGAAATCAATACTATTGTTTGATACTTATACATTCATTTCTAACTTAGTCTATGGTTATGACGTATGATGCATTCGAATATTTTGTGGAGTACCTAGTTACTTGAATGTCCTCCGACAGGCCGCAAATGTGAATTTTGTAAAATATACCCAATTTTTATTTACATTAAGGCCCTTATTTCATTGACAGTCAAAAACCTTAATGAAACTGACATTAAATTGCCATTTTCAAACCTCTATAGAGGTCGTAAATTAAATTACCTAGGCAGTAGGCACACTCGTGCAATTTTATATTCAAATTTCGAACATTCGAGTGTCGTTTTTGATCAAAGAGTAACCCCCCCCCCCTGCATAATGGATATCGACTATCAGTTCTCAAAAGATCTACCTCAAAAAAATTGGCGTCATTTTATCACAATCTGAATTTATTACATTTTATATCATACTGTGCATATACATATCTTTATTTTAAAGGAAAATATCTAAAGCCTGTTTTTTCAATCGACAAATGTATTTTCGTTGAATAAAATACAAAGGATATTTAATAATGGCATATGCTTTAAAATTTTCCAAATTATGATACTTTTAAATTTAATCAAATTATAAACTGGATGAAACTTTTATTTGAATATTGAAAAAACAAGCCTTAATGAAATTGACTAAAAATGTCAAAAATCCTTAAAAATAGTTTTATTTTAATAAAAATGTTAAATAATATTATTTAAAAAAGCATTGAATGAAAAAAAGTTTTTATTAAATAATAATGTCCTTGAAAAGGATTAATTATTTTAAAATACGCGTGGTGTCAAAAATACTTAACACTTGACAGCTCTGTAAAAAGTCATAGACATTTAAGTCTATAGTACATGACCATAACTTTGGAATTACTTTTTGGTAAAAACACAACATAAAAGAGGTTTTAACAATAAACTAGTTACTAGACTATAAAATAAATCAATAAGAATTGTATAATTGTACATTTTAAGTTATAATATCTGCTAGTTATCAATTGGATTGTAAAATTGTTAATATTACATACCGCACAATAATTGTATATTTGTATAGAGATTTAATATATTTTGTTTTATTCAATTTGTCACCGCGTGAATCCGAATATTTATAGCATCACAAACTACAATGGCGCCTGCTGGCTGTATGGCGATTACGTTAGTAAAGGCGACTAGAAGCGAACATTACATGCGAAATATTCAAGTACAGTCAACAACATAAGTCGCTACACAGTCACAAGATTTGGAATTGTCTTATCATCCAAAATAATAATTATTTTCAATATCGTATGGCACTTCTCGGCATAGATGACTTTACTGGGTTATATTTTACGACTACAGAGTAGTGCGTACAAATTTTAATTCAGAAAAAGGTTATCAAAAAATGTGAAGTGTTCAGCGACTTATGTTGCTGACTGTACATTACAAAAAATATATAAATTTCCCCATCCTTTATTCTTTCCAATGCCTTCCCAGTTTGATGGTCCATCAACACATCCAAAAGCCAAGTGTTTTGGATGTTCTTCTTACCATAAAGCTGAAATCAAATTATCGTAATGAAATGAAATGAAATGAAAATATTTATTGAATCCATAAAATGTGACATATTGTTTAGATTCAGTCACTTTTTTTCACTACCACCCGGTTCACAAGGCTGTTTTCACCACACAAAGTATCAGTCGTTCGCTTAAGTCGTGATCACACAAGATCACGACTTAAGCGAACGACTGATATGTGTACACAAAAAATAATCCATTGTACAGATTCATATAAGACGCGTTTCTCTAGTATTTATGGCCACTTTACTCTATGCGTGAGACGGAATACTATAGTTTGATTTCCTTTGATGATCTTTTAGCTCATTTACCAAACCTATTGTATGAAAAAAACAAGTTTGAATGCATGTCAAATACACCGTACGCTTCCCGCCCTTCCTCCAACCCTTATGCATATGTTGAAAGCATATAAACTCATATATGTATTTAATTTTGGCGTTTTGTCTATTCGTCAATGTATATGAACCTTTTTGCATTTCAACCGTAATTGAATTTTGGCGGGTATTCTGACAGCTCATTACATAACCTAGAATATTTTTGTTGTTCATAAGTTTTGATTTGTATAAAATCATTTTTATTCAAGTTTTGAAAAGAAAGATCGTATAATGGGCACTTGAATTTAAAAATTATTAATTAAACGTAGTGAAAAGGACTCGGGAATGTAAAGGACTAAATGTTGAATGATTAACTATGGAATGTAATATTTGTTTATTAAGAATAATGTGTTTTCCAAAACTCAAAAAGACTGAATGTTGAATAGTATATGAAATAAAACCACTTTAATTTTAAAAGTAAACCTATTTTGTCCTCCCGTGTTCCTATTCACCCCGTTTATGTTGAATAAGTAAGAAATTAATATTTTTATATCTGTATTAAGTAGCTAAGCAGGCGTCTTATATGTTCAAAATTGCACATAGATATAGATGATAAGATTTGTATGGAGCAGACCGAAGGTGTGGGGTACCAACGTGTAATATATTTATATAAACAAGTGCTTTTGTTTTATTCCTATAACCTGATCCCTAACCTTTTTGGACTATTTTGTGAGAAGAATCACTATATTGATGAAGGAAAACACTTGGATTGTAGATACGACATACAAAATCTTATATTTGCAAAAATAATTGGACCTACTTAAGCAAAAAGAAACCTATCCACACAAGTGCCAAAATCGAGATAAGGACACAGAAACTTAAAAAAAAGAATCCTGTGTTAACCCTGGAAAGATCAAAATCTGTCAATTTTTATGGAACAGAACATTTCTGTGACAAAATTATCTACCAACATAACATTAGTTATTCAATAAACTCAAAATATCCACGCCCATGGTCACCCAACAATCCAAAAGAATAGTTGGAATTGTTAACATTTACGTTGGTACTATATTGTAAATAGACTTTATTTAAATACAATCAATTTTAATTTTACAAAATTACGGCAAAAATGGCTTTCTCTCAAAACTGGCATTGTTTGGGTTGATTCTAATTTGCGTAAGTAGGTCCAATTATCAGACCGAGACATACCTAACTAAACCGAGATAATAAATACAGCAATATGCATGCGGGCGAGGGAAATAACGATAATAGTAATTCCCCCTATAATCACACAATAATTATTGTATCTCATTTGTTACCACGGTAATTTACCACAAAATTATAGTTCTGCTACTTGATACAAGAGGGCGCTTTTATTAAAATTTGCTGTATCGTGTTTCCACTTTCCATAATTCATAGCAATATGGTTCACATCATAGATTTAGTATAAAACATAGATCGGCAATGTGAAAGAGATAGAATAATTTAACTCATATGTTAAAGCGAGATGCATGATGCGACCATACGTTTACACAGAAGTAGCCTGCAGTGACCCAGAGTCCAAATATGTCAAACTAAGCGAGCAACAAAATTCGCTTTATAATTTATTTATTTTTGCAGTACTTGGTTATATTTATTAAACGTACTTTATTATAGTGAATTGTGCAGTGCCAAGGTGTGGTTCATGCAGGCGTAAAAATCCGAAATAATTAAAGTTTTCACAGGTACCGGTCACTTTTGCACAATACTATTTAGTGACGATATTGTAGAATTAAATGGAAATCCGTGTATACATATCGGTAGAAAAGAATATAGTATTTCATTAAATAAATGCGCTGAAAGCATCCATTGCGTATAAAAAATAATATCAAATACGTGAATTTACAATAATTTCAACCAAAAGTTGCTAGGGATTGACCGACAGGTTCGATCAATAAAAGGTTGTCGATAAAATAGTCGATGACAACACATGTTTCCTTACATTTTTATAGAGCTATAGTATGTTGTGATAGTGTACATTCTTCTTCTACCTGACGTTATCCCGGCCATATTTATTATAGTATTCATTCTACAATATTAGTTATTACTTTACTTTTTCTCATTTTTTATATTTGTGGAATAATTATTATGACACTTCATGTGTGATTTTTGAATTTAGAGCCTGTTTCAATCTCTGCCAAGAGGCTGTCATCTATAATAGTAAAACAAGAACATATTAGATATTATTATAAAATATGCGATACTTTTATGCACAATATAATCGTCCAAACCTTGAAGCAACATTATTCATTTATCATAACATTAGGTATAGGTTAACATTTAAAATTCTCATAGGAAAAACATTAGTTTAGGTGATGTGATCGAGAAAAGCTACATAGTTTATTAAACTTTCTCTTTCTTCAGTCTCAGTTGTCTGCATCCAACGACTTCCTACAAGCTTAAACAGGTCTTCCGTTCACCTTCAACGTGGCCTAGCAGGCGTCCAACACTTCCTAATGTGTTAAAGTCAATTGACTTAAATAAGCATATTTTTGAACTCTAGTATAATATAGTAAAAATGTGTTTCTTAGATTTAAGCGAATGTTACTCATAATAATCACGGATTTTGTTGCAGACTGAGTCCACCCTGTGACTACGAAAGCTGTAAAGTAATCGAAACTTCGCGACGGGAAGTTAAAAATGAAAAAAATAATCCGAAAACGCTAAAACTTTGTAAATAATAGTTTTATTTCATAAATGTGTTTTTTGTTCCCAGTTTAATTAAGTGTATGCAATGAAAAAAAAAATTTTGATCAGGGGCACATAAAGACCCATACAAAACACCTCAAACAAAATGTTTTCAAATAATATGACAATTTATCTTTGTTTATTTGTGTATTTATGTATTTGTATTGAAATAAACACATAAATAAGTTTCTGTTAATATACCGGGTATCTCAAGACTGCTACCGAAAACGAAGCCGGGTGGTAGTTTTAGTGGCTACAAACACAATGCAATTAAAAATTTCGCCTAGAAACGCGACAATTTTTTTTATGATTTTTTAAATATCGTCATTTTTGGGTGGTAAATCCATAGTTTTTGCTAAAATAATAATTTAAACTCTTTTATACCTTAGAGTATTTATAAATAAAAGGGTATATACTATTATTTTAGGAAAAAATGTATTTACCACCCAAATATGGCCATAGGAAAAAAATAACAAAAAAAAATTGTCGCTTTTTTTTGCAACTTTTTCTGTTGCATTGTGTCTGAAGTCGCTTAAACTACCACCCGGCTTCGTTTTCGGTAGCAGTCTTGATATACCCTGTATAATAAAATGTCGCATATATCCATAACATTTTATTTCACAACTACAGGCCTACAGCTATATCGATATCGATAAGATAGTATCGAAAGTGCATGGTACACCACTATATGTCAAGCACACATGTAAACTTCACGCACACAATCGTAAATCAGTTTTAGTCTTAGAGTAATTACCTCTAGAGAGAGCCTAAATGTACTGTACATCGCAAAAATGAGACACACCGATACGAATTTCTTTATGTCAGAATGAGATGCAAAATAATGTTCTATTTCATGTGACGTGCCGCGTTTTGTTGTTGGGCGAAAAAATAATTTCGCCAGACAAAGCGACGTCGTTCAAGCAATAAAGCAACCTAATGTTATTGTAATAGGGTCTATTTTAAATCAAGGCCACAATATGGCGCGCTATTGATGTCTCATGTGCGGTTACAGCGTGAATCTCTCTAGAGGTAATTACTCTAAGGTTTTAGTCGCGCTCAAAATGACACATTGCCGATCTATGTTCTATACTACTATGCGTTTCAAATAAGAATAGGAACGTCAATGACCTTTAGTTGTCAAATATCACACGAAAAGTATCGTTAGCAACAAAAAAATTTTTACGCATTAAATATATTTTTTTCACATAGCCAAATTCTTGAAGATAAATTAACTAAATAAATTGAAACAATTACAAAATGTTATATGGACACATAAACAAGAATGTTTAGTCATAAATAGCTTAAAAAAGTATAATTTTTTAATTTTTTATTTACTTCATATGTTATTATTCGCCAGAAAGTAACTATAATACGACATTATTCATTCATTAATTTTTTTACGAATTATTAAATAATAAAAATATTATTTTTATTCAACAAAAATATTATTTTAAGAAATCTTGTTTTGCTCACCCTACCTAAATTGTGCGATTTGACAGCTACTACGAACCAATATGGCGCAGGGTCAGTCCTATTCTTAGCTGAACCGCATAGTACATCTATGGTTCACATTAAATTATTTAAATTGCAAATAGTAAGTAGGGCAATTGAGAAATAACTATTTTAATGCCTGAATACTTATTCATTGTTTTTTAACATATTACTTTTATTTATTTTAAACTAAGAAAAACTATCAAGTAATATCGTTCAGTATATTCATTTAGGTATGCGTTCATTTTATTTTAAACTTGACAAAAATGAACTCAAACACAGCTATACATTGCACAACAAAATATTGTAATATTTTATTTCTATACATAATATACAAATATCAATTAACATAATAATCTGTATCATATACGTCCCACTGCAGGGCACGGGCCTCCTCTACAACCGACAGTACGATTGAGAGTAGTTAGGCCATATAGTCCACCACGCTGGCCTAGTGCGTGTTGGCGGACTTGTATACCATAGAAGTTTTATAAATCGTTAAGGTATGCAGGTTTCCTCACGATGTTTTCCTTCACCGTTTTAGTGCGTGGTGATTGACTATCAATACACACATGAGTCCGAAAAGTCAGAGGTGTGCCCTGGGATTCGAACCCGCGACCACCGTGAACATTTTGGCAGTCGCGTCTAGTCCGTTTACCAACAGGCCACCACGCACTTCAACATAATAATACCTAATTAAAACTAATAATTCAACAACCTTACTCCATACAAATAATTGAAAAACAGTAGATATATTTATGAGATTTTTAAATATGGAGCACCTCAACAGTGCAATATAATTTGGAAACTTTTATTACCATGTAAGGGGGTATATAGAAAAAATGTTTATTTTCAAAATTAATTTACAAATGTTAACTTCATTTGATGCGTCTCATTTTGTTTTACGTCTTCACTACTTATGCGTCAGTATTTTTTTCTCTACTTTTCGCCCTACGATTTCTATTCGCCCTGTTGTATGGAAAGTACATATTTTCAGCACGGAAACCAGTGTTCGTCATCTATTTCTTCAGCAGCTCACGTGCTATTTCTTCTTATTGTCTTTATGGAAGGGCGGCAGGCCGAAGAGTTCGGGCTTGAAGTCGAGTAGCGAGCGCAGCACCAGCGTGGCGAGCCGCGTGTGCTCGCGGTCCAGCCGCGGGTCCGGCACCATCACCACCTGCCAGCATGGTGTGATGGCCAAAGGTGAGTTAGCATTTTTGGCAAGGTAGCTGTAATAAAAGCGTTCAAAAGTAAAGAATTAGCGCAATTTAAACACTTTTCAATGTATAAAACGGGATTCTACCTGACTATTTCGTCTTACGCTTTAGGTCGTCATTTTAAGAAGACCAGATTCTGTAGGGGATGCCGGGTTTTTAAGGCTTGTAGTGATAAAAGGTGTATTCTACGAGGCAGCATTTTGTATCATAAGATCCGTGAAGAACGTCTAATTATTTGGAAGAAAGTTTTCGATTTCGAAAACTTTCTTCGAAAAAAAAATTTTTACTCATAATTTACTTTATGACATGTCTACCCCCGTTTTTCTACTTCTGTATAGTCCATTCCATCCAAAGGTTGTCTGGAAGACATCGCCGAAGGCGATAAGACCGCCGATTGTACTTTACACATAGGTTAAGTGTTTTTCATTGTGTATTTTTTCATTTGTTTTATGTGTACAATAAAGTGTAATAATAATAATAATAATAAAAGTTGATGATCGGGCGATATAAAAACCTACGGATATACTACGGGATTTTTTATAAATATGAAAATAAATATGTTTTTTTTTGGAGGGAGTAATAGACAATTATAATATTGAACTCATTGCCTACTAACTACGAGATAAAATTGAGGACATTACTTATTGTGATATTATACATCCATGGACATTTATTTATTTTTATTTATTTATTTATTAAATGTACAATGCATACTGACAGCATAATGTGCCAACACGTTTACATTAAATGAGCTTAGTACTATTCTTAACACAAATAATTTTAGACATATAAATTGAAATATGTACCAGTAACACATTATAAAGTAAATATAAAGAAATACAAACAATAACACTTAAATAATACTATTTAAAAAAGCATGAGCAATTTAACAGAAGACAATAAAAATCATAATATAAAAAACAAAACAATCAACATATTTTTATACCGGGTATATCAAGACTGCTACCGAAAACGAAGCCGGGTGGTAGTTTTAGTGACTACAAACATAATGCAACTAAAAATTTCGCAAAGAGACGCGACATTAGTTTTTAATGATTTTTTAAATATCGTAATTTTTGGGTGGTAAATCCATAGTTTTTGCTAAAATAATAATTTAAACTGTTTTATACCTTAAAGTATTTATAAATAAAAGGGTATACACTATTATTTTAGGAAAAAATGTATTTACCACCCAAATATGGCCATAGGAAAAAAATTACAAAAAAAAAATTTTTGCTTTTTTTTTGCAAAATTTTCTATTGCATTGTGTCTGAAGTCGCTTAAACAACCACCCGGCTTCGTTTTCGGTAGCAGTCTTGATATACCCTGTATATAATGACATAAAATTTATAGCCAGTTGTAAAATTTAATTTTGGCTATGAAATGTATAGTCCCAATCAAACGGCTTTTGAATTCAGTTTGAGCAAAGAAGATAACAAAATTCGATGACTTAATAGATATTAAAACTGTCTTTTAATAAGGCTGTTAGCTATAGAATATATTGAATAATGTATAACCTGCATGCCAGCTTCGCAAGCCGCCTTCACGCCCACCGCCGAATCTTCAAACACGAGACACTGCGTTATCGTCAACACTTTAACATTTAGCTAAGTTAATTGTTATTTGAAAGTTAGAAGATGAATGATTCGCACTACATGAGCCCATAATCGTCTACTACTGAGCACTGAACTCATCTATTCATTGAGAGAGCTTAGGCCATAGTCTACTACGATGGCTTAGGGATTATGAGAATTTAAATAGTGTCCATCTATTGCTGAATTAAAGTATCTCCCTAAACGCTACAAGTTCTAAAGTGATGGGTTAGAAGAGAAATACTTGGTTAAGCACAATGTAGACCTGATTGACGCAATGTAAAATCTGGGTATTTAATTGGGCAATTTAATTTCAGTATTGCTCTATCGAGTAGAATCAATTGTCAGAAATCCTTGGAGAAAATTACGACTATTTTGTTTTGTGAAACGACAAGTTATTTATTTATTTATTATAGGCTCGATTACCGTGCCGAATTAAATGTGAGGCACATATATTTGTTTTGGGTCCGGGTGTTGTGGGACCAAAAATTCCCCCGTGGCTTATAATACAAAAAAATACTTTACACTGTGCTCTGTGGTGTCAGGACTGTGTTTATGACTGGGAACACTTATTATATATTAAGTAGTTACCTTCTTGGGCTTCGGTTTGTCTGGGAACCTCGCCGCGGCTATAAGGTATACGTCCGGATGGGGCTTCCCGTGCTTCACCGCGGGGTCTGTGATGCTCACCTGCACACACATAATGAGTTAGACGGTGTGTATAGAGTCAGGAAGTTGTAGCTAGAGTAACTACTGGACATATTGAGAAATGAAATTCAATTCGTTCACGAGTATGACCCATGTGCCAGCCATCGGTCTCCTCAACCCTGTTATAGGGAAGTGACCGACCCGGCACACGACGCCGCCGCAAGCACAGACCTTTAAGCGAGCATGACGTACTCAAATTGCCTACAACTATGGTGAAACAAGTGGGATAATTATTTCAATTATATTTAACAGAGTACACACACATCCGGTTCGGGGACTTATATTATATTTTATTACTATCTTCTAAGTATTCTGAAATTTTATAATATGCTTTATTACACAACTGTCGTTAATTATTAGATTTAAATTTATTTATAGTTAAGGCTTTTATGTGAGTGGGAACTTTATTATAGAAATGTACACAGTAACCCTTAAAAGATTTGCTAATTTTGTGGAGCCTCGTCTTATGACTGACTAGATTATTTCTATTTCTAGTATTTATGTCATGAATATCGCTAACCTTTTGAAATTGTTCTATGTTCTTATTAAGTTAAATTAGCGAATATAAATTCTGATGCTACTGTCATTATATTTATTTCTTTAAATTTTTCTCTCAGAGATTGTCTAGAACCTAGCGAATAAATAAATCTTATGGCTCGCTTTTGAAGAACAAAGATGGTATTAATGTCAGCAGCACCACCCCACAGCAAAATCAGTCAGTCAATTGGCGAATCTTGCCCACTGCAAAAACTGCAGCACTCAGCTTTTTAGCTAACGCTGTTATGTGGGGACCCCATTGAAGTTTAGGATCCAATGTGATTCCCAAAAACTTAGTAGTCTCCACAAGGCTCAACACATCGCCGTTCATAAAAATGTTGGCATTCACTTTTTTTTACGTTAGGTGTTATAAACCGAATACATTTCGTTTTTTGGCTATTTAACAGTAAATTGTTAACGCCAAACCAATGTACTATTTTTGAGAGAGTGTGGTTTACTTCATCAAAAATTGATTGATGTCGTTTAATTTTAAATATCAATGAAGTATCATCAGCAAACAACACTACCTCACATTTATCCCTTATAAAATAAGACAAGTCAATAATATAAATCAAAAAGAGAAAGGGTCCAAAAATCGAGCCCTGCGGAACCCCCATAGTAACAACAGATCCATGTGATTTTTGTCCGTTGACATCCACCCTCTGAACCCTATTGTTAAAATATGATTTATATAGTTCAAGCGCAAGTCCATTTATTCCATAGTGGCTCAATTTCCTGATAAGAATATCATGATAAACGCAATCAAATGCTTTGGATAGGTCACAGTATACACCTAAAACATCCTGAGAATCCTCCCAAGCATCAAATATGTTTTTTATGAGCTTCACACCAGCATCAGTGGTGGAGCGACCTCGAGTAAAACCAAATTGTTTACTATGAAGTAAATTATTATTTTTAAAAAAACTTTGCAACTGTATAAGCATCAGTTTTTCAAAAATTTTGCTAAATGAAGGCAGTACTGATATAGGTCTAAAATTAGAGGGGTCATCTGTACTACCAGATTTAAAAAGAGGTATTATCTTGCTGAGTTTCAGCCTGGGTGCATATATTTTTTGATTCCACTCTACACCAGAAACATGTTTTTCGTATAAATTCTTGTATATCTAAACTTGACGTAGCTATCCTACTGTCCGGCTCAATCCCGTCTCATCCGCCTGTTCAGTCTCTTCCCAATCCGTCCCGTCCCTTCTCTTTATTATCCATCCCGTTTTATAACGTGCATTTACAGTTCGTCCTAACAAATCTGTCATCTATCCCAGCCCTCTCCCGTACCTTCGATTCCATTTTACTTTATGTCCCTTCTCTCCATAAACATCCATATACATCTTATATATAAAATAGGAATTATTAAAATTTAATATGAGAGTTACACTGAGATAGCAAAATAATAATTGTCAACGTTACTACTACACTTGATGCATAAACAATAATCGTATTGTGTGAGAGAAACAGGAGACCGGCTTCGTTCTCATCCCTACTCCGTGCTGTTTACTGGGTCAGAAGTGACACCTGTAGACATCTGGCGGGGATAACTAATTAAATGACGATTGATCAGTTTTCGACCGGAGAGGAAAAATGATTAAATTACTAAAATGGCTATTAAAAAATAAGGGTTGATCGTAGAAGGGTGAAAATTGAGGATTGTATGTATTTTTGTATGTTGTATCATAAAAAAATAGAAATTAAAAATTTTGTCTAAAAAATAAAATAAAAAGTTTAGGGGTGGACTACCCCTAACATTTAGGGGGATGAAAAATAGATGTTGGCCGATTCTCAGACCTACTCAATATGCTCACAAAATTTCATGAGAATCGGTCAAGCCGTTTCGGAGGAGTTCGATTACGCACCCCGTGACAGAAGAATTTTATATATTAGATATGCCACTATTAATACATGTGTGAAAAACTAAAGCTAGCTGAGGAGCTAATATAGCTAGTACATAGTTGAGGATCTTTGTAGAGATTCCCCAGAGGTCACAAGTATTTTCAATGTTTATAAGTTTAAATGTTTTTACAATGACATCACTGTCAACAGATTTCAAATGAATCGCCACACCCTGGCACACTTTCCTGTAATAACGTATGGGCTAAAGAAGGAGGCGAATTTAAGATTTTTGTTATGGAAACTGGTATATCTGTGAAGAACTTTTCAAAAGCCCTAGCTACTTCTATATCAGAGTTTATTAATTTATTATTAATATTTAAGCTAAACTCGGTGTCACGAGGTTTAGCTTTCCCAGTTTCCTTATTAATTACACTCCATGTCATTTTAATTTTATTTTTGGAGTTACTTATGTCTTAGGATGACGAGCGCAGTGGAATGCTAAGTATGCTCTGTAATTCATGGTGTTGTTTGGCTTTGCTTCTGCCCACGAGCGCTCGTTTCATTTACCATTATGTGAATGGCATGATCTCCACGAAATTCATAGCAAAAAAAAACTGAAAAGTCAGGACTTCGTGTGTGACTATTGTGTATACCTTGTGGTGGAAGAGGCCAAAGATCTCCGGCCTGGCGGTGGCGTGCAGCCGCACGGCCTGCTCCGTGGAGTTGGTCGCCAGCGCCAGCGGCACCTTGTATGCGTGCAGGTGGGTCAGCAGGCGCTCTGCTCCTGAACAATCAGTATCAGTATCAGTATCAGCCCATATACGTCCCACTGCAGGGCACGGGCCTACTCCACAATCGAGATTACGATTGAGAGTGGCTCCTGAACAATATACATTGAGATTTTTATTTTATTTTATTTATTAATTAATGACACATCAACCGTTAATAAACTAAACATGCATTTTAAAACTTGTACAATTTATGGACTAGTCTACTCACTAATTACAGGTATGAAACAGCATTTATGATGTTAAACTACTACCGCAACTAAACAATTCTATGTCTTAATCACTCCTATGTAGTAACAATATCTCCCCTCTTGCTTGGTTTCTTATGTGGCTGATATAAGGCTTCGGTGGATCCAATGTACGAATACAACGCTGCGGTCTCGGGTTTAAATCCCGGTGCGAGCAAAGTGATATTGATTTTTTCTATTAATCACAAGCCAGGAGTCAGCAATATAATAAATAATAATAAATAACACCCAACAGTCATATACATAGTCCTGACCCCACACTAAGATCGAGTCTTGTGTCGTGGGTATCAGGAACTACGAGAGACTTTTCGGTCTCACAAACACCCAGACCCGGAACTCGGAAGAAATATTTGTGGGCCGCACAAACATTTCTCTCAGTGCGGGGATCGAACCCGCGGCCTCGCATTTCACAGGCAGCGTCTAACCAACTGCGCCACGGAGGCTGTCAAAATATGTGCCCAATATACCGAAAGGCTCGCTATCTATCATATCGTGAGAGGGAACATAAGGCGAAACGTGGATATTTGTGACCTAGTGGCATATTTGTCTTCTGGGATAAAAGGGTGAGTTTATGTATCTATGTAAGTACATCTTTACTGGTGGTAGGTCTCCCATATGTGAGAGGCTGCCTGGGTGTGTACCACCGCATTGTCTATTTCTCAAACAGCAGTTTAAATGCACTGTTGTATTTCGGACTGAAGGACATTGTAGCCAGAGTAAGCACAGTGGAATGCCAAGCATTGCTTTGTAATTCAAGGTGTTGTTTGGTTTTGCTACTGTTCATGATCAGTCGCATCGTTTACCATCAGGCGAACGGAATGCTCGTCTCGCCATACATTGCAATAAAAAAAAGTGTATTTATTATTGCGTAGTACCCTGTAGCAGCGGCGCGCTGGGCAGCATGGTCTGCGCGCGGGTCTGCAGCTGCGCCTCGACCTCGTCCACGGAGACGGGCAGGCGCAGCTCGCGCACCACCGTCGCGCAGATCTCGCGGTCTGTCACGCCGAACATCTGCATCATACAATGCACTACTTCTACATTGACGTTGCAAGCAGAGCCACACTAGTGTCATTCATGCTGCATGCACAGCTTTGCTAGCGCGTTTCATTCGGTGACTAAGATTTATATTTAGAATAGCTCTTTTCATTTCCCATACTTTTTCCTCCTCGCGATCTGATGAGCAGGCAATATGGCTCAAAAGTTTTGGATGTTCATGAGCGGCAGAGATCATTTATCATCAGCCAATCTGTTTGCGCGTGTGCCAGATCTAATGAACAATAAAAAGGTAACTTTTTATTTTTATTTTTATAAGTATAAAATGAAGGTAGTGATTGTAAAAATCTATGTGCGGGTGGCTAACATATCAGTCTGCTCCGTAACTATGACAGCTGAGGAACATTCGAAACGTACGGAAGTTAATACGCGATAAAATCAGTAAAAATAGTTTTATTTTAGTACGGTTTGTAGAAGATATAAAATCTAGAAATAAATTATTTATCCATAACAGCCATAAATAATGCTTTAACAGCCGTTAATCACAACAGGCAATAAATAGACTCAAGGACTGAGGTACCAAGTCCCGGTAGAAGCTGTAGCGCTCTTGCTTCGGGTTCCCGAGGCCGTTCCAATTGCGCTGAAGGGCTACACGGGGTTTTGGTTGATATGCCTATCGGTGAACCCAACATAATCGCTTCACGTTTCGCCGAGGTGAAGCGTTAGCAGTAACCCGGTTTGCCCTCGTCAACAAAAAAGAACTGAGGTACCAACAAAAAGTTGAAATGCAAGGTGACTACGCAGGATGTTGTATCTTCAAAACGTTAGCAAGATAAAGTAAGTAAAAAACTTCAATAGAATGTGTATTAATGAATTTTGTAAATCAATGAACATGGTGTTAACATAAGAATGTAAATGTAATGTAATGTTAAAATGTCTCACTCGTATCTGCATCGCCTTGGTGTAGACGCGGCCGTACTTGAAGCAGATCTGCTTCACCATCTCGTGGTACATCACCTCGGAATCTGACAATAATTACACCGTCATATTCAAATATACATGTTGACAGCCGCGTTTAGTCCGCTTACCAACAGGCCACCACGCACTTGTTCACGGTGGTCGCCGGTTCGAATCCCAGGGCACACCTCTGACTTTTCGGAGTCATGTGTGTATTGATAGTCAATCACCACGCACTAAAACGGTGAAGGAAAACATCGTGAGGAAACCTGCATACCATAGCGATTTATAAGAATTTCTATGGTATGTAAGTCCGCCAACCCGCACTAGGCCAGCGTGGTGGACTATATGGCCTAACCACTCTCAATCGTACTCTCGATTGTAGAATAGGCCCGTGCCCTGCAGTGGGACGTATATGGGCTGATACAGATACAGATTCAAATATACTGTCAGAGAAACTAAAAGGCGCCTGATGGTAAGTGCAGTGAAGGTCGAGTATCCACCGACGTGGGAACATTATTTATTTCTATATCAGCCCATATACGTCCCACTGCAGGGCACGGGCCTCCTCTGCAATTGAGAGTACGATTGAGAGTGGTTAGGCCATATAGTCCACCGCGATGCCCTAGTGCAGGTTGGCGGACTTTACATACCATAGAAATCGCTATGGTATGCAGTTTTGCTCACGATGTTTTCCTTCACCGTAATAGTGCATGGCGATTGACTATCAATACACACATGACTCCGAAAAGATCATTTTTTATTTATTTTTATTTATTTGTTAATGCTTTATGTAGTCAGCAACATAAGTCACTACACATTCACGACATTTGGAATTGTCTTATCATCCAAAATAATAATTATTTTCAACATCGTATGGCACTTCTCGGCATAGATGACTTTACTTGGTTATATTTTACGACTACAGAGTAGTACGTAAATTCATAAAAAGGTTATCAAAAAATGTGAAGTGTTCAGCGACTTATGTTGCTGACTGTACAAAGTATAAATGCAGACTTAATGCCCGACCTCTCCCAGTCAACCTTTGCGTGGTGCAGAGAAATCAAAGTACTAAGGCGCAATACTAAATAATCATAATAAAATATTTAACAAAATCTCTCGCCAGTACAAATATGCCTGATTGTATCCGGATATACATAGAACCCGAAACACGATATGGTCAATATGATTCTTATCCGCTGTGTACTGTTTTACAGCTGCTACTTCTTCTACTGTATTCTCTTCAGTGCAGGGTCTTTCTGTCCTGAAGTTTAGACTGTCACTGAATCACCGCATAGGTTCAGTGAGGTCCTCCAATATAAGTATTAGCAAGAAAATAACCTGTATGTTTGGTTTACCTACCCAGTACTGTGCCGTCCAAATCGAAGAGGCAATGAGTGACCTTCTTGTAATGGATGTTGGCGCGGCTCACCATAGACCGCGCCCGCGCGCAAAATTTACGAAACACACTTGCATCGCACAATTCCAAGGCTTACAACCATATAAACTTAAATAAATCTAGTAGCGATGCCGTTGACGTGACAGGTGACATCTGGAAAATACCATCTGTTGTTAAGTAGCGGAACTATTTATTCGCTACCTAGGTGTAGTCGCCTTTTGGAATCGCGTCATCTGTTGTGGAATAAATGAATTAATCGCATGTTTCTTCTTATAACGTACTATTTGGCAATGATATATTATACAAATACGACGTAGATATCGCACTAGCACTTCAAAAATGAGGCGTTCAAATTCGGGCAATTGGTGTAATTTCATCTAGTCGCATAGCAACGGTGACAGAGGGAAGACCTCGGTGCTGTCAACATAATTTATTTCGAAAATATTATCTAAAGTGTCGAATTGTGTGTTTTAAGAGTGTTAAAACAATGGTGCAAAAATATGAAACTAAATGGGACCTACACACCATACGTACGTATATAAAAACCACACAAAATTTAATTTTTATTTTAAATTAGCAAACACCGCCTTCAATTGTGTAAGAAGGATCGCCTAATACAAAGATTGTTAAGTGCGATAGGGACAAAAAGCGTACGTCATAGATTAACAAGTCAGAAGCGAAACCGATCATACAGAAATTTGACGATGACAGTTTGGATGTATTTGGATAATTGTATATTTGTTTCTAATTCAATCATATTTAAAACGATTAAGTTATTTGTTATGAAATATTTTCATAATAAATAACTTAATCCAACCACGAACATTACAAAATACATTAGCTTCCCCATATATTTTGAATGACTATATTATATTATTTACATATATCATTGAATATTTCCAGATTTCCACGTGATGAGCTTTTGAGACGTAAATGGATATGCACTAAGCACAACTCGGACAAAAAGAGGGTATCGTAACTGGTTACTTTAAAACTGATTAATATTGGTTTAGCACATTTAATTATGAATAAAAATATACACCTACGAAAAAATATATATCCACCTAAAAAACCTGCACCATCGGTTGTTTACCAGTGGCAGGGCGCTCATACGTTACCGCCATGTGTAGGTACCATCGCAATGTCTATTTCCCCCGCCACACGGCAGTTTAAATGCCATGTTATGTTCCGGTTCAAAGGACATTCTCGCCCGAGTAATCGCTGTACTTATACTTAAGATCTTATGTCTCGGGATGGCGAGCATAGTGAAAGCCAAGCATTGCTTTGTAATTAAAGGTGTCTTGGTTTCGCTTATGTCCACGAGCGGTCATATCACTTGTCATCAATACAACAAATAATAATATTATTAAGAAATCGATTTTTCAGTGCCTGCTTACCGTAAACTAATATAAAAAACGGTAATCAATTTATTTTTTATTTTTTCAAGTTTGTAAGCAAATAAAAATATATTTGTTACAGGATGGCGTACCACATGTAGACTCATGTAGCAACCTCAAAGTTAATATATTATATACTTATAAAACCAAATAGGTAGTTTTATTTATCGTCACCCTTCTGTCTTTACCGCTTTGATTCTATGTTTGGATAGCGCAATGCCATCTCTTTTCGTCTCGTACATTCTGTATAATCTGTTTCATTCACTAAAATTGTCTTAAAGTATTAACAAATGAGTATGTATATGCATAGCAGTACAGTTTTTGAACGTTACGACATATGGATATGCGTCATCTTTATTAAAACATCATTGACTATTTGGTAAATCTATTCTGAAACTTGCATTCAGTTACCATAAACCTATAGTTTAAATGATAAATATTCCTAAATAACCTACATGGGGCCCTACTATATTCATCCGAAACGAAGTTCAAAACTTCGGACGATCAAAGTTTTTTATACCATACGAATGTATCTACTATATAAAAGTTCAAATTTGTATAACGTACATCGTATCTATAAGTATTTGATTACAACCATAAGTCAATAACGACCATAAGTATATGTAGGTACATTCGTATCGTATATAAACTTCGATCCGAAGTTTCGAACTTCGTTTCGGATGAATATAGCAGGGCCCATGTATTGTAAGATAGGTAATAAAAATATTTTGAACAATATTAACTTCTCATTTATTTAATATAAGAAAAAAAAATGTTTTCTTATCGGTCACCACGCTCATAAAGTTGAATTAATACCAAAGAAAAACAAAGAAAAAAAAAATACTGCATAAATAAAATATTTAAATCTATATATTAATACGTGATGCAAAAACTTTGGACCCCTTTTTACGACAATTGCGCGGACGCATGAGCATAAAATTTGGCACACTTATAGTTTATGTGTAGGAGAAGTGCAGAACGCTAATATTTTTCGATAACAATGCTTATAAAGTACATTAAATCAAAAAATAAAACATTACACACACTACCATGCATTTCACACACACACACACATACACAAGTATTTGTACACGCATACATACTCTGGTGTCAAATTGTTTCTTTTCTTTTTCATTTTGTTCTTCTGACATAGACGTATAAAAAAAAGGTTTTATTTTATTAAATTAATAAATAAAACATTACACAAACCAGCATGCATTGTTTATTATAGACATAGTTGAATGTCAAAAAGAAAATTTTGTTTACTGTGGTTTACATTTAAATGTACACGGACTATCATTATATGCATAAAGAAAGTTCTGTAGCAGCAATCTGCAATAACAACATTCAGGTACAAAAAAAATATAATTTGCTATTGCTGGTTCAAAGCAATTATTGTAGTTTACGATTTCAGTAATTGCATATACTTCAGGATAAATAAGTGATTTTGAGAGATACGTACATTTAAATGTGCACGAATTATCAGAATAACAACATCATCATACAGGTAAAAACTTTTTCTCTTCTTGATTTGGTCGAATTTCGACCACTGGGCGACCACTAGTAATTATAATTACATAACACAGCCTCCGTAGCGCAGTTGGTTAGACGCCGCCTGTGAAACGAGAGGCCGCGGGTTCGATCCCCGCACCGAGAGAAATGTTTGTGCGGCCCACAAATATTTCTTCCGGGTCTGGGTGTTTGTGAGACCGAAAAGTCTCTCGTAGTTCCTAATACCCACGACACAAGACTCGATCTTAGTGTGGGGTCAGGACTATGTATGTGACTGTTGGGTGTATTTATTTATTTATTTAATTATTTATAAGTTGATAAAAAATGCTATGCAATAGCTTTACCGCGGCAGTCTCCGAGTGCCACACGTCTTTTCTTTTATTTCAATGAATGGCGAGACGAGCAAGCCGTTCACCTGATGGTAAGCGATACGGCCGCTCATAAACAGTAGCAACATTCCACTGCGCTCGCCATCCTGAGACATAAGATGTTAAGTCTCAATATGTCCAGTAGTTACTCTGGCTACAATGTCGTTCAATCCGAAACACAACAGTTCATTTACACTGCTGTTTCACGGGCACAGATCTTCACGGGAGAAATAGATATTGCGGTGGTACCTACCCAGATGATCTCTCACATATGAGAGACCTACCACCAGTAAGACCTCATGTGTTGAATCACTAATATTAACAGCACAACTAATAATGGTAGTACTAGGACTAGTTGGACTAGCAGGTCTTGGATGCCGCTCATGTTTGTTAATTCATTTATAACCCACATTTGTGCATTATATGCATGAAATTCTAAAGTAAAACCTTTCTTTTTAAAACGTGGGTCAAGAAAGACAGCTTTGATGCTGTTCTATTAGTTTTATATACACCAAGACGTTTTTCTATAACAGAAACAAGACTACTTTTTACACGCTTTATATTAGCTTCACTTGTATGTTTGTTTGTATGTTTGTAACCGACTCCTTAAGACGCGATTTTGACCCACTTTAAACGGACAGATTTCATTCAAATTTGCACACCTGTCAAAGACCGATGACAATACAATAATTCGATTAAAATATATGATTATCCTGATTAGATTCGCCGGGATTCATTAATTTCGTTCCGGATCCTTTGCATGAGAGTAAGAGAGAGGGCTAGTGCGCGAACTACGCATGCGCGTAGGGACTCTTATGGTAATTGCGTCTTGTTTCGTATACATACATAGATGTCGGCCTAAAACCTACCATCGACAGTTGATAAGACAGACATTTGAAAATAAGAAAAAACGCTCTTATAAATAAACCAAACTAAAAAGGAGAAAATAAATAATAGTTTAAAAAAACTAAAAAACACGCTTTATATAGAAAACCCAACTAAAAAATAGAAAATAAATTTTAATAATACTGAATTAAAGATAGTGTAAAAAATTAATAATAAAAAAATATTTTTTATTGTAAAAAAAGCTTGGGGTGCTTTTTAAGATATTATCAAAATGATAATCCTTCTACTTATATCTGTCGATAAAATAATGATATCTATTGAAAAAATGCACCCCACGCTATTTTTACAATAAAAAATATTTTTTCTTATTAATTTTTTACACTATCCTTAATTCAGTATTATTAAAATTTATTTTCTATTTTTTAGTTAGGTTTTCTAAAAAGCGTGTTTTTTAGTTTTTTTAAACTATTATTTATTAAAAACCTACCTAATTCAGTCACTGGCGCCTTGCTGTTTATAGCCCTTCGAAGTCCAAAGAAGAGGAATAACAGAAAACACAGTTGGGTATTGTTCTCCGGATAAAGTTGCCGTCACGTAAAAGCGCCACTACCTCTTCTGTCAAAATCCACTCATTAGAATCCAGATTAGGTGCATGTGATTCTAGTAGCGGCAAAGTAACAGAAAGCGATATGTTCACTTCTAGTAGGCGTTCGAGCATGTAGAAAGTACAATTCCAGCAAGTATTAAATGTTTTGCTTGAGTTTTAATGAGTCAACTTTCAGTTCCTCTTGCATTTTGAGTAAGGTAAGAAGATTTCGTGCTGTATTTAAAATGAATGGTTTCGCATTTGGTGCTCGACATTTGGCTAGAAGTTGTCGTAACTGACTCTTACTAGTGATAATAGTATTATTTTTCACATTAAATGTTTCTTTCTCTATACAGTCTTTGACCGCGAGGTTAAGTGTATGAGCAGCACAAAAATGATTTCGCTTATTCAAATATTCATTAACTGCTTTATTCATTGCTACGGCGTTATCTGTGACAATAGCGACAATTTTTTAATATCTATTCCACTGATCCATCACTTCTTGAATAGCAATTGCGATGTTATCAGCCGTATGGTTTTCTTTTATTTCTGAAGTAGATATAATAACTGATTTTAATATTGTTTGTTCTATAAAATGTGCTGTTACACTTATGAAGCTTTTGTTACTATCCGAAGACCAGAAATCCGATCTCAAAGCTAAATAGCAAACGTCCTCCAATACCTTTTTTATAGATTCAGACTCAAATGACACTTTTCATCGAACATTAGTACATTTTTTTTCTAGTTTGTAGTACATAATAAGCTTTTAATCTTCTTCTTCTACCTGGCGTTATTCCGGCCGGTGCCAGGGTCCACTTTCCGGTAAATTCTCCTCTATTTCGCCCGCTCTTCGGCATCCTCAATAGTAAAACCATTGACCCTCATATCTTCCTTGACGACAACGAGCCAGCGCTTCTTTGGTGTACGCCGCGGTTAAGGTCCGGGAATATTGAGGCTCAGGCACACATTACCGACCTACTCCTACGGTTTCCTTAGGACGTGACCATACCATCTCAAGCGGGATTCCTGGAGTTTATCAGCCACATCGCGGACACACGGATTTTTTCCAAAACGCGCAACGTTGCACATCCACCGCAGCATCTTCATCTCCGCGACGTGGACCTCCTGGACGTGCCGCTTGAGGGCAGGCGACGTTTCAGAACCATACAGGAGCACAGGCCACACGATGCTTTTGTAGATGAGACCCTTGAGCCTCATCGGCATCCTGCGGTCGCAGAGTATGCCCGAGACCTCCCTCCACTTAGACCAAGCAGCGCTTATACGGGCTTTGACGTCAAGGTCGATGTCACCGAACTCATGCAGTACTGACCCAAGGTACTTGAACTTGTCCGTCTTCACGGCAAGTTCGTTCCCTATCTCGATGCTTTGGGGGTCCGTACTCCCAAAAGTCATGTACTCGATCTACGCCACATTTAACTTCAGACCACCGCTCTCGAGCGTCTCCTTCCACCGGTTGACCTTGCGCTCCAAAATTCGCCGGTCCTCCTCCACCAGTGTAATGTCATCGGCATACATCAACAACCAGGGCGCAGGGTCCTGGATGTGAGACGTTATGGCGTCGAGCACAACAAAGAAGAGGAATGGACTCAGCGTCGAGCCTTGGTGCACACCGACATCAATAATCAATAATTATAATAAGCTTTTAATGCCTTTGTATATTGCTGGAAACCATAATTCTCCACTATTTGAAAAGGTTGATAATTTTTGATCATCATATTGATTAAGGCATGGTCACCAGATTTTTGCGTAATTTTCTTAGGAATGGTCAGGCGGGTATGAAATTGTCTCCAGTTGTTTTTGAAGAAGGTCCTCTTCAAATTCACAAGTCTGCGACGGAATATTATTTCCATTCACGGATGACGACGGCTTAGTTAATGTATACGCTTCTACGACATTGGTTGGGTGCTTCTTTTCAATGTGATTTAATAACGAGCTTCTTTGCCCACATATTTGAAGGATTCTGAATACTGCCTACATTTAACTCGTCAGTTCAAATACTTCCCAAACAAGAGATTTCCTCTTAGGTCCCGGCATTGATAAAAGTATAGTACCTAAGTACTTAACAAGTAACAATAATTAAACAATAACAAGTTAAAAACTGAGATTCTGAAAACCGATAAATGCTTATTGAAAATTGCCATTTGCCATTCGGTCGATGTAATGGCGGAATATTAACCAACGAAGGAATCGCGCTCTCGATCTTTCGTTTGGTTCGTTCATTTCCCGCCAGTCCAAATACGAGTTGGGAAGTATTCAACTCGATTTAACTCGAAATTAGCACAACTCGAGTTATGTCAAGTTGACCTTCTCTGATTATAAATTATCATCATCATCATCATCATATCAGCCGCAGGAAGTCCACTGCTGAACATAGGCCTCCCCCAATGATCTCCACAATGACCTGTTGGAAGCGGCCTGCATCATAAATTATAATCATGATAAATTATAATTATAGTCCTGCCATTATAAATTATAATCTCACTAAATTATTTGAAATCTCATAATATAAAGTGACATCTAGGAAGTATCCCGGTAGTATCTTAAATATGGCATAAATAAAGAAAATGTAGTTAAGTTATATTAAGAAACAATAATTGAAAAAGAAATTGACGATATCGTAACCAGAATCTTCAAAAAAAAATGTATTATATTTTCCTTCCAAGAAAGAAAAATACACAAATTACCAAATAAATAAACTCTCAAACCCACGACTCCCAAATATTTATTTTTATTCAGTAAAAATTGTAAGAAAAACAAACATTTTGGAATAAAAGAACTCAAATGTCATTTTTAATCAGTTTTATTGCGAATTATATGACACCCTTAAATCGTACAATTACTATCAGGGTACCATCGGATAGGGCGTGATGATACCAATAAAAAGAGGTATAATATGTGTGTGCAATGTTTATAGTTTTCGAGATAATTATTAAAATTCCGCCCGCCATATCAATCGACTACGGGCAACTCGGTGATCTCCCTACGGTATAGCCACGGAATACTTAAGCGTAGCACTTCTCAATGCAATTGTCAATATAAAATTGTTTTAATTTATTTATTCGTAATCTTGGAAAACTGGTCGGTCGGTAGTCATAAATGTATATTAAAATCTTGGTGTTTTTTATTGTTATACTACATTTTCGGAATTCGGAATTCAGATACAAATCCTAAGTTTCAATTGGTGGGTTTCTATTCCTCTGCTTCTTGTTTGACATTTCTCAAAAGTGTGAGGGTCGCTTGTTCAGTCAATTTCAAAGATCTATTGTAATTTATCCATTGGCTGTTCCTTTGGTGCTTTATTCATTTGTTTGAATATGTTTATTAACGTTTTGCGTTTTCCCTTATTATTCTTTACTAATTTAAAAATGGATATACATATAATCGTTTCTGATTCTTTTGATGTTTTTCTTTAACCAAGTATTTTGGTATGCATAAACTCACGACTTTTTGCCATTTAGCATAGGCAGAGGTGTATGTAATGATATCGTGTTGTGAATTGGGATTATTTACAGGAGGAATAACGACTTTGAATATGATTGGCAGTGGCGTAACTACCCCATCGGGGGCCCATGGCAAAGTTCATCAAATGGGGCCCTTCGTGCATGTAAAAAAACTTAACATTGTAATTTCGTTTATAGGAATATTTTTTTAAGGTGGCCTATTTCTAAACGGACCAGACGCGGTCGCCCACATTTTCATGGTCGTCTCGAGATCGAATCTCTGCCTTTTCGGAATCATGCTTGTATTGAGTCACTCACCACGCACTATGGCGATGAAGGAAAACATCGCAAGGAAACTTGCATACCATAGCGATTTGTAAGAATTTCTGTGGTACGTTAAGTCCACCAACCCAAGGCCAGCGTGCTAGATTATACGGCCCGTGCCCTGCAGCGGGACTTATACAGGGTATATCAAGACTGCTACCGAAAACGAAGCCGGGTGGTAGTTTCAGCGACTTCAGACACAATGCAACAGAAAAAGTTGCAAAAAAAGGCGACAATTTTGTTTTCGTTATTTTTTTCTTATGACCATATTTGGGTGGTAACTACATGTTTTCCTAAAATAATAGTGTATGCCCTATTATTTATAAATACTCTAAGGTATAAAAGAGTTTAAATTATTATTTTAGCAAAAACTATGGATTTACCACCCAAAAATGACGATATTTAAAAAATCATAAAAAATAATTGTCGCGTTTCTATGCGATTTTATTTATTGCATTGTGTTTGTAGCCACTAAAACTACCACCCGGCTTCGTTTTCGGTAGCAGTCTTGAGATACCCGGTATGAGCTGATACAGTACAGTACAGAATCCTTTTTAATAACATGGCTTCATATTTCTCATCGGATTTTGAACATATGTAGATCATTTCATGAAATCTAAAACGGATTCTCTAATAATGATTAAAGCGTGCTTTTGGATTTCCATTTCCATTTCTCTCTGCTACATGGTACCGAAAAACTTGTCTTGAGTTGTGTCAAAGATAATGGAGTAAATTTAGGCCCACAACAGCAATTAGCTCATTTCGTATTTTCGGGCTTAAATATTTTATCTGGCCAATTAACTTACTAAACCATTCCTCTAAATTAGGATCCCATTGTGCTAGTAACAACTCAAAAAAAAACTTTTAGGGCTACTACTATGTGCGTTATCTCTATGACCGCGACAAGCTAAATTGGTATCTTCGTGGAGTATAGTAAGTTCCTGACCCCAAAGTGTTTCTTTTTATATGGATTGTTGCTCCTCTTCTAATGTCCAATGTAACCAGGATTTTTCATACAAAAGACATGAATCTGAATTTTCGTTATTTCGTATCTATCTATTGCATTAATAAATCGTTTCCAGTCGTCATAACCCTCAACTCAAACATTTTGTTTATTCATTTTCATCCTTTTGTTGTCCACTGCTGGACATAGGACTCCTCCAAATTGCACAATTTCACCGTGTCGTCAACTTGTCACATCCAGCATTGAGCAGCGTCCTTTTACAAGTGATCACTCCACCTAGCTGGAGAGCGTTGGCTAAGACGTGGTCTCCTCTCAAATCTCCTTTACTCCATCGGTCATCGGTTTTTCGACAGATGTGGCCAGCGCACTGCCACTTCAACTTACTAATTCTGTTTGCTGTCTGTAACTCAGGTTCTTGGACGGATAAGTTCATTATGATTTTTTAAGTGACAGCGACCATAGCACGCTTCATAGATCGCTGAGCGACCATAGCTAATAAACCAGTTGTACTGGGAGTGTCCAAGTCTCAGCATCGTAGATCATGATATGTAGGAGGCACTGGTTAAAAAGTTTCGTTTTTAAGCTTTGTGGTAAAGGTGACGAGAAGATTCGACGTAGTTTACCAAATGCTGCCCAGCCTAGCTGGAACCTCCACATAGCCCCTTTCTCAAAGTTGTTTCTACCTCGTTAAAGAGTCTGCCCCAGGTATATTCGGAAACAACTTCGAGCTGGTGGCCATATACACCGACAGGTTGGAATCAATGTGGTGTTTGAATATTATTTTAGTTTTGTTGAAGTTAATTTCATCAACTGCCAGCTACAAGCCAGGCCCTGCAGCATCTCCAGCGATTCCACCATTAAGACTATGTCGTCTAGTGAAAGGTCCTCTACGTTTTTTTATTATTTTATTTATTTATTATTACTGTCTCATAAGACGGGGCCATTGGGCTTACAGTGATCTTTTTCAATCACAAATCGTTTTTTTTTTATTAATAAACTTCGATTTTTTTTGTCACACTTATCTGTAACATATGGAGATTTAATAGGTATTTTCTACTCCTACTAATATGGTTCAATTTAATTTTTGTTCGTAGTACTTGGTTTTGATTATTTTGAGTCTGAAAATTCACTATCGCCGAGATATACAGGGTATCTCAAGACTGCTACCGAAAACGAAGCCGGGTGGTAGTTTAAGCGACTTCAGACACAATGCAACAGAAAAAGCTGCACAATTTTTTTTTTGTTATTTTTTCCTATGGTCATATTTGGGTGGTAAATACATTTTTTCCTAAAATAATAGTGTATGCTCTTTTATTTATCTCTCTCTCTAAGGTATAAAAGAGTTTAAATTATTATTTTAGCAAAAACTATGGATTTACCACCCAAAAATGTCGATATTTAAAATATCATAAAAAATAATTGCCGCGTTTCTAAGCGAAATTTTTAATTGCATTGTGTTTGTAGCCACTAAAACTACCACCCGGCTTCGTTTTCGGTAGCAGTCTTGAGATACCCAGTATAATTTTTAGTTTCGTCCATTCGTTCATTTCTAGAATTCAGTTTACTCGCTTTTTACTCAATTAATTGCTCATTTCCAAAATACTGACTTATTTTATGTAACTTTTTATTTATCAGACTTCTTCTTTCTCTTTAGTTTTTCGCTACCGCTTAGTTTCTTGAACAAGGCATATTTATATTTTTTTGGAAAATATTACCTTAATATTCATTAAATTTTATTTTATTGTTTTCTGCTTAAGATTACACTGTAATGTGAAATGTTTGTCATGTTAAATATGTAGCCAATTATTTATTAATTTCGTTATTAATGTTACATTCTTCTCTGCTTACACCCTGTTTTGTTTGAGTCTGAGACCCTATCGAGCCGGGGCCCTATAGGGCCTGAGATCCTGTCGGTACCAGGGCTTTGCCGGGCCGGGGGCCCCAAAGGCCGGGGGCCCGTGGCATTTGGCATACTATGCCACCCTATTGTTACGCCACTGATGATTGAAAAAATAATTAAAACTACTTTATCTTTATTCTTTACTCATCTTTTTTTTTTTTTTATTCATAATTTTAAGGAAGTTTTATCAATAATGACAATGCCACTTCCGTTACAGTTACGGCAGTTTGGTACAAGCTTATTAATTAGTTATCCCCAAAACAATACAGATATAAATTTGTAAGGACCCTGGCTTCTCGAGATAAAGGAAAAGCCAAGATACTGTTGATTCTGCCAACATTAATTGTAGGATACATCTGAATACGTTGTGATTCGTTCCGTACACATTCTGCCAAAACATGTTGGACATCTTCTACCATACCACAAATTTCACAATTAGGTGTATCAGACAAACCCATCAAATACTTAAATTTATTAGTAGGAATGTGTCCAGAACGAAGTCTCAATAATGTAACAACAATTTTACGATTCAGATCAGTCTCCTCGAACCATGGGTAATGAGGAGGTTGACATTGGATTGTTTTATACCAAATACCCTTAAATCGGGAGCGTTCATCAAAATATTCCTTCCATTTTAATATACTTTTAGTTTTGTGATCCATCAGCACATCAGTACATAAAGGTAAACAATTAAATAAGATTCCTTCGCTTGTAGCTTGTCTCGCACCTTTGTCTGCCTCCTCATTACCCACGATGCCGATGTGGGAAGGAATCCACTGAATTACAACATGTTTATTAGACCTTTGCAATTTCCAGATAGAGTCCAGAATTTTGTAGGCTATCGGGTATCCTCGAACACTCGAGGGTAGCCGAGCCAAATGTTGGAGGCCGCTTTTGGAGTCCGAAAGTATAACGAATTTGCTCCGATCTATATTCTCAATATAAGAAAGAGCTTCACTAATAGCAATGAGCTCACAGTGCATTATTGATATGTTGGAATCAATTAGGAATTTAGAGGATATATTAAGGCCAGAATCAAAAAATGCTGCTCCAGTGCCATCTAAATCTTTTGACCGATCTGTAAAGATCCGATAAAGTGTCATATTTAGAATTAAGCCAACTTTCACACAAATTCCTCAGTTTCATGCGATCAAAATGTCTCTTAGCTATAGATATTCCTTCTATGTTGTAAATAATGTGTTCATTAGTATTAAATTTACCGACCCAAGTCTCCAAACAAAATATATCCAGAGTGTTGCTGGAGTAAATTTTAACATTTTTGTATTCGCGGTGAACTTCTAAGATAAGGGGGAAGCATTTATTTCTCCAATAACTGTAACTGCACAAATCGGATAGTTGTTTTAAAACAGTGATAGTAAGATTTTCTTTGATGGATCTCGCTTTTACATAGAATTTACCAGCTAAATAAAATCTGCGAATATCTAATGATGGTAGGCACAGCTCAGTTTCCATCACATACGCTGGAGTGGAACGTATAAAACCACCAATTATCCTCATTGCATGATTCTGGACTCTATCAAGTTTTTGCAAATGAGTCATAGCACTACTTCCATAGAGGAAACAACAATAGTCAAGTCTGCTCCGAATTATCGCTATGTAAAGACGTCTAAGATGTTTATGATGGATTCCCCACTTAGTCCCAGCCAAAACTTTAAGGATATTTACATATCTGAGTGTTTTATCGCGTAGATATTCTATATGTTTCTTCCATTTAAGAGACTGATCTAACCAGATACCCAAATATTTAACACAAACTGATTGATGGATTTGATTATTGTTTATCTTAATATTAATATCATGTGCTTTTCTACCTCTACTGAAAATACATAATTTAGTTTTTGTACATGAGACATTCAATCCAAGCTCTTTCATTAATGATTCAAAGCAATTAATCGCAACTTGAATATTATATGCCGAATTTCTGAAATCACTTTCGCAACTATATACAATAAAGTCATCTGCATACTGAGATATGTAGACATTGTTTATATATTTACAGATCTTAACAGTAGCCAAATTAAATAATAATGGAGACATGGGGTCACCCTGGGCTATGCCTACTCCTGTAGTACGTCTTAAACAAGTATTTTCAACCGTATGTATAAAAAGATGCCTTTTATGCAGAAATTCCCATAAGTAATTACATAAAGTAGCTCCTACGTTCATACTATAAACAATTTTGAGCAAACTAGTTACATTAATATTGTTGTAGGCGCTGTCGATATCGACAAAGCAGCCTATAGTTGAATAGCCTTGGGTATAACCAATCTGAATTTGAGTTACTAATCTTATTAAATTGTCCATACATGATTTGGATCTTCTAAAACCAGTCATCTGTTCAGGGAGTAATCTATTTTTTTCTACAAACCATTCTACGCGGCGTGTTATTATTGTGTGGAAAATCTTACAGATACAAGATAATAAGGAAATAGGCCTTATACCTGATGCGGAAGCTATATTAGAGCCCGGTTTCGGTACTGGAATCACTCTTATCATTCTCCATTGTTCTGGGATGAAACTACACGCAAGAAACCGATTAAACAGAGAAACTAGTATTACCTTAGCTTTTATTGGTAGGTGATTAATCATGGAATAAGACACATCGTCTGTTCCTGGAGCAGTGTCTGATTTTTTCTCACAGTTTATCAATTCCTGTACCGTGACCGGGCCCCACAATTGCAAATTTATCGAGGAAAAGTTGGGTCTTTGGGGTGAAGTGTAATCAGGGGCTATACTGCATAAGAGTTCTTCTGCTTTGTCAGAATCTATGATGTTTCTCAAAGATTTGTATCCCTTGAGCCATTTCATTTTATTCCACATCTCAACAGGATGTAGTGCCATCTATATTATTACAAAAACCTTTCCAGGATTCGATTTTTGCAATCCTTATACTTATTTGAGCGGCACTAGTTTTGTTTTTTAATATCTCTAAATTTTGGGGCGTAGGGTTTCATCTGAAAATTGATAAAGCTAATCTTCTCTCCGCAATAATTTTGGATAAATGTTGATTCCAGAATGGTTTTGGCGTAAATTTCGTACATATAACAGAATTATTGTAAGCTCTTGTGATTGGAATCGCAGACTCCGCGGCTTTGTTGATTATGTTTAAAAATGCATTATATGCCAGTTGATCGTCTTCTGGCAAT
The DNA here is from genome assembly GCA_009982885.2 of Hyles vespertilio. Taxonomy (NCBI): domain Eukaryota; kingdom Metazoa; phylum Arthropoda; class Insecta; order Lepidoptera; family Sphingidae; genus Hyles; species Hyles vespertilio. The sequence continues at coordinate 9,389,587 of CM042832.1, forward strand.
GTCATATAGCATAATTGCGCCACCACTTTTTTTTTGTATCTTTTCCAATCTGCTTTTTTAAAATTTATTTTGTTTTTAACCGGTGCTCGGATAACTAAATCAGTTTTTATTTTTATTACAACGTGATCGCTCCCTAGGTTTTCACTGATAGTTTCCCAAGAAAATCTTAAAGCCGAATCAATAGATATCATAGATATATCAGGGGAGGTTTGTTGTAATAAGTTGTTGACATATTTAATTCTTGTAGGTGATCCATTATTTAATATAAAAAAAATATGATCTAATATTGATTCCATTAATTGTGTGCCCCTTAAATTTGATTTAGATGACCAGTGTCGGTGGTGTCCATTAAAATCTCCCGCTATTAATGTTTTTTGATCACATATGGAAAAGAGTCTATCCCAATCTCCCTTACTGGTTTGTATTCCTGGTGGGCAATAAACGGCAATGATATGTTCAATACTCTCACAGTTGAGCAACTTTAGATGTAGTAATTGTATTTGCCGATTAGGGAAATCAATCTCACATTGAATAGACTGAATAGACCTATGCGTAAAGATGGCTACCCCACCATAACCATCTATCCGATCATTTCTGTGAATATTGTAACCATTTATTTTAAACAAGTCTTCTTGATTAAACCAGGTTTCGCACACAACAGCGATTTGTACTTTTTCACTATTCAAAAGTAATTTGAATTCATTGCGTTTTGGTTTTAGACTATGTGCGTTCCATTGCAGTATACCGGGTATCTCAAGACTGCTACCGAAAACGAAGCCGGGTGGTAGTTTTAGTGGCTACAAACACAATGCAACTAAAATTTTCGCATAGAAACGTGACAATTATTTTTTATGATTTTTTAAATATCGTCATTTTTGGGTGGTAAATCCATAGTTTTTGCTATAATAATAATTTAAACTCTCTTATATCTTAGAGTATTTATAAATTAAAGGGTATACACTATTATTTTAGGAAAAAAATTATTTACCACCAAAATATGGCAATAGGAAAAAAAATTCAAAAAAAAATTGTCTCTTATTTTTGCAACTTTTTCTGTTGCATTGTGTCTGAAGTCGCTTAAACTACCACCCGGCTTCGTTTTCGGTAGCAGTCTTGATATACCCTGTATTTATTAATTGTTTATTAGCGTTTGAATCCATTTTTGAAGAGTACTAGGAAACTTATTCACACAGAAAATAGCTAATGATATAAACTCGCTTATCAAAATATCTAAACATCCTTTTATCTTTTCTTCCAAAGTTTTGTTTTTTTCCAAGACTTTTTCTTTAAGTTTTAAAAGTAACACTTTCCAAGAAATTTGTCCATGATTTTCTGTATTTGTTCTTCTATTTGTCGTATTTTCATCTTCTTTTGACTATCACCGTTACCTTCCCACCAGGATGCAACTATATCGGTGTCCTTTTGTTTAGTCTTCTTTGTGTTAGATGAGGCTGGTTTCTTACTTTTCTTCTCCGTTTTTTTAGTTGTCTGTGCATATGATATAGCGGCGTTGTCTTCACTACCTGGTAACCCGACTTCACTATGGCTTCGAGATAATACGGGGGCATCTTCGCTTTCAGATTCATTCGATATTTCCCTTCTGAGATCTTGTCGACGATTGAAAGGTGAAGGCGGTACATAGAGAGACAGGGCTTTCTTGTACGAACAATTAAATTCAGCCATAAGATCTCTTATTTTCCTTTCTTTCAGATATATTGGACAAGTCCTGGCCAAAGCCATATGCCGTCCACCACAATTATTGCATCTGAAATCGGTTGTCTCACAATTTTGATGAAACCGACTACATTTTGGGCATATAGTTTTCATTGATGGGCACATTTTCTGAGTGTGGCCAAATCTCCAACAGCGTGAGCACTGTGTCACTGGGTAAATATATGAACTTACACTGACTCTGGTGTCAAAAATATATATGTGGGAAGGCAAAGAAGAACCTTTAAAACATATTCTTACAGTTTCACTATCCTTCCATTGACCGTCTTCGCTAGATTTTCTTTTAAGTCTTTTTACCCCTATGATAGCTGTACTACTCTTCAAACTTTCTAATATCTCTTCTTCCGTTAAATCAGTTTCTATGTTTTTAATAACACCAAAAGAATGGTCCATCTCATATGTCTTTTTACGTTTATACCCTTTGGTTTTAAATATTTCACAATTAAGTAAAGCATCTGCACTCTCCTCGTCACTAAGCTGTATTAAAACTTTAAAGGCATTTACATACTTTACTCGTATAATATTTACTATTTTTTGAGATCTTAATAATTTCGCTAATCCAAATTGCTTTGGAAGTGCTTCCGGTGATGTGACGCTAATTTCAATTTTATCTTCAGGTATTCTTTCGCCAGATTGTCTTAAACGCGCAAATCGTTTCCCCCTCCTCTCCACAGTGGTCCAAATTTCATTTTCATCTATCGCCCTGCTTCTTTTAATAGGTACTCCTCTGCTACTTTTCATAGTTGAATTGTTATTCTCTTCTTCAGTACAACACCGAGATGGTGACATGTTTGCCCTTGTCGTCTCACTATTAACTTCTATTTTCATATCACTCATTTCATCCGTCTCATTTTGTACAATAAACTCTTCATTAATCATATCTCCTCTTAGTAAACAACATCGTACATTCACTGAGTGCGTGTGCGCGTAACTCGATTGAGCAAGCGGCGACTCAAAACCGATACACAGATAAGACGCTATGCACGTCCACCGATACGGCGTGTCCGCGCGCAACGGGTTTACTCATCTTAGATCCCACTATAGTTACCAAAATGAAATTAAGAAAATAAAGAAATTATGTGCCGAAGTATTGTCAATGTCAGTCTTAAATACTTTTAAAATTACACTCAAATATTCAAGTATTTTTATCCAAAATGGTCGACAGTTTACGGCCATGACAGTTGTTCTGTCAAAAAAAGTTGACAGTCTAGGGGTAAAAACCTTGGATTTTGTCATGACTTTCAAATTCAATATGTATTTGTCAAAAGTGCATGTTCATTGAGTGTTTGGAAATGTTTTTTTCTGAGATCAACAGCCCGTTTTCGTATGGATTGTAAGATTGAAATTTTAGTTTTTAGTTTGTCTTTGTATCTATGGGAAAAGATTTTATTTCCAAAAACATGTTTCTTTTTTCTCTGTTCTTTCATACGCGTTGTTAGTGTTGTAGTTACATTCAGCCTCTTCAACCTTTGTCATTTGCATAAAAAGTAAACATTATCTTGCAATGTTTCCGGCCGCCCCCGAATTTCAAACACATGAAAAAATATTTAGAATCTGCGAAACACACTAAATGGTCCTTCCATTTAAAAACTTCTCAGGACAACAAATATATGTATGAATAATTGCAAAATAGCACTTAACCCAGATAAGCCTACTGTCCTATACAGGGTATATCAAGACTGCTACCGAAAACGAAGCCGGGTGGTAGTTAAAGCAACTTCAGACACAATGCAACAGAAAAAGTTGCAAAAAAAACCGAGAATTTTTTTTTTGTTATTTTTTTCCTATGACCATATTTGGGTGGTAAATACATTTTTTCCTAAAATAATAGTGTATACCCTTTTATTTATAAATAATCTAAAGTATAAAAGTGTTTAAATTATTATTTTAGCAAAAACTATGGATTTACCACCCAAAAATGACGATATTTAAAAAATCATAAAAAATCATTGTCGCGTTTCTTTGGGAAATTTTTAGTTGCATTGTGTTTGTAGTCACTAAAACTACCACTCGGCTTCGTTTTCGGTAGCAGTCTTGAGATACCCGGTATATAGGACAGCCAAAATAAAACAATATATTGAACTAACCATTTAAATGGTTGATTTTATTTGTTGTTATTTGAAGTAAGGAGACTATTTTTTATCATGAAAAAATAGAATATCAATGATATAAATACATTTCATAGAAATATTTCACTTCAAAATACGCAATAAAAGTGTGCCCCAGACAAGGTGCACGAAAGGTAGGTATAAAAAACTGTAGATTACAGTACAGTTTTATATTTCACATTTTTCTTATTCTAGAAAGCCTGTTCCTTATTTTCCAAAACTCGTTCCTCAATATAATACTTCGGAAAGTGGAAATAATTATGGATAAAAAGTAGTGTCCTATATACCGGGTATATCAAGACTGCTACCGAAAACGAAGCCGGGTGATAGTTTAAGCGACTTCAGACACAATGCAACAGAAAAAGTTGCAAAAAAAAGCGACAATTTTTTTTTGTTATTTTTTTCCTATGGCCATATTTGGGTGGTAAATAAATTTTTTCCTAAAATAATAGTGTATATCCTTTTATTTATAAATACTCTAAGGTATAAAAGAGTTTAAATTATTATTTTAGCAAAAACTATGGATTTACCACCCAAAATTGACGATATTTAAAAAATCATAAAAAATAATTGTCGCGTTTCTATGCGAAATTTTTAATTGCATTGTGTTTGTAGCCACTAAAACTACCACCCGGCTTCGTTTTCGGTAGCAGTCTTGAGATACCCTGTATAGGACGGTAGGATAATACGGGGTAACTTTATATTCACACTATTACAGGCGCATGTCATAATTTTCGCGTGGATTATGATGTTGAAATCTTTTCTGACGATGGAAAGAATACTGAGAGGTAACTCAACATATATACCGGGTATCTCAAGACTGCTACCGAAAACGAAGCCGGGTGGTAGTTTTAGTGACTACAAACACAATGCAACTAAAAATTTCGCATAGAAACGCGACAATTATTTTTTATGATTTTTTAAACATCGTCATTTTTGGGTGGTAAATCCATAGTTTTTGCTAAAGTTATAATTTAAACACTTTTATACCTTAGATTAGTTATAAATAAATGGGTATACACTATTATTTTAGGAAATAATGTATTTACCACCCAAATATGGCCATAGGAAAAAAATAACAAAAAAAAATTGTCGCTTTTTTTTTGCAACTTTTTCTATTGCATTGTGTCTGAAGTAGCTTAAACTACCACCCGGCTTCGTTTTCGGTAGCAGTCTTGATATACCCTGTATGATCACTTTTGACTAACATTTATTGACACACTAATGTAGATTTTTGTATAAGGACTTTAGTAAGTATTAGAGTTTTGCTGTAAGTCGTTAAAGCTACGAAACACATGTCTCCTCAGCCAAAGAGGCTCTACTAGCTCACAGATGAACTGTATAGCAGTATCTTCGCTGTTGCGTTTCATTTGTCGAGTGAGATTGTCCAAGAACCAACAGCTGGCAATGTGCTTGATTACCATATTGCCGGGTGTTGGTTATCGAACCGTGGTGTCACTTGTGGTGTAAAGCAGGGATGTGTACTAGCACCCACACTCTTTGCTTTATACTTTTCCGCTGTCTTGAGGGAGCCTTTAAGAACTAACACCGAAGGCATACGTATACGTTATCGCATTGATGGCAGTATTTTTAACCTTGCAAGATTAAGAGCGTATACACCTTGCGCGCAAAGTCAACTATAGGTATTTCTTCGTTAATTTCACGCACACATAAGCGACCAAAACTGTGTGCGTAGAGCTGCCGCGTCGGCTCGCTATACAATCGGCTCAAACAACTTTGATCCGTGCGCTTCAAATATTCAATTGAAATGTAACTGTAATATAATATCATAAAAATATTTTATTTGCATTATAAGTAGACAAATATTACTGTGCAAGCAAAGAATAATACAAATTTAGATAGTAATCATACTTTCGTTATTATTACATTGTTAAGTTGAATTCAAATCAGTGTTCAATCAGTAGACACTACGGACGTTTTATTAATAATTTCGTGTTCGAACACATAAATAGTGTTAGGGGCCTTACAACCCCTTACAATTACGAAATATATTTTATTTTATATTACAATAAATAACATAATTTAGCCTTGGAATTACGTCCCATTATATTACCTGAAACATAATTTATACTCACTACAAAATCATTGTAGGTAATAAAAATAATTAAATATTTTACTACCAAAGTACTAAGATGTGGTAATCGCATTCCGCGCGTGGCTATTTTTACTACGCGCGGCATAATCGACTGCAGCCAGGCCGGAGCGACGAGCGATACGTCCTCCCTCTAGAAGGCCTTGCGGCGGTCTGATTTGATCCACGTCGGACAGCGTGTTTTATAGTGGTTTTTAAAATATTTGTAGAAAACATGAAAACTAATTTTGTTGAAATATAAAAATGGTAATTTATTGATAATATGTTCTTCTATTATAATATGCAATTGTTATAAAAAATTATGTACGATAAGTTGGTGAAAAAAAATATGTTCTTGACGAGAGTTTCTGAATAATTTCGCATTGTTTAAATTTTTATTTTTCTTAAACTAAACACAAAAAGATTATTTTTCTCAGCAAAATCCCTCCATAAGGGTCTTATTAGTCTGATAATATTTTTATTTTCATCTTATATTTAGTGGTTAAGGATATCTTAAGCTTCTAAATTGCCATTTAAAGCCTAAATAACGAAACTTGTGTTCAGTAATCCGTATAGTACTCGCAAATTATCCATCAATCTATAATGTTTTCCACCAAAATCCCTAGATGACAACCTTTTCTAAAATTAGTAACAATTATTTTTCCTTTAAATTGTTTATTGGTGGCTATTAACTCATTTGAAAAGTCCTGTTTTTAAGCCAAAAAGCGCGTGCAGGGTATAAACGCTCTTAAGAGCACATACCAAGGTATCATACGATCTGATTACCGAACTTATTTATGCCGATGATCTGCGTTTTGTTGCGGAAACCTGTGCGGGTCTTCAGGAGCTTCTATCTAGACTTGACAGCGAATGCCGCAGGTTTGGCCTTAAAATTAACATCAAGAAGACAGAAGTTATGTCTATGAATGACGAGCGCCGTGCTTCAACAAACCTGCGGATTCAGGGTGAAACATTGACGCAGGTTGAAAAATTTAGATATCTTGGGAGCACTATAACTGCTAAAGGAGACCTTGATTCGGAAGTCAATAGCAGACTCGGCTCTGCAATGGCTGCTTTTGGCAAACTCCGGCCTCGAGTATTCCTCTCCCACAACATCAAGTTGCGCACCAAAATTCAAGTATACATAGCTATAGTCTTGCCAAATCTATTGTATGCTTCGGAGACATGGTGTCTGTACCGAAAACACATCCGCACACTTGATAGGTTCCATATGAAATGTCTGCGTGACATAATGAACATCAAGTGGTCCGATCGCGTCCGCAACACCGAGGTTTTGCGACGGGCGAATGTCTGCGGCATGGAGGCATACTTGATACGGCGTCAGTTGCGCTGGTGTGGCCACTTGTCTCGGATGTCTGAGACTAGGAAGTCAAAACGCATCTTTTTTTCTGAGCTAGAGACTGGTAAACGGAAAAGCGGGGGCCAGTTTCTGCGGTTTAAAGACGTTCAGAAAAGACACATGAAAAGATGTGGTATTGAACCTTCGCGGTGGCAGTTGCTTGCTGAACAGCGGCCTTAATGGAGGCGCTATGTCCAGCAGAAGGTTCAAGCTTTCGAAAACGAAAGAAGGCGCGAACTTGACGACAAACGTGACCAAATAAAAACCAAACCGCCTTGCAAACATCACCTACAACACCTATAATGGTATCCTCACGTGTCCTGTTTGCGCCCGCACATTTAAAGCAAAAATAGGATACATCAGCCATATGAGGAATAAACATTAAATATATTAGGATATAGATATTTATTTCTATATTTATAAGTATATATTTATTTTATGAGAACAAAAACCTTGTCACTGAAGCCGAACACGGCTAGGGTAGGGTATCGAACCGTGTAGGACTGTCATCATATACACTGGTGGAAAACTCGTCGATGACCCATGCAAGTGTATCGCATTCAGGGATCAGCTTGTGTATATCCATTAGATACCCTGTTTGGATCGCGCTAAGCTTACATCAAGTGCACTGGAACAGTTTGATAGGCCAGAGTGAAAAACGACTCAGTGGTTGAGAATGTGACGCTGAATAACTAGCCAACAAACACAATAATTCCAGTAGCAGTTATCTTTGTTCAAAGACAACACGGTAGATATCACATTAGTAATCGCAAAAACAAACCTACAAGTTAGACAGCTTCTTGCGAGAAATAATATGGTCAGAAATAATAGGTTCTGAAGTCATTTTCAGTAGATTGGCTTGAAATTTAAAAAAAAATTGTGGGTAGATTAGACGTTTTCTTTCACGACATTCATGTCCATGACTAATGGAGATATTTGGGACACTTTTAATCAGTAAATATACCTTTTATATTCAATTTGGCCAATATCAATACTAAACTATACTTGCTACCTATTATCCTGCTGTCCTATATACAGGGTATATCAAGACTGCTACCGAAAACGAAGCCGGGTGGTAGTTTAAGCGACTTCAGACACAATGCAATAGAAAAAATTGCAAAAAAGAGCGACAATTTTTTTTTGTTATTTTTTCCTATGACCATATTTGGGTGGTAAATGTATTTTTTTCCTAAAATAATAGTGTATACCCTTTTATTTATAAACAATCTAAGGTATAAAAGTGTTTAAATAATTATTTTAGCAAAAACTATGGATTTACCACCCAAAAATGACGATATTTAAAAAATCATAAAAAATAATTGTCGCTTTCTTTGCGAAAATTTTAGTTGCAATGTGTTTGTAGTCACTTAAACTACCACCCGGCTTCGTTTTCGGTAGCAGTCTTGAGATACCCGGTATAGGACGGACATTTCCCGGAAAGCCTTATGGCAGATAATTTTTTCAACATTTTTTTTATTCGTCTTGAGGGTAATGAAATTAAAGAAAATCATTAGTTCTGATGATTTACAAAAAAAAATTTTTCAGGCTTATCTGGGTTAAACAGAAATACTCGTTTAGATTTCGTGATGATTTTACTAACCAATATGCATTCGGAAAATATTTTATTAAAGTCGTTGAAAAATTAAGTAAGTGCTTCGTTGGAAGTTCCCAAGTTGATATTTCGTATGTAATCCACTTTCCCGAACTTTTGCAGTTATTTCATTAGCAGCACGGGAGGTTACTAGCACATCGTTAATATACTTCAGTTTTTTTTTCTATGAGAATTATTAAGGAACTTCAACGTTCCAACACTGACTGACGATCTCGCAGCGAGTGAATGGGTAACGTTGGGTTAGGTTTTTTTTTCGGTCCTGTTGCTCTTTTATGGTGTCTATCAGCCGTTAAATACATTGCTGGTGTGAGTGTGTTGAAGCTTGCTTTGACTGTCGCTGTTTCCGTGTAACCGCACTCAGTGGCGTAGCTAGGGGGGGGCGGCAAGGGCGGTCCGCCCCGGGTGTCACCCCAACAGGGGTGACACCCGAGCCCAACTTTGACCATCAGTTATAGTTCTTTCTACTTCTACCTATAAAAATCAAAAATTTGTGGCAGAGACCATAACCGCTACTAATAAAATAATCTAGGTACCTAAGTACAGTATTGTACCACAAGCATAATAAATTGATACCTATATAAATACAAATAATGTACCCACCTTAGACTAAGGAATAACTAGACAGAGCAATAAAAACTTCATATAGTAGTACTCCTTACTCGTGAGCCATTTTGTCATTAAGGGATTTCGTGGGTTCAAAAAATCGTCTAGTGCAAAGTGTTTTTTAATTATTAGATATTATAACGACAATTTTCGTATCTTATATTTATAATAAATAAACCTAGTTAATAGTCGATTCTTGAAGAAAATAAACAAGGTAAGTGAAGTATTTTTATTAAAGGTGATACTCACTTTTTTAATTCGTTTAGTGTCTAGTAGCAGTATCTTAGATTATTTTGATCTACAAGTTTTACGATCATACTTTAGAGACTTAAGGTAATAATGTTTATTAATTATTAATATACTTATTAATATACTTATTTATTATTATTTTCTGATCCAAACGGATTATATTAAGTTTAGATTAATGATAAAAAGTAGGTAATTATAATCATACATCTTCACGTACATTGATTCGGCTCCGAGATGAGTAGCTCGAGCACTACCACGAGTATTTATACGGATATCACCTAAGGATATCACAATTAACGGTGGAGTATTTAACTAGTATTTTCTAAAAATACCTACTTAAATACATATTTACACCCAGATGCAGGATTGTTAATTTATATAAATATATATTTCACAAAGCTAGTTACGTAACGTGTACCTAGGTGTTTATTTACCGTTACAATTTGTTTATAAAATCAACGTATCACTTACAAACAAAAAATATTTTTTAGGATACCCAGAACGAAATATGCCTCGGGGAATTCATACTTCGAAAAGACAAAGCGGGTTTCAACAGAGAAAAGCCAAAAAGGCTAAAATGGATCAAATTCAGAGCATGTCTGGATCTCTTTTCAAATATGTCACAAAAGCAGATAGCGGCCAAGGTTCAATTAAAGTACCCGAGTCTCCTGTTGACGAAAGTAATGATTCACATCTTGAAGACTCACATTCAGATAGCAACAGCGACAATACAGAATCATTGAAGACAACCCATTTCCTCGACGGAACCAAATCAAATAATGACAATGACACCGTTAATGCTACTTTTGGAGACAGCATTAGCTTCGAAGAATCTGTGCAACACTTGAGGGATATTTCACATTGGAGTTTACCGGTTCCCAATAATGTTCGCATTGACATAATAAAAAAGGGCAGTGAACATTTCCAGAACAAAGAAGGACCGTTCCCTACTGTATCTCGTCATGGTTCAAAGATTAAAGGAGATTCTCGTCATCTTTCACAGGAATGGTTTTATAAAGAGATGCCTAGTGGTGAAAAAATTCTACGATCATGGATGGTATTTTCTCCTATATCAAATAATCTGTACTGTTTTTTGCTGCCGTTTATTTGCTGTCAGTAACATACAAAGAACATTTACAACTGGATTTCAGAAATGGTGGAAACTAAATCCTAAAGTATTGGACCATGAAACTTCATGTGAACATTTAGAAAATTTCGAAAATTGGAAAATTTTGGAAATGAGATTAAAATCTCACACCACAATAGATGACGCAACCTTGCAATTAATGAATACGGAAAAACAGAAGTGGAAAAATCTGTTATCTAGATTATTTGATATAACTTTGTTTTTGGCGAAACAAAACCTAGCATTTCGTGGACATGATGAAACCCAAGGGTCATCCAATAAAGGTAATTTCTTAGAACTAGTTAAGCTGCTTTCAAAGTATGATGTTGTACTTAAAGAACATATATTATATTTGGAGCAGGAAAAATCACATAAAGTAACATATTTATCGCCCGAAATACAAAATGAGTTCATAAATGTTTTAGCTAATCACGTTAAATGTCAGCTTGTCAACGAAATTAAACTGGCCAAATATTTCGGAATTATGTTTGATAGCACACCTGACGTTTCACATGTCGATCAAATGTCTGAAGTAATTCGTTATGTAAAAATTAATAATAGAAAAGTAGAAGTCAAAGAAGTATTCTTAGGATTTTTTCCCTTGCATGGAAAAAAAGCAGCTGATTTAAGCGCTGAAATACTAAAGAAGCTTGAAAACGATGGCTTAGATATTATGATGTGTCGTTCTCAAGGTTATGATAATGCTGCAGTTATGAGTGGTATACACGGGGGAGTGCAAGTAATTATAAAAGAAAAAAACAATAAAGCAATTTTTATTGGTTGCATTGATCATTCAATTAATTTATGCGGCCAGCATTCGTTCGCACAAAATGTGACTTGTGTTACATTTTTCGGAGCAGTGGAGACAATATTTAACTTTTTTTCAACCTCCACAAGCCGCTGGGAGGTGCTCCTCAATCACAGCAAAGCATCTGTTAAAAGACTTTCAACAACGCGCTGGAGTGCTCATTATGGTGCAGTAAAAGTATTGACTGAAAATTTTGATGGAATAATATCTGCAATTGAGGAACTATGTGACCAAGACGTAAATTTAGAAACAAGAGGTGGTGCACAAAATCTTATCCCTGCTGTGTGCAATTTCTCATTTCTTTGTTTTCTTTTCTTCTGGAATGATGTGCTAAGGGAAGTGAACTATGCTCAGATTGCATTACAAAGCAAAGGATTATGTGTTGATGAAATAATCATAAAACTAGAAGCACTTCGTCTATTCATTGGAGAGAAACGGTTGCATCTAGCAGAAGAGGCAATAGATTTTGCTGTACGAAAATCGGAAGAATACAACATTTCGATGGAACGACGAATTCGTCGCAAGAAGCGCATGCCCGGTGAGTTAGCATCGTCCACAGATGCTGGACTAACACTTAGAGCGGAACTTCAAAAGGACATGTTAGAATGTCTTGACAGATTCAATATTGAACTCGAAACAAGAGTAAAGTCCATTAAAGACGTAGTTTCATTATTTGAGGTTGTACAGTCGAAGACTTTGCTTTCGGCAAACACTGAACAGTTAAAATTTGCAATATCAAAATTTACTAACCTTTACGATGAAGTATCAGAAACAGAACTACTTTTAGAAATACCAAGATTGAGAAGACATATAAAAGCGGCTAATATTACTGTCTCTAATTGGGTGACACTGGACTATTTAAAATTCATTGTGGAATGGGATTTTACAGAATCTCTTCCGAATCTAACGGTCGCACTAAAGTTATTTATAACAATATGTGCATCAGTTGCTTCATGTGAGAGAAGTTTCAGCAAATTGAAATTAATAAAAAATTACTTGCGGTCTACAATGACTGAAACCAGATTAAATAATCTTGGTATTTTAACAATAGAACATGAAGCAACACAAAATATAAATTTTGAAGACGTGATTTCGGAGTTCGCAAGTGTCAAAGCTAGAAGGAAGAAATTTTAATTTTGGCATACTGTTTTACATAATATACTACTATTTGTAATACTCTTATTTCAATAAAACGTAAACGATTATTACTTTTATTTTATACATTGTGTTTGAGTTTTGGGGTGACACCTACAAAATCCGCCCCGGGTGCCACCTATGCTAGCTACGCCGCTGACCGCACTTAAATCTTGGAGAAGTTTTGGACGCGTTTTCGACGCTAGAGGAGTATCTGAAATTCGCGGCGGTTTCGAAATGATTGGATTACGTACTTTAGGTTAGGTTAGGTAATTTTCTTTTTATTTAGTTCATGTTTCTCTGTAATGAGGTATAAATGAGCCGTTGAATAGTTTATTGGTGGAGCTGACTAGAATTCTCACCAGCACTAAGAGCCTACTTTTATTTGTTTTCCTCAAATCTGAGGAATTTGGATATTGGTTTCTCCGGATTGTACTAAATTCGTGGTAGTTTCGGAGAGATTGTGTTGAGTTACTTTATACGTTAGGTATTTTTTTCTTTTTTTGGTATGTTTCTCGGTCATGAGTTATATCTGAGTCGTTGAATAAATTACTGTGGTTGGAGTACTGTTATCATTTTCAAATTCGTGGCACCCTCGAAGGGTTACGTTAGGTGAAGGGGTTAGGTTTTTTTTTTGCCTGTTTCTTTGTAATGACGTATATCTGGGTCGTTGAATAGATAGCTGGTGTTGTAGCTGCCTGGTACTGTCACCATTATTTTTGCAAGTATCTCCAAAAATATGAAGTACTAAGGATCGTTTTCATTACAATACTATTTAAAACATAATGCTCCAATGCACACAAAACTATATCAACTATAGAAATTAAACAAAAATTTGAAGTTTTTCTAAATGCAAAATATGTACAATTGTTACAGATATTATTTTTTAAATTTAGCGCCATCTAATAGGAACTTCTAGAACTACAAGGTATTCACAACGGCTCCCCACCCACATCCATTTTTATACCAGTTAATTCTCATACAAAAGTGTAGAGGTCGCTGTTCAATTTTAACAAATTTCTGCACCGCGGTGTCGAGATTTTCCGTCTTTGGTATATAAACCTTAGCTGGTTACTGTAGGGTATCGCTTCTCGGCATCGATATCAATGTTACACTAGATAAGACGTTCTTTGTAACAAACGTGTCCCACCCAAGTGCGGTGCATGCACCGCACACTAATCAGTCTGCCGCGTGACGGCCGCGCAATAGTACGCCTCTTTGTTTATATTTATAAGTAATTTATTTTGACTTTTCCCCGTCAAACCGACAGCGAAATTTTCTGAAGTTACAATATAATTAAAGAATACAACGTAAGTGATATAATATTGCAGAATAATGCCGATAATACAGATCTTTTATTTATTAATGGATTAAATATATTTTAGAGCTCGTTAAAATACAAGGTGAGCTCCTTAATAGTATATCTCATTTCCGCGCATAAAAATTGCCCGTCGAGTGAGAGAGACGAACTATATAAGATATAGATTATTCAAGGGACATTCATATCAGTGGACCAAATAGGCATAAACTATTCGAATACATTACAAATACAAATATGTAGGAAGAATGTAGTTGCAAATTGATTTCAGTATTTTATTTTAATCATATGTTGTTAATTAATAACTCAGAATATGTGTGTTTTGAAACAGTGGATAGTATTTAGACCCTATTTCTTAATATGAATTACTTAAGGGACTATTCGAACCCATTGTTATTGAAGACTAATATCATTTAAAATTGTTTTATATTCTTCCGCGTCTGTTACGAAAAAAGGAGATCTCTATAATATTTGTCCAGAATTATTGGAATGGATATAAGTGGCTACCATGAGAACATACCTATATTTGTTTATTTCATTTTCGACACGAAGATTTTAGATATTCCAAATGCGGTAGTCATTTTTGAAAACTTCTGGTGTACCATTCCTTTTGTCTATTAGTCTCGAAAAAGCTTATCAGCTTATTAAAATTTCATAAATGTTATTATAATAAATGTCGGACTGATTGTACACTGATTGCTTGACAGACTTGTACACTTGTAAGAGTATTTAATTTCATTTACATCATTTCCATGAATGAATCACGTAAATAAAAAAAAACATTACAAATATATTATTGCTATGACGGTATTTATACTTAGGCAGTATCTTAGGCAAAGCTATTATTGACATGAACTGTCTTGTCTGTCTAATAATCTTTGATCATAATTTGTAATATTCAAGTAAACGTACTAGATGTCGCTACTGAGCTTTTGACAAATATGGAACAAATAGTTTCTATGACGCGCCTCGTCTATCGGTAGAATATAAGTCAATGCTTCTCGGCCTTTTGGCTAAGATCAAAGTGTAGTATCTGTTCTTTTCAGCTTAATATCTGAAAGTTCCCTCATTGAGGGACCAGTATATTAAACTGATTTTTGTAAACCGACGGGATGTTCGGGGCTCGCTCCACTCCCGTCACGGGTCGGCCCGGCATTGCAGTGCCGCCGGGATCGGCCCACTTAATGCTTTGAGAAAGCTCAATGTCAATAGCTAGGAGGAATTTCTATGCTTTATAACGACGAGAAACTCTTCAGGACCTTTTTCGCGGCCCCTGAAGAGGCCGTATAATTCTATGATGCTCGTTTCTTAACGTTTACTAGTAATAAATCATTAATTAATAATTAGAAAAAGTGTTTATTTAGATAAAACAACTACCGAGATAGCCGAGTTACAATTTGGCGGATTGCCTGCGACGAACTTAGAATATTTTTTATTACTTAAATGTATTTTATGTGAGAATATAAAACATTCAATAAAAAAATAATTGAATTTGAAATTTATTTAACAACTTCGATTTATACAAAATAATAAAAATAATATATATTCTGCAATTCCGTACGTATCCCGACCCACGCTGCTAAAAAAATTACATAATATAATCTATTAAATAATTTCAGTAAATATTACCGGGCACCTATCTGGTATTGGCGCATGCCGGACACGTGCTTCACATATATGTCACAAGACCAACGAATGGTGTTGCTTAGGGGTGAGATATACTTGCAAAATTAAGTACTAGGGCTTCTAAGTACGAGTACGTAAAAATACTAGGGTTCAAAACTACTTTAAAAGTATTTTCTTAGTATGAGTCGGCAACTCTTCGCGTCCCAGCCGCGGCGCAGCGTCTGTAAAATACTTGCATAAGAATTCAATCCGTATTCCATAACGAATAAGGAGCAACATCGCATAAATAAAAAAAATACTTTGAAAGTATTTTCTATTCACGAATACGATTGTGATTCTTATTTATGCTAAGCTAGGGATAGCTTTTCTATGGAAGTATTTTTATGTATAGTGTTCCAAGTTCCTCGCGCACCGACGTATAGCGGCGCCTAAATTTGAAAATACTTGCATAGGAATTTAACCAGTATTTGGTGGTATATAAAGAGCAAAATAGTATGAATAAAAAATACTTTGAAGTTCAAAGTATTTGTTATTGACAGATACGATTGTGGTTCTTATTTATATGAACTTATGAATCGTTTTCCTATGCAAGTATTTTCATGTGTAAGTTTCCAGAGCTCTCTGCGCATCGACGTATGGCAATACTTTCATACTTGTAAGTATTTTCTGCTCGTACCAGGGCGCCGTACTTCGAAGTGAATACCTGGTTTTAAAACCTGGTATCGTAAATACGTCTCATCTTTAGTGTCGCTTACCATCAGGCGGCGCATCAAGCTGGCATAGCGCCTACTCACTCCCAAACTGTCCAGCACGGCCTCGTTGCTACAATCACATGCCCCAAGAGCGCCAACCACGAAAGCCTGAACTCTGACCCTGTACCCTGGTGAATGAGTTCGTAAGCCAGGGCCTGGTATTTGACCAGCTTACGCTGTCTGGCCCGTCTTAAAGCCTCCGCACAGTTTTCAAGGGAACGCACACGTCTCTGATGTTAATGCGGCGGATGACATCATCTGTATCAGCACATATACGTCCCACTGCAGGGCACGGGCCTACTCTTCAATCGACAATACGATTGAGAGTGGTTAGGCCATACAGTCCACCACGCTGGCCTAGTGCGGGTTGGCGGACTTACATACCGTAGAAATTCTTATGAATCGCTATGGTATGCAGGTTTCCTCACGATGTTTTCCTTCACCGTTTTAGTGCGTGGTGATTGACTATCAATACACATTTTTTTGGCGTTGTCGAGAAGGTCCCTCAGTGTTTTAATTGGAGTTTGGCGAACCCGGTAGCCCGTGGGGATGCCTAAATGGTTGTAAGCATCGCCGGAGGCGAGCGCCGGGATACGAGTACCTTGTAATGTAAATGTGGTATTTTGCACCTGTCCTTCATCCCCCCCAGACAGGTGCAGTGTTGCGCACTTTTTTGCATTGAAGGTAATACCAAGGTAGCTCGCACCCCGCTCCGCCGCCTCCAGGAGCCTCCTCATACCCTCTACGGAGTTCGACACGATTGCCCCATCGTCGGCGTAGAAAAAGGTGGTAAAGCGCTGTCCTTCGAGCGTGAAGCCCTCCCCCGTGTTGTCGATAGTCCTTATAAGGACCTCGAGGGTAAGATTAAATATATCCGGAGTTAGAGGGCAGCCCTGTCGAACCCCTGACTCCAAGCGAATGGGGGGTGTCACCCCATCCGCCACCCTCACAGACGTATGCAGGCCAGTATATAGGGATGATACAACGTTCCTCAACCTCATCGGGACGCCGTGTCCCGCGAGTGCCCGGAAGATCGAAGAGTGAGGAACCGAGTTGAAGGCACTGGCTAGGTCCAGCCATGCCACAACCAGCTCCTCACCCCGATTCCTGGCACCCCGGATGACCTCGCTCAACCCAAAGTTGTGCTCGAAACAACCTTCGTAATTGAGAAACCCCTTTTGGGAAGCGCTGAATCGCCGGTTTGCGACTCCCCATCTCCAAATTCGCTCCGAGACCAGAGCGGCAAACAGTTTGGGAGTGGTATCCCCAAGTGAGATCGGCCTCCAGTTCGTAATGTCGCTGCGGTCCCCCTTTTTATGCAGCAAGATAGTTTTAGAGTGGCCCCAGGAGGCAGGAATTGTTTCCGTACGCAAAATAACATTAAATAACGCGGTCAAGATACGCGCACCGGGGTCCGCTCTTCGCAAATCCGCGTAGGTGATGCCATCTGGTCCAGGCGCACTGTTAGCTCGGCGCTTCAGGCAGCTCAGCACCTCGCCCTCTCCAAACAGCGAGCATAAATGTTCGTCGCTTTCGGGTATTGGTGGGTCCCGAGCGAACACGTCCGGCCACTCCTGCTCGCCAGTTCTGGTAGCCGCAAGTTCGCGGAAATAGTACTCTGTTGTTGCCAAGTCTATCCTACATGGATCATCAGAACCTGCGAGCACTCTTTGGACCGCTGTTTTGCGCTTGTTCCTATATGGGAGCTGGATTCTTTTAGCCTGCTCGACACGATCCGGAAGCTCAGGAGTTCTCTCTACGTGCCTTTGGTCGCGCTGGTGTGGAGCTCTAGTGTACCTACCCAAGTGGGTCATCACTCCCGGCAGAACAGCCTCCAGCTGCTCCGGTTGAGCAATCAAGTCAAGCTCCCGTTTCAGTCGTCTTTGCTCTGTGCTGCCTGGAGATGAGGATTGCCGATTTTCCGGTGATGGGGCGACTCCAGATGCCAAAGCCTGGTCAGGTTGACAGGGAGGATTCGCTGTCGATCGGGTGGTGGTTGTGTTTTGTGACGTGAATTCTGTCGATATGTCGCCGGTTGTCGATCTGGGCTGCCGGACCCATCAACCGGCTCTGTAGACTCGATGATCCGCGGACTTGGTGCTGCAGACGGAGTTGATGATGGTGCGACGTCCTCATTTGCAGCTACGAGTTGAGAGCGCCCCGATGCAGGGCTGCAATCACGCCGACCGGGAACACGAGTCGTCTCGATCGCTGGCCGCTGCCCCGCCGCACTGCCGAAGCCTCGGTAGTCGCCGGAGGGCGCGTCGCCGCCGTGGCCGCGTGGTTGCATTCTCCACTGGGGCCTAGAGGCGCCGTGCCGTGTCCTCACGCCCGGAGCGCACTGCCCGCGCATCGGGGACGCAAGTGCTGCAGTGCTGTTGCACCTCATTGCGCGGGTACTTTCTTTCTGTCGGCGCGGTGTAGCCACAACCGGAACAAGCGAAGGTCACGCTGACACCGACGTGCTCCTGTTTGAAGTGACGAAGCAGGTTCTCCAGCTTCCGGACGCCCCTGTATCGCCTGACGACACAGAGTGGGCAGCATAGCACCTCGCTCTCCAGTACAGGCAGGTACACGGTGAAGCCCGTCGGGCCATGCGTGAGCCTTATGCTGCTTTCGGGGTTCATTGAAAAGATGGTGAATAATTATGTTATTACATAATTAAATTATTGATACCGCATACATTCCGTCATAGATTCATAAATTATTGCCGCAATTTAAAAATAATAATAATGTCGTAATAAGAATAGATTAATAGTAGCCACTCAAAGCCAAAAGGCCGAGAAGCGATACAAATACACACATGTCGCGAGACCAACGGATGGTGTCGCTTACCATCAGGCAGCGCATCATGCCGGGATAGCGCCTGCTCGCTCGCCCGAACTGTTCAGCACGGCCTAGTTGCCACATTCAAAGTCCAGGATACTGTTACTACTGTCACTGACTCGTTCAAATTATTCCGGAGATTAATGATGGATGATGAACCGTTTTTTTTTTTAAATATTACTATAAACCGTTTATATGCTTGAATAAGCACGGGTTTTCTGAAAATTCTGAATACCGATGTCATTAATCAGAAAACATTTCCCTCTTGCTCTTGCTGCTGAAAAGATTCGATTAAAATTTCTCTTCTAACTTCGTTATTGGTGCTTTCTTGGATATGACTTCATAACGTTATTGCTTAAAGTAAATGCACGATAATCAACTAATAAACGGGACAGTAGTACAGTAGAACCTCTATAAGTCGAACATCAAGGGAGACGCCAAAAAATTCGAGTTATAGAGTTTTCAACTTATGGAGGATTTCGACTTAGGCGGATTTTGATTCGACATAAAGAGTTTGAGGTTTATTTTATTATTGTTGAAAGAGTACTCATTGGCAAGCCAAATTGTTCAGCAACATCTTTCTTTTTGACACCTCTTCACAGCTTCGATCACTTCTAATTTTTCAGCAAGACTCAAAGTTTTTAGTTTACGTTTCACAGCACTCATGTTAACTGTTGTACTAATTGATGTGTATTGCAGTAGAACCAAACTACTTCTGACAGTATTTAAGTCGAAAACAAATGACTTGCTTAGCTAAATTTCAAAGGAAATCAAAATTGAACACATGACACCAAGCAAGCAAACACGTGTTTACGTGAGTCATAAATTTATTATCGTATACTCCTAAAATGTTTTCTAAAAAACAATAGTGTACTCACATTGTCGGAAAGTTCTTAAAGTCGGTAACTTATTTTTGTTCGAACAATAGAGGTAATAAATTCCAAATGATCAAGTTGTAAAGGTTGTAAAATAAAACGTTGCTATGTTCGAGATACAGAGGTCAAATTTAATTTTTCGAGTTATAGAGAGAAAATATGTACCAAAATGTCTTGGAGGGACTCGCCGATTATTTCGACTAACAGAGGGTCAAGATTTCCATTAATGGAGGTTTTGGTGTTTGAAGGGAAGGGAAAAAAACAATTTTTCGAGATTTGGAGGTTTTTGACTTATCGAGGTTCGACTTAACGAGGTTCTACTGTATTAATGTTTGCGAGTGGAAGAAGGTTCAGTACATTTCACGTATTTTCATTCATTTGCCCCTATTGGACCTATCCTGTTTCAGACCGACCCACAATCGCTCAATTTTCCTTGAGAAGCAACAGCACCGAACCAAATAAATACAAATATACCGCGTCCCCAGATCGTGATCAATCATGTATGTTGTACGTTTGAATACTGTGAGCGAATGTATTTCCAAAGTATGTGTGGCAGGTGCAAGAAATACTGTGTTCAAATATGGCAGTCTTTCAAATATTTGTTTTTATTTGGCGCCGGCATCATCATTATTACCATCCAGGCACATTCTCTCACGAGAGTGTCTCACAATCAATATTTAATTCTTTATATAGTTTGAAAATAATTTCCAGCACAGGATTTTTAACTTATCAATAGAGTTTTTATACTTTATGTAGGTAATAATAGTAATAAAACTAACAATAAAACCCGCTCGTAATAACGAATATGCATGGAATTCAAATTGAGACCATTTTTTTTTGTAGATTCTTTATTGCTTTAGCTTGACATCTACGTCAATATTTTTTAATTATGTACTTATTATATTACTTAATTATGTACTTTTTCATTAAGAAAATAATTATTAAAATCTGCATAAAATGAGTGCAAAATTCAAGGTAGTTGAAACGTAACTCTATTGGTCAATCAGAATTTGACGTCACAGTCTAGTACGTTAATGTCAACAAGTGCATATTTGTTCGGTATTTGCGATTGAATTAACTTTTGCTGTAATTTCCTAGCATATTTCGGAGTGATATTAATTGTTTCTCCTTAAAATTGCAATAACGTTTCCAAGAATAATGACTGACAGTGGTTATGTAAAGGCGCAATCGGATAATCTTCCTAAAATTAATGTATTTATGATGAGTACATATTTCGCATCTAATCCGGATTTTACAGCTGCTGAAATCAGAGGTGTTAAAGCTGCAAGGTAATTACATTATACAGGGTATATCAAGACTGCTACCGAAAACGAAGCCGGGTGGTAGTTTAAGCGGCTTCAGACACCATGCAACAGAAAAAGTTGCAAAAAAAAGCGACAATTTTTTTTTTTGTTATATTTTTCCTATGACTTTATTTGGGTGGTAAATGCATTTTTTCCTAAAATAATAGTGTGTACCCTTTTATTTATAAATAATCTAAGGTATAAAAGAGTTTAAATTATTATTTTAGCAAAAACTATGGATTTACCACCCAAAAATGACGAGATTAAAAAAATCATAAAAAATAATTGTCGCGTTTCTTTGTGAAATTTTTAGTTGCATTGTGTTTGTAGTCACTAAAACTACCATCCGGATTCGTTTTCGGTAGCAGTCTTGAGATACCCGGTAGATATATCTTATACATAGTTTTACAATACTTATTTCACAAATTAATAGTTAGAAGACATAACATAACCTAAAACTGGAGTAAAACTAGCTTGAACTTGTTTAATATAATGTATTTGTATGTAATTTATATGTATATCATACTTGTTTAGAAACATCCTCTTTATGTCATCTCTGCATCATCCAAAGGTTGACGTGTAGAAAATGCCTACGGCATCAAGTCCGCCTTTATATAGAAAAATAAAACTCGGTTTTCGTCGTATTTACACTTTTTTTTATAGGTCCGTGCGGGAGTCGTATGGTGACTCAGCAGTTGGATATGGCCAAGTTAAACGGGAGGGTGATTTATGTATTGTGAAGGCCCGAATAACACCTGAGCATAATGTCCGTCAAAAGTGTTACACTGTAACAGTTACTTGCAATGAGGCTGAAGAAACTGTATTGTCTGCTCAGTGTGAAGACTGTATTGCACATAAAGGTAAGTTAGCTCGATTAACACTCTTACAAACTATAAATGTACAAAAGTTACTTAAGTTATTTATTCTTAGTTTTTAAGAGAACATAAAGTTATGTGAACTTTAAACTAATTAATTAGTGTCTGTTACTACTATAATATTGGTATTGTTGTAAGTAGTCTCTTTAGTTTATATTTAGCTGTGGTGTGTTGTTTAAAATCCTTTTATTTTTAGGAGGCTGTAAGTATGCCATTGCCTTGGCCTGGCTGCATAGACGTAGTGAAGAACCACCATCCACTAGCACTGAATGCTTCTGGAAAAAGCCAAAGCTGTCATCAGTGGGTACAAGTATTAAATTCATAAAAGCAAAGGATGTCTCCAATATACCTAAGACACAACCGAACCCATCATCAACACAGACTTCACAAGAAAGTTTTTTAACTATAGTTAAAAATTACAGCAAAGAAGTTGGTGACACACAAAATCAACTAACAAAATTTTACAATGAGCCAAGTTTGTGTGAAAAATTATCAATCCATTATTTGGTAAGCATGATGCACAATAAACAGATCAACGCTCAACAGTTTATTGAGTTTTACAAGCAGATGATGCTAACTAAAGCATATAAAGATGCTGCACTTGCCACCGTGGAGCAAAGTGACTGTCCTTTATGGCATGAGGCATGTCCGATATGGGAGAATCACTGCTTCAAAAGCCTATGAAGCTGCACACTGCAAAGTTTTTAATGGAAATTTAACAAAAGTTATCTTGGGTGCAAAACTAAGAGACACAAATGCCATGAAAAGAGGAAGATTATTAGAGAGTGATGTGATTAAAGTGGTGGAAGAAATAAAGAAAATAAAAATAAATAAATGTGGTATTATATTGGATCCATTGTATCCCATTATGGGTGCTTCACCTGATGGAGAAAATACTGAATTTAGTATTGAAGTTAAGTGCCCTGTATCAGAGAAATCTGCAAGTTGCTATGTTAAAAATAATACCATATCTCCAAAATACATGGCACAAATTCAGCTACAGATGCATTTTTCAAAGAAAAGTAAGGGACTGTTTTGTGTGGCTAGCAGTAATTTTGAGGAATCAAAGAATGTATATATTACTGAAGTAGAATATGACAAGAGGCTTTGTGAAACTCTAATAGAAAAATGTACCACATTTTGGTGTCATGCTATTTTTCCTTTGTTATTTAAACAGGACTTACATAAATAAAACAAGTTATGCATAAATCTACTATTTTATTAGAACATCCTGCATATTAATTAATCCACAAACTACTATTATAACTTCATCTATTATAGGGATCAAGTTGTGATCCACACATGCATGAGGTAGTAGCATATGATATTCCCTTAATCTACTTATGACACGCTCTATATGAATCCTTAGTGCTGCTATTCTTTTTGATTGTTTTACATCTTCTTTTGTACTAGAAGCTGAGTTAAAAATTGATGGCGGTCGTATAAGAGTACAATCTTTTTTAGCTAGCAAGTGTGATAACTCTTTAAAGCCTCTATCTGCCACAAGTGCAGTTTTTTGTGGCAAACACTCAAGGAAACCACAGTCTTCAACTATCATTACATCTGTTGCCCTACCACTGTATCCATTAGAAGTAAAATTTACTAACCCATCGGGGGTGTATGAAATTAAATATTTTATTGTATTACATTTTTTGTAGTGGGACCCAAGTAAGTGCTTGGTGGACTGGATTTGATGGTTTCTCTATTTGTATTTCTAAACAATCTATTATAGAAACAACCTTAGAATACCTGGCCCTAAATGACAAAGGTAATTTGTTAAATATCTCTGCAGGTGTTGGCCATACAATTAATTTCTTCATTTTCTTCGCCAATAATGGTACACTTTTTGAAAAAATTCTGCTGATTGTACTCTGGGTATACCCAAATTGTATACCTAATATACTAAAACTTTCATTTAGTTTTATTTTTTTAAATGTGATTAAAATATCTAAAATGGGAAGTGGTATGTGTTCACTTAATAGTTTAATTAAGTAATAAGATTTTTTGGGTAAACCTAAAAACATTTTGGGCTTCTTTTCAATAGCTGTTATTGTGCACGTACGCATTTGGCTTATAAATAGAATTTCTGAAACATCATCATCTATTATCCAGCTAGATTCAGGAGAACTATTTTCTGGTTCAAATGATGATGACAGTGAAGGTTGAGCGGAGGATATTGATGCGATGTCTTGTAATACTTTTCTTTTAATGCCAGAAGTCTGAGCTATTTTTAAAGGGGATGTAGAAATTGTTTTGGTATTGGTAGAAAATGGAGATAATGCTACACTTTTCTTCTTTGAACTCAAATTAACATTAATACCTTTTACTTCTGTATGATTTTTTATAGTTGTATTGTGTTGTCTTGTCAACATGTTTTATGTCCGTAATGTTATCATTTGGTAAAGAAGTACTACAAGCAGCCTCATTAATATTTTTGATTACAGTTTCTTCTGTGTTTATTTGAGATAAACATGAACTGGTACTAGGTTCTAAAAATATATTTTGTGAAGGTTCATTTATTTTGGGAGCACTTTGTTTAGCAGGAGGCACAGTTAAAGCAGCTTCAATAATTTCTAGATGTCTTCTTTTTAAAAAACCTTTTCTTTCTGGTGGCGGATGCGGCTTAGTGGCTTTTTGACAGTCAAATTTGTGAGGAAGGATACCTTTCTTTAGTCGTAAAGTAGTTTCTAGCTTTTCTTGTAGTCATAATTTTGTACTGAATATAATGGGGATGATGACAGTAACAACGAATCAATGAAATTATGATTTAATATAATAATGTATAATACAAGGATTCTCAAAATAAACATTTGCCTTAGTTTTTAATTAAGATTAAATATATTTTTGCAAAAATAAAAGTACAAAATCTAAGGATCCGCCATATTAGATGAAACGCCAATCAGAAGCGAGTGACGTGTCACTTTCGTAAATATTATTTAGTCATAACGCGAACTTGTTGGCTAGTTTGGGTCATTTCTATGTTATTCAGTATATTTATACAATATTATATTATAATAGTTTTGTGCTACCTACGAAAAAGGAACATTACTCATGGAATAAGAATTCATCGCAAATAGATCAAAATTTGGAACTATGCGATATTCCATATGACTGTTTAATTGGAACATTAATAACGTTTTTCAGTACTCATATACACAGCGATTGACATGATAATAACACCGAAAGAAAATAAATGAATCGTAGCTCCGATATTTATCGCTATTGTTATTTATAATAATTTTAAAATTTGGTATGATGTTGTCTGGACACGTCAAACATTATGAACATTGTAAATAAAGTTATTATTTCTGTCAAAATAGTGTTCACGGAAATTAATCACCGAATTTAATGATAAAGATCCTGGATCTTGCCTTTCCATTTTTAGCCATATACACAGTCAGGTCATAAGTATTGTCACACAGTAAAAACTTTTCTTTTAGCATGCTGGCCACAAAAAAGTTTATTGAATTCGAATTTCGAATTGTTCATGAAAATAAAAATGTATACTTTTTAGAATTTTACTCATTTTTAAATATGGAGTGGACGCTTAAAGAAGACCGTGTTGCAGTTATTGCGTTGCATCGTTGTAGTTACGCGCCAATTCAAATTTTTGACATACTGAAAAATTTGAATGTAACTAAAAGATTCGTTTATCGTACCATCAAACGATACAATGAAGACTCTAGTGTAGATGACAGGTCAAGAAGTGGTCGCCCTCGGTCTGTTAGGACTCCAGCAGTGATAAAAGCTGTAAAGGCGCGAATTCAAAGAAATCCCAAACGTAAGCAGCAACTGTTGGCCCTTCAGATGGGGTTAAGCAGAACCACGGTGAAAAGGGTGGTAAATGAAGACTTAGGGCTTCGGGCATATCGAAGAAAAACAGGACATCGTTTGAATGCTCGTCTAATGGACCTGAGACTGAAGAGATGCCGCGCTTTGTTGAAGCGGTACGCGGAAAAAAAAAATATCGGGAATATCTTTTTTCAGATGGAAAATTTTTTACCGTAGAAGAGAGCTACAACAAACAAAATGATAAGGTGTACGCACACAGTAGTGAAGAAGCGAGCAACCGTATTCCGCGTGTCCAACTAGGTCATTTTCCATCCTCGTTCATGGTATGGTTGGGAGTTTCTTATTGGGGCTTAACAGAGGTACATTTTTGTGAGAAAGGTGTAAAAACGAATGCAGTTGTGTATCAAAATACAGCCCTGACGAACCTTGTGGAATCTGTTTCTCATACCATGTTCAATAACAGGCACTGGGTATTCCAAAAAGATTCGGCGCCAGCTCATAGAGCGAAGAGCACACAAGACTGGCTGTCGGCGCGTGAAATCGACTTCATCCGCCACGAAGGCTGGCCCTCCTCCAGTCCACATTTGAATCCGGTAGATTACTAGATATGGCAACACTTGGAGGAAAAGGCGTGCTCAAAGCTTCATCCCAATTTGGAGTCACTCAAGGCAGCCTTCATTAAGGCAGCCGCCGATATTGACATGGACCTCATTCGTGCTGCGATAGACAACTCGCCGCGCAGATTGAAAGCCTGTATTTAAAATCGCGGAGGTCATTTTGAATAAACTTTAGTGTCATAAGAATCTATGTTTTGTTAAGTTCATTTTGGTATATAAATGGTTACATAATGAATAAACTTGTTTCAATTATTTTATATTAAACATGTAACAGAATTTATGACCTGACTAGGTATTTCTAACTTTTTTATCCATTGAAACTTTAGTAAACAAATTGCCCGGAGTTTGTATCGATGTATTATTACATTCCGAAACTATACATCATCGATCCACATTAAAACTCAGCATTACTATTAAAAATAATAAAATGTATATATCACAAATACACGTAAATGTACGAGCAAGCATTTCCAAAAGCATGACATCACACACGGACGCCATTACTATTACGGCGTTTTTGAGCAAAGGTTAAAATATGAAATTTAAAAAAAAAAATTAAATTCATTTTAAGTATTGTTAATGTATACGAATCTCCTGAAGTAGTTTTTTAAAATCAGTCATCATGCCTATTATCTGTATCTTCTTCTAACTGAAAACACAAAAATAATGTTGATTATAATAGATCGAGGAATTAAAGTTGATGGGGCATATTATGCTTAGAACATAAGAGAATAAAATAGGATAGCCAACGCTACTTTAATAGTGGCCCACCCTAAAGTCAAAGTAAAAACCTACAGTAGTTGTTAAGTGATATGAAAATAAGTTAATATTTATTAACCAAACCTTGTGTAATATTTATTTGAAAATGTTTTACCGAAAAAATACTATTCATACGTTTTCGGATATAAAAAATGGAATGTACACTCAAAGGCACAATTAACCGTCCACCTTGTATTTCTTTCAGTATACAGTAGTCGTCAAATTTAGACCACATTTGATGGAAGTTATGTTAAAAGCAACCACTAAGAATAAATAGAAACATAAAAGTCTTTAAAAAAACCGTTTATTAAAAAAGAATATCCCAAAAATCGATTATGCAAAAAAAATTTTTTTTATCTGGGTAGGTACCAACTGGTGGTAGGTCTCTCATATGTGCGAGGCCATCTGGGTAGGTACCACCGCAATGTCTATTTCTCCCGTGAAACAACACTGCTTAAATGCACTGTTGTGTTTCGGATTGAAGGACATTGTAGCCAGAGCAACTACTGGACATATTGAGACTTAACATCTTATGTCTCAGGATGGCGAGCGCAGTGGAATATTTCTACTGTTTATGAGCGGTCGTATCGCTTACCATCAGGCGAACGGCTTGCTCGTCTCGCCATTCAATGCAATAAAAAAAAAAATAAAAAAAAAATTGCGTAAAAATATTATGAGTTTAATTTTTTTAAGGCACAAAGTATAATCATACACTAAAAACTCAAATTAAACAATATGCGCATACTATGGCGGAGAAGAACAAGAAATGTAAAGAAGGTAACCTAAATGCAAAAATGTCAAATAGCGACTAAATTTCAAAAACGCTTCGGAGATAAAGTTTAGGCATTGAAATGACGGTAAAAGTACTTAATTTATTGCTAAAGTAGCTACTTAACAAAAAACAAAGCATTAGTTATGCTACAGTTAACATAAACAAACAGGATGACGAAAAATATAGGTGGACCGTTAATTGTGCCTGTGAGTAGAATAAAAATGCAGCTTATCATTAACTGAATCAACTGAAGTGTTATTAGCCTACAAACCATTTCACAAATTAAGTTTATAGGTTGTGATGAAACTAGTCAAAACATTATAGCACAAAGATGAAAACAAAATGATAAGCATGATAGGACATAAAGTACTTACATTGAAATGATCTTCACAACAATATAAACAAGTTGATGGAGATACCATGTCTCTTTTTACACCACTTTTATCTTACTTCCACCCCTCTCGGAACAAAAAAAAATACTTTTTCGGTTGCATTTATTTTTGTATTTTTACATTTAGGCACAATACAGCACTTATAAGTTGGTTTTTTACTTTGTTCCATTGTAAACAGCCGTAATATACAAAATATTGATAAATTATAGTGTACAACACTCCCACTCTTGTTTGTTTTATTAGACTATGACGTCATCGTAGCGCGCCAAAAAAAACAGTGTTTAAACTGCTGTTATCAGTTTGATATTTTAATTATTTTTTCTTTTGTATTAATATTAATTTTGTCACGGCTGTTTTTTTTTTACTGTTATATAATGATGTGAACTATCATATAAAATAATAAAAATAAATCATGCATATTCCCTATTATCAATACCAGTATAAAACACACATTTATTACATAACTAGCGGCCCGACCCAGCTTCGCCTGGGTGCATATATTTTTTGATTCCACTCCACACCAAATACATGTTATTTTTCGTATTAATCTCTTGTATACCTAAACTTGACATAGCTGTCTGGCTCAATCCCGTCTCATCCGTCTGTTCAGTCTCTTCCCGATCCGTCCCGTCCTTTCTCTTTTATTATCCATCCCGTCTTATAACGTACATTTACATTTCGTCCTATCAAATCTGTCAGCTATCCCAGCCCTCTCCCGTACCTTCCACTCTATTATATCCCGTCTCTCCATATAGATGTACATACAGGGTATATCAAGACTGCTACCGAAAACGAAGCCGGGTAGTAGTTTAGGCGACTTCAGACACAATGCAACAGAAAAAGTTGCAAAAAAAAGCGACAATTTTTTTTTTGTTATTTTTTTCCTATGGCCATATTTGGGTGGTAAATACATTTTTTTCCTAAAATAATAGTATATACCCTTTTATTTATAAATACTCTAAGGTATAAAAGTGTTTAAATTATTATTTTAGCAAAAACTGTGGATTTACCACCCAAAAATGACGATATTTAAAAAATCATAAAAAAAAATTGTCACGTTTCTAGGCGAAATTTTTAATTGCATTGTGTTTGTAGCCACTAAAACTACCACCCGGCTTCGTTTTCGGTAGCAGTCTTGAGATACCCGGTATAAAGATTGCCTTATGAAATTTTGACATTAAAAACTTTAGCGTTTTTTATTGTCCATCCAATATTACGTTCCTTATTTCAGCACCAAAATGCTGTTTTTCCTAATAATATTGCACGCCATTACTTTTTGTTAGTAATAAAGTAATAATAACCATTTAAAAAAAGAATTGGCCAAATTGGTCCAGGCGTTGTTGAGTTATGCGCTTACCAACACTTTTTGTGATTCATTTTTATATTATAGAAGAAGATATTATAGTCCACCCTGCTTGCTTAGTGCGAGTTGGCGGATTTTATTTCACGTAGAAATTAATCCGAAAAGTCAGAGGTGTGCCCTGGGATTTGAACCCGTGACCATCGTTAACTTGTTGGCAGTCGCGTCTATTACGTTACCATATACAAATTAATAAAACCTTCATACTGCCTTACCAGGTGACGTAAGTAATAGAACAAATATTTAAAAATATAAAACTGCATATCGTTTCATTATAATGTCTAGATACGGCATCAACGTACCAATATTTTTTTTATTCTTGAGTCTGAAAACAATACTAATGCGAAATTTAAATATGTCCCCCAGCGCATCTAAAAGTATAAATTCAAAAAACAATGTCGTTTATGAAAACGAAAAATTATAATTAGATATATTTTGGTATACTCCGGCAAAACGCTTCGATGGAGTATACTTTGTTTAAAACTGTTGCATTAATCTCAAAAAACAATGGGCGATTTTGGTAGAGTGGACATCGTTTTAATTTACATTTAACAAAATTATGCGCAAGACGCCGTATCTAGATAATATTATATACACGATGTACACATTTTTTGAATTTTGTTCTATTTCGTCAGCCGTCAATGAAACACAATGGAAAGATAGATCATTTTACGTTGGGTGGTAGTTGAAGCTGGACCGTCTTTTACGTCTCCCGTCAAATAAACAAAGATCATCCTATACTGGCTGGACGCATCACGCTTGAACGATACCCAAAAAAAAGGTTTTTAGTATCTTCCTCAGAAATTTTCCTATTTTTCTCACCCCTAAAACCTTCCCAGGACTTCCACGAATATTTCAAGACCAATATCGTCATTTTTGGGTGGTAAATCCATAGTTTTTGCTAAAATAATGATTTAAACACTCTTATACCTTAGATTATTTATAAATAAAAGGGTATACAAAATTATTTTAGGAAAAAATGTATTTACCACCCAAATATGGTCATAGGAAAAAAAATAACAAAAAAAAATTGGTCGCTTTTTTTTGAAACTTTTTTTGTTGAATTGTGTCTGAAGTCGCTTATACTACCACCCGGCTTCGTTTTCGGTAGCAGTCTTGATATACCCTGTATTATAGATATTTTGTCGATAGGTAATCCGTTATATCTCGGTAAAATAAATCTGTACCAGCCCATATACGTCCCACTGCAGGGCACGGGCCTACTCTACAATCGAGAATACGATTGAGAGTGGTTAGGCCATATAGTCCACCACGCTGGCCTAGTGCGGGTTGGCGGACTTACATACCATAGAAATTCTTGTGAATCGCTATGGTATGCAGGTTTCCTCACGATGTTTTCCTTCACCGTTAAAATCGGTAAAATATCGGTAAAATAAATATTTAGTTATAATTAAGAAACAAGAATTGAAAAAATATGTGACATTATCCTAACCAGAATCTTCAGTTTTATTATATAATCCATCCAAGAAGGGAAAATATAAAAATTACCAAACAAGTAAACAAACCCACGACTCACAAATATTTTGACTTTATAATGGTTGGAAGAAAAATTAACATTGGAGTAAGATATTAAATGTAATTTTTAATGAGGTTTATTGTGAATAACTGGGCACCTATAAATTGTACAATTACTATCGGGGTACCATCGGATAGGGCGTGATGATACCAATAAAAAGAGGTTTAATATGTCTCTGTAACGTTTATAGTTTTCGAGATAAACTTTAAAATTTCGCCCTCTATAGCATTTAACTTCGGGCAGCTCGATGATCTCCCTACGGTATAGCCATGGAATACTTAAGCGTGGCGCTTGTCTAGTGTAGTGATGGGTAGGACACGTCAAAAATTTGAGTTTGTATGTGTTACTCATTATGTCAAATGAGTAGGGATGAGATATACTTGCAAAATTAAATACCAGGGCTTCTAAGTACGAGTACGTAAAAATACTAGGGTTCAAAACCAGGTTCTAAAATACTTAAAAGTATTTTGTTAGTATGAGTCGGCAACCCTTCGCGTCCCAGCCGCGGCGCAGCGTCTATAAAATACTTGCATAGGAATTCAATCCGTATTCCGTAACGAATAAGGAGCAACAATGCATAAATGAAAAAAATACTTTGAAGTATTTTCTATTCACGAATACGATTGTGATTCTTATTTATATGAAGTTAAGGATAGTTTTTCTATGGAAGTATTTTTATGTATAGTGTTCCAAGTTCTTCGCGCACCGACTTATAGCGGCGCCTAAATTTGAAAATACTTGCATAGGAATTCAACCCGTATTTGATGGTACATAAAGAGCAAAATAGTATGAATAAAAAATACTTTGAAGTTCAAAGTATTTGTTATTGACAGATACGATTGTGGTTCTTATCTATATTAAGTTATGAATCGTTTTCCTATGCAAGTATTTCCATGTACAGTTTTCAGGGCTCTGTGCATATCGACGTATGGCAATACTTTCATACTTGTAAGTATTTTCTGCTCGTACCAGGGCGCCGTACTTCGAAGTGAATACCTGGTTTTAAAACCTGGTATTGTAAATACGTCTCATCTTTACAAATGAGGTGGGACAATGTACCACCTCATTTGAGGGGATCCTCAAGTGAATGAGTAGTATGTACAAAATAAGTAATGAGGTCTTTTCTGAAATTTGAGGTAGATGAGGTTTGTATTAGTACATAGCAAAAATAATGAACTGAGACTTAAGCTTGAAGATGCAAGTTTCTGTTACTCGAGTGTGACATAATAATGTAAAAAAAGAAAAAATGTTTTAAAATAATAAAGTATTTATTGAAAGCAAATTTTCATAATATTATAATTTATAAATAGCAATATATTAGCTTTTTCCCCATCAAGGCGGTTTCTTCGTTCCGATATCATTTGGCCTGATTTCGAGAAAATGCGTTCAAAATTAATATAATATTAACAAAATATAAAACAACAAAATCAATTAACTAAGCAATAATAAACAAAAGTAATGTCAATTGTAAGTCAAATGTTACGAATGTCGTTCCATAATACATTCACTTCAATTTCCTTGTTGTTAAGCATACGAAGATTGAGCGAGACTGACTTCAAAATAGTACGCATACGTTCGCTCACTCATTCTTGCAAGATGTAGTGACCATTACAATTGCGAGACAGCGACATTTTCATTACGTACCTCATACCTACTCAACTATTTGAGCTGGTACAAAAGAACATTGATAAAATTATTGTTATGCAATTCTTAAGCGTCTATTAATTTAATTTATAAAAATATTAATAATTAATTTTCTCAGTAATTTTGGTGACTAGTTTACGGCAAAACTAAGCCTGAATTACAAAAACACAGTTTTCGTACAACTCTATTGATATTTGCTTTATTTTTATTGGAGAGGCGTTATGTCATTCCAATGTTGCCATTTTTTAAATATAAGCTTGACTGGCTTTCTTTCATTATCTTTCTCAGATAATTAATATAAAAAATACCGCAGAGAACTAAGAACAGCAAAATAATCACTGATTAATGAATTAAGTAATAACAATTTACTTCTGTCGCCCAAAAGCGCTATTGTGCAACTAATAATACCTATATATAGTTGTCCTTTCTTTACCGTTTACTTCGTTGGATATTATATTAGATACTATTACATTTGTAAAATAAATAAGTAATCGATGTTTAAATTGCGTGAAAAATATATTTTTTCATTTTTATTTGCCTTACGCCAATATAAATGGAACAAAATAAAATTAACTACCTACAGAGTTTGACAAGATAAAGAAAATCTGTAAACCTTTAAAGTGGAATATCTTAGTTCCCAGGCTTGCTACAATAGTAAACCTTAAGAAATAATTGTTAAGAAATTCAAAATCTATATTTTAAAATATTTTTCATCTCAATACACTTAAAAAAAATACAGCAAAAAAATGTATGGAGGATTATCATTGTTCTTTGTGTTTGTAGTCATGGGACAATTTATTCCTTTGTGTGGGACATTTGAGGTGCTTCATGTATGAGGTACCCATCGCTAGTCTAGTGAATTCACTGTAAAAATTGTTTGAATTTATTATATCGAAATCTCGGTCGGTAGTCTTTTTTGTATATTTAGGTGTAAAGTTATTATTGTTGTGCTGTATTTGGAATTCGGATGCTAATCCAGTTTTAATTAGTGAGTTTCTATTTACCTGCTGTATCTTACCTGACATTTCTCAAAAGTGTGCCGCTCGCTTGTTCACAGTTTAATTTCAAACTTCTTTTTGATGCTTTATTCATTTGTTTTCACTTTTTCAAATAGGGTATATGTTTATTGTTTTTATTATAGTTTAACGTTTTGTGTTTTCGCTATGTTTTAATCTTTACGGAAGATGGACGTAATTATTTCTGCGTTTTTAATGTTGGTGTTTTACCGATGTATTGGGTATACATATTACATGCTTAAACTCGTGTATTTTTGCCAGGTAAGGTAGGAAGAGGTGTAACAATGACACCCACGTTTTGCTGTGTATTTTTTTCTGTCACATGATGTTGTAGGTGAGCCTATTCCCATGTCGGGCACTGATTGGATTCGGGCTGGTAATGTATAGTAAAATCCAATATCACATCCGCGATTCGAACCCCAGACCATTGTTTTGCAATCACACCACAGTACAACCGCACCCAGAGCGCTCGTATGTATCGATATTGATTATTGTGTTGTAAATTTTGTTTATCTACAGGGAGTAAGGACTGTTACTGTGATTGAACAAATAGTTAATAACACTTCATAGTTATCTTTATTCTTTACTCATCTTGGATCACACAATAGTGACCAAAACATAATTGAGCAAATGAGCGACGAAATTATGTGCCGAAATATTATGGAAAACTTCCTAAATACCTTTAAATTTACAGTCATCTCAATTGGAACCGTGGGTTTTGTCATGACTTTCAAATTCAATGTGTATTTGGCGAAAGTGCATGGTGCTTCAATGTTCGTAAAGGTTTAATTTCTGAGATCAACAGCCCGTTTTCGATCGCATGCATTGTAAGATTGAACTTTTAGTTTTTAGTTTGGTAATTGGCCTTGTGTCTCCGTGGTCTGTGTGGGAAAAGGATTCTTTTAAAAAAATTGCATCTTTTTTCTGTTCTTCCATACGCGTCGCTGTTTCTTATTATGAATCCGTAAAGTAATCAAAAGAGGCTTGTGTCGCGTTCGTTATTTTCCCCCACATTATTCGAATCTGTATTTCAATTTCAATATTTAAAATTATTCGTTGGTTGGTTGGTATAGTTTTTCTGAAATTACCGTATGAACTATGCAGCTTGATCAATATGTTAATTCGTTGTAAAGAGCAAGATCTTACCGTTGACTTTGTTTTCGCCCTTCATCGGATTTCTAACCTATGAAAAAATATTTAAATCTAGACTAATTTAGCTATCGTTCAAGTCTCAACCAATATGATCATTTCAAATTATTGATGCAATATTAACGAGGCAAAGATTTCGAGAGTCGTAGTTACATTCAGCCTCTTCAACCTTTGTCATTTGCATAAAAAGTAAACATTATCTTCCTATATTTCCGCCAGTCGCCAAATTTCAAACACATGAAAAACTATTTAGAATCTACAGAACGCACTGATGACTGAATGGTTCTTCCATTTAAAAACTTCTCAAGACTACAAATACGTATGAATAATTGCAAAATAGCACATAAACAGAAATACTCGTTTAGATTTTGTGATGACTTTCAAAACCAATATGCATTCGGAAGATATTGTATAAATTAAGTATTGCTTAGTTGGAAGTTCCCAAATATTTTACATGCTTGCAATCCACTTTCTCCGTGTTTTTGCTTTTCATTTGCAGCACGGATGGTTACCAGCACATCGTCAATATACTTCAGTTTTTTTTCTATGAGATTTACTTAGGAACTTTGACGTTTCCACACTGACTTGTGATCTCGCAGTGAGTGAGTTGGTTACGTTATTTTATTGGTATTTTTTTCTTTTTTTTTTCTGTCGTGTTGATTTGTTATGGTGTCTATTATAGTCGTTAAATACATTGCTTGTGTTGGAGCTGGGTTTGACGACTCGTTGTTTCTAAAAGCAGTTAAATTTGAGAAATTTTGGACGGTTTTCGATGCTTTGGTGCTCTTAATTCGCGCCGGTTTCGAAATCGTTGGATTACGTACGTTCAGGTTAGGTTTTTCGTTTTTGTTTGGCCCGTGTTTTTCTTTAAAGAGGTATTAAATAAAATAGTTTACTAGTGTTGGAGCTGGCTAGAACTGTCACAAGCACTAAGCCTACTTTTACTTGTTTTCCTCAAATCTGAGGGGTTTGGATATTAGTTTGACTCCGGATTGCATTAAATTCGTGGTAGTTTCGAAGAGATCGGGTTGAGTTACGTTAGGTTAGGTATTTTTTTCTTTTTTGGCCTGTTTCTTTGTAATGAGGTATATCTGGGTCGTTGAATAGATAACTGGTGTTGTAGCTGCCTGGTACTGTCACCATTATTTTTGCAAATATTTCCAAAAATATGAGTGTTTAGAAAATGGTTTGCTCACTAAGCCACATAAAAACCTTATATTCATATACATATAGGCAGTTAGCAATAGCAGAATAAGTAAATCGTGCTATATGACTTGCAAATTCATAAATTGGTGAAGTTATTCTGAAATTGCAACAACTGCCATTACTACTTATTGGTATTAGTAATCCATGTATACTGGGTGGAATCGCTTATCGTCCGGAAAATTTAATAGTGTATTGTGTATGTGAAATTAACGTTGTATACGAAATTTATCATTAAAAACTACAAACTACCCCATAAACAACATCAATACAAGATATCCCAAAAACGCATATTATCTAAATCACCCTACACTTAAAAGTGCAACGAAATGTCAATACTCAGGCGCGCGAGTGTATGAGTCACGCCACACAACAGCTGACTGTCGCGCATCGACCTTGAACTTACTTTGCGCCTATTTATCGGTATTATTACTCTAAATATTACCATATAACATTTTGATTTATTTAGAATTTTAGTGTGTTAGGATCATTTAAGTAAATTTAGTTGTTGGTAAGTTGTTAAGATTTACATTATTATTTTCATAACGTACCTACTATCTTAGAAAAAGCTGCATATGTTTTTATTTAAACGTTTTAATAAAGTCGAGAATAGACGACTTCGCTGTCGTAGGTCACGGATTCTTGCATGATTAGGAAGTCTGAACTTACCATGATCGAGTAGCCTCGGATAAGTCGTTAAAATAGTTCTTGTGCTGGGAACTCGTGGATTCATCATTCATGATACCATTCCTACGCAAAGACTGGAGATGTTCTGGATCTGCATACATCCTTCTTGCATGACCCAAGTTTTCATTGGATCGAACATAGCACGTCATTATTGTCACATACTCACTGTTCGTTTAATCACTCATTTTGACCGCAAGAAACTAACCAATAACCAAAATAATTTCGTACGTCACTCGGCACCGAATTTCGCACGACTGAGGAAGTGGCAAGATCCCTGGAAGGTGTCGGCGGCGCGGGAGCGGGCGGCGCGGCGCGGCGGCACGCTTTGTACTTGCGCTTGCGGCGGCGCGGCGCCGCCGCGGCGGTGAGGGCGGCGCGATCAAAGGATTTTATTACTTAGATTTAGAAGTTTCTACACGAATTCATATTGTATAAAGTAGGGTAACAATAATGTGTATTTATGAAGATTTTTTTCATTTATGTCATCTTTCTCTAAACAACGTTGTTTTATGAATAACTTATTCTAAATTAGTAACTAGTAGTGGTAAATTAATTTTACACTACATAAACAAAAACATAAAAAAATTAAAATAAGTATGCCAAGGTGTTCTAAATCATGTACTTGCCATGCACAATTTTTTTCGTGACGATAAGCGATTCCACCCAGTATAAATAATATAATCACAAGGAATAAGTTATACTCCCAAATACTTCTCCCGAAAAAAATACTATTTAAAGTATAATGCTCCAATGCACACAAAACGATATATCAATTATAGAAATTAAACAAAAATTAGAAGTGTGTTCTAAATGCAAAATATGTACAATTGTTACAGATATTATTTTTTAAATTGGCGCCATCTAATAGGAACTTCTAGAACTACAAGGTATTCACAACGGCTCCCCACCCAGATCCATTTTTATACCAGTTAATTCTCATACAAAAGTGTAGAGGTCACTGTTCAATTTTAACAAATTTCTGCATCGCGATGTCGAGATTTTCCTTCGGTGGTATATAAAGCTTAGCTGGTTCATTGAAAGGTATCGCTTCTCGGCCTTTTGGCTAAGATCAAAGTGTAGTATCTGTTCTTTTCAGCTTAATATCTGAAAGTTCCCTCATTGAGGGACCAGTATATTAAACTGATTTTTGTAAACCGACGGGATGTTCGGGGCTCGCTCCACTCCCGTCACGGGTCGGCCCGGCATTGCAGTGCCGCCGGGATCGGCCCACTCAACGCCTTGAAAAAGTTCCCAGACAGCCGGATTACATATTGGCGGATTGCCTGCGATGAACTTAAATTAATTAATTACAAAAATTCATTCCATTACTAGGTACATGTATTTTATGTGAGAACTGAGAATACAAAATTTTCAATCACAATTAATTGAACGTAAAGTTAGATACAAAAACAATTAATAAAACATATAAAAACCGACTTCAAAACAAAAATAAAATATTGAAGGCGGGTCGCCCAGTACCAAACATATAGGACCTATGCCTTATATTAATTTAAATATCTATACTGGGTGGAATCGCTTATCGTCCGGAAAATTTAATAGTGTATTTTTTTTTTTATGAACCTATAGTGTCCCACCGCTGGGCAAAGGTCTCCCTCAACTCCTTCCATTTGTCTCTATTTTTTGCCGTTGCCGTCCATACACAGCTGAATTTGTCGAGGTCATCGCGCCATCTCTTCCTAGGTCTACCTATTCGCCTCTTCCCATCCAGGGGCGTCCATTGCGTGGCAATTTTCGCCCACTTTTTCGGGTGCATCCTGG
Source organism: Hyles vespertilio (assembly GCA_009982885.2). NCBI lineage: Eukaryota > Metazoa > Arthropoda > Insecta > Lepidoptera > Sphingidae > Hyles > Hyles vespertilio. The sequence continues at coordinate 9,428,693 of CM042832.1, forward strand.
TGACGTGTCCCGCCCAATCCCATTTCAATTCGGCCGATTTTCTCCCAACATCCCTAATTCCAGTTATGGAGCGCAAGGTGTTATTGGGCACTTTGTCCATACGTGTTACGCCTAGCATGCTGCGCTCCATAGCTCTTTGACAAACCCCGAGACTGGACCTCTGGAGTTCAGTCAAAGACCAGGTTTGAGCACCGTATGCGAGGATTGGCAGGATACACATGTCGACGAGTTTACGCTTAAGGGAAATAGGAAGATTACCCTTGAGAAATTTCTTTAATGACCAGTAGCTCTTCCAGGCGTTATCTATTCGACGCTGGATTTCTCGGTCTAGCCTGTTGTCGAAAGAGACTATCTGGCCCAAATATACAGGGTATATCAAGACTGCTACCGAAAACGAAGCCGGGTGGTAGTTTAAGCGACTTCAGACATAATGCAACAGAAAAAGTTGCAAAAAAAAGCGACAATTTTTTTTTGTTATTTTTTTTTTATGGCCATATTTGGGTGGTAAATACATTTTTTCCTAAAATAATAGTGTATGCCCTTTTATTTATAAATACTCTAAGGTATAAAAGAGTTTAAATTATTATTTTAGCAAAAACTATGGATTTACCACCCAAAAATGACGATATTTAAAAAATCATAAAAAAGTAATTGTCGCGTTTCTATGCGAAATTTTTAATTGCATTGTGTTTGTAGCCACTAAAACTACCACCCGGCTTCGTTTTCGGTAGCAGTCTTGAGATACCCGGTATACTCGTCGACATACTGTATCTCGACTCCATCCACCACAATCCTCGGTGTTGTGCTATTGGTCATGACCTTAGTCTTTGACCGGTTCATCATTAGTCCAACCTCAAGGCTCGCCCTGCTCAGGTCATCGAGCATGCATTGGAGTTCTTCGGCCGAAGTAGCAAAAAGGACAATATCGTCCGCGAATCGAAGGTTGGAGAGCCTCTGCCCATCGATGACGATACCGCGTTCTACCCAAAGTTCTGCTAAGGACTTAAAAATTTCCTGTAATGTGCTCGTGAACAATTTTGGCGATAATGGGTCGCCCTGCTTCACGCCTTTACAAATTTTAAAGGCTGGCCCGGAGGAATGGAGCCTAACATCAGCTGTGCTATTGCCATAGATGGTTTTAAGAAGATCGATATAGGTCTTATTTATATTTTGCTTTGTCAAAGAGGAAAAAACTGCAGTGTGTTTAATGGTATCGAAAGCCTTTGCATAGTCGACAAAGGCTAAATACAGAGGCTTTCGATATTCTAGGTATTTTTCAATAACTTGATTGACAGTATGGAGGTGATCAGTGGTTGAAAAACCACGGCGAAAGCCAGCTTGTTCGGGCGGTTGATGGAGATCTAAATCCCCATCAATACGATTTAGAATAACTTTTATAAACAGTTTGTATATATGGGACAGCAGGCTGATTGGTCTGTAGTTGCTGACGTCGGACTTCTCTCCTTTTTTATGTAATAAAATAATGTTAGAGTGACACATGTTTTTGGGAATTTGACCTGTTTCTAATATGGAATTGAAAAGATTAGTGATGTGAGGCAGTAGTATTGGAGAACCTATTCTGAGAGCTTCCGTAGTCACTCCATCTCCTCCGGGGCTGCGGTCAAAAGCCATTGATTTAAGTGCTTTGTGAACTTCGAGGTTAGTAATTCCTGGGGTTGTATCTGACATTGAATAATCTGAAACTATGTGTGGTTCGTAATTGTCGGAATATAAAGATTTATAAAAGTCTGTACAAATTTCCATGATCTTATCCCGGCTATAGTTTAATCTTCCTGTGTGGTCTTGTAAGCTGTTAATTGACGCTTTTCCTTTAGTAACACCATATTTGGCGACTCTCAGTCGACTAATAGTGTATTGTTTATGTGAAATTAACGTTATATACGAGATTTATCATTAAAAATTACAAACTACCCCATAAACAACATCAGTACAAGATATCCCCAAAACGCATATTATCTAAATCACCCTACACTTAAAAGTGCAACATGTCAATACTCAGGCGCGCGAGTGTATGAGTCACGCCACACAACAGCTGACTGTCGCGCATCGACCTTGAACTTACTTTGCGCCTATTTATCGGTATTATTACTCTAAATATTACCATATAACATTTTGATTTATTTAGAATTTTAGTGTGTTAGGATCATTTAAGTAAATTTAGTTGTTGGTAAGTTGTTAAGATTTACATTATTATTTTCATAACGTACCTACTATCTTAGAAAAAGCTGCATATGTTTTTATTTAAACGTTTTAATAAAGTCGAGAATAGACGACTTCGCTGTCGTAGGTCACGGATTCTTGCATGATTAGGAAGTCTGAACTTACCATGATCGAGTAGCCTCGGATAAGTCGTTAAAATAGTTCTTGTGCTGGGAACTCGTGGATTCATCATTCATGATACCATTCCTACGCAAAGACTGCAGATGTTCTGGATCTGCATACATCCTTCTTGCATGACCCAAGTTATCATTGGATCGAACATAGCATGTCATTATTGTCACATACTCACTGTTCGCGTAATCACTCATTTTGACCGCAAGAAACTAACCAATAACCAAAATAATTTCGTACAACGTCACTCGGTACCGAATTTCGCACGACTGAGGAAGTGGCAAGATCCCTGGAAGGTGTCGGCGGCGCGGGAGCGGGCGGCGCGGCGCGGCGGCACGCTTTGTACTTGCGCTTGCGGCGGCGCGGCGGTGAGGGCGGCGCGATCAAAGGATTTTATTACTTAGATTTAGAAGTTTCTACTCGAATTCATATTGTATAAAGTAGGGTAACAATAATGTGTATTTATGAAGATTTTTTTCATTTATGTCATCTTTCTCTAAACAACGTTGTTTTATGAATAACTTATTCTAAATTAGTAACTAGTAGTGGTAAATTAATTTTAAACTACATAAACAAAAACATAAAAAAAAGTAAAATAAGTATGCCAAAGTGTTCTAAATCATGTACTTACCATGCACAATTTTTTTCGTGACGATAAGCGATTCCACCCAGTATGTTTGGTACTGGGCGACCCGCCTTCAATATGTTACGCATACCGGGTATCTCAAGACTGCTACCGAAAACGAAGCCGGGTGGTAGTTTTAGTGGCTACAAACACAATGCAACTAAAATTTTCGCATAGAAACGTGACAATTATTTTTTATGATTTTTTAAATATCGTCATTTTTGGGTGGTAAATCCATAGTTTTTGCTAAAATAATAATTTAAACTCTCTTATATCTTAGAGTATTTATAAATTAAAGGGTATACACTATTATTTTAGGAAAAAAATTATTTACCACCAAAATATGGCAATAGGAAAAAAATTTCAAAAAAAAAATTGTCGCTTATTTTTGCAACTTTTTCTGTTGCATTGTGTCTGAAGTCGCTTAAACTACCACCCGGCTTCGTTTTCGGTAGCAGTCTTGATATACCCTGTATATTTTGATTTGTTGGCTAGTCAAGTCATTAAGCAAATTAATCAACATGCACGAGCTCCATGAAATAAATATTATTTTTTTGCTTTGGAGTGGTAGTTATTATTTTATTTATTTTTGGTTTTTAGTGGATTTTTGTTTTGAAGTCGGTTATTTTTTTTATTAAAAATTTTAGTTGTTTTTATCTTTTTAGTGTTGATAGGCATTTAAATGAAAAAGATTTGGTCTCCACAAGGAATATGTTCTTTCCGATGATAATAAAATCGCTAAAATCGGCTAAAAGCTGCCAAAGATATTGGAATATTCACATGTTTATTATTTTTTCTCCCCCCCCCCCTCCCTTCGCGCCTACCCCTTTTTCCCTCAACCACTGTAGCCTAGCTTTTATACTGAACTCAATGCAAAAAGAACCGTTGAAATCCTATTAAATTTTGAGGAGTTCTACTCTCCAGGTCCGAACATGAATAATAAGATCTTAATGTTGTGTTCCTGGGATCAACCTGTCAATAAGTTTTTTCCAATAAAAAAGAAATCACTAAAATCGCTTAAAAGCTGCCGAAGATATTAGAGTTTACGTGTATTTTAATTTTATCACCCACCCCCCCTCACCCCCACCCCTTTTCCCTCTCTTACTGTATCTTAACTTTTCTAATGAACGTAATGCAAAAAGAACCATTGCAATTCTCCTTAATTTTAAGGAGTTCCCCTCTCCAGGTCCGAAGATATTCATCAGATCTTCACCATATTTTTATGGGACCAAACGACAAGCACCAGCTTTCAATCAAAGAAAGAATGATCGAAATCGGTTCACACAGTACAGAGAAACGAGGTAACAAACATAAAAAAATAATAATAATAAAAAAAGCGACATACAGTCGAATTGAGAACCTCCTCCTTTTTTTGAAGTCGGTTAAAAACTATAAAATTAAAATGAAATAATCTAATATACATATGTCGCGAGACCAACGGATGGTGTCTCTTACCATCAGGCGACGCATCATGCCGGCATAGCGCCTGCTCACTCCGAAACTGTCCAGCACCGCCTCGTTGCGACTGTCGACTGTGGCAAAGCAAGGAGTCGCCGATTTCGTGAGCGTCATCGAAAAGGTCCGTCAGAGTTTTGACTGGAGTCTGGCGAACCTGGTAACCAGTGGGTATATTAATACACGCACTTTCAGTTAACGACTAATTTATTTTTAGACATAAGTCAAACAGGTTTACAAAAAACAATCATAGATGGCGTTACTTACTATACAATAATTTTGTTACTCAATATAACACCCCTACTTAAAAAAATGTTTCTAAAACAACAATTTGTAATAATAATTAACAAACTGAAACTTTAATTAGGAACCAGACCTATCAATTCTAAAAAATTATAATCTTTTCTTGACAGTAAGCCTTTCGTTAAATGATCAGCTGGCATCTCTTGAGTTGACACGTATTGAACATCAATTAAATTAGATTTTATTACATCTTTAACATAATGATAGCGCACATCAATGTGCTTAGTCCTATTAACTGACTGGTGATTTTTAGCTAGTTTCATCGCACTTTGATTATCACAATGTAACTTTACAATGTTCAATTTGCCTGTCAATTCATACAACAAATTTCTTAAATAAATAGCTTCTCTTGCTGCCTCAGATAATGCTACATACTCAGCTTCGGTACTTGATAAAGAAACTGTTTTCTGTTTTCTGCTCTGCCAAGATATAACAGAACCGGCCATAGCAAAGCAGAAACCAGTGTATGATTTCCTGTCCAAAATATCACTCGCCCAATCAGCATCGACAAAACATTTCAACTCTATATTATTATCTTTACAATATTTCAAACAATAATGTTTAGTTTTCTGTAGGCTAGCGCTGGAACGCAAGCCCCTTGCAATAAAAGGTGGTAGGTTGCACCTGTCCTTCATCCCCTCCTGAAAGGTGCAGCGTTTCCACACTTTTTTTGCATTACCGGCCAATGCTAAGGTAGCTCGCGCCCCGCTCCGCGGCCTCCAGGAGCAGCCTCTTCATACCCTCCACGGAGTTCGACACGATCGCCCCATCGTCAGCCTAGAAAAAGGTGGAAAAACGCTGTCCTTCGAGCGTGTAGCCACTCCCTTATATTCGATAGTCCTTATTAGAACTTCCAAGGTGAGATTAAAAATGTCTGGGCAAAAAAGGCAGCCTTGCCTAATCCCAAACTCCGTGCGGATGGGGGGGGTGTCGCCCCGTCCGGCACTTTCACGGATGTGTGCAGGACTTCACTTATTTCTTCAAATTTGTTTCGCCGTGATTGAAGCGTCCCTCCGGAGATTCCCTGGTAATCAGCAGTCAGCGAGGTCCAGGATTTTTTTCCGACCACGTGCTTGCGCAAGCTACCACCTCAACCGACCGAGCGACGTTTTGCACCACGTGCAAAAGCATTTTTTGGCATAATGTAGATGTCGCGCTTGCACAACTTTTGACACTAATATAGGTCGTCGATCATTTTTCGGCAGCGTTCACCCACAAAGATAATCCCACGTGTTTTTGAGGTTATAATTCCATTAGATATTAAATAACTTCGCTGTTTTGGAGATAACTCCCAAGCGGTTTTTACTGTTTGATTCACGGCACAAAAACATGTATTTTCACCAACTTTCAAGTAAATCGATCAATTAATTTTTTGTGTATATTTTATTTATGTTCTACTGATTTTAAAAGATTTGCTTTTATAGTCTTCGCCATCGTGGTACCCACTTTCTAGTCCTCCACCAGGGGCCCTACTATATAAATCCGAAGTTCGAATCTTCGTGACTTTTTTCGTTTCGAAACCTCCTACTCTGTAACACGAAATTCGAAACTTCGGATCGAAGAATGAATGATTCGAATAAATCTGCAATCCGAACATTTACATTTTTAATTACTATTCATCATTCATCCGAAACGAAGTTCGAAACTTCGGACGAACGAAGTTTGTGACGATACGTATGTACCTCTGCAAATGTTCGTATTATATTCATCATCTGGCATAAAGTTTTGGTTCGTCATCACTTTCAACAATATCCTCCTCCAATTCAACAGAACTTGATGGGCCACACACATCTTCATAAGTTTTGTTTTCTTAGTTGGACATCCACTCTCTGTATTTTCCTCTGCTCTTCTCTTTAATGTATTTAACATTTCTTCTTCTTAAATATGTGATGGCTCCAAATTAGATAATAATACGCACAGCATATAATGACAAAGTGACCTTTCCATCTTGAGCCAACTTTCTAGTTCCCAATGTGATGACATCTGCCCATGTCTTTCAATAAATGATAGTGGATATAAAGTTGGATCTGAAGCAAGCTTTTGATAGTCTTCGTCATATTATATATTATAGTCAACCTATGTAAGTACATAAATAAAATAAAATAAGTATTTTAAAAAATAAATTAGTGCGTGTCAAGTCATTTATTTATTTTATTTATGTTTATCTTTGATTTACAACAGACCACCCCACATAAGGCCTCCTGAAGTAGCAAAAATCTGCAAAGTCAACCTTCGCTGTTGGGCTTTCAGAATAATTTCTGTCGTAGCTAGTTGTTTCATCTGGAGGTTGGCTTGCGCCATGGATGTCGGCCCCGCGCCTGCTGGGGAGGAGTCTGGTCTAGGCTACTGCGATCCACCTTAGCAATATGCTATGGCGGATCTCGCCAGGATATCCAATTTCTCCTCACAGGGCACTTCGGGCTAACGGCATTAGGCTCGGTTCCGCCCAACTTGACTTTCTCGTAATTGCAGCACGACGGGGGTATCCTACCACTAGTCGGCATATTCCGACCTGTGATGCGCACTTCCGCAGTGTTTGATCCTCAACCCTCACCCCCTGCACGTCTATGTGAACTGACCCTGTTGGCGTGAGTCGCTTCCACACGATTGACGGCATTTGGACCACGATGTGAGATGAGTGCAGGTTCCTCGCCCTTCTCCTGAATTTCACTTTCAGACCCTCTATTTAGCCCCTTTCCGGCTCTTCTCGTCGTTTCTTTCACCCTCCCCATTTCTTCTTTTTACTAGCGTATTACGATCACTTTCCTATCCTTCGCCTTCCGGATTCTCTTCTTCGGAAGCTCGTTGCGTACAGCAGGGTGTTGTCCCGAGTGTTACACAGTTAAGTATATAAAATACTAGCGGCCCGGCCCAGCTTCGTCTGGGTGCATATATTTTTTGATTCCACTCCACACCAAATACATGTTATTTTTCGTATAAACTCTTGTATACCTAAACTTGACGTAGCTGTCCTACTGTCCGGCTCAATCCCGTCTCATCCGTCTGTTCAGTCTCTTCCCAATCAATCCCGTCCTTTCTCTTTATTATCCATCCCGTCTTATAACGTGCATTTATATTTCGTCCTATCAAATCTGTCAGCTATCCCAGCCTTCTCCCGTACCTTCCACTCTATTATATCCCGTCTCTCCATATACATGTACATATAAAGATTGCCTTATGAAATTTTTGTGCAGCAGAAATCGTAATATTTTAATTTCACCACAACTTCAAAACCAAACGTCCAATTTTTATCATTCAAAGACCAAATATTATCAACATAAACTGTACTTATTGATGAAATAATTTATTTTGATAAGGATTAATAGCATGAGTAAAATAAACGCGTTTAAATGTAGTCAAAAAAAAAATTCAAGATTTTTAAATAAAAATGTGGTTGTTGTGCCTCACTCGACATAGATAGGTATAGTGTGTCGCGGACTTTATTGTAGATATTTATAAGATCTACAATTAATTATAACATTTTATGGTTCTATCTTTTGTAGTTTAGGCAGCGTACGCAAAATAAGTAACTTCTTTGGTTGATTTTTTTCAGTTTGTGTCCGAAAAATCCAAATATCTTACGGAACCCTATTTTTTTCCAAAATAAAATATAGTCTATGTTACTCGTGGATAATGTAGCTTTCGAATGGTGAAAGAATTTTTAAAATCGGTCCAGTAGTTTTTGAGCCTATTCATTAGAACCAAACAAACAAAGTTTTCCTCTTTATAATATTAGTGTAGATTTCGAGACTTTCTCTCGACATACTCTTTATGTCAATAAAATATTCTATTTTAATCCATCTCTTATTTACTACCGTAATATTTACAATGTTTTATGTGAAGTCCAATTTTTTTTACGGCACTAACCGTTTGGCCTTATCAGCCGGGTGCCCTGATACCGAACTCGGGTATTTTATGACAAAAAATGATTCGGCGAAATTAGGTTTGTTGCTGGGCCGGTTCCAACGAGCCCAAGGTCCGTTGGGTTTATGATGGATATTGGGGGGGGGGGGGGGGGGGGGGGCAGGGGGGGTGAGATATGCGGGGGAGGTATGCGTTGGATGCGGGGAGTCGTCTTGTTCCAAGGTGTTTCTTTAGACAGACTTCTCACTGGTATCCTGTATTTTTCACTGTTTTTCACTATTTTTAATTTGTTTGTAATTTATGAGGTCTTTTGGCCTGCTTTTTTATTAGTTCTGTGAATTTAATTTGCTCCATTAAAAGCATATTTTACACTGTTATGCATAATATCAGCAGGAAATCCTACTGGAATAATGTTATGGCATCCAAAATTTATATTTGCATTGTAGGCGCAATAATTGGTAAGATTTTTAATGTTTATATTACTCTTTTTTCATCGTGTTTTTAAGCCAGTAGCTGGGCTGTAAAATCTTACTACAATTGAAAAGATTTTTGTGGCACCGTGGTTGAAAGCATCTGTTGCAAAACTATGAAATGTTTTATTATGAAGAACTTTAATCGCCTCTGGAGTAGAAGCTGCAGCTAAAATATACCCTTACCTGTGTTTGGAATCAGTTTTTCTTTGGGTCCTTTTGTTGTACCGTCTTTGGACCCTCATTGTTTTTGTCCTCTTCACCACCCCTTAAAAGCTTATACAGCTTTTTATTAACTTGATTTAATTTCAGTCCTTAGGTTTCTGCTATCATTTATGTGGAGTTTGATTTTCATCAGCTTGTTCCGAAACAGCTCGTCAACATTTTTAATTTATGTAATGTGTGAGTGTGAGTGTAAAGAGCTCATAGTTGTCAGTGCTTAAACTTTAATCCTATTAAGTAAATGACTGCCTCGTTGGCGTAGTTGTACTACGGTACGGTTACAAAGCTGAGGTCTCGGGTTCGAATCCCGGGTTGGGCAAAGTGGTATTGGATTTTTCTATTCAGTATCAGCCCAGAGTCAGGAATTTGTGCCCGATATGGCGATAGGCTCGCCACCTATCACATTGTGGGACGGAACATACAAGGCGAAATGTGGGTGCCCTGGCACCTCTGCCTACCCCTTCTGGGAACAAGGCGTGAGTTTATGTATGTATGTATGTATGTAAGTAAATGACGGATTCAGTGGCGTAGTTGTACTACGGTGCGGTTACAAAGTTGAGGTCTCGGGTTCGAATCCCGGGTTGGACAAAGTGATATTGGATTTTTCTATGTATCAATAAAAGGAACGTTTAGCTATTCTAATATAATTTGTATATGAATAAAAAAAATAGCATTAGCTACATTTATAAGCTACCCTTAAATAACGGAATTTGGTAGTGTTTTTAAAAACGTTTCATTCTCTTATTTGTATTACGAATGTCGTCAAACACACTCCAAAAGAATAACTTGACTGTGTACATAAACAAAAAAATAGCAATATTAGGAACAAAATTTAACCATACTAGACTAAAATAATGATAAATTTGAATCATAATTAACTATAAAATAAAATTAACAATACAAGATACAAATTGTAACGAAAATAAATTGAAATTATTATCACAATCAAGAGAAAATGTTAAAATTTAATTGAGCCTATTTTTTCCAATTGAGCAAACTAAATCTCACGTAACTCTGTTAAGCTTATTTCAGTCCTTTTAGCTTTTTGAGTTTGTTCTTGTAGTTCTTTTCTTGTTGCAACTAAATTTTCGTTTATGTTCTTGAAAATTTGGAGTATGTCCTCCTTCATTTGTATCAACTTTTCCGTGGGATTATTTTTTAATTTTTTATAATTTTCGAAGCCGTGACCAGCGGAGCTCCTAAAAAATCAACAGTATCAAGTAAATAAAACAATTATTATCAATAGGTAATGCAACAAACATTAATATTCTCTGGTGGTAGGTGTCATATGTGAGAGGCCGCCTGGATAGATACCACGGCATTGTCTATTTCTTCCGCCAAACAGCAGTGTAAATACACTGTCGTGTTTCGGTTAGAAAGACATTGTAGTCAGAGTAACTACTTGACATCACATAGAGACTTTACAGTCTCAGGATGGTGAGTGCAGTGTAATGCCAAGTATTGCTTTGTAATCCATGTTGTTGTTTGGTATTAATACTGTCCAAGAGTGGACATATCGCTTACCATCAGGCGAATGGTAGGCTTGTCTCGCCGTTGAAATAAAAAAATATATTATTATCCTCAAACTCATAAACACTTGGGAAAATTATTATTTGTGTAAAACAAGATAAAAAAAATAAGTTCTCACGATTCCTCTGCGATGGTCCATCGAGGGCCTTATCTGAAGTATTGGTGACATGGGAGGGGCCTGGGGTTGGTGCTTCAGCGTTTGATGAAACCCCATCTGTTAAGGGCTGTTAAATAGAATTACAATCCATTACTTGATACACACACCAATTTTGTATTTCAACTACTTACAAGGTACTAATAGTAGCTGGCAGCTTGTAGCAAAGTAGAGGGACACTTTTGTAAATGATACAGTAGCCAAACTTATTAACATTACAAAATAAAAAAGGAAAAACGCCAAAGCAAGACTAAAGAAATGAATTATTATTATTATTATAGTTTAACTATAATACACCCCTTATATGTGATAGGGGTTGAGCCCATCAACCAAATCAGGCTCAAATTCCTGACTCCGGGCTGATAATGAAAAGAAAAATCCAATATCACTTTGTCTGACCTGGGATTCAAACCCAAGACCTCAGCTTTGTAATCATACCCTAGTACAACTGCACTACAAACATAAATATTCCATTCATATGTATGTTATATGTATCTTTACCAAATACCAGATAATATTCATAAAACTATGTTGAAAGAGCAAGTACATTATGTTAAAATGTCACACCTACAGGACAGCCTTGCTAAGTGTGGGACTATTGGAAATACTATTGTTTGTATATTGTTAATGTGAAAAAATCATTTATTATTATTATATAACTAAAATTTTTAAGGTCCTGGTCCACATTATTTGCAGACATTCCAGAGAGATTAAATAATGATAAATGTGAACCACATGATATATGTGCTTACATCTGTAGGGAAGGCTGGCACACGTGCTGTTGACTGGGGCTCAGCAAACCCTTCTCCCATTATTTCCAACACTTTCAATTCCCATGGTGCAAGGGAACCGCAAGGGCCACCACCACCAGTCCCCGCCTGGTGTCTGCGTAGCGCAGCGGCATTTTTTTGGCTAAATACTTTCGATCCGCCCATACCTAATATTATATTCGTTTATAATAATAGCTAGTTAGGAAATAATTATGAATTACAATAAGTAATTTGGGTTTGTTTACCAAGATCTGTTAGTGATAAGGTTGCATTTGGCTCTACTACACAAAAGAAATTACATCTATGATATAATATTATGTGTAATGTATTATTACCCTTTGCCACTGCTCCACAGATTTTGTGCCACCATCCATGGAGTTTAAAATTGTTCTTAAATCATACCACAACCTTTTACTCCTAATTTTACCATCTGCTTTTTGTAGCATGCCTCTTGCCAAATCTTTATTTTCATGTAAATAATCCAACTACGCATTAAGTTGCTCTGGACTGCACGACGGGGTTTGTGACATCTAAAAATAAAATAAGAACTTAAGACGTGCGTCACTTGTACACTAAACTGAATATAATATTTGAAAAATGACATACCTTTTGGCTTTTTCTTAGATTAACAATTAACATTTTGCAGTCTTGGATAGTGACGAGTGCTGAGTTTGTGAACTAACACTTGTGCTGAAAGTGGGAACTACTAACCACAGAGCATAATTCTTATTTTTAATAAGATCATAGAGCATATAACTAATTTTCCACTTTAAAAAATCAATACTATTCTCTATGACACTTAACATTCATTCCGAACTTACTCTATGGTTACGATGGAAATTCAAAATTTCGGATGGTTCACATACTCTGTGGTTCATTTACTTCGTCACTGACGTCCGTCATCCGAAGTTTCGAGCTCCGTAACGGATTGTAGAGTAACCCCCCAGTCCCGTAAATTCAAATAAATATTTTGTTATTTAATATACTAGTTTAGTCTCTACTCTTAACGGAATCTGCTAGTTATTTTGACATTGACTTCTACCATAAAAGTAACAAAATCGTCAATTTTTCATCAACTTACAAAATGAAAACAAACATTACAAACTCTTTTAAAAAACTCTTAATTATAACACATTAATTTAAGGCACATAAAATTATTATTATGAGAAATTAAATATCACAATACAGTCCTTCTAAAACTAATACAGAAACTTGTAATAATATCTTAAATACAAAGACATTCTATTGTTTGCATGCAGTTGATACTCGGTGAAGCCGGTGAGATAGCTCTCGGACATGAGCAATTCATTCTCATACAGTCTCGCGTCGCAGGTATTTGCGAAGAAATATACACCGCCAAGTTTGGCCGGAATTAGGGCGCGGCTGTCAAAGACTCGGCATCGGAATTCCTGAATGAGAATATGTTCGGGAAATTTATACTCACCTTCATCTAGAAATTTGGGGGTGAAGAAGCTGCCTATCAGGCGAACTCCTTCTTCCTTAATTCGTAGAAAGTATCGACGTAGCTTGGTTGGGCTGTTCCAGTTCAGAGTAAATAGGGCAATTTCCCATTTATGGTAAAACTTTAGTTTATCTGGCCAAGATATCAGGGTTGGGAGGGAGTGGGGGGGAGGGGGAAGGTGTCCCATGTCCCCTGGTACGACTCCCATGAAAAGGTGACGCACCATTCCCGAGAAAAACCAATTAATGTAACCTAACCTCAAAACACTTGTTGTCAGAACAAATTTACTTCTGCAACGTCTCCGGCGCTGCGGGTAGTGCAGGCCCTTCGCCCTTGCGTAACAAAGGATAGGCACCCATGCTCACCTTCGCAGCTTCGGCTTGCTGGTCGCCTCCGGCGACCAGCCTCAGCCGCTACGGCTCGCACGGTTGCCTGTCCTTCGTTACAGCGGGCGGGGGCTGCTCTCCCTCCGCGCCTCCGGCTTTTTAAAAACACTCTAGGGGTGGTAACCAAAAGTCTACGTGAAGTCGGGGTGCCCTAAGTCGGTTTTGAGACAAAGTCGACCTATTTTTCCCACAAAGTGGAAAAATACCATCGGAAAATGATTTCCAAGTTTTTTAAAAAATAACAAATAAAACAACAAACATTATATAAAGTTCATTTATTGAAACTAAAATTTATCACATTAATTAGTTCTTCGAAGGGATCTTTATTACTTTTATCCACTTCTCGTGTAAAACCACAGACCATATATTTAACATATTAATAACGATTAATAACGTTCCGTTTTACCTAATATGTGATTTGTTAAGTTGTTGTAAAGTTTAAACAATTTATTTTTGACTTGTAGTAAAACGTAGATACGTTTCGTCTTGGAACTGTAATCACAGCCTGTAAGTCGTAGCATGCAACAATAACCGACGGTTTTTCTTTATCATTCGCTTTTTCCTTCCTGCTTTCTTCTTTCTCTTTTAAATGTCTCTCATAATCTTCTTTCAAATTTTCCTTTTCAAAACCTACAGCCAAATTATAAATTGTGCATTGTCCACATTGGTCTTTCTTCGGTATAAAATATACAACTAAAAAAGTAAAAATAATTGATACTGAATTTAAGACAAGAAAATGGAGTAAAATATATAATTTTATTGTTACAAAGCGTGGGGTGTTTACAACAATTACTTATCCTCCTGCACCCCACGCTTTGTAACAATAAAATATATGTATTTTACTCCATTTTCTTATCTTAAATTCAGTATCAATTATTTTTACTTTTTTAGTTGTATATCTTATTAAAGCGTGTATTTTAGTTTTTTTTAACTATTATTTAATTGTTTTGACTAAAAACATCATCTACGGCTGTATTTCCAATCAATAACGCCATCTGTTGGTCAGTAGTAACATTTGACACTTGAAGAATACAATGTTAACGCCATCTGTTAGTCAGTAGCAAATTATGTTCATCTGGAGACTGTCCCACCCTCACACCCACCACTGTAACTCCTGTGAGCCAGGATCAACAGTGGCACGCAAAGTAATGACACCGAGCATTGAAGCTCGGCGAGTCTCCGGGAATGTCTAACTTGTCTTTAACCCGCAACGAAATTAATCAGAAAGTGAAATTAATAGGAGGAGTTGGAAATAAATTATTGTCCACTTCCCTCCGTGCAAAGCAGGCGACAAAACAATGAACTAAACAGGTAAATAACCTCGTAAAAAGACTTTTACAGCCGGAGAAGCCAGCTGTAAAGCACCACGGATCACATCATCACTACATTTAAATAGGACCTATTATGTGAGCTTTTAGACTTGATTCCAATAATAAGTATGGCAAAAACGCCGGAAAGCACGGAAGTTCTTCCTAGTCTCTACAAGGTCCATGTAGTATACGACTCCAGATGATATCTGCATACTATCCAGCATAGTTTTACGCTCATTCTGCCAAAGACTACACTCCCAAAGTATATGATGCGCGGACTGCTCATACTCGCAATTAGGTGTTGAACATGGGCATGCAGGCGATTCAACAAGCTTAAAAGAGTAAAGTTTAGACCTAAAGTTACCATGGCCCGTGAGAAACTGTGATACACAATAATCGACATCCAACCAAGTCTTTGTCAAACGGTCACGAACGCAAGGAAAATATTGATATAGATGTCGTCCCTTCAAAGATACCTCCCATCTATTTTGCCATTCATCTAATAGTTCGCTATATACCACTGAAAGCGGTTTAAATAATCTATCAATTTTTAAAAGTCACGTGCGGTTAAAAAACTTTTATCCATATTCTCCCTAGTAGAGTAATACATGGCGGCGCGACGTTGCACCTCCAGGTCGACTGGAAGTACACCCGCCAGGACAGGCAAAGCTTCGGTACTAACAGTTCTATATGCCTTACACAAGAATATCAAGGCCAAGCGTTGGCTCTGGAGCAGTTTTCTTCGCACAGCGCCGATAGTAGCCCTATCAGCCCATAGGGGAGATCCGTAACAAATACATCCTAAGTAAGTTGCTCCATAGATGATTTTTAGTGTATTGAAAGATAGCCCCCATGTTGATTTTGATACTCTTGTCAAAGCAAAAAAAGTTCCTTTTCGACTTTTCCCCGACGTTTTTAATATGTTCAAGAAATGAAAAATTCCTTTCCAAAATTAAACCAAGATAACAAACCGATTCTTTTTTCTTAACAGTGATATTATTAAATTTAAATCGCGGCGGTGATTGTAAACTTCCTTTTAAAAGTAATTGGAACGTTTTATGTGGTGCAAACTTTAAGCGATTTCGATGGCCCCAATCACATATTAATTTTAAACACGCGTCTGCACTATTTTCTAGTCCCGACCTACTGTTTGATTCTATGAGCAAGAGGCCATCGTCCGCATATCCGGTCAAAGAACACCCTGACGGTAAGGGAATCGTAAGAAAATCGTCGAAGCCTAAATTCCACAAATAAGGACCTAAGACTGAGCCTTGTGGACAACCCATCGTCAGTGGTTTCGACACGGCATAGTGTCCAAGTTTAAGTTTGGTTGTTCCGTGCGAGAAATACGAGTAAATAAGTGAATATATATTTTTAAAGCAACCTCGTAATTTCAACTTAAGAAGCAGCATTGGCCACCAAGCGTTGTCGAAAGCACCGGAGATGTCCAGGAAAATACCAAGTACATATTTGCGCACCGATGTACTTACCGCTCTTCTAACCGAAACTGCCGCGTCGATGGTTGACTTACCCGTAGTAAATCCGAACTGATTTTCGTGAAATTTTGGTCCACCCGGTAGCAACCGAGGGACGATAAGACGTTCTAAAAGTTTCCCTAGCGACGGCAAGAGTGTAATAGGTCTATACGACTTCGGATCATGCGGTGATTTATCGCCACTCTTGGGTATTATCCGAATGAAACCGGTACGCCATACTCGCGGAAACACCCCTTCAGCAATACATCTATTATAAACAGTAAGTAATGCATCGCCGGCCGATTTACACGCTTCTTTTATCATTTTATTGGATATTTTGTCGTCACCGGAAGCCTTGTTTAGGGGCAAAGATCGTACGATTTCACTAAATTCATCAAAGGACGAGAGATTTGAATCTGAAGAGTTCGGCAGTTCTACGGCCCACATCCTAATCTGCCTGTGGTATTCTGTGTCATTTTCAACATTATCATCCGGAATTAATGATTGTAACAGAGCTTCCGTTGTCTCCTCAATACCAGTGGTGAAGTTGTTGTCAATTTTTAAATTTTCAATTTAAGCCAAATTGATCGACCTATTTGCTTTAAATTCATGGTATAAAGGAGACCACGGACCTTCACTATCTAACCTAGCCACAATTTTTCTTAACAAATTTCCTTTCGATTTTTGTACGGCGGCTTTATAATGAGATCTGGCAACTCTCAGTCTATTTAAAGCAGATGTTAATGCTTCCCCTGTAACACAACGTCTTTTAAGTCCGTTAAAACGCCTACGCGCTCTGCGAAAAGTTCGACGTAGTTGGACTAGTAAGTCATTCCACCAATCGCACCTCCGAGTGTTTGTGATGGAACCTCGACCGATGGTAACGTCTGCGCAATATGTAAACGTGTTCGACATAATCTCAGCACAGGTTTCAGCTGACAAATCATTGCGAGTGAAGTCCCCGGCATGCCGAGCAAATATCGAGCTAAATAAATCCCAGTTGGCGCCTCTAGATTTATATCTAAAATTAAAATTGTTATGTTTCGGACCCTGCGTCAATCTAGGCAAGAACTCGTACACAATCAGGCGATGATCACTACATGACGCGTCCGGCAGCACGCGCCACCTATCAATACGGACGTCTCCACTAGAAAGTGTGACGTCAATAGAAGATTCGCCCATAGGGCTACTATAAGTAGGTGGTGCATCGGGGGTGTTATGTATTTCGAGATTCATTTCTGCAATGAAATCTTCTACAGCGCAACGTCGCTCGGTATCGGTGGAGCGATATTTGCCATACCAAAGGACAGATGACGCATTAACGTCAGCACCTATAATAATTTTATGTCCAGCGAGGGACCGCAAGACATAGCGGAGGTGATGCAGGTGGGGACCCACAGCATCTGAGTATTGAAAATAACAGCTCACAACATAAACCTTACAAATCGGACTAGACACCTCAGCGACAGCACAGTGTGACGTCATAAGGTTACGCACTGAAGTAACGGTAAGATTTGAACCCGATACAAAAATACCTGCTCGTGAGTTGTTATCGAGTTGTACTACCTTACTACGTAATCGCGCATGTTGGTATTGCTCTTGAACTAGAACGACATTTAATTTATAATCGTGAATTAACGTGTCTAATTCTGACGTCGCTACCCTATCGTTATGAAGGTTTAACTGACCGATTGTAAACTTATCCATATTTAGTTAATATTGGGTCGACAGAACTAATTGCTCGATTTTGTTTTTATATGTTGGGCACTCTTGAGACCCACAACGATGGTCGTGTGATTTTTTAAATCTTTTACAAGGCGCACACACTGGCTTAAATTCCGGGTTCGATTTCTGCGGGCACGCCTTAGTTTCGTGAGACTCAGCACAAATGGCACACGTTGGTGTTTTAACTGTACAAAACTTTTGAACGTGCCCGTAATATTGACAGTTTAAGCAACGAACTACTTCTATATCATCATTAAAACGGCATGTGGCCCAATCAATGAAAACTTTATCTTTTGTGTCCATTAAATGTTTTCGAATCTCTGAGTCCAATTCTAAGCCTATCCATTTACGACCGTTATCTAAAATCCGCCTGCGGGTTATTTTAACGGACTTTGTAAAGTCATCCTCCTTTATGGGTAATTCGTCCTTGATGTTTTGACGGTACAACGTTGTTAAGAAGGCGCGGTCTATGTTCATCTATACGCTATCTAGTGTGTGACGTTGTGGGAATGTCACCTCTTATATTTGCGATCTATAGTTCAATAGTCGGCATAAATCCTATTGTCTATGCCAATCAACGCCTCCGTTGCGCTGATTGGTTGATTCATTTCTAACATCTGTCAAATTTGTCGTGCGAACTGTCATCGGCGCTTGCTTAAATACGCGTGTAACGGCGCTCGCGTCCTTTTTTCCTTAACCTTAAAGCCGCGTGCTACCACGCGTCTTTCTGAACCCGCTGGGGTGAGTGTTCAGTGTTCTATTAACTGCTAACCGCTTAACTGCTTGTTTGTCAGTGTATTCTGTCTGCCGGGCTTGTGAACTATCACGAGTCACTGGCACGGAATGCAAGCCTAGTTTGCATTCCGATCTCTTGGATACTGATTCCAGGTTCTTCTTCTTCGTTCTTGGCGTTTTTGGCGTTCTTCTTCTTCTTCGTTCTTGGCGTACTTGGCGTTCTTGGCGTCCCTTTCGCTTACTTCGCTGCCCGCTGTTGCTCCGCACCGCTTCCAGCCCGACTGCAACCGAGCCTGCGCCTGCCGCTGACCTGCGCACCGTAACCGGCCACGTGGCAGCTGACCTCGCCGGCGAGCTGTCGCCGGGTTCCGCCACGTGCCGAAGACCCGGATCAGTATCCAGTGAAGGCCAGTGACTCCTGTTGCATACCACCAGCAACAGTGCCGGGTGTAAACTGTGATGCGAATCTATTAAAGCCCGAACCACGTAATTACCCTGAGTTCTCATTTAACTACCTACCCCTACCTGCGGGCGGCCTAACCCGCCGCAAGTGGTCAGTAGCAATGGTCATCAATTATAAGAATAATGAATCCTGGCGAATCTAATCAGGATAATCATAGGTATATTTTAATCGAATTATTGTATTGTCATCGGTCTTTGACAGGTGTGCAAAATTTGAATGAAATCTGTCCGTTTAAAGTGGGTCAAAATCGCGTCTTAAGGAGTCTGTTACAAACATACAAACATACAAGTGAAGCTAATATAAAGCGTGTAAAAAAAACTAATGTTGAAATATTCATTGAAAACTTTGCAATAAGCATGCTCCATTCAAAATTTACATGGTTTGTTACGAAATAACCGACACTAAACGAATGTGCATTGGGATTACCCAAACTCCGTGCGGATGGGGGGTGTCGCCCCGTCCAGTACTTTCACGGATGTGTGCGTAATACTCGCGTACAGGACTTCACTTTTTTCGTCTTTGTTTCGCCGTGATGATTGAAGCGTCCCTCCGGAGATTCCCTGATGATCAGCCGTCAGCCAGGTCCAGGATTTCTTTTTTCCGACCACGTGTTTGCGCAAGCTACCACCTCGACCGACCGATCGACAAACAGGTTCCACAAGGTTCGTCAGGACTGTATTTTGATACACAACTGCATTCGTTTTTACACCTTTCTCACAAAAATGTTCCTCTGTTAAGCCCCAATAAGAAACACCTAACCATACAATGAGCGAGGATAGAAAATAACCTCGTTGGACACGCGGAATACGGTTGCTCGCTTCTTCACTATTGTGTGCTGCGTACACCTTATCATTTTGTTTGTTGTAGCTCTCTTCTAGGGTAAAAAAAAATCATCTGAAAAAAGAATTTCCCGATATTTTTTTCCTGCGTACCGCTTCAACAAAGCGCGGCATCTCTTCAGTCTCAGTTCCATTAGACGAGCATTCAAACGATGTTCTGTTTTTATTCGATATGCCCGAAGCCCTAAGTCTTCATTTAACACCCTTTTCACCGTGGTTCTGCTTAACCCCATCTGAAGGGCCAACCGTTTCTGCTTACGTTTGGGATTTCTTTGAGTACGCGCCTTCACAGCTTTTATCATTGCTGGAGTCCTTACAGACCCAGGGCGACCACTTCTTGACCTGTCATCTACACTAAAGTCTTCATTGTATCGTTTGATGGTACGATAAACGAATCTTTTGGTTATATTCAAATTTTGCAGTATGTCAAAAAATTTAATTGGCGCGTAACCGCAACAATGCAACGCAATAACTGCAACACGGTCTTCTTTAAGCGTCCACTTCATATTTAAAAATGAGTAAAATTCTAAAAAGTATACATTTTTATTTTCATGAACAATTCGAAATTCGAATTTAATAAACATTTTTGTGGCCAGCATTCTAAAAGAAAAGTTTTTACTGTCTGACAATACTTATGACCTGACTGTAGATGTCGCGGTTGCACAACTTTTGACACTAATATAGGTCGTCGATCATTTTTCGGCAGCGTTCACCCACAAAGATAATCGCACGTGTTTTTGAGGTTATAATTCCATTAGAAATTAAATAACTTCGCTGTTTTTGGAGATAACTCCCAAGCGGTTTTTACTATTTGATTCACGGCACAAAAACATGTATTTTCACCCGTCTGTATCTGTATCAACCCATATACGTCCCACTGCAGGGCACGGGCCTACTCTACAATCGACAGTACGATTGAGAGTGGTTAGGCCATATAGTCCACCACACTGGCCTAGTGCGGGTTGGCGGACTTACATACCATAGACTTTTTTTAAATCGTTATGGTATGCAGGTTCCCTCACGATGTTTTCCTTTACCGTTTTAGTGCGTGGTGATTGACTATCAATACACACATGACTGAAAAGTCATAGGTGTGCCCTGGGATTCGAACCCGCGACCACCGTGAACATGTTGGCAGTCGCGTCTAGTCCGTTTACCAACAGGCCACCACGCACTTTTCGTACACCTCGCTTAGGTGAGCCTTAAACGTGAGCCCGCTACCGATTGTGACTCCCAGTATATTTACTGTTTTTTCAGGCCAATGTCCACCCCACACATGTGGAGGATTGGGGAACTGTACTTTATTTTATACCATTGTTTTTATTTAATGTGGTGCGAAATTCAGTTTACTTTGGATTCTCTATTCCCCCACATAGGCGAGGGCATGCAGTATTTCTCACCGTATGTAGTTCCTCGATTGTAAAAGGTGGCTCGCTCCTGCAGACGCCTTCGGCGGCGACATTGATGACGCCACGCTCTGCGCTCCCCGCAGCTCATCGGCCAGTGAGAGCCTACGGGTGCTCATGGCCCCGCTGGCCTGCACCGAGGTTGAACCCCTCTTCCTCATCCGGTCGGAGACCAGATTCATCAACCACTATCGCGAGCGCGCCTGCACAGGAATGCAGTCTTGCGGCCTGATCGCAGTGTTATTCCATATCAGTTGATGACTTCGTACAAGGAATTATTTTCCCTGGCTAGAATGTCGAGAGGTAGTATCCCGGCGAGCAGAGTAGTGCCGAGTTTACTGAAACTGTCCTGTAGGCCTTTGTGAGCTTTTGCACAAATTCCTATTGTACTACAGCAAGCTGAAAGAAGGAAATACGATTTATTTTCTGGGACTTTCCAACACCAAGCTTTTGTATTGCTGCGGCCCAAACGCTTGCTATAAATTTATTGGCTCCACTACAGCTGTGTATAATAATTTTATTAATTCCGGCCACAAGCCCCATTGTAGCCTCGTCGCCCGAGAAAGCTGGTTGTAAAGGGCCAGCGCCTTCCTACAGACTTCGGTTACATGTGCCTTGACGTTTAGCCCGCTGTCTATGATCATCCAGACAATTTTTATTTGTTTCTCCAGACCAATGTCTACTCCACCCATGTGAAGGATTGGGGCATCGTACTTCAGCTTCCGCGTCAACACTATTGCTTTCGTTTTATGTTTGTATGATTATTAATTATTATTCTCCAATTCCTCACATGGGTGTGTTCGTTCGTTAGCTTGGCGTTGTATTTTGGCCATTTTGTCTCTTTCGAATGCGAGCACTACATCATCTGCGAACGCCTGACACTGTAAATAAAGTTTGTGTTTGAGATTGTAAATAAAGGGGTCGTAGTAATATAGAAGCTTAGATTACAAGAATAATGTTAGAATTAAGGTGGTAGTAGAATTAAAGTGACTAAAATTAAAAAGTGCAAAAGAAAACAGAATAAAATTTCATGTCGTCTCTTGGTTAAGAATTCTGATAAATTTATGCCAGAACCCTTGAGTTTGGTCTTAGCACCCCAAATCAGGTTTGCCCATCCTGTGACAGCGAGTAATATCAGCAACATCAATGTTGGCCAGTTCTGCACGAGTGTATTTATTACAACTGCTGAAGCATCCTCTTTCTGATCTAATGGTACTCCATGCAGAAATAAAAATTTTCTACGAGTATGCATCTCCAGACGATCATTGTCAGAAGAAATCAGCTCCAGCTGTGCTTGAAGTATGCGTAGAGCATTCAAGGTGAATGTTTTGGTTTTGGGAATTTGGAGTTTTGGTTGTGGGGCGCGAATTTCAGATCATTTCTGATTCCCCAATCCCTCACTTAGGCAAGAGTTTCATTGGCCTAGCGTGGAATCCTCGCCATTTCATTTCCTTCAAATGCGAGCACTACATCATCTGCGAACGCCTGGCAGTAACCCCTTCTATCGAGCTCTGACAGCAGTGGGTCGAGGAGCAGGTTCCAAAAGGTTGGACCTCCAATAGAGCCTTTAGAGGTCCACCTTTCGCACTCCTCGACAGCTTGACTCTAATAGCCGGCCACCAGGCGCTATCGAAGGCTCCCTCTATGTCTAATGACACTATTACAACGATTTTTTTATCTTTTATTTTTTCTCGTATGTGTTTCATTAAGACATAAGGAGTCCTCGGTGCTCCTCTGGGGCATAAAGCCAAACTGTCGGGGGCTCATCCTCGGGTGTAGATGCCGCCTCACTCGACCCACTACCATCTTCTCCAGAATTCTTCACACTTGTATAGTTCTCCTAGGCCGACTTCTTATCTGACTTCCAAATCTTAGGGAAGTGGCCAAGTTCCAAACATTTGTTTGCCAGTGATAGGTTAAGTTCCGGATATTTGTCGATAGCTTTTTTGCAGATGTCGACCGTTAATCTCCGGGTTCAGACCCCACGTAATCTTTGTCGCATGTTCATATTTTTTGTACTCTTCCGCGGTTTTTCGGCATGTCTCCTTCACGTGGGGTGCAAAGCTCAAGTGGTCGTCCAGCACAACCCCGAGCAGCCTGAACCCTTTGCCCATCTCAATTTGGTGCAAGGCCATGTGCACGACCCTTTTATTTATTCTATTTATTTGGAAACTCAACAGCTTATACAAAAACAGCTATTTCTAATTTTATATTTATATAAATGTCTAAAGCCAATAAAAGAGTTTCACGATATTATAACAAACAAATACAAGGTGAACTATGTTACGTTATTATAGATTATGTGTATATACAGGGTATCTCAAGACTGCTACCGAAAACGAAACCGGGTGGTAGTTTAAGCGACTTCAGACACAATGCAACAGAAAAAATTGCAAAAAAAAGCGACAATTTTTTTTTATGTTATTTTTTTCCTATGACCATATTTGGGTGGTAAATACATTTTTTCCTAAAATAATAGTATATACCCTTTTATTTATAAATAATCTAAGGTATAAAAGTGTTTAAATTATTATTTTAGGCAAAAACTATGGATTTACCACCCAAAAATGACGATATTTAAAAAATCATAAAAAATAATTATCGCGTTTCTTTGCGAAATTTTTAGATGCAATGTGTTTGTAGTCACTAAAACTACCACCTGGCTTCGTTTTCGGTAGCAGTCTTGAGATACCCGGTATAACAATAATAATTAAAAAGTACTTACGACTATAACAAAAACAAGAGTACATGGAAAAACAAATTAAAAAAAAAAAGAAACTAATAATTACTAAGTAAAAATAAAATTCAGAACTCATGATATACACGAGATGAACAGAACATGATGTTAACTCTATACCGGGTATCTCAAGACTGCTACCGAAAACGAAGCCGGGTGATAGTTTTAGTGACTACAAACACAATGCAACCAAAAATTTCGAGAAGAAACGCCACAATTATTTTTTATGATTTTTTAAATATCGTCATTTTTGGGTGGTAAATCCATAGTTTTTGTTAAAATAATAATTTAAACACTTTTATACCTTAGATTATTTAAAAATTATAGGGTATACACTATTATTTTAGGAAAAAATGTATTTACCACCCAATTATGGTCATAGGAAAAAAATAACAAAAAAAAATTGTCGCTTTTTTTTTGCAACTTTTTCTGTTGCATGGTGTCTGAAGTTGTTTAAACTACCACCCGGCTTCGTTTTCGGTAGCAGTCTTGATATACCCTGTATATAAGTTTACTAGCGGCCCGGCCCGGCTTCGCCTGGGTGCAGATACTTTTTTATTTTACTCCACACCAAATACGTGTTATTTTTCGTATAAGCTCTTGTATACCTAAACATGAATTAGCTATCCTACTGTCCTGCTCAATTCCGTCCCATCCCGTCTGTTCATTCACTTCCCGATACGTCGCGTCCTTTCTCTTAATTAACCATCCCGTCTTATACCGTGCATTTACATTTCGTCCTATTAAATCTGTCAGCTATCCCAGTCTTCTCCCCTACCTCCCACTCTTTTATATCCAGTTTCTCTCTACTTTCTAAACACTTTATCGATTTTGATTATCCATGCAATATCCCATCCCTTATTTCACCCCCACTATGCTGGTTTTCCAAAAATATTACGCCATTACTCTTGTTAGTAATAAAGAGATGAAATATTAATTTTCGTAGAAATGCACTCACACACACACAATTAACGTAGAAACAATTATATTTAACTGGTTTTTCAAGACACAGGCAACGCCTTATTTGAGAATCCCTGCAATATTCTCCATAATTATGTAAAAATTTTATTTTATTCAGTTCAGTTCAGTTTTTATTTTTATGTGTTATTTTATTAAAGATTTTTCATTTTCAAGTGAAATTCTATCTTGAAAAGAAGTAAAACTTAATACATGTGAATATTATTTATTTAATTGTCCTATATTTATGTAGCATCATAATATACTCTTGAGTTTACAATAAATTCCTGAACGTATGCATAAATATTTGACAATTTAAATGTCAACCACTTTTCATTACTGTCATTAATTTACATCTTTAAAATCTAAAATACGCCATAAATCGAATATTGTGGCTATGTATTGTCGATTCGAAACCTTTATTTAAATACGTTATTTAATTTTAGGGAAGAGTTTACCGTATCGACGCTATGAACATTAAATCTTTGACAGTTACAAACCCATGAACATTTTGTATGGCAAAATGTTTTTTCCTTTTTTTTATACTTTCGTCAATTCAATCGAGATAAAAACTATCCCACCTTTAAGTTGGAACAAATAACACATACCTACAAAATTTCATTATAATCAGTTGAGTGGTTTAGGAGTCCATCGCGGACAAACAACGTGACACGTGAATTATATATATTAAGATATATAATTCACGTGTCACGTTGCTCAAATGCTCAAACTAAAAATTAACATACTTATTAAATTAAGACTTATTAGCTAAGCAACGGCGTATTTGCCTCTTGAAGCTGTTCTTGGATAGAAGAAAAATATCTATATGAGACATTTCCTCATTATAACTGCGAAGCAAACGGGCAATAACAGAATTTCGAGCATAATTCGTACGATGGTGAGGAACAGAGAAAAGAGGTGTGTTTCGGGTACGCTTTTTGGGGACACAAAAATTAATTCTACTCAAGAGATATGAGCTACTCACTCGGCCACTTAATGTGTCATAAAGCAGACTCATATCAAGCATTAATCGTCTGTCAACAAGTGGTAAGAGGCGGTAGTGTTTGCAGTCTCCAATATAACTGTGATGGCGTCTGCGAGATTTTATATTTAGGTGTTTTATAAGTAACTTCTGAATTCGTTCGATTTTATCTTTATAAATATGATATTGAGGAAACCAGATCGGACTATTGAACTCCAATATACTTCGAACATACGTATGAAATAAAGTTATTAACGTTTTGAAGTTGTTGAACGGGACGCAAGTTCGAATAATAAATCCCAACTGTCGAAAAGCTTTATTTACTATATTATGTAAATTCTACATGATTAGAAAATATTAATTTTGAATATAAATATATGCCTAAATCCTTTACCAAGTCTACTCTTTCGAGTACATCGTCACCAAACTTGTAACCGTATATAATAGGCTTCTTTTTTCGGCCAAAACTTATAACCTGACACTTATTAATATTAATATTTATATTGTTTCTTATGTAGTACACATGTAAGGCGTTTAAATCACGTTGTATTAGTTCACAATCTATTCTAGACCGTATGCGAAGGTATATTTTTTTATCGTCGGCGTATAATAGATGTTTGGAATACTTAAAACAGGTTTCAATATCATATAGATACGCACAATAAAATAGAGGCCCAAGGTGTGATCCCTGAGGGACGCCGGAAGGGATTTTAATGAAATTTGACTTAAAGCCTCCGACAACAACAGCCTGTGAGCGATTCGAAAGATACGATTGAACCCATCTTAACAGATCTCCATGGATGCCTAACTTCTGAAGCTTTAATAGTAGAATATTATGATCTACCCTGTCAAACGCCTTTTCAAAATCTGTGTAGATCACGTCTACTTGACCTGTGCCTTCCATTTCACACAAAACATAATCACAGAACGTTGCCATATTAGTTGTGGTAGAACGACCTCGCAAGAAACCGTGCTGCTGTTCAGGTATATGCTGAGATATAATGGGGTATATAACGTCATAGACAATTTGTTCAAAAATTTTACTTATTAAGTTTAAAATAGATATGGGACGGTAGTTATTAATAAGTGATCTAGATCCTGTTTTATGTATGGGAATGATGTGCGCCCTTTTCCATAAATTTGGAAATACACATTCATTTAAATATTTATTATACAGAAGTGTAATGGGGTGAGCAAGACAATTAGCGCATTTATATAAAAGAACTGCCGGTAGCCCATCACATCCAGGGCCCTTAGCTTTATTCAATGAACGTAGCTTTTTACATACAACATTTTTTGAAATGTGTATTTTATTTATGAACTCATCATTGCCAAAAGAGCTGATGTGGTTGTCGTGCTCGACATGTGACATCACATGTCGGCTATGCGAGGATTTGAGAAATACACTTTGGAAGAACGAGTTGAATGCCTCACAGATTTGATTTCCATCGCAATAAATCAGGCCATTCTTGTTAAAAAATTTGGGGTATTGACTACCACCCTTTTTGGACTTAACGCAAGTCCAAAACGCCTTAAGGTTCTGTGAGATCAGGTTCTCTGTGCGTGAGCCATATCGCGTAAAGCATTCCTTTTGCTGTACATGGATTCTAGCCCGGAGCAAAGAGAACTCTATATAGTCACGTGGGTTACTATATTTCTTCCATCGTTTATGTATTTTAGATTTTTTTTAAATATTTTTAATAAGTGAAAAGGTATTCCAGTGGGGATATTTGTCTGTTTTATAATTATGAGTACATGGTACAATTTTATC
This sequence comes from Hyles vespertilio, assembly GCA_009982885.2. Taxonomy (NCBI): domain Eukaryota; kingdom Metazoa; phylum Arthropoda; class Insecta; order Lepidoptera; family Sphingidae; genus Hyles; species Hyles vespertilio. Next base: position 9,456,686 of record CM042832.1, read on the forward strand.
TATAACATCATTTAAAAGCTTATAGAAATTCTCAACTGCGTCGTCTATCGTGCCGGCAGATAATGACGCATCCCAATTAATAAAACCGAGTTGTGTATTTAAGTTATCAAAATCACATTTGTAGAAGTTCCGACGTGGCATTGGAACCTCTTCCATGGGTATAATATGTAAATCAGTAGTTTCTATTAATAGGGATGGGTGATGGTTATCTTCCGGGAACAGGGGATCTGTACATCGATCCACCGACAGGTGAGTGTTTGAAAATATAAGGTCTAATATACGTTCATTATTATTGAACCAAAGATTCTATTGCCTTAGACCCAGAAATGCAATGTCTTCTTTGAAGCATGAAGCGGCCATTTGAGTTTCTTGAGTACCAATATGTTCCACGAAACAATCATCACTGGTCCATCGCAAACAAGGAAGATTAAAATCACCTGCTACTATGAGAGTGTCATCAGGATAAACATATTTTATACGTTCAATAGCTTCCCTGACATTCTCTAATTGTTCAGTTATATTACGAGCATTTGGAGGTACATAAACAAGAAATAAGTGCGCGTCAAATTTAGTTCCCAATTCCCATTGCTTTAGACGACAAAGTGACATAAAGAAACTCCACTTGTTCACAGGAAATTTGTGTTGTTGTGGACGCAGCCAAAGAGTGTTTGACACATATCATTACGCCGCCGCCTGTCTTCTTACCTTTTTTTTTTTTTTTTTTTTTTTTATTGCATTGAATGGCGAGACGAGCAAGCCGTACGCCTGATGGTAAGCGATACGACCGCTCATAAACAGTAGCAATATTCCACTGCGCTCGCCATCCTGAGACATAAGATGTTAAGTCTCAATATGTCCAGTAGTTGCTCTGGCTACAATGTCCTTCAATCCGAAACACAACAGTGCATTTAAGCAGTGTTGTTTCACGGGAGAAATAGACATTGCGGTGGTACCTACCCAGATGGCTTCTCACATATGAGAGACCTACCACCAGTAAAACCTACCACCTTACCTGTGGCAAGATTGCGGTCAAAGCGGAACACGTCATACCTACCATCACACAATTCGGAATTTGATATGTCACTCTGTAGCCACGTCTCGGTAAAAAACAAAATGTCGTAATCGTAAAGCAGCATTGCATTATACAAATCAAGGCACTTGGTTCTCAGACCACGCACATTTTGGTAGTAAAGTTTTAAGCTATTAATTGCCATATTTAACCCTAATTACTGTATCCATTAGTGCAACGGAAAATTGTAAACTTGTATTGCAAAGGAATTCGACACCGTAAATAATAATTAAAAACCCCAACAATGCATACAGTTTTATTATTAACAAGGAATATAGTCCATGTACATTAAGGAGACCATACATATTATACAAGTTTATTGTTATCGGCCCACATAGTAATTGTACAAACAAATGTTGTATAAATGTATAAGATCATGAGTTATTTCTTCTTAAAGCATAACACAATGTGATTCATCTAAAACAGAGTTTTATTCATTAAATATAGTAACATTTACATATCAAATATCAACTATTGAAATACTTACTAACCTAAAACAGAGAATCGACAATTAAATGTCCATGCTTTACTATTATTACTATATAAACTTAAATAATCTTTCGCATATTTAAATTAAAGGAAATTCACAAAAAAAATACATCAATTATTTCAATTTAAAATATTAATGTCAGTGTCAACGACAATACACAGCAAAAAGAATATAATATTATATAAGCAGGCCGAAGGTTACATCTCCCCCCTTCGAAAGGCAAATTTTTTCAACATTAGTTGAGTAAAATTTTGCTGTGAAATCTAAATATCAACAAGCATAGGAATAAGCTTTGTAACATGATATAGTCCAATAGATCTTGTACCACGACCAGTATTTATTTTAAAAACTGAATCCGATATTTTTTCTTCAATTTCAAAAGGACCAATTCTAATTTCATCCATCTTTTTTTTGTTTAATTTGTTTCCATAATCAACATATACCTTATCTCCTTTTTTAAATTCATGTTGTATTCTATTCTTGGCAAATAAAGCTTTATTATATTCGTGTGACTTTATTGACCTTTGGAGTGCTATTTTCCTGTCTTCTTCCAAACTTTTTGTTAATATCTGTTTTTCTCTTAATTCACGTGGTAACAAGTCTGTAGACTCACCAGATAGCAAATATTTAGGAGAAAATCCTGTTACAGAATGGTTTGTTTCATTATATCTATTTCTACATTCTTCTGCTATTTTTGACCAATTTGTTTTTCCTTTCGATTCATTCATTTTGCATCTTATTTTGTTTACAATAGTCTGGTTTAGACTTTCGTTTAAACCATTTGAGAATGGTGCATCTACCGCTGTAAGTATTAATTGAATATTCCTGTCCTTAAGGTAATTTTTGAATTCATTCGAATTAAAAGCTGGATATTGATCAGAGAGTAAGATGTCTATTTTTTCTTCTTTAGGATTTTTTTCTATAAGTTTGATGAAGTCTCGAGCATGTTGATTTTTAGAACACAGGATGTATGCGTACCTAGTGAAGTGGTCTACTAGTAGATGTAAGTATCATTTTGTTGATCTTTGACCCCCAAATCCTCCTATTGTGTCCAGTGACATTATTTGAAAGGGTTTATTAGCTGGACCTAATTGCGACATAAAGCCATATTTTCTATTTAGTCTCGTTTTATTTTTCAGGCATATCTCGCAGTTCTTGCATATATGTTTAATATTTTCTGATAGATTCGGTGCAGTATAAAATGGTTTTATTTTAGATTCTGTTTGATTTATTCCAGTATGACAATATTTTTCGTGAGTCTTTTTTATTATAATTTTACTATAATCTTCACTTAGAATTATTTTTTTCTTATTTTTCCCACTTTTTTTATAGTAAATTCCATCTAGTAATATAATGTTTTTTTAAGTTCTTTTATTTCCAAATTTTGTGCTTGATCATATGTTATGTCATAGATATCAATAAAATTTACCGTTCTTAAGTTATCTTCATCATTTGCATCAATGCCCAATACTGGGTTTCTGCTGAGACAATCTGCTTCTGTATTATTTTTTCCGGGAAAATATTTTATTTCACAATTATATTGTGACAGATAATGAGACATATCACCTAATTCATCGTCAGGTCTGTTTCTTATATTTAACTTCTCGAGAGGTTTGTGATCTGTATAGACAGTAAAATAGTTTCCAATCAACCAATATTGCCAAAACTTAATGCTCTCTTTTATAGCTAAACATTCTAAAAATATCGCTTTTTTATTTTTCTGTGATTTATTTAATTTTTTAGAAAAATATGCTACCGGTTTTTCTTCGCCATTGTTCTGAATTTGTTTCAAAACTGCTCCTATACCTATGGTACTGGCATCTGTATAAATAAATATTGGTGCTTGTGGATCATAAATGGCTAGTATTGGTTTGGAACATAGATACTCCTTAACTTTCCGGAATGCATCCTCACACTGTTCTGTCCAATTAAATCTTTGATCTTTTCTCAGCAATTTATGTAAAGGATCAAGAACTATTGAGACACTCGGAATATACTTCCCATAAAAATTTATTTTTCCTAAAAATTGTCGTATCTGTTTTCTATTTTGAGGAGCGGGAAAATCTTTTATTGATTTTAAATTGTCCTTTAGAGGTGTAATCGTATTCTTCTGTAATATATGACCTAAATACTTAACTGAATCACTTGCAAACTTACATTTTGTTACTTTTAGCCTGAAACCTTCTTCTCGAATAGCCTCCAGCAATTTTTTTAAGTGTGTAATATGTTCATCAAATGTCTTAGAGAAAATCAGTATATCATCAATAAAATTCACTGCAAATCCTGTCAAACCATTTTTCCTTATAATATTTCCCAAAATCCGTTGAAATATGGCTGGTGATGTCTTAAGGCCGAAAGGTAAACAGGTCCATTGGTAATGACCTTCTTGAGTTACAAAACCAGTTTTGTATCTGTCTGTAATTTTTAATGGGATAGACCAAAAAGCTGAATTTATATCCAGAGTTGTAAAATAATTACAATGTATTGTTTTTGTTATTAAGTCTTCTATGAGAGGAAATGGTTGTGATTGAGGTATAATTATTTTATTCAAATCTCTGAAGTCTATGCATAATCTACTTTTTTTTCCTTCATCCCTTTTAAAAGCTAAGGTAACAGGTGCCGCAAAAGGACTGTAAGATTCCTCGATCAATTCATGTTTTAGAAGTTGTGAAATTTGATTTTCTATTTCTATCTTGTCTTGGATTGAACATCTATATGGTCTTTTATAACAATATTTTTCAACTTGCAAGTCTATACAGGCTTCATATTCCTTCACTTTTCCAGTGTCATATTTATTTTTAGCAAAAATTTCCTTGTAATTATCCAATAATATGTTTATCTCTTGTCTTTGCTCAGTATTTAAGTATTTTGTATCTATGTCAAATTTGTTTGTATCTATACCTTCATTAAAATTAACTGCGTATTCTCTTTTCTCTTTATTTGTTTGAATATTTTCAATCTCTCTATCTTCAATTATATTTTTACTACTTATTTCAAAAATGTCATATTTCTGTATTTGGATATTTAAATTCTCGTCATGAGTCAACCCAAATTTATGTATTGAATCTAATCCTAGAATTAGATCATACTCAAAATTCTCATTTTCAAAGATAAATGCATTTATTTTCATCTTCTTATTCAATAACTCGGCATCTAATACTATTAACCCTTTAGTCTTACCTCCTCCACTTATTGTTTTTATTGTGTTATAATAATAACTAGGCTTCATATTCGTCACCTGGACCAATTTTGAATTTATCAATGTTATTCGTGAACCAGGGTCATACAGCCCCTTGACTTCTAACGTATTATTTAACATCACCATAATCTCAATTAGTGGAGGGAAGTTTAGTTTTTTGGATCTTCATTACTCAGTTCAACTTTTAATATTGAATTAGAATTCATGTTTTTGTCATTAGTTGTTTTTTTCCCGTAATTATACCAGCAAACATTCTCTGGGTGAAATCTACTTAATTTTTCTTTATTCTCACAAATCCTGCATGGTATTTTTTCAGTTTGTTTTATTTCTTGTTTATTGTATTTATTTCCTACACTTAAGTTTTTTTTCAATGTTAAACTTTCTAGTCCTCTTATGCAATTAAATAAGTCATCTACTTCTTTAAGATTTTCTCTGTCTATTCTATCCATTATGAAGTTTGGTAGACCGGTGGTAATCAAATAAATTAGGGTTTGTGTATCTATTGATCTGTTTATTTCTAGTAACAGTCTCTCTTTTTTAAGAGCATATTCTAACATTGACCCTTGTATATATTTAAAATTCATAGCGTACCTGATCGGTGACCAGCCTTTATCAGCAAATGTATCACTTAAGCTTTTCTTCCATACAGACCAATCTGAATCTACAGTATGTTTAATAATCATTGATGTATACCAATCTATACAAGTATCTTCCAATAGTAATCGTAGAATTTCTATTTTTTGTAAATCTGTATCTATTTGTAAACGGGCACATTCACTTTCAAAAGTATTTAACCATTGTTTAACATTTGTTCTATTACTTGAAAACTTTTCTATAGAAAATTCTCCTACTAATCTCGTCTTATTTTCTGCTTTTTTTAATAATGTTGGTTCCATTGATGACAACTCGTGACCTTGTTCCAATTTTTCAAGTAAAAACCCATCAAATTGTAAATTATCATCATCTAAATATGTTTTCCTCATTTCCTTGGTTAATGTTATCCAAACCTGTCTCTTATCGTGCCTTTTCTGGAGTGATTTTTTTATTTTGTCAAATATTTCATGCTTTAATATTTCTCTGTGTAAATTCACTGATTGATACTCTCTAGGCATAAGAAAAGTTTGATTTTGTGTATCCGTGATGGAGGTTATGGTATAAATATTTGTCTTAGTATCATCTGGTTTGGCTTTTACAACAAATTCAAATCTTAATTTCTCCATTGTAAATATATATTTTTTCACATGTAAGTAAATTGTCGATTTATAAGATCATGAGTTATTTCTTCTTAAAGCATAACACAATGTGATTCATCTAAAACAGAGTTTTATTCATTAAATATAGTAACATTTACATATCAAATATCAACTATTGAAATACTTACTAACCTAAAACAGAGAATCGACAATTAAATGTCCATGCTTTACTATTATTACTATATAAACTTAAATAATCTTTCGCATATTTAAATTAAAGGAAATTCACAAAAAAAATACATCAATTATTTCAATTTAAAATATTAATGTCAGTGTCAACGACAATACACAGCAAAAAGAATATAATATTATATAAGCAGGCCGAAGGTTACAAATGTATAAGTAATAAATAATAAAAATAAAAAGAAAGAGGAAAGAATAAAAACATAAAAAAAATAATAATATGCGCAACAAGGATGTATAATTCGCAATCCTGTAAGACTCATAACACACATTCTCTTCTCACCATCGATATAGTACAATATTTCCAATACGATAATTAAACTAGTTTACACGGTTTTTATACCCCAGCTAAAAGTTGTTATTTTGTGATTCATTTAGGTAGAATTATCCAAAAAAAATAATAAAAAAATTCTATCACGTCTGGTTTAAGAAATATTTATTAACTGAAATACATAATTTTGGTATTAATACTAAAAAAAATTAAAAATGACAAAATTTTGCCTTCTTTTTATAGCTATTAAATTCAGTTTCTCTTATAATGGACCAACAGTAATCCCCCAACATGTTTTCATCCCAAAATCCTTGATGTTGTTCTCCAAAAACCTTTATATCTTGATGGAAACGTTCCCCTTGTTTGTCACTCATACTTCCTAGGTTTTCAGGGAAAAAATTAAGATGCGATTGCAGAAAATGAATCTTTAATGACATGTTTACTCCCATCTTTTGAAAATTTTCCAATAAATCGGTAACAATTTCTTTATAATCTTCACTTTTCTTATTTCCCAAAAAATGTTCCACAACTATTTTACTAGGTTCTCTCCATAGCAGTGGTGAACGTTTTCTCCTGATGACCACTGGAGTAAGACAATTCTACAGCTTTCGCAAAACACATGAGGCACCCACTTTTTATCTTGATTTGCAACAGGAAATCCAAAATAATGGAGATATGCACTTTTTAACGAATGTATAATGGGCCTTCTCTTTTTTGAAAATATAAACTGTCCACAAACATAACAAAAACGATCAGAACTTTGTTTACACTTTCTACTCGACATTTTTGATCAATCCGAAACAAGATAATTGTGGTTTGAAGCGAACGAATAAACAATAAACTGTCGTTACCACGTTAGGTAGTTTAAAAAAATCGTTTGACTGCAGGAAGAATTTTTACTAACACTTTTTGGTTTAAGAAATGTATATGAACATAATTGTATACATTTATTTTGGGGTATAAAAAAAAAGTTCAATTATGTAAACTAGTGTTGTCACCAAGTACAACTTACAAGAGTATTTAAGTGCACATAACCAATTAAATTGTGTGGTGCTAAACATAAATATATTTATAATAGTTTTCGTTTGATTTTCCTTGTCATTCATTAATATACCTATACAAAACCAATAAAATACATTCCTCTGGGTAAAAAATTGCAACAAATAAGTAACGTAAAAAAGTAATGATAATAATGTGAAGGTAAGATTTAAAATTTTATTCCTAGCACATTACAAAAACATTAACTAAACAAGTTTATCTAACATATCAGTGGTACGTATGTATATTAATTATCCTTATCCTAAGTCTTTTAGTGACCATAATTGCGTTAGTTTTTTCCGCTAAGAATTTTAGTTTGTTTTGAGGCCCCAGTCGTGCACATGGGCGTGCACCCGATTGGCGGTTTCCTGGGCCTTCCCGACATCTTTCGTCGGATATGGCCAGGACATTGGCGAACGCCTGGCAAGTAGACCCCGAGTCCCCAGACCTCCCTTATCAGGGGGTCACGAAGTTCTGCATAGTAGGGCCCGTTATTGATCCTTGCACGCGATCTCTTGTGGTGGATTTTTCGTAGACAGCCCCCGCGTACAGGATCTCCTGTCCTGCTCCGCAGGTAAGGAGCGTGCCAAGCCCTGCAAATATTGCGGGCTCCCAATCATGACCAGCTTTATGGCTGGACACCAGGCGTTATCGAAGGCGCCCTCTATGTCTAGGGTTATTCCGATTGTGATTTTCTTGTTATTATTTTCCTTTCTTAAAAAAATAAATAACACCCAACAGTCACATACATAGTCCTGACCCCACACTAAGATCGAGTCTTGTGTCGTGGGTATCAGGAACTACGAGAGACTTTTCGGTCTCACAAACACCCAGACCCGGAAGAAATATTTGTGGGCCGCACAAACATTTCTCTCGGTGCGGGGATCGAACCCGCGGCCTCTCGTTTCACAGGCGGCGTCTAACCAACTGCGCCACGGAGGCTGTCGAATGTGCCACAAGATCATAGAAAGCGTCCTGGGTCCCGCGCTGGGGCATAAAACCATATTGCATATTGTGCATGGCAGGAGATGCCAGCGGAGCATGCCCACCAGCATCTTTTCCAATATTTTCTCTAGGATTGATAATAATCCTATCGGCCTACTATAGGAGCGTTGGTGGACAGCGTCCTTTTTGTTTGGCTTGGGTAAGACGCAGACAGCGGCACGTTTCCATGGAGTGGAAAAGCACGATTAGACGGAGTGCTGCGTTTGCTAGGGCTAGAATTTAGCACTCGTTTGCGCCGATTGCCTTTGCGCATACGTCCGCTAGGAGATGGTTCGGTCCCGGGGCTTTCTTTTGGATTGGATAATAATATTAAAACTAGTCAGTTGTCAATTATTAAATTATCGATTTGGGATAAAAGAATATACACATCGTTTATCAAAAACAGATATTTAAAAATAAGAATTTCATATTAATAATAACAATGGTCAATGAAAAATAATAATTACAATGAGACAATATTCATTCAATACACACATGACTCCGAAAAGTCAGAGGTGTGCCCTGGGATTCGAACCCGCGACCACCGTAAACATGTTGGCAGTCGCGTCTAGTCCGTTTACCAACAGGCCACCACGCACTTAATAGATAGTCAATCACCACGCACTAAAACGGTGAAGGAAAACATCGTGAGGAAACCTGCATACCATAGCGATTTATAAAATTTCTATGGTATGTAAGTCCGCCAACCCGCACTAGGCCAGCGTGGTGGACTATATGGCCTAACCAGTCTCAATCGTACTCTCGATTGTAGAGGAGGCCCGTGCCCTGCAGTGGAACGTATATGGGCTGATACAGAATATTCATTCAATAAAAATAAAATATAAAATGATGAAATAAGATAAATCTTCACAAAAAATTCACTTAGGAGGGTATAATACTTAGTCCTAAATTTGAATCCACCATTCGATAGGTCTTCTGAAGCCGTATCCAACAAGCCAAAACTCAGGTAATCTATCTTAAAAGACAACCGAGTTTGAAATTTTCCAAGATGGCGGTCGGATTTAGGATTTCGCCTGTATCCTTGGCCTCTGTTATTCAATTATACCCGAGTTTGGGCTCGCTTGACTCGTGGTGACCTCGCGGATATGCCAGGGTAATCCGTGTACACAAACAAAGAACACCCAGTGTGGCTCCCAGACGGACGAGAATGTTTTCAAAGTCCGCCAGGGACCTGTTAGGAGAGGAATAAACACCTACGACCCATATCCCTGCCAACAGAACTGCCACACATCCCGTGCCCTTCGCTACTTTTTCGAAGGGCGGGGAGCCGGCAGCGCCCCGTGTGGTGATGGCCAATCAGGTCCCCGGCCCACTCATTAGTGTCGGGGACAGAGTGTGGCTCAGAGACGACAGCCACGTGAATCGACCTTTCTGCTAGGGACTGGACGAGAATGCCCTGTGCTCCCCGCCAGTGGTTAATATTCGCCTGGAGGCAGTTCAGTGCCATTTATGATTGGGCGATCTCTATCATATCTTTCGGATGATGCAGCGCAGGCCTTAACGGGGCTCGAACAGCCGCTCTGCCGCCGCCACCCAACCCACGAGGACGCGCCCCGTCTTCACCACCTTCTCGGCCGCCTTCGCTTGGATAGCGGACCCACACCGCGCCCAGGCCCGAGCACTCGATCCGAATCACCCCGATCTTCACGTCGTCGGGGGAGCATTCGCGGAGAGCTTCCCGCATTTTTGTTATGAGGGAGTCTGCCTTCTCTTCCGATTCGGGCCCAGGCACTTCAAATAAGTATGCCACTGTGGCCACCCGTCTCGGCCTCAGCCCAGCCGTGATGCTCAGGCAGGCGAAGTCAGTGACACTCTTTACGTCTTAAGTCTAGATTATGATCTTTGTACTATAGTTTTTAGTATTTTACCGTCTAACATTAAGCTATAACCTCGCCGAATTCAAGAATTTTCTGGCTCTTTTTGGCTGAGATATAGCTATATTAAAAGTGACTAAATTTCTCCAATGACAGTGACACTTCAGTCACTATTTCTTTAGTATTATTCTGTTTTTAAAATCCACATATTTTATTATATAGCTGTAAAGGACTAACAATTCGACGAATTTTGAACCCAAGCACGGACTCTGCGACATATAGGAAAGAAAATAGGAAAATTAGGACAACTTGGCCGCCATTTTGAAAAAAATTAAACAGTTATAACTCGGGACTTATTTGTCGTAGAGATTGCGGTTTTGCATATCATTGTTTATTTGACGTGTGTGTATATTTTAGTTTTGTTTTGCTGATTTAAAATATGATACTGTTATGGTCGGAGCTCGCAATCGTGGCATCCACTTTTCAGTCCTCCACCAGTTTGAGAAGGTCCTCTGTGCACGCCGTCACGTCGATGTGGCTTGTGAGGAGCCGTCCTCTAACCGTTTCAAATGTTGGTAACAAGCCGTCGTTGAGCACCTGCGGTCCCCTTTCCTCCAGCATCTCTGCCATTGCCTCCCCCCTGGAGTCAATGTCTCCGCTGCGCCACCACACACTTTTAGCGTTAGTATCGCCCCCCATGAGGATGCAATGAGATCCCAGTTCTTCAACTATATTCCCCAGTTGCTCCAGTCGGGCTCAAAGTAGAATGAGACGATCAGTATTTCGCGGGCGCCGCGCCGGTGAGGATCTTCACCACTGTGATGTTGGTTGTGGTGAGAGACGGGCATTTGGTCACGGTCAAACTTTCCGCTGTTTGGCCTCCAGAACAAATTCTAGCGTTGCCAGTTGCTTCCTCTAGAGGTTGGCTTGCGTCACGGGTGTCTGCCTCGCACCCGCTGGGGAAGGAGTCTTATCTGGGTTCTTAGGATCCACCTTAGCAATAGGAAACGGCGGATCTCGCCAGGACATCCCACTTCCTCACAGGGCACTCCGGGCTAAAAGCATTAGGCCGCGTTTCCACTAACGCGGAGCTGGGCGGAGAGGAGCTTAGCGGTGCACAAATTGACCAATGACTGCTTGAAATATCCGCTACGCTTCAATGGAAGCAGTACGAGCGGGGTGGAGCAGAGCTGAGCGGATATTTATACATCGAGGGGGTGCAGTGCGGAGGACAGCGAGCATTGGGGTACAGAGCGGAGGACAGCGGGGCGGTACGGAGCGGGGCGGTGCGTGACTCGCGTGCAGTGTGTCAGTTGTCTTCGTTACGTCACTAGGTGCATACGTATCAAAAAAAGTTGAAAATTCTCCATGCACAGAATGGTACTTTATACATGGTATCTCAAGACTGCTACCGAAAACGAAGCCGGGTGGTAGTTTAAGCGACTTCAGACACAATGCAACAGAAAAAGTTGCAAAAAAAAGCGACAATTTTTTTTTGTTATTTTTTTTCCTATGGCCATATTTGGGTGGTAAATACATTTTTTCCTAAAATAATAGTGTATGCCCTTTTATTTATAAATACTCTAAGGTATAAAAGTGTTTAAATTATTATTTTAGCAAAAACTATGGATTTACCACACAAAAATGACGATATTTAAAAAATCATAAAAAATAATTGTCGCGTTTCTATGCGAAATTTTTAATTGCATTGTGTTTGTAGCCACTAAAACTACCACCCGGCTTCGTTTTCGGTAGCAGTCTTGATATACCCGGTATGTTGTCGAATCCAGAATCTATGTTGATCTCTTCGAATCCAAAAAAATCGCAACAGTCAATGCTACTTCATCTGATTCGTTATCTTCGTCTTCAAGTAGAGAAAGATATAAAATGATTGCTTTTTTTCTTTTTAAGCGACAACATGATGTATGGTCTTTCCGAGAGATTGAGTGTAACTAAATGCAAAAATGCGCGATTCCAAAAGTATGCTCCACTCCGCTCTGCTCCGTTCACTGACCACTCACCGCTCTTCATCGCTCCTCTCCGCCCAGCTCCGCTTCAGTGGAAACACTGACCACTTTTCACCGCTCTTCTCCGCCCAGCTCCGCGTCAGTGGAAACGCGGCCTTATGCTCGTCTCCGCCAAGCTTGGCTTTTGCGCAATTCGTCGGGGGTGCCCTCACCAACCAGTCGGCGCATTCCGAACTGTGGTGAGCACCTCCACAGTGACCGCACGCGTCCACCTGTTGCCGGCAAAACCGCTTCCCATGCCCGTAGCCTAGACAGCGGGAGCACTGTATCAGTGGGGACTGATCCTCAACCCTCACCCGTTGCACGTCTATGTTAACCGACCCCGCTTGCGTGAGTCGCTTCCACACGACTGGTGGCACTTGAATCGCTACGTGAGACGCGTGCGTGTTCCTCGCCCTTCTCCTGAATTTGACTTTCAGGCAGAAGCCGAACCCGCACACGTTTCCCAGCAGAACCTTATTCTGAGTGAGTAGTGACCGCAACACGTCATCGTCCTTGTTGTGTGATAGGACGTTTTTGAAGGATCATTCTTCAAGTCCTTTGTTTTAGTCGTCTTTCATTTTGAGTCCTTTTCCCGCCGTTCTGATGTTGTCCACCCTTCCCATTTCCTCCTTTGACCTGCAACCCTGTAATGATCTTTCTGTCCTTCGCCTTTCGGATGCTATCCATCTTTATACCCTTCTCCCTGGCGTCAAGGGTCAGTCGTAGTTTCAAACACCTCTTCGCCTGACGCCTCTTCATCTGCCGCCGTTGTGGCGATAGAATGAGAGATAAAGCTCTCTTCATTTTTATTCAACTTGTCGTTTTCCTTTTAAATGTGCGATAATCGTGGTGATAGGTGATGTCGTCGTATTTCAACGCCGTTTCTGATTTTTCTTGATTATCCGGCGTGAAGGACCAGCAAATGTGCGCGTACAAAAACTAGATTAATTTTCAAACATTTAATGAACTAGACAAATTACAAAATGATTGTGAAATTTGATGCGGGCGATTGGGTCTTGCATGGCGCGCGTCTCTGAGCTAAAGTGAGCCGCGCGGCGGCCGCTGTGACCGCCGCCCGCGCCGGCACCTCCCCCGCGCTGCTGGCCGCCCCCGTCGTGGTCCGGCGTACGGCGTCTCGTCCCGCTTGCACCGCCACCTCCGCTGTGGTATCTACTGTGGAGTGTGCCGGGTCGACATACTCGAAGCGTCAACATATTGCCACCCTGGCATGACAGACGTCTAGAATAGTTAAGCGTGTTACTAGTCTATACTTGGTAACGGACAGAGACGATTGTAGACACGCCGTATGCTTCCTGTCTTGGTCTGCATGTCAGCCACTCTGGCTACGTTGTCGGTTCCTGGGTAAACTGCGGTCACTCGTCCCAGCAATCTATATGGGGGCATTCTATCATCTTTCACGAACACCATTTCTCAGACACGCAATTCATCTCCTCCTTTGCGCCATTTTTGCCTTCTTTGTAATTCTGAAATGTATTCTTTGCAAAATCTATTCCAAAAGTGTATCTTAATTTGTTGGACTCGGGCATATCTCGACAGCTTGCTGCATCTTGGGATATCTATCACGGATGGAGAAGGCAGAAGCAGAAGAGTCGAAGTTCGTCCAATTAGAAAATGAGAAGGCGTGAGAACTGTCAAGTCTGAAGGACTTGAAGACATAGGAGTGAGAGGTCCAGAGTTAAGAATTACCTCAATTTGGGTGAGGACTGTGTTCATTTCTTCATATATTAAATGAGCGAGACCTTATGTTCTTTTAAGCAAGTGTATCACCTGCTTTCCTGCACTCTCTGCTGAACCATTGAAATGTGGAGTATACGCTGGGCTGAATTTAAATTTTATGGAGACGCTTGAAGCATAAGAGCCCAAATAATCTGAGTTTGCCTTTCAAAACTTCGAGAGCTCGTTATTGGCTAGGGGCCAAAGCATGTTTCACTGTCCAAAAATAGCGTGTTAGGTTTTCCCCCACGTGCAATGAATCTACTGAGAGCGGATATAAATGTTTCGGCGCTAAAATCGGACACAAGCTCCACTTGTACCGCCCGAACGGTCAGACACACAAATATTGCATATGTATGCCTTAATAAGTCTATTCCCTCTACCTTAGCGATTCAAAATCGTGATTGGTCCAGCGTAATCTATTGCTGTGGTGCTGAAAGGATGTTCAGCACTCAGTCTTTCCTCCGCAAGGTCACCCATAATTGGTTGCTTAGCCCGTCCGGTGAAACGACAGGATATTGTGAACATTTTTTTTTTCAAAAATGACAAAATGGCAGACATTTTTCCAAAAACTACGAAAAAGTACGTTTTTTCCATCGTTCTTTGCCAAAAATAAATAGTTAAACTCAACATTTCAAATATACGCTATAGCTATAGTCATCAAGAACGTGTGGTTAAATTTGGATAAGGTTCGGTTGAATAGTTTCGGAGATTTTATCAACAAACTGTCCCAAAACGTAATTCCGAGTAAAACGCGTTTAAAGTTTTCACTGGTATCTTCCAATCGTTTTAACTTCGACGCAGATGTACTAGCATAACTTGTATTTGCGTCGTGGTAATGTGGAAGCACTCCGTAATCAACAACAAAATAAAATTAACAATACCAAAGACAAATTGTAACATAAATAAACTGAAATTATTACAACAATATAATCACAATCAAGAGAAAATTAAAATATAATTATACTATTTTTTTTAAAACTCCAATTGAGCAAACAAAATCTCGCGTAACTCTGCTAAACTGAGTTCAGTCCTCTGAGCTGTTTGTGTTTGTTTTTCTAGTTCTTTCTTTATGCTAGTTAAATTTTCGTTTCTGCTTTTAAAAACTCTGATTTTCTTCTCCTCCATTTCAATTAATTTTTCAGTCGCATTTTTTTATTTTGTCTAATTGTTGATACTGTGACCAGCGGAGCTCCTTAAAAACGCACTGTATCAAGTAAAAAATAAAACAATAATTACCAATAGAATATGTAACAAACATTAAGATTTTCTGGTGGTAGGTATCTCATATGTGAGAGGCCGCCTGGGTAGGTACCACGGCATTGTCTATTTCTCCCGCCAAACAGTAGTGTAAATACACTATCGTGTTTCGGTTAGAAAGACATTGTAGTCAGAGTAACTACTCGGCATCACATAGAAGCTCCCAAATGTGGGACCGGGGAATAGTGAACCAACAAAATACTCACACTTTTAAGTAAAATAAACTCTATTCGTCTCTATAATAACTTTACACGTCTTAGTTCCTTCCAATTATTCTATATTTTTTCGCCATATCAATTTCTTTATATCCATCCCTTTCACACACTTCCTTTCCATTCCATTTCACACAATATATTTTACAATCCTACATATACAACATGTCGGTGACATAATCATTTTTTTTTTTGGACCACATACAGGGTATCGCATCAGCTGCCCGTACACCAAATATTATTAATTTATCATCACCCGTTTAGCCACAGGATAGTTTTTTAGTTTTCCATATTTAACCACCTGCTGTAGCAATTTCGCTAGGTCATTGACACAAAAGTCAAGCGCAAAAAATACAAGTTTTTATTATTAATCGCATAGAAATAAAACCAATAATAGAATTCAGACCTAATATCCATGATATTAAAACTCATAATAGCTCAGTGACGCGACGCGACGTTGTCAGTTCGAAATCTGAGATTACACGTGACTCCTGGGCAGTGTTGCAAGGTGCGCCGCAAAATGTACTCTGTGGTGCGCCGTAAATAAACTAAAACTATTTGTGCTATATTTACAGTAAAGTAACAAAACATAGTACGCAGTAAGTATAAAACGTACTGCAATATGATTAACAAGATAATAAACCAATTGCCGTAACATACAAACTCAAAAAAAATATCACTAAAATAATTTTATTGGGTTTTATTTCACCGAGCCATCCTTAAATTTTCAACCTAACCATAAACTCGATCTTAATATGGGGTCATGACTATGTATTTAACTGTTGGGTGTATTTAATATTTATTTATTATATCTCCAGTACTTGATGAACAAATAGAATAGTGACACATACAGCGATTAACAGTCTTTTTTTTACAGAATACTTGTATTTTTAACCGACTTCAAAAAAGGAGGAGGTTCTCAATTCGACTGTATGTTGCTTTTTTTTTTTTATGTTTGTTACCTCGTTTCTCTGTACTGTGTGAACCGATTTCGACCATTCTTTCTTTGATTGAAAGCTGGTGCTTGTCGTTTGGTCCCATAAAAATATGGTGAAGATCTGATGAATATCTTCGGACCTGGAGAGGGGAACTCCTTAAAATTAAGGAGAATTGCAATAGTTCTTTTTGCATTACGTTCATAAGAAAAGTTAAGATACAGTGAGAGAGGGAAAAAGGGGTGGGGGTGAGGGGGGGTGGGTGATAAAATTAAAATACACGTAAATTCTAATATCTTCGGCAGCTTTTAACCGATTTTAGTGATTTCTTTTTCATTGGAAAGAACGTATTAACAGGTTGATCTCAGGAACACAACATTAAGATCTGATTATCATGTTCGGACCTGGAGCGTAGAACTCCTCAAAATTTAATAGGATTTCAACGGTTCTTTTTGCATTGAGTTCAGTATAAAAGCTAGGCTACAGTGGTTGAGGGAAAAAGGGGCAGGCGCGAAGGGAGGGGGGGGGGGGAAGAAAAAAAAATAAACATGTGAATGTTCCAATATCTTTGGCAGCTTTTAGCCGATTTTAGCGATTTCATTGTCATCGGAAAGAACATATTCCTTGTGGCGTGGGGACCAAATCTTCTTTATTTAAATACCTATCAACACTAAAAAGATAAAAATAACTAAAATTTTTAATAAAAAAAAAATAAAAACCGACTTCAAAACAAAAATCCACTAAAAACCAAAAAATAATAAAATAATAACTAACCACTTAAAGCAAAAAAATAATAATATTTATTTCATGGAACTCGTGCATGTTGATTCATTTGCTTAATGACTTGACTAGCCAACAAATCAAAATATATGCGTAACATATTGAAGGCGGGTCGCCCAGTACCAAACATATAGATATTTAAATTAATATAAGGCATAGGTCCTACATGTTTGGTACTTGGCGGCCCGCCTTCAATATGTTACGCATATACACAGTCAGGTCATAAGTATTGTCACACAGTAAAAACTTTTCTTTTAGAATGCTGGCCACAAAAAAGTTTATTGAATTCGAATTTCGAATTGTTCATGAAAATAAAAATGTATACTTTTTAGAATTTTACTCATTATTAAATATGGAGTGGGCGCTTAAAGAAGACCGTGTTGCAGTTATTGCGTTGCATCGTTGCGCTTACGTGCCAATTCAAATTTTTGATATACTGACAAATTTGAATATCTCCAAAAGATTCGTTTATCGTACCATCAAACGATACAATGAAGACTCTAGTGTAGATGACAGGTCAAGAAGTGGTCGCCCTCGGTCTGTTAGGACTCCAGCAGTGATAAAAGCTGTGAAGGCGCGAATTCAAAGAAATCCCAAACGTAAGCAGAAACTGTTGGCCCTTCAAATGGGGTTAAGCAGAACCACGGTGAAAAGGGTGTAAAATGAAGACTGAGGGCTTCGGGCATATCGAAGAAAAACAGGACATCGTTTGAATGCTCGTCTAATGGACGTGAGACTGAAGAGATGCCGCGCTTTGTTGAAGCGGTACGCGGGAAAAAAATATGGGGAAATTCTTTTTTCAGATGAAATTTTTTTTACCGTTGAAGAGAGCTACAACAAACAAAATGATAAGGTGTACGCAAACAGTAGTGAAGAAGCGAGCAACCGTATTCCGCGTGTCCAACGAGGTCATTTTCCATCCTCGCTCATGGTATGGTTGGGAGTTTCTTATTGGGGCTTAACAGAGGTACATTTTTGTGAGAAAGGTGTAAAAACGAATGCAGTTGTGTATCAAAATACAGTCCTGAAGAACCTTGTGGAACCTGTTCCTCATACCATGTTCAATAACAGGCAATGGGTATTCCAACAAGATTCGGCGCCAGCTCATAGAGCGAAGAGCACACAAGACTGGCTGGCGGCGCGTGAAATCGACTTCATCCGGCACGAAGACTGGCCCTCCTCCAGTTCAGATTTGAATCCGTTAGATTACAAGATATGGCAACACTTGGAGGAAAAGGCGTGCTCAAAGCCTCATCCCAATTTGGAGTCACTCAAGACATCCTTGATTAAGGCAGCCGCCGATATTGACATGGACCTCGTTCGTGCTGCAATAGACAACTGGCCGCGCAGATTGAAGGCCTGTATTCAAAATCACGGAGGTTATTTTGAATAAACTTTAGTGTCATAAGAATCTATGTTTTGTCAAGTTCATTTTGGTATATAAATTGTTACATAATGAATAAACTTGTTTCAATTATTTTATATTAAACATGTGACAGAATTTATGACCTGACTAGGTATTTTGATTTGTTGGCTAGTCAAGTCATTAAGCAAATGAATCAACATGCACGAGTTCCATGAAATAAATATTATTATTTTTTTGCTTTAAGTGGTTAGTTATTATTTTATTATTTTTTGGTTTTTAGTGGATTTTTGTTTTGAAGTCGGTTTTTATTTTTTTTTTATTTAAGAATGTATGTGTAATATCGCTTACTATGAAAATATCCCTGTAATGAACAGTATAATAATCCACTGTAGTTTACATCCATCTACTATTTTTTACGAAACTTTCCCGTATTTTTTTTTAATCTAACATAGCAACACTGCGGGGGGTCAGGGGCGGGGGCGAGGGTGGCGACTCGGGAGTCGGGCCCCGCGCCACTCATCGCGTCGCCTAATCAGTGCGCCGTGCTTGTTCTCTGTGAATGCGCGTGCGTTGCTCACACCACATTACGAATTACGATAGCATTTTATTCATGTTCATGATGTCGCGATGTACAGCTGTGGAATACATCGATATGGTTTGTTTGAAGTAGCAATGTGCAATTCGTTAAATTTTTAAGACCCGGATCAATACTGATCCAACTATGAAATGAACCGTTCAAATGACTCGATCAATCGAACGATTGGTTCCGTTTAAGTCATTGATATAAATGAATAGGCCCTTAGTAGAAGTATAGGTAGGTAAACACGTTTTAAAGTTCATATTACCTATTATTTTACACAAAAATATCAATTTTACAACTGAAACACGTCAAAACAATTTTACAACAAACGTAATAGGCAAAATATTAGGACAATGGGATACTAATTACGAAAAACGAACAAAAAGGAGTTATTACTTGATGACAATATTTTCAAACGCAATTCGCAAGTAATCATAAATCAAGACTTAACTAACTTCAACTCACTCAAAAAGACAAAACTATAAAATTGTAACGCAAAATAAACTTTAAAGCCTACCACTCAAAGCATATATTAACCTTGTCATTTACATTCTAACGATTTAGTGTCTGTATTCGACTCTAAAACCGATGATATCCGAACGTTTGTTTGACTTTATTCGGCTCCACTCGGGTCGGGTCGCACTTCACAGGACGTTAACGGCTCGCGAACCGTTGTTCACGGGTTTTGGTTCTCGGCTCTCGGTTTTCGGTTCTCGGTTCGTTTGAACCGACGCGATTCTCCTATCGCGATCGATCGAATGAACGAGTTTCATTGTACATAAAGATCGAATCGATCGCGTGGTTCTTGCGAGCTGGTTTATTTGACCCGTTCAATCGCGAATGACCCATATCTAGTTTGAAGGTCTGTTTAGTGGCAGTAATACTTTATGCGATGTGCTATTTTGTTCCACTGACCAAGCAATTTTGACCTACTTTATTTGTGTAAAAGGGGACTTGATTGAGAATGTTTTTATTACTTACATTTGTTATTAAGCGAATAAAATCATGCCTAAAAACTACAAAGGAATCACCGCGCCAAATCAAATGGTACCATTCGTAACGTGGTGACAAAAAATGCGGCGCTGCCGCTCTTATGTCTGGCTCAACTGAGGGCAGTAGGTAACATATAAGGCGTGTTGTATTTTAACTAAATTATTTTATTATTTAGTTTGTTTGAAAATATCATTTTTTCAATTTTATTGTGATATAAAATCTAATCATTTTAATTTGTTTAAATTGACGTTATTTAATAACGTTGCAATTTAAAGCATTTATAACACCGACTCTTTGTATGTAGATTTCTTGTTGACTGCAATGACTGAATTGGTTTCCCTTATAGCTGAAGCGATGCGGGCTGAAATGTTTTGTAATGCATCGCAAAACGACGGGATGTTATTGCAATCTTCGATATTCACGAGGTCTCTGTCGTCCTCTGCCTCCGTAGCTTCGTTTCGCATAGCGATATAGCCGTACATTGTTTACCACGAGATCGTAAAATTAATCTTAGATCAGCTTGATGAAATGATCCATGTAATATGGCAAAAAGTTTTATTCAGGGCAAAGTAATTGTTTCGCGGAGAAAATAGGTAACTCTGTGGTTTCATTTGATATTTAATAACTCTTCAGAAATTTGCGAAATGTCAATAACATTTTCAAAATAGTGCTTGACATCTTTATAAAGTGCATTGTTAGATATTAACCACGTTAAGAGTTTATTTCAATCTGTTAATATCAAAATGTTCCAAGCTTTCAACTAAAACTAGTCCTGTTTGATGCGGCTTGCGCCGCGTCAAAGTTGTTCACCTACTTTAACAATATCTTTGGCGAACATAACTTGCCTTTTGCACTAATCTTGAGAAAACGGTTTTGAGATTAAATTATTTTCAAAAATGGTATAACTGTGCATAACAATCTCTATTCAAGCTTAGTCAAATTAGATAATTCTTCGGGTAAAGAAGTCATAGTCATTTTGTTCCAAAAAGCTGAAGGTGATATTGTTCGTTCGTAATCGGAGCAATTTGGATTCAGTTGATAAACGCTTGTGTATCAAACCTAGACGATGAGACCGTTGATCTTGGGTTTCGTTGGACAAGCTTTCGTGAACTAAACTAAGTCGATGAGTTTCTCTTCGGTTTAATTTGATAAACGCTCACGTATCAAGCCTTTTTGTCTTATTTTCATTATTTTCATATATATTTTTTAATTCTAACCCAAGTTTCGCTTGTTTATGTGTGTCTTTTTGTATGTTTTTCTTGACCTCTTCTTAGTTTTATTATAAAAAAATATTGTGTTATGGTCGGAGCTGTGTGGCGATGAAGGACCAGAACTTCATCGCCTTCCAATCATCGATTTCATTCAAAAGATCGATCAAACAGGTGGTGATGTCCACTTAACTGCCGTATATCCCCCTCCTTTTCCTGTACAAAATGTCGGTTTGGAATCCGGTTTCGTCCATGATTTCAGTGAACATCATTCCTCTTCGATCGATCGTTTGGCCCCACCACATGCTTTTTGCGTTGGCGTCGCCCCCTATTATGGGACCAGCCGGCCCTAGTCTTCTAGTTATTATCCTAAGCTAACTAGGTAGGGATCAATTGGTTTATCAAGTTCGAAATAAAGCAAGACTGCAACGATCTCTCACAGACCGTTACAGCTTTTTACCACAACAATATTTGATGTAGATCAAGGCGTCCAATTCCTCGTCGACGGCTGTAATGGCCGCCTTGACCTGCGCTTCCTCCTGTTTAGTACTCTGGAAGGTCCTGACGATCTCGTAGTCCTTCGCGATGCGCTTTGTACGGCTCTTGAATTAAAGCAAATGCTAATTTCCTCGTACTTGCCGTCGATATGAGTTCCTGTGTGGCAAGCGACTTTCTTTGAAGGTAATGTATACGGAGTGCAGGAAAGATGTGAACTGTTTAGTGAAACAGACAGAGATAAAAGAAGAGTGAGAGGACCAATAAGCTATCAAATAAATTTTGATTGGTTAATATTAAGACCAATGGCGTAAACAATAAATATTTGTCTGTGGGTCAGCCAGTAAACACCTCAATAAATATTCATAGGCTTAAAGGGCACCAATAACGTATACAATAAAAAATCATTGGGGTGAGGGGTCAGCCAATAAATATCTCAATTAATATTTATTCGTCAATGAGCTTACCAATGGAGTACGCAATAAAAATGTATTGGCTACAAATTCGTCTAAATAGAATTGCAGTAAGTCTTTATTGATCGGTAGTCCCGGCCAATAAGATTGCGTGCTAGGTGGATGATCGAGAATGATCTGGAAATTTCTCGAATGTTCTAGAATGTTCGACAACGTTCCAGAATGTTAGAGTTAACATTTGGTATTAAACTTTAAAAGCACGTGAGTCATTTATACGATAATTATGATTTTGGTGTCCCTCAGTGCCGCTTGTTCTCTTCTACCCAGTGGCACCATCAAACAGATATCGTAATAGAACCCGTTCAAGATATGGCCTCGTTGAAAATCGACTTTTTATTTATGGGGCGTTCTGCACCAAATTTGTCATGGGTATTAGGGCTACCTAAGACACTCTCGCCACTTTATCAGCTAGATTCCAGATGTAGTAAAGAGAAAAATTGAAAGTGAATCCGGTTGACTTGCCTTATTTGAAGATGATTTTTATTATGTTCCAAATGTTATGGACGTTAGATGGAAGATTTTGCAACCGATTAGAAGTCAGTGCAGTGCAAGAAATCAAAACTATGAAACTTTGTGATGAATTTCTCTATAAAATCCTGGTTTCAAGGGTTAGAGAAAATTAAAAACACTTTTGGGTACACCACATCACTGTACACAATCCACATTGCACAAAACAGTAGGTCATAGATCGTTTTAAAAAGTTGAAGCAAAAACCGGAAAAAATAGAAAAAAATCGCATAAAAACACATATCATTGCAAATATCAATCAGAACATTTTTAAATTTGGCACAGGGATGGACCAATGCTTTTGCTATTGAGTTCAATAATATACTTCTGTGATAGTTTTTCGAAGAAATGCCCATTTTTAATCTCAAAAATTTATTGAGTCGCGGTTTTTTTCGTTTTTTCTTCGCAAACTTTACACTTATTCGAAAACGGTTTTCACCACTGTGTTCTTCGTCGCAGCACGCTTATTATTACGCTTATGCCATATAACACATTAAAATAACATTTACTGGTGGTAGGTCTCTCATATGTGAGAGGCCATCTGGGTAGGTTGCGGCGGGTTGCCGCGGGTAAATGAGAACTCAGGGTAATTTCGTGGTTCGGGCTTTAATAGATTCGCATCACAGTTTACACCCGGCACTGTTGCTGGTGGTATGCAACAGGAGTCACTGGCCTTCACTGGACACTGATCCGGGTCTTCGGCACGTGGCGGAACCCGGCGACAGCTCGCCGGCGAGGTCAGCTGCCACGTGGCCGGTTACGGTGCGCAGGTCAGCGGCAGGCGCAGGCTCGGTTGCAGTCGGGCTGGAAGCGGTGCGGAGCAACAGCGGGCAGCGAAGTAAGCGAAAGGGACGCCAAGAACGCCAAGTACGCCAAGAACGCCAAGAAGAAGAAGAAGAACCTGGAATCAGTATCCAAGAGATCGGAATGCAAACTAGGCTTGCATTCCGTGCCAGCGACTCGTGATAGTTCACAAGCCCGGCAGACAGAATACACTGACAAACAAGCAGTTAAGCGGTTAGCAGTTAATAGAACACTGAACACTCACCCCAGCGGGTTCGGAAAGACGCGTGGTAGCACGCGGCTTTTAGGTTATGAAAAGGAGGACGCGAGCGACGTTACACGCGTATTTAAGCGAGCACCGATGACAGTTCGTACGTCAAATTTGACAGATGTTAGAAATGAATCAACCAATCAGCGCAACGGAGGCGTTGATTGGCATAGACAATAGGATTTATGCCGACTATTGAACCATAGACCGCAAATATTAGAGGTGACACTCTCACAACGTCACAAGGTACCACCGCAATGTCTATTTCTCCCGTGAAACAACACTGCGTAAATGCACTGTTGTGTTTCGGATTGAAGGACATTGTAGCCAGAGTAACTACTGGACATATTGATGAACTCAGGATGGCGAGCGCAGTGGAATGTTGCTACTGTTTATGAGCGGTCGTATCACTTACCATCAGGCGAACGGCTTGCTCGTCTCGTCATTCATTGCAATAAAAAAAAAAACATGAATAAAACCTATTTTTACGATTTTTCGAAGCAGGAGCGCACTAAAAATGATTCGACCGCCACGACACGTTCAGGCTGCGACTGGTTAGGTTTTTTTTCCGCCTGTGTTCTGTGTTGTGTTGTCGGGGTAATGTTTCGTATCGCTGTTAGGTGTTGTGTTTTTGTATATTGGCCTTGTTAACAGACAAAGGGTAAGGTCTCGCTATTTGATACGACGACCCGCCCTTTGCCGGTTTTGTGTGTCGGTGTAGGTACATAGTCTGCATGCAAAACTAAAATTCGCATAACTCGTGCCACGAAGGAAAGCAGGGAGAAAAAATTGTTGCTGGTGAGACGAAAAGCCGAGTTATTTCCACAATATTGTCCGTAGAATGTTGGAATTTGGTGGGCATAGGTCTAGGTGTGTAGGTCAAATATTGCCAAAAGGCAACACAGGGAATAAGAAACGGCGTGTTAAATGTCACTGACTCGACCGAGCGAAAAATTGTTCACACTAAAAATAAAAAAAAGTACGTAAAAACTAAATTAAAAATACTAAGAATTGTGTCCACTTATAAAGGAGATCTTAACACATATGTCACAATTAAAGTATATAGTTATTGCCGCCTTCACCGTTACTTGTCGTCCAGTCGTCTCCTGGTAAATTCTCACCCCATTGTAGGCCCTCACTCTACCTTGAGCTTCCACATATGGCTCCTGAAGCAACGCTAGGGCCATCCCTCCCTGCTTTGCCGCAAGCAAGAGTTCGAGCGTCGCTATTTGCTTGCGTTGTAGATTAATTTGAGCACAGAGGGATGTACCAGCGCCTGTCGAGGGGTATGTTTGATCTGGTACTCTGGGGTTCACTTGAACAATATGCTACAGCTGACCTCGCCAGAGTTTCCCACTTCCTCCTCACGGGGCACTCCGCACTGAATGCATTGTGAGTGGCTTTGCCGAGCTTCGCCCGGTCGCAATTGCAGCACGTTGGAGTTTCCTGTGTGGAATGGTCTTCCACTTTCACCCTCTGGACATCAATATGGAATGACGCGGCTTCAGTCAGGATTAGCCACACTTTGGTCGGCACCTGCATCATCACATGGTTTGTGTGTGGATTTCTGGTCTTTCTTCAGTACCTGACCTTCATCTCCGTTAGAGCGTAAGCTCCATCAACGTTCCCAAGAAGATGCTCGTTTTGGGTCGTCAAAGCTTTTATTACTTCCTCGTCTGAGTTAATACTCAGAACGTTGTTGAGTATTATCAATGGTTGTTTATTTTTAACCTCTTCCATATAAAATCGTCCCTCAGCTTTTTTATGATGTATTTAACCTTTCCCAGTTCCTCCTTTGTTCCGCATCCCACTATCTGTCTCTCTGTCTCTTCTGGATTTTCCCAAGGACTTCTTCGCCCGTGTCCGCCTCGTCCACCGAAGTTATCACTTTTGTTTACACTTTTATTTTGTTAATCTTTTACAAAAGGTAAATCAAATATCTGCATTATAATAAAAATTACATCAGACAATCCTGTCAAAACTCAAATTATAGAACTCCTTCTTACTTTTTTAAAATCCTTTAATTATTATTACTTTCCTAGTCAATGAACCTCCTTCAATTTATACAATAATAGCAAATGGTCCATTGACCTACTTTGAAAATTATTAAAATACTTAGTGCGATAATATTATTCTAATTAAATTGAATTAGTAACAACGTATAAAAGGCCCTCAAAATATAATAGTATTTCTCAATTTAAAATAGCATAACAATCGGCCATTCTGAATTTTGCGAGTCCTGTCGCTACTGAACTTCCATCATAGGCGGAAATATATTGGCTGACAACACTGCTCCGGCCATCTGCCTATTTTAAATTATTCCATCAATTTCGTAGTCAATCCATCAGTTCGTAGTAATAAAAAAATAAATAAAAAAAAAACAAAACAACAAACAAACTTCTTGCTTTCAAATAAATCATTATCAATTTCTTTTCTAATTCAAATTCAAATGATATGAAAATAATACATTTTTTTACAATTAATAATCACGACGTAACGAATAAACAATATATCAATTCATTTATATCCATTAATAATTATTATAATATCATAATCAAATTTGTTTAACATACTCCTTATTTGGGCTCACGCCCTCCTGTGTATGCAAACACTCAAATTTCAAATCAATCATTGTCAATTTCCTTTCCAAATCAAATTCAAAAAATATGGAGATAATACATTTTTTAACTAATCACAACAATAACAAATAAACAATATAATATAATAAATCAATTAATAATTAATATAATAATATCATAATCCATTGTGTTATGCATACTCCTTATTTGGGCTCACGCCCTCCTGTGTATGCAAACACTCAAATCACTATTATGGTCAGATACTTCCCAAGTTGGCTTATCGGCCTCATGCGTATCTGACACATACAAATAATAATACGTTTGTATCTAACATACTCCTTAGTTGGCTTATCGGCCTCATGTGTATGCAGATACAATCAGATACCTAAATTAAATAAATAAATAAATCATATTTCATAATCGATTTTTTCCTGACCTATTTTGCCTTCCATTCAAATGTTCATTACTATTACCGTCTCTATTTTTCTGAATCATTTTCTGAATTATGCTCCTCATTTGACCCGTCACTCTCAGTATCGCTTAAATAATTGTGAGTGAAAGACAACCAAGGATGGATTTTGTCTACGGAAATAACAGAGGTATATTTCCGATTTCGTCAGTAAAACATCTTAACTTGCATATAGATCACGATCTACCACTTTCACTACTCTGTAAGGACCTTGAAACTTCGGCTTATTTTTTTTTTGAATTTCCGTCATTAGTTGTAATTTCTCCATCTATCCATCTCAACTGATCTAGAACTTTATAGCGTTTCTACTAAATGCATCAATGAGAACTTCAGTATCTAAACGAACCCCGTAGACTTCTTAACTGAGGGTGCATTTACCTAACGGCTTTATTAAAGAGTCTCTAAATCCCCTATGCGATGGGAGGGCTGTTTCTGTACAAATCATACCCAATTCCTTAAAATCATCTTTCCTAATTAAACTACACTGAGTCTCAAGATCTACATAACAATTTTTCTTTATTTTATTAACTTTGATATGTAATACATACATACTAGTTATCTAAATATCCAACAATTTTAACCTAAGACAATGTCTTAACATTACCCACTATATTTGAATTTGTATTTAATCTCCTACACGAAGCAGCTTGATGCCCCAAACGTTTACATACACTGCATGTAACTAACGGCTTACTACACCTGAAACTAAAATGACCGGTCTCACCACAATTGAAACATATAATACTATTATTATTGCTGATCATACTCTTATCTTCGTCAGTTTGAGTCTCACTCCGTTTTCTGATAAATGGTTTCCCATCGTTCGCGTCATCACACTTCACAGTTTTTAAATACATTAAAAGTTGTTCTGGCTGAGAATAATTGGCTGCCTGCGCTCCTAAACGTACCCCTTTATCATCTAATCCATAAATAATGCAATCAATAGCTTTCTTTCCAGTAATTTCACACCTATTCAATAAATTTAGTTTATGATAAAAATATGTTTCTAATGTTTCATTATACCTTACCTTCCTATCTAACATTTCATGTAAAAGTTGAGCATAATTTTGAATGGAGGGGAACGTTCTTCTTAATTTTTCCTTCCACTCTAACCACGCAAAGTCAACAGAAGGTAAACCATGATACCATACTTTTGCTACTCCAGACAATTTTGGCAATGCATAATGTATGATTTGAGTATCATTCCAATTATAAAGTTTAGCGCACTCTTCAACTTTGTTTATCCATACATAACTACGTTAGCATTCATAGAAAAATGGTTTTTTGATGACGAGGCTGACAAGGACTTTAGTAATTCTAAAAGTTCGCTACTCGTAAAATCAATATTAGTATTGTTCTTAGACACATGATGGGACTCACGTGACCTTCTCCTGCTGCGGGTTCTCTTACGCCTACGAGTAGATCGGCTTTTCCGATTCCGCTGTCCAGATGATGACGTACTGAACAGAAAAAACAGAAAGCAGCTAGCTGTCAAATCATTTAAAAGCCCTATAAACAAAGAACAATGATAGGAGGACGTCACGGACGTTGAGCTAGCTCAAACTGTCTCTGTGTGATTTAAGTTTACAAAATAAATAAAGACTCTTTTGGCATATTTTTATTAACACAAGTATTACATTCAGTGTGGTGAATATCTCATACAGTTATACAAAGTTTTAGTGGTGTAACAGGACTAAAAAAGTGCAAAACAAAAACTGTGATAACATCGAACCGATTACTGTGCTTAAAACTACCTTAATCTAGAGCAAATAAAAAAAATATTTTTTATTTTTTTATTAAATCTTTATAAAGGTGTAATATAACTACTTAGTGCGTTTTGGTTTACCGGACTGCTACAATTACAGCTAAGCGCTATTTACCTTTAGATACAATATTTATCTAGGTAATTAATTGGCGCCATCTATTGGAAGCGCGGTGCACTACTAAGTTACACTCTTTAGCCAATACTGTACCATGCCTCCAGTTAAATGTGGCGCCTGCGCAAAATTTTTATCACCGATAGGGGCCGCTACGTGTAGCATCTGCAAGATACTATTCCACAGGGCGTGTGGATCTTTACCTTCCTCGGGGCAGTTAAGTTCCGTCTGGAGTTGCCCAGACTGCAAAACCAAAACCACGACTGGTCAGATAAATGCTGCGAAACGAGTTTTCAGTGAGACCCCGTGTTCCGATACGATACATCACAAAGCTCCAGAAGTCGAACCCAATATTACAGACCCTGAATTAACTTCAACTTTGCGGTGTTTTAAAGATGAACTTCAGACCGAAATGCGTGCCGTGTTTAGAGAGGAGCTTCGAACCGAACTATTGTCAATTCGGGAAGAATTTCAACGTGAATTCCAGAGGCTGCATACGGATCTGGCTCAGCTTCGAGCGGATAGAGACCTACTGAAAGGAACAATGGACACTTTCATTGAGCGATTGGGCGCGGTTGAAATTGAAGTGGCGGCTCACGAGCAAAAGCTATCGATATCATCCACGGCGGTTGAGGAGATATCTCTTTTGAAGCTTGAGCTGAATGACAGAGATCAAAAGTTACTCTCAAATGATCTCGAGATCTCGAACCTGCCAGAAGAGAACACCGAAAGTCTTCCACACAAAATTAAACTAATTGCCACTAAGTTAGGCGTCACCGTAGAGGACCGCGATATAGTGAGCGCGGACCGCGTTGGAGGCAGGCGTCTCAACGCCACGAACGCCACGGATGCAGTGGACTCTCGACCTCGTCCCATAGCTGTGCGCCTCGCTCGCCGCAGCTTGCGCGACGATTTGCTGCGCGCCGCTAGAATTCGTCGTGGTGCAAACACGTCAGATCTCGACATACCCGGGCCGCCGCGGAGATTCTTTTTGAACGAGCGCCTAACAAAATTGAACCGGATGATATATCGAAGAGCTCGCGAGGCTGGTCAACGACTGGGTTGGCAATTCGTTTGGACGAAGCACGGTCGTGTCCTTGCGAGGCAGAAGGCCAGCGATCAAGCCATTGTCATCCGTAACGAGTCCGATCTTTTTCGTGTTTTTGGCCCAGAAATTAACACATAACATCTGTGAGCTAAATTTTTCATTTTTATATAATAATTTGTATTTTAATCTGTTTCTGATAATAATAAGCATGTTATATGGTCCTACTGTTCTCTATCCTGTATCAAATACTTGTAAAACTATAAGTGGTGAGTGTGTGGCATGTAATAGTAATTGGAATTTCACAGGAAGTTATACTAATATCTCAATAATTAATAAAACTTTTAATATTTTTGTTTATATATTATTATTGCTATTAATTACACTTTATTATTTCATTTTATTTCTTAATTTATTAAATTATTTTCAATGTATTAAATGCTCTATTTTGCGACACTATAATACAATTATATTTTATTCAATTCGTACGAGTGGTTTTCACCTAGGTCAATTGAACTCTCCTATAGTTTACTCTCATTGCCTATTCTAATGCCATCAAATAAATTTATTAAATTTGGTTTGCTGAATGCCGGATCTTTGTCTACAAACCACGATGAGTTCATTATAGCTATGTGTCGGCACTCGGTCGACGTTATGGCGATAAATGAGTCGTGGCTGCGTGAGGGGGAAGAGGACCGGGCGCCTGCGGTGCCTGGGTATCTTTTGCGACATATACCACGAAATGAGTCTATATGTAATGGGCGCGGAGGTGGTGTTGCTTTTTACATCAGGGATGGGTTTAGTTTCCGTATAAAATCTCACCCACATCATCCGAGAGTAGAGCAGATGTGGTTACTTTCCACGGCCAAAACTAACAAAATACTAATAGGTACCGCATACCGCCCTCCTTGGCTGGATGTGGATGTCTTTTTTGATGCAATCACGGATAGCATCTGTGCATTGTCCCCTTACGACTACTTGATTTTACTGGGTGATTTTAATATAAATATGTTAGACACTAATAATTGCAAAACTAAAAAGTGTTTTGAATTTATAAACCATTTCAATCTTAATCAAATAATAGGCAATCCCACGCATTTTGTGGGTGACAGTTCTACCTTAATAGATATAGTATGCACTGACGCGCAGTTCCGTAATGTAGAAGTCGACCATATTCCAGAATTGTGTCACCATTCCTTCGTGACATGCGAGATCGGCATTAAAAAGAATAAACCGCCATTAAAATCGGTTTCATACCGCCCGTTTAAAAATATAAATATCGACGATTTCACTCGGGATCTGGAAGCTATACCCTGGCATTCAATTAGTGACCTCGAGGACATTGATAACATGGTACGCATATTTAATTTTTATGTTGTGTCACTTTTTGACAAACACGCACCGGTTAAAACAAAAATTTTCAAAACGAACCCTACTCCGTGGATTACAGATAATGTAAAACTTATGTTTAAATTAAGAGACGAAGCACGACGTCGTTACCACCAAACTAAACTGGAAACACACAAACATTACTATCAGGAATTGAAGCATGTAGCATCAGTAGGTTTGCTTAATGAAAAAAAAGCTTATTTTAAAAAATTCATAAATGACAACCTACGTGATACCAAGTCACTTTGGTTTAATTTAAAAAAAAATGTGTTTCCAGACAGCGGGAAGGACGACTTGCTATTAGGACAGTTTACCGATCCCGACGGCATAAATTCTGCATTTCTAAATGTGCCAGGCAATTCCACTGCAGACCCATCTTTGTTACATTATTTCAATAGTAATAGGTACGGAACAGCAAAGTTTGCCCTTAAACGGACGGATTCAAAAACGGTTTTAAATGTCATTAAAAGTATTTCTAGCAATGCTAAAGGTATTGACAGTATATCGAAGGATATGTTAACCATGACGCTTCCGCAATCTCTAGTTGCCATCACTGAAATTGTTAACAGGTCTATAACCACTAATACATTTCCTAGAGCATGGCGTGAAGCAATAGTGCGGCCTATCCCAAAAAATAAAAACCCTCAGACTGTTAAAGACCTCCGGCCTATTAGCATTTTGCCTTGTTTGTCTAAGGTTTTGGAGAGGATAGTTTATTCCCAAGTCTCGGATTACATTGAGTCAAACGCAGTATTACCGGATCTTCAGTCAGGCTTTCGCAAGGGTCGTGGTACTACAACTGCTCTTGCCGATGTCGTGGGAAATATTCTGGAAGCCCGCGATGGCGGAAGGGGCACTATACTGACATTGTTAGATTTCTCGCGAGCCTTCGATTGTATTAATATTCCGCTACTGCTATCGAAACTCAGCTTCTATGGCTTTGAAAACCATACAATACAATGGTTTCGTAGTTATCTTTCGGGCAGGTTGCAGAGAGTGGAAATTAAAAACAGGGACGGTTCGGTGTTGTGTTCCTCTTCGCGTTCAATTAACAGAGGCGTACCGCAGGGGTCACTACTTGGTCCGATTCTATATATTATATACAGCGCGGATATGACCAGCCGAATAAAAGACTCTCTGTATCATATTTACGCGGATGACACACAACTATACCTATCTTTTGAAGCCTGTAACACCACATCCGCCGTAGATCGTATTAATGTGGAATTAGAAAGAATTGTCACATGGTCTCAGTCTAACTCACTGGTACTCAACCCCCAAAAATCTAAATACATGGTCCTGGGGAGCAAAAATCAGATTGCCGCCATTATTTCCGCAAATCCGGATGTAAAGATTTTGGGTCAAAGCTTAGAGAGGGTGGAACTAGCGCGTAATTTAGGTCTTGTTATCGATCCAGAGTTACGTTTTGAAAAACACATAAATTGTGTAGTAAGAAACTGCTTCTACAGATTGAAAATTCTATACAGAATAAGATACCTACTTAGCGTGGAAATAAGAAAGCGTCTAACGGATAGCCTAGTACTTTCTAAGTTAAATTACTGTGATGCTGTTTATGGACCGTGTCTCTTATCCCGCACACAGCAACTGATCCAGCGCGTACAGAATGCATGCGCTCGGTTCTGCTTCAACATACCCCGAAGAAATCATATCACGCCCTTTTTAAACAATAACAACATGCTCAAAATGGCTGCCCGGCGAAAACTACATCTGGCTAGTTTACTATTCGGAATTTTAAACACTAATAAACCAACTTATTTATACAAAAAATTGACCTGGAGAAAGGATTACTATTGTTACTCTGCTCGCACCTCGTCGAATCCTCTTACGATGCCGAAATTCAGAACCGCGGCTTTCAGTGGTTGCTTCAAATATGCCGCCACACGCTGCTGGAATGATCTGCCGCCACCCATAAGGTCCCTGAAAACAAAGTACACGTTTATACGCCATCTTAAAATACACCTAATGGAAATACAAAAAGCGAACATCTAATTTTATTATCTTTTATATACCCACATTTATCATTCTCATTAATCGAATACATAAATTATACTTACATTATGTGCATGACCTGTTCGCTACATAGCAATAATAGTCATCCCAGCAACGTGTAGGCGGCGATGTAATTTTTTTTTTTTTTTTGCATTAATATTCAATTGCACTCCTTTTTGAAATACTAAATTATTATATCTCTTGGTTTTATTATCGGTCGTGTAGTTACTAGTTACGGTCAGCGTGCCGCGCCGGCAGCGCTCGTCTTTAAGACCGGGAGCGGCGCGGCATGGCACCGCGGCCGGTCGCATCCCTACTCCTCTTACCTCTACTCCTACTCCCTGCGCCGCGCCGCGCCGCACCGGGCTCTCGGCGCGCACGGCGCGGCGTGTGCGTTGTTGTTCGAGCGTCGATGTGCGAGCGAGACAATATGATATAAAATCTTGTTAAATTGTTATTCGATACCACGATTTTGTTCACGTCTGTTTTGTCGATGTTTAAATTGACACTTATTATATTAATTATTTCAATTTGCTTCATTTTGAAACACTATTTTTATGCATTTAATTTTTATTATTATTTTCTTGACATTATATGAATGAATTTATCTGACACTCGTTTTAATTCTACTTTTTTTTTTTTTTTTTTATTTTTATTACTTGTGCATTATATTTGGACTTATCATTTTTAATTACTACTTATTGCCTGCACTATTTATTTCTTCTTATTTACAATATCTTTGTTATTATTGTAATTGTTGCTGAGCTAGCTTAGCTTCTGTACGTCGCGTCGCCTAAGGTTACATCTGAAAACCAGCGCTGTGTGGTTGCTTCTGTAATCACACAGCATCATGCTGAGATGTTGACCTGTTATCGCGAGTGAGCTGCGCAACATACTTACCTGTTATTTTTTTCTCCTTTTTTATATTTAGTCTCTTCTTTGTTTTTTTTTTTATTTATTGTATTGTTACATTTTTATAATTATTGTACTGTGTTGTATGCGGCTAATTTGCGCGATAATAAAGCATTTTTTCTTTTTCTTTCTTTTCTTTACTGCTGTGCCCCCGCATGCCGTTCCTTTCACATGACCGGCTATTTCTCTCCCGGCGTCCTACAGCGGTAGGTTTGCTTCTCAATCGACTGCTCCGCTTCTTACGTCTGTCGGAAGTACTCTTGCTTCTCGATCGGCTGCTCCGCTCTCGACATCTGCCCGAGGTAGCCTCGATTCTTGACCGGCTACTCCCTGCAACAACGGAAGGTTTAATTTTCCGCGAAGACCGTTTTATGTATTCAGTGGTAACATCCATCATAACGCTTTGTTGGGAAAATTTGTCGTCAAATATTTATTCGTGGACGTGGGATATTTGTCTCAATTTTTTTCGTATCCCACTTCTGAACTGTAAGAAAGTTCAGAAGTAGGGCACCAAAAGTAAAGACGCTGTTACTCAGATTACACTTTTATTTTGTTAATCTTTTACAAAAGGTAAATCAAATATCTCCATTATAATAAAAATTACATCAGACAATCCTGTCAAAACTCAAATTATAGAACTCCTTCTTACTTTTTTAAAATCCTTTAATTTTTATTACTTTCCTAGTCAATGAACCTCGTTCAATTTATACAATAATAGCAAATGGTCCATTGACCTACTTTGAAAATTATTAAAATACTTAGTGCGATAATATTATTATAATTAAATTGAATTAGTAACAACGTTTAAAAGGCCCTCAAAATATAATAGTATTTCTCAATTTAAAATAGCATAAAGGTGTGTCCACACATTGAGCGGCAAGAGCGCGGCAGCAACACGTAACTCAAGTTAGAACGAAGCCGACTAATGTTTGCGCGGCACACCCAAGACACGCCGCACATAGGGGTATTTGACTAATCTAGCTGGCCAAAATTATTTATCCCTCTTATTCATTAGGTAATGTCTCAGTAACTTGTAATACCTTAAATTCAAGTGTTCGCTAACTGTTAATATCAGTTTATAGTGCAAGGGGTATACCAAATACGGGTATAGGTAAAAAAAAAACAACATTTTACTAACAAAATTTGTTTTTTAACACAGAATAATATTCAAAATAATCAATAAATGTCACAATAACATTTATATGCTTAAATTATAATATTCTTCACATATTAACATTTCTAACGTTTCTTTCATAAATTAATTATGTTTCCTTTTTTTCACAATTTTCATGGGGATCCTCATGGGGGTTTTTTTTTATATTGCTGCAAAACTGAATAGCATGGAAGGTATCCTGTGGTTTGTCTGATTCTCTCATATTGCAACCTTGACAGATTTGCATCTACAAACGTTTCAAAAGCTTTCTCTGGGTGAACTTGCTTAACTTGTGCCTCATCATGTTCTTCTGACTTCCTGTTCTCTTTTAGCACGATCTTTATTCTACAAAATCTCTTTAAAAATATTTGACGCACTTCTGTTTCCCTCCGCTCTCAACTCCATTTGTGCAGCAAAGATTATTTTCTCAGGACTATCAAACAAACGTGTGTTCTCAGTTTTACGTATTTTAATTTTTATTTCCATTTATTTGATACAAAAGGAAATAATACATAAATCATAACATTAACAGCATCAATCAAACCACAAAATCAAAACCACTAAGGTTTATACCAGAGCTGACATGAGTTAACAACAGTATTGTTATACTTAATAATTATTAATCTTATTAATATTATCGATCTTACAATTAACATAATACTATAATATATTGGAATATTACGTTATTGATTGCTTAGATATTATAAATTTTTCAACCTAAATTTTATATTCGACGATGTGATATTATTAACCAAGTCGGTAGGCAAATTATTAATAAGTCGGGGAACTATGTAGGTAGCTGTTCTCTCCGTTCATTAGCTTCTAAAGATTTTGTAGGCCTACCTGCTCTTGTCGGTATTTCGGATAATTCAAGCGCTCCATTTAACTACTATTCATTGTTTTTTAGATACAGATCACTTCTATATTTCACTCCTACCCACCGATTATTCATTTCTGGTTTTAAACGTGTAGAATTACGCTTTATGTCTTTTAATTCTTCTTTAGAATAGCGTTTATGTGAAAAGTTTACAATGTGTTCAAATAAGCTTGCTGCATTAGCTTCTTCTAATGGAATAAGAGCTAAAAAAGAATCTTTAATACGATTAATTTTCGCATATCTCACAACTAAGCACAAGTGTTTGGTTGTACTAAGATCAGTGGACTCGTCAATAATAAGCGAAAACTTAGTTTGCCTTAGATCTTCACATAAATTATTGAAACTTTCTTTACCTATAATATGATCAATTATGTCATGAGTTTTGGTCGAAGAGCAGTTTATTTCTTTTGCTATTTTTGAATCTGGACAAACGGCTTGCATCAACTTCGGTAGGTGCTCCATAATAGTGAATGGTAGATTGTGTTCAGCAACAAACGAGGCTAATCTTATTTCACCTGAAATTAAAAATAAGTAATTAAAACTACGTAGGTATATTTAGCAGCGATTAGGGTATAATTATATGCACTGCTTATATAAATCGATTAGTAGAAAACAAAATAATATAAAAATCTAAGTAATGAAATAAATTACTAAAAAAAATTACCTTGCTTAACCAGTATATCAGATTTTTGAGTTTTGGTCACAGTAAATGATGATATCTTCGGTTGTGATTTTATATTCTTTGATGATACTGAGTGTGCTTGTGAAGAACTATGTTTCTTTATAGCGTCTTTTCCTGATGTGATGTTGATATCTTTATTACAACTCTTACAATAGGCTTAGCTTTCGCCTTTACGGCTATCTTGCAGCCAGCCTGGAAATTTCTCTTCCCATTCTTTTCTATAATATTGTAAATATTTTTTTCTTCTTACACTCGTACTTGTGCTTGGCTTTTCGTCAGACATTTTATATAACTTAATTACTTTCTGATTTTGTAGGCACTCTTTAAGTTAGGTACTCTCTCTTCAAAGTTAAGAAAATTAATGAAAAAATAAAACCGAATTCCTGTTTATATAGACTAGACAGGTAAATTCCCGAGCGAGAAGCCCCCTAAAACATCGAATTGTAGGACACAAGGGTATTCCCCAAAAAATATGATTTACATTCTGCACTAGTTCCATATTATTGAGGGCTTCCCCGTAACATTAAACATACATGAAAAGGGTTGCCAGCTTGAAAGTGTGAAATCGGTAGAAAAATCGGGAGAATTTCCATATATACTGTGAAGTCGTAGAAAAATCGTTATATTTCGGTAGAACAGAGCTCATATCGGTAGAAATACCGAAAAATCGGTAGGTTCGAGACACAGATCACTTCCAATAGATACCGCATTACGATAGTTTTGTTTTGAACCGAAAACGCCAACGAAGGGAACTGCGCGGGGGGTGGGCGGGTTGCAGCGCGGTCACGTGGACTTCACTGGAGAGATGAGGCATAAGTCGATAAATAAAAAAATGTATCGATAGTTCGATTTGCCAGTAAGTTCATGTGTTTTGATCGCTTCTATAACTTAATTACCAACTTGTTAAATGTTTGATAATATTTTTTCACCGGCATGATCTGATAAATTATACCAACCGGCAACCGCTAACTACGAATAAAATAGGATTAAGATTTATACTTTAGTATGTAACGGTTTTATTTCTATTATTCACCGTGTATTTTTGTATACCATAATGGCGAAATACCCAAATTAAGTGTTGATATAAAAGATCAGATAAAAATATGAAATAGTAAATAACTAAACCTCACGCCCTAAAGGGCTACAATAACTTATTCCGATTCTTGAATTCTGACGGCGGCTGTAGTAAATGTAATATCGACAAGTGACTATGAAACCCACTTGACGAACTATGAATGTTTTTGAGACGATATGTACAACGTATGTTAAAATTAGTACAATAGCTTGTGCTACTGATTCTCAATAAACTTAGTATACTAAAACATATGATAAATACCCTCCCATTATATTTGAAAACGTATACAACTAGAGGGAAAAAAGGAAATTTAATTACGCCAAAGATAAATAAAGAAATATTGTAAAAGTACCTTGTTAACAAATTTAACTATTTAAAATTACATAAAATAACGTAATTATGGTAATTAGCAAGTTTTATTTAAATCAATATATATTTTGTGACATTGTCATTTAATAAAATTAATTTACATTATTGTTTTACAATATCGATATTTCTGGGAATTATATTATAAACATGCGTCAAACACTAGACGAACGCGTGATTTCGCCAAAAAAAGATGCCTTATTACGGTTATTGCTATGCGGAAAAGAGACGGCTGATTCTCCATCCGAACTCGACTGTTTAACATTGATACATTAACCAGTATAAATTGAGCTCGCTCGGGACCAATTTAATTTAAAGAATATTAGTTATCGATGAAAACTTATTGCGTTTTTTTAGATACTTTATTTTTTTGAGTTTTTTGCACACCATTTTATTGAACAAATCATTATTAACTGTAATATTAAGTTCCCAAAATTTAATTTTCGCTAACGTGCGACGCCATGTGCGGGTCCACTACTTGGACGACACTGATGACGCGACATTTGGCATCGGTTTATATCTATCTGATATCTTATATGTGTTGGGCGCAACCGCTGCCTTGCATTAGGTATCTATTGGGAGTGATCTGTGGTTCGAGACCACTGCTAATGTTCGTGCGCGGCAGGCAGCCAGACGCCTTCACATGCGGCTGTCGTCCAAACATAGCGCGGCGAGCCGCTCATTGCCGCTCAATGTTTGGACACACCTTAACACATATTATAAATAAAAATATAAATAACATTTAATATATTTGATAATTTTGTAACATTATTATAATTATTAACCATTATGTTAAGTGATAAATATTAAAAATTTTAAAGTTAAAAAATATAATTATAGATAAATCTATTGAAATATACATGTTTATATTATTTTATATACCTTTTCCCACAAAAATTCTAACATCAGAAGTGGGATCGTGTCCATTACTTTTTATATACAAATTATACTTTTGTTGCAAGGATGGATCAGGGCGTTCTGACGGACCTTCACATATAAATTAAAGACGCTGTTACCTCTACGCGGAACGACGATACTGCACTTCCGGCTCTTAATCCAGCCACAAGTGACCTGTAAAAGACTTCCTTAAAAATGGGTTGGAGAAGTTTAGACTGTCGAGTAGTTTATCGTAAAAGATAACACCTAGTTGCAGCTGTTTACATTTTTCCACGATGGCGCACTGTGATTCGCCTAGAACAAGCTAGCTGGACAAAAGTCACTTCCAAGAATCAACTAATTAGTGGTCACATATTGTAAACAACACTCCCAATGTCATAAAAACAAGTAGAAATGGTGAATAACATTTCACAGGGACGAGTCATTGACTAGCGAAGGTAAGTAATGTAATATTTGCATTAAGTTAATTTGAGTAGTTGCATTTTTGCAGTGCTTTAGATAACATCTCATTCAATTTGTGTGATATATAACCGTGATTTTTCTGATGGATACTACTGTCGAGGGTCAGTGCTTTTATATTTTACCACCCATAAGATTCTAATATGAGAAACTTTGGTCTATTACGACTTGGAATATATTATTGAAAAATACTATTTTTTTGTCAAGTTCCGAAATTTTAATCGTATTTATCTTTTTGTATCCACATGTATCCAGTCCAATTTTTTTACAGTATATAGTAGTGATACTCACCTTTAAAACGAGATATAATTTTTCACCGCATTCCCGCACTAAAGGATTTTATTTCATTTTTCAAAATGTGTCTTCTCCATTTCGAACAGTGAATTTTTTGAAGAATGACGAAAACATTCCAATGAAGAGCGGAATGTTCGTTTATTGGAACATATAAGTCTTAAATTTGGTGTTAGTGATAAAACCAGTGATTCGTTAAGGGTTATTAAACAGAAAGTATCTAGTATGTCGTCAAAATTAACTGAAAAATGGGTCATCACCGTCATCGGTTTTTAATTAATAATAAAGATTGCTTAGAAGGAGACAACATAAGTTTTACCATTTCTGTGTGTCGACCTTGCTCATCCAGGTCATCAGAGGAGAGTAGGCTTCAAGGTCATATTGATTTAATTAAATAATCGATATTTTGTTACGACTTTATCTTCG
Organism: Hyles vespertilio; assembly: GCA_009982885.2. Taxonomy (NCBI): domain Eukaryota; kingdom Metazoa; phylum Arthropoda; class Insecta; order Lepidoptera; family Sphingidae; genus Hyles; species Hyles vespertilio. Next base: position 9,497,118 of record CM042832.1, read on the forward strand.
GGTTATGAAATAAATATAAATATACTTGAAAATTTTTGTTCAGAGACTAGGGCCCTCTATCTAAGTTTGTATTCGTGGTACTATATGCCTGTCACTGTGCATAAAATTCTTGTGCATAGTACAGATGTTGTTAAATCTTGTATTGTGCCCAATAGGGCAAGTATCCGAAGAAGCTCAAGAGGCTCGAAATAAAGACTATCGTAGATTTTGGGAACATCATACCAGGAAACAGTCACGTATTGCCACGAATACAGATTTATTGAATATGCTTTTAATAACATCAGATCCTGTAATTAATTCACTCAGAGAACTACCCAAAAAGAAAAAAGACTGTTTACCATCAGAAGTGCTAAATTTGGTAGTGCCGCCTTCAATGCCAATACCTCGGGCATCAAGTAGTCTAACGCCATGTGACGTTGATGATTACTTGGTACCTGACTCGTCTGATTGTGAGAGTGATAATTCATCTGGTCAGGATTTCATTTATTTATTTTATTATTTTATTTTTAACACTGCATACAATTTATGTATAGGTGAACTTACTTTATCTATTAGTATATAATTTAAAATGTTATTAAATAATTTTATATTTTCTTTTACTACTAAGTCGTATTATCTACATATGCTTTTATTTTGCTTTTTATTAACTATTAAAATAAATTAATATATAATAAAATTCTATGCTGCCATTTTTATATTTAAGTTTTTCATCGATTGTAATTTGTGTTTTAATTACTATTATCCTAAAAGCCTCCTCTCCATTCCTAACCAGAACCACGCGTGCTGGCTTGCGAAGCCATGGCTTGACTGTCCACACCATCCCTCCTTCCTATAATCCTGGGTCAGTGTGAAGAGGCATCTTAGCAGGCCGATGCCAGTAGACACTCTGCCTGGGTGGTATTTGCACTCACCATCAGGCGCAATGGAGCAACTTCGCCGGGCCAGAATAAAAAAAAAACTTTAAAAAACACATTTCTCCTTTAAAATATTACTGTACATAGCCAAAACAACCAACATACGCAATCAAATGTTTTTGTCCAGCTAGCTTGTTCTAGACGAATCACTGTGTGGCGGTTGTATTTATGTTTTCGACTATATCCTCGACTTCTGTTGTTCAATTATACCCCAGTTTGGCCTCGTTTGACTCGTGACCTCGCGGATATGCCAGGGTTATCAGTGTCAAAATGTTTTCAAAACAAATTAAGTCTTTTTTTAGTTACAATAGCATGGGCCTGGTCGTAATTATATTGGCAACCAAAACCGCAACTTTCCACGACAAATAGTTTCCGAGTTAAAGCAGTTTGATTTTTTTCAAAATGGTGTCAAGATGTGTTGATTTTTGCAATTTCTTTCCTATTTGGCGTAGAGAGTCCGTGCTTGGGCTTAAAATTCGTAGAATTGTGCGTCCTGTATTGCTGTCACCAAAATAATTTTATATTAATTAGAAACTGAATTATGTACAAAAATACCCAAAAAATCATTTTTCTCGGAAACTATTAAGAATTAAAATTTCGTAAAAACACAAAAATAATTCATAATTTAAGTACTATTTTAGACAATTAAAGAATCTTCTGAAAGTCCATTAAAAAGGGATAACACGTGATTTGAAAATTTTGTTTTTTTCAAAAACGGCTTTTTCGAAAAATCTAAAATTTTTAATTAGTATTCTATGTATGAATGTCAACCTGGAAAAAAATTTAAAATGCATTCATACAAAACAAAAACCAGTGTAACACATAAACTATAGGCCGTGGAGTGCAAAATCGAGTGTCACAATTGCGCGTGCGCGGATTGATCGAGTCGGCCCCGAATCGGCTATCTTCGGAGATCGCCGAGGTCGTTTCCGAATGTGTCGCAATCTATTTTACGCGGATTTATGTGACGCACTTGGGTAAAATTGATTATTCCGCGCACTTCCTGGCTATTGAAAGTTATGAAATTTGGCACAATCCTAGAGGAGGTCTAAACGTAGGCACTGAATCTAAAAGCAAGTCTATAGCACTATAAGTCACTGAGATATAAGTTAAAACACTGAGGATTTTATGGGTCCGCACACACTTCGGAGTTTTCTCATTTTCTTTGGTGTCCGGATGAATAGATTGTTGCTCTTAGGCACATGCCCAGACAAGGTCTCTAGGTACAAGAAAATATGAAACAAAATATTCAATACGCCTTGGGGTACCTATACACAATTTAAAGTCACTGTTCTCGGAGTCGAAACTATCAAAAACTGTCTTGAGAACAGTCACTGTATCTAGGTCAATTTACACAGGAAAAATCGGAAAATTGGCGTGGAGTAGGAGAAAGGATAGGGGAACATTACGAAAAATAAAAATATGGGGTAAAAAGATCGTTTCGCGGATTTATAGATTTTTAAATTTCAATGTCACTGTTTTTCACTAAATTTTTGACACATAAAATAATTTAATTAAAAATTAAAAGACCGACTTCAATGTGCACTACAAAGTAATAAATAATATATATTTCATTGTGCTAGTAGTAGTAGTACACATTGATTAATTTTCTTATTGACTAGACTAGCCAACAAATCTTAAATACGTAATATTTTGAAGGCGGGTCGCCAAGTGACGAACACGACGACCTACACAAAAAAATTAATTTGTGTAAAACATCCTAGCGTAAAACACGCAATTTCACACGCAATATTAATTTGTCTTAATCTATATAAACTTACGCCATTTTCCCAGAAGGGATACCCCTTCTTCATTTTCCCAGAAGGGGTATGCAGAGATTCTCCTGGTATAAACCAGGACAGGGGCGAGAGTCTATAGTGATATCGGGTGCAAATTCCAGTCCCTGTCCTGATAACTAATAGAAAAATCGCCCGTTCTTAATATATCAGCTCTTAATCAACATTGTTGAGTATCGGACTTATATACAATCGAGTGAAACATACAAACTTAACAACCCTTCCCTTTCTTATACTTTCCTCACTATGATTCCTATCACTGTTAAAGTAATTGTATATAAATATGCAAATTACTCCAATAAGTCAATGGTGTGGTCAATGGTGTACCCTGGAGTTGAAACCCTTGACCACTGTATCTTTGATCGTATGCAATACATTAAAATTAGACTACACATATGACACATATTAATTCTATTAAAATTTCAACAAATGTACACGTAGGATCAATATGTTAAATTAATTTGTTTCTAGTTTACATATGGACCTAACTGAGCGCCAACGATACACCTACAAGTAGGTAATATTCAACTGTGTTACATTACTTAAAGTTCTCGTTCGTCACTTGGCGACCCGCCTTCAAAATATTACGTATTTAAGATTTGTTGGCTAGTCTAGTCAATAAGAAAATTAATCAATGTGTACTACTACTGCTAGCACAATGAAATATATATTATTATTACTTTGTAGTGCACATTGAAGTCGGTCTTTTAATTTTTAATTAAATTATTTTATTTATTACTTTTTAGTTTTCATAAGCATTGTAATGATGCCAAAGGTAACCATATAATGAAAACTGGAATCAATGTATATAAAAAATGAACCATTGTAATCCTTTATAATTTCAAAAACGAAATTAATATTTTATGATTTTTAAGGAAGCTACACTGTCATTTCGTTTTTATGATAAAGAAAATACTAAAATCGGCTCAACCTGCTAGAGATATTGAGTACACTTATGCGTGGTATTCATTCGTTACCCCCTCACCTCTACACCTTCTTCACTTCCTATTTTTTAATAAAACACATACATATACTTAACCTAATGGACGAAAAATCATTGCGTTTCTGCAAAGTTTTGTGGAGGTCTGCTCTCCAGATATGTACCTATTCATCAGATTATCACCATATTTTATATGACCAACATTATGTATAATTCGTTCCGAAGAAAAGTTATTAAAATCATTTATTTACTGTCGCAGATATTTAGTATTTATATTTGTATATATCCCCCCCCCCCTTCCCACGCCCCTATCTACTTTCCCCTTTCCACCCCCCCCCCCCTCCCTTGTAGTAATAAACTTATACTGAACCTAATGTAAAAAGAATTATTGCTGTCCTGTTCAATTTTGAGGAGTTCTGCCCTTCAGGTCCAAAGATATTCATCAGGTCTTCACAATATTTTTTTTGTTCTTACCTATCATATAATACTCTTTGACAAAAAAGTTATTTTTAAGTCGGTTAAGAACTGCCGGAGATATTGAGTATTAACAATTGTAGCTATTTTCCACCCCCTCACCCCCCACCCCCACCCTTTTCCCATTTTCACCCACCCTTTTTAATAATATACAATTAGCAAATACAAAAATAATTTAAATTAAAGACTATAAAAGGCGGGACTCTGCTTTATGGCGATCATTTTCATTATTGCCATCTGCATGGAAGGTTGTGTTCAGCGCGACTTGCTTATTCATTTGTTGAGTGTACTTTTTATATAAGTGCGTGTAATTAGTAATTAGTGTCTTATTTTCTCATCTAATTATTAAATTCAGAAATGTATAACTTCATATATTTGGTTTGATTTAATTATAAGAAATAATAATACTAGGTTGTGTAACATTGTCGTTTTTTTTATGAGTTTTATTTGATTTACCTAAAGTCAGAAGTGGGATTCCTTCTCAAAGCTCACTGGGTCTGAGGGGAATCTATTTCTGGATTGTTATAAAAATAAGACACCAATAAGTTAGACAAATCTACATTGTTCATGTAAGTAGACATTTTTGCTTTATTATCGCTGTGTTCATAGTGTTTTTTGTGTGTTAATCATGGCTGATAATTGGCAAGATTCTAAAGGCAAGTCGCGTCGTCACGACGTACATGCTAGATCGCGAAGTAGGTCTCGCTCGAGATACGGGGACAGCTCGCGGAATAGCTTACGATCTAAAAGTCGTAGCCGTTCACGTGATAGGTACCACTCGCGAACTACTAGTCGTTCGCCATATAGATCGCGCAGTAAACGTAATTCCCGCGATAGAGATGTAGTAATGCAACGAACTTTAGATACGATTCTTGCTCGATTGAATACCCTCGAAAACGAGCGGCCCGGATTGTCACATAGTAAACTGGCTGCGATTAACTTATCTGAAAGATCGCATACTCCCTCGACTCCTTTGAGTCAAAATAATACAGTTGTTGTAGGTACTACACACCGGTCACAAGAAAATGAGACCTGTCACAATAATATCGTGGCGTCTGATAACTGTGTGTCAGATTTAACCGCCTCGTCCGACATACCCTCGAATAAGAACATATCCGAGCTCAATCAGTATCATTGTGAACAACAATCTGTAGAATCCGCGCGTATATTAGCTTGACGCAATTAAAACACTTAGTTCCGAAAGAAATCAAAAATATTTTATATCAAACTTTGACCCCGCTATACATGACATCGATGTCTGGTGTGAGGAGGTCGAGCGGGCTAGAATTAGTAACGGATGGGGTGATGCCGAATGTCTATCGCGTGTATCATTGTGTCTTAAGGGGGACGCGCGGACTTGGTTAAACGAGTGGGAGACTAATGATAGGTCTTGGTCTAATTTTACCCTGGAATTCAAACCTTTATGTTCGCGAAAGTTAGACTACGCAAATATTTTGTTTAATACAATGCAAACTACCTCCGATAAATACAATACGTATGCCGAATACGCGAGGAGAACTTTATTGTGTCTTAAAATAGTTAAGGGGTTGAGTGACGAGTTAAGAGTATTAATTGTTATACGAGGTATTACCGATCCTCAAGTGAAGGCAGCAGCGACTAACGCTAATCTGTCTTGCTCTGATTTAGTTACATTTTTGTCCATTTATACGAAGTCTAATCGTATTAAACAAGACCCTCGAAATTTCGCATTCAAACGGCCGGTTACAAATCGACAACATAATTCCAAGTGTTTCGTGTGTGGATTACCGGGTCATAAATCAAATAACTGTTTTAAAAGGCCGAATAATGATCAGAGTCCCAAACCTACCTTCAGTGATTCAAATAAATTAACGTGTAGCTTCTGTAAGAAACCCGGTCATGCAGAAAGTACTTGTTTTATAAAAAATAAATCGGATCAACGCAATAAACGCAATATAAATTTATGTAATAAACCGTCATCTGATTCTCCCCTAAATAGTGATCTAAAATCGGCAGTTATACAGGGTGTCCCAATAGATGTCCTTATAGATACTGGCGCACTAGATATCTCAATAATTTCGTCAGCCGTGTTAAAATATTTCTCATGCTAAAGGAAAACTAGGCACTGCTTTTTGAAAGGAATCAGCAATACTGTCATTGAAGTTGATAGTTATGTAACTTTAACGATTGAGTTCGATGAAATTACGATCGAAGCTGATCTTGTTGTAGTACCGGGAACTAGCATGAATACCCCTATCGTAATAGGTACGGACATTCTTAATCGCAATGATATTACTTATGTACGAACTAAGGATAGGCAATATTTAACTCGGTCTACAAAAACAGTTTACGCAGTTTCCTCTAACAATACCCTTGATGTAAATACGCCTCTTCAAGGTCAGGAGCGCGAATCTCTTACGGCGGTAATTAGGCAGTTTTCGGAATATTTCATATCTGGTACAGCTTCAACTACAGTCAACACGGGAACGATGAGTATAACTCTCACAGACGATACCCCAGTCGCTTATAGGCCGTATAAACTGTCACATTCAGAAAAACTGAAAGTCCGAGAAATAATAGCCGATCTTAAGGATAAAGGTATAGTTCGCGAGTCTAGTTCTCAATATGCGAGTCCGATAATCCTGGTAAAGAAAAAGGACGGTAGCGACAGGATGTGTGTCGACTATAGGGCGCTTAATCGACTCACGATTAGGGATCGTTACCCCCTGCCTTTAATAGACGATCACATAGACCGGCTAGGTAACTTTAGATTTTTCACCAGCCTTGATATGGCGACTGGATTCTTGCAGATCAGGATCGAGGAGGAATCAATCCATAAGACTGCGTTTGTTACCCCGGAGGGGCACTACGAATTTCTCCGAATGCCCTATGGTCTTACGAATTCCCCAGTCGTTTACCAACGCATTATCAATAACACACTTCGTAGTCACATTGATGCTGGTAATGTCCTTGTGTATGTCGACGACGTACTCGTTATGAGCAACACAGTGGATCAGGGCATCTGTCTTTTGAAAGGTGTACTTGAAACTTTGATCAAGGCAGGTTTTTCAATCAACCTTAGAAAATGATCATTTTTATGCACTGAGGTCGAATACTTAGGGCGGGTAGTTAGTCAAGGTCAGGTTAGACCGAGCCCTCATAAGATTGAGGCCCTGACCAATGCTCCCGCTCCCCGTAATGTCAAGCAAGTCCGACAGTTTCTAGGTTTAGCGGGATATTTCCGACGATATATTCAGGACTATTCTAGTAAGACGGCGTGCATATCCCAGTTAGTTAAAAAAGAGGTACCATTCCATTGGGGCCCAGAACAGGAAAATGTCAGACTGGAAATAATAGCCACTCTAACTAACACCCCAGTTTTGTCAATTTTTGACCCCACATTGCTGACAGAAGTGCATACCGATGCCAGTAGCGTAGGTTATGGGGCAGTATTGATGCAAAAGAAGGCGGATGGCACAAAACAGGTGGTCGCATATTTCAGTAAAACCACCCAAGGCGCCGAAAGCAGGTACCAATCATACGAATTAGAAACTTTAGCGGTGGTTAGAGCATTACAAAATTTTCGTCACTATTTAGTTGGTTTGAAATTTAAAATCTATACAGACTGTAATGCCCTTAAGGCTACACAGAAGAAAAAGGACTTGCTTCCGCGCGTCGCCCGGTGGTGGGTGTATTTACAAGACTTCAATTTCGAAATTGAATATAGAAAGGGCACAATGATGTCATATGCTGACTACTTGAGCCGTAATCCTTTAACCACTATAGTACATCAGATCTCTAGGCCACGTAATTGGGCACAAATTGCTCAGTTGGCGGATGATGAGACCCAAGGTATTTTGCAAAAATTGCGAGATGGCGAGTTAGATCCTCAACGTTATGTTCGTCAAAATGATCTCCTTTACTATCGTTTCTCTCCAGTAGGTGAACAACCTAGGCTATTATGTTATATCCCTAAAGGACATAGGTTAAGTTTACTAAGAATATTTCACGACGAACATGAGCATATTTGCGCTGAGAAGACGACTGATTTAATATTAAAATACTTCTGGTTCCCGGGGCTTCGCCAATTCGTGGCTAAATACATCAAACACTGTTTAGTATGTATCTCCAAAAAACGGATTCCTAGAGCCCCACATCAGCCCATTACATCTTGGGAGAAGCCGAGTGTTCCTTTTGAAACAGTTCATTTAGATGCACTTGAACCCTTGCCTGAATCTAACGGCTTTAAGTTCGTTTTAATAATGGTAGATTCGTTTACAAAGTTTTGCTTATTATATCCAATTTGTAGACAAGACGTAAATGAACTTAAGCGAATGTTCAGCAATGCTATATCTTTGTTTGGTGTCCCGAAGCTTTTAGTGACCGACCGTGGGCGAATGTTTGAATCGTCCGAGTTTTCAAAGTTTCTTACGGAGTTTGGTTGTGAAATACACTTTATTACACCTGAAATGCATAACGCCAATGGGCAAGTTGAAAGGTACGTCAGGACCGTATTGAATATGCTACGTGTTGAAGTCAATCATAGACTCTCAACATGGCCAGACAAGTTATGGAAACTTCAACTCGTCCTAAATATGACTAAGCAGAAGGCCACGCAATCCTCTGCTCTGAAATTGTTAATCGGTACTGACGCCACGACACCTGTCATCCGTACTTTGATTCGGCACGTGGCCATTGAGATGTCCCAGGACCGTGAAGGCTGGCGCGAGCTGTGTAGAACAAGGGCTCATGAATTATTGACACAAAATCAAGCCAAGCAAGACGCTTACGTTAATCGGCAGCGACGTACACCACGCTCTTTTCAAGTTAATGATTTAGTTTTCGTAATAAAATATTCCCAGTCAACAGGAAAATTAGATCCAGGCATGCGAGGACCATACCGAGTGATACAAGTGCTACCCAATGGCCGATACCAACTTAAATTACTGAGTGGGTCATATGGAAAGACCACGCAGGCGGCCGCTGAGTATATGGTGCCTTGGCATGGAGAGTGGTGTCCGGATTCATGCGCTGCTTTCTTTGAAAGTGAGTACTTATGTCAATTGGTGTTGTAATCAATACGTCGGTGGCTTGTTTCATAATGTATCTCTAGAATTATTTACCCAAATAGTATATTTGCTTATCGTTACTCAATTGCCTACATAAATCATTGACATACACACAGACAGACTCGTGAACCCTATCTATTTATCCCCCGATATTTTATATGTGGTCATGATGAATCAGTACTCCGGCGACAGTTAACATATCTTGGCAAGCAAATTCAAATCCGGTAGCAAATGCTCCTTGCCATGGGAGTAGACACGCGATTCAGTGATGCCTCTGTCTGGACACGCGATTCAGTGATGCCTCTGTCCATAATGTGGTTAGACACGCGATTCAGTGATGCCTCTGTCTGGACACGCGATTCAGTGATGCCTCTGTCCATAATGTGGTTAGACATGCGATTCAGCGATGCCTCTGTCTTAACCGGACGTGGGATATAAAGAACCATAGTCCAACATAAGTGTAGATGTGCGCCTCATTGAGGCTCCCATCTACCTTAGGCAGCAGGGACGCCTCCTGCCTAATCTGTTCACAGATGCAGTTAAACAGGAGAGCACCAAGTTTGCAACGTCAGAAGGATGCCTATAAAGTTATTGGAGGAGGTTGTATTATGGGGATTACATTAGAGAGCTCTCACATTTACTTTGTAGCATGTTCCTTTTGCATAATATGTGCACTGTGTATGTTGTTTTGCAGCCGTTTCGATTGTGACAATATCTCAGTAACCATATGTTTCAGATAATGAAATACTTGATAACGAGGATCCGGGACCATCAACGTCTGGTACGCAACCCAATCCTAATCTCGATGAAGTGGCAAATGAGGATTCATTGCCACATTAAGGTGGAATGGAGGGATTCGTCGAGGACGAAGTAAGCGTCAGGACGGCCGAATTAGCAAATACAAAAATAATTTAAATTAAAGACTATAAAAGGCGGGACTCTGCTTTATGGCGGTCATTTTCATTATTGCCATCTGCATGGAAGGTTGTGTTCAGCGCGACTTGCTTATTCATTTGTTGAGTGGACTTTTTATATAAGTGCGTGTAATTAGTAATTGGTGTCTTATTTTCTCATCTAATTATTAAATTCAGAAATGTATAACTTCATATATTTGGTTTGATTTAATTATAAGAAATAATAATACTAGGTTGTGTAACATTGTCGTTTTTTTTATGAGTTTTATTTGAATTACCTAAAGATACTTATACTTAATCTAACGCAAAAATAATTAATGCTGGACCGTTTAATTTTGAGGAGTTCTGGTCGGCAGATCCTAAGATGTTCATCAGGTCTTCACCAATTTTATATGGGACCAACCCTGTATATCATGCTTTCCGACAAAAAAGAAATTTTCAAAATCGGTTCACAATTGCCGGTGTAATCGCGTAACAAACATACAATAAAAACCGACTTCAAAACAAAAATCCACTAAAAACCAAAAAATAATAACTACTTACCACTCCAAAGCAAAAAAATTATATTTATTTCATGGAGCTCGTGCATGTTGATTAATTTGCTTAATGACTTGACTAGCCAACAAATCAAAATATATGCGTAACATATTGAAGGCGGGCCGCCAAGTACCAAACATGTAGGACCTATGCCTTATATTAATTTAAATATCTATATGTTTGGTACTGGGCGACCCGCCTTCAATATGTTACGCATATATATTGATTTGTTGGCTAGTCAAGTCATTAAGCAAATTAATCAACATGCACGAGCTCCATGAAATAAATATAATTTTTTTGCTTTGGAGTGGTAAGTAGTTATTATTTTTTGGTTTTTAGTGGATTTTTGTTTTGAAGTCGGTTTTTATTTTTTTTATTAAAAATTTTAGTTATTTTTATCTTTTTAGTGTTGATAGGCATTTAAATGAAGAAGATTTGGTCCCCACAAGGAATATGTTCTTTCCGATGACAATGAAATCGCTAAAATCGGCTAAAAGCTGCCAAAGATATTGGAATATTCACATGTTTATTATTTTTGCTCCCCCCCCCCCCTCCCTTCGCGCCTACCCCTTTTTCTCTCAACCACTGTAGCCTAGCTTTTTTACTGAACCCAATGCAAAAAGAACCGTTGAAATCCTATTAAATTTTGAGGAGTTCTACTCTCCAGGTCCGAACATGATAATCAGATCTTAATGTTGTGTTCCTGGGATCAACCTGTTAATACGTTCTTTCCAATGAAAAAGAAATCACTAAAATCGGTTATAAGCTGCTGAAGATATTAGTATTTACGTGTATTTTAATTTTATCATCCACCCCCCCTCACCCCCACCCCTTTTTCCCTCTCTCACTGTATCTTAACTTTTCTAGTAAACGTAATGCAAAAAGAACCATTGCAATTCTCCTTAATTTTAAGGAGTTTCCCTCTCCAGGTCCGAAGATATTCATCAGATATTCACCATATTGTTATGGGACCAAACGACAAGCACCAGCTTTCAATCAAAGAAAGAATGATTGAAATCGGTTCACACAGTACAGAGAAACGAGGTAACAAAAATAAAAAAAAAAAAGCAACATACAGTCGAATTGAGAACCTCCTCCTTTTTTTGAAGTCGGTTAAAAAAAATTCAGTCGAATTGATTACCTCCTCTTTTGAAGTCGGCCAAAAATGGTCCACAACTCAGTTGTTTTCCACGGGAAAAATCCGGAATTTCGCACACAGCTGGGATGGGTCACCGAAAAAGGGGGGTAAAAGATCGTTTTACGGAGCTAGAGTCACTTTTGTCTTGTTTTGTGTTAACTGTAATAATTTTGGGTGTAATTATAAGGGCTGGTCTGGTTTTGGGTGCTGCTGGTGTATGTCATGTTTTAAGTCATGTTTGAAATGAACTTTAAAATTAATGCAGTTAAAGTTTTATATCTTGAAAATATATTATAACGATATTCTAAGCTATCTAATATACTAATATACAGGGTATATCAAGACTGCTACCGAAAACGAAGCCGGGTGATAGTTTAAGCGACTTCAGACACAATGCAACAGAAAAAATGGCAATAAAAAGCGACAATTTTTTTTTTGTTATTATATGACGATATTTAAAAAATCATAAAAAATAATTGTCGCGTTTCTATGCGAAATTTTTAATTGCATTGTGTTTGTAGCCACTAAAACTACCACCCTGCTTCGTTTTCGGTAGCAGTCTTGAGATACCCAGTATATATGTACAGGGTATATCAAGACTGCTACCGAAAACGAAGCCGGGTGGTAGTTTAAGCGACTCCAGACAAAATGCAACAGAAAAAGTTGCAAAAAAAAGCGACAATTTTTTTTTAATTTTTTTTCTTGGGCCCTATTTGGGTGGTAAATACATTTTTTCCTGAAATAATAGTGTATACCCTTCTATTTATAAATACTCTAAGGTATAAAAGAGTTTAAATTATTATTCTAGCAAAAACTATGGATTTACCACCCAAAAATGACGATATTTAAAAAATCATAAAAAATAATTGTCGCGTTTTAATTGCATTGTGTTTGTAGCCACTAAAACTACCAACCAAACACATTGCAACTAAAAATTTCGCAAAGAAACGCGACAATTATTTTTTATGATTTTTTAAATATCGTCATTTTTGGGTGGTAAATTCATAGTTTTTGCTAAAATAATAATTTAAACACTTTTATACCTTAGATTATTTATAAATAAAAGGGTATACACTATTATTTTAGGAAAAAATGTATTTACCACCCAAATATGGCCATAGGAAAAAAATAACAAAAAAACAATTGTCGCTTTTTTTTGCAACTTTTTCTGTTGCATTGTGTCTGAAGTCGCTTAAACTACCACCCGGCTCCGTTTTCGGTAGCAGTCTTGATATACCCTGTATATACCCTGTATATATATATGTTGTTATTTTTTTCCTATGGCCATATTTGGGTGGTAAATACATTTTTTCCTAAAATAATAGTATATACCCTTTTATTTATAAATACTCTAAGGTATAAAAGAGTTTAAATTATTATTTAAGCAAAAACTATGGATTTACCACCCAAAAATAACGATATTTAAAAAATCATAAAAAAAAAATGTCGCGTTTCTAGGCGAAATTTTTAATTGCATTGTGTTTGTAGCCACTAAAACTACCACCCGGCTTCGTTTTCGGTAGCAGTCTTGAGATACCCGGTATATATACAGGGAGCGCAAATAAATGGCGCACTTGCTCAGTTGGGTACAAGGGCATAATATTAATATCGTAATAAAAAAATAATATTTGGAAAATACCTATCCGTTTTGAAGTTATGACCGTTTAAAGTTTTAAGTTTAATCACCACTTTTTCGCATAAAATCAGTTGGAATGGATGAAGAACAAGATTTAAACACATACGTATTTTTTCGTTTCGTCGTTAATTGAACGGTTAACGACATATACCTCGAAAACCATTTTTAACAGCATCAAAACTTTCTTAAACTTCGCTTTAACAGCTGTTTACACATGAGTAAGGTCATGAACTCTTAGCTGTATAATTTATCCTTCTCTAACTTCAAAAAAGGATATTTTTTGTTTCATTTCAAATAAATCAATCAGTTAAACAGGGACGTACTTAGATTTAAGCGTCAATAAATTAACAACATAATAACTTTAGGTGCAGTTGCATCGTGAATGGATTGACTATTTTGTTTGTCATTATTTTCCTTAGTGTCACAAATCCAAACTGAAAGATACCAAGAAATCACACTGGTCATCGCTTAAATCATGTAAGATTGCGAATTTAATTATAATTAGAAAAGTTTTGGTAATACCTACATAACATTTAAATTTTCTAAATAATTTATGATTCATTGAAAAAATAATCTGATGACACTGATTAATAAAAAATAATATTTTTAAAATGATGGCCCAATTCGGCCCTATTAGTCAAAGGAAGCCGCCGGTCATAGTGTACTTTGTCGGATCCAACGCGGCTCGATTATTCTTCCTTTGAGGTCGCCGCCGCCGTTTGTGAGTGCGTGCCGAAAGGCGGCAATTTCTTTGTCGGTAACTTTTAGCATTTTGCAAAAGAAGACCGACATCTTGAGATGTGTTCACACTACACACTTGATATAACTTAATTGGATTAAGTACTCCGATATAAAAGTTACGTTAAAAAAAGATCTTATTGGACTGATACTGATACTTGCTCAAGAGCTTATAATGTTATTTAAATATGTCATCAGCCGATCCAGTCAATTACAAATTGCCTATTTACTTTGCTTATTATTGTATTTAACATTATTTTAATGTATTTTGAAAATAATGTTACTTTAAAGTGATAAAATTTCTTCTAAATTCTTATACCTGGAGAAATGTCGTCTACCATTATAGCATAGAATTTGCATGAGACTTATTTGAGATAAAATTAGTGAAATCAATAAACACTAACTACTAATTTACTGCACTGGAGACCCCGTGCCCTGCAGTGGCACGTATATGGTCTGATACAGTAGTAATACTAATTGTTCAGATGAATTATTATGAACTCAAATAGGAAAGCTTTGTATCTAGTGTGAGGCCTTTATATATATATATATACAGGGTGGACAAGAAAACGGCGCACCTGCCAATATACATTATAGTATATGGTGAAGGAATCTTAATTAAGACGGATTTGTATGGCGCTAGCGAATATTAAGAAAGATGCCGAGAAAAAAAAAACTAACGTTACACATGCTACCCCTTAACATGTTAAGCTAAAGTGATTGAACCTTACAACTGAACGGTAGACATTCAACAATAAATAAGCAGAGCTCATTATTTACTTATAAGTCGTGCGATTGTGTACATCACGCTCAGGGTACATAAAAAAGATATTAAATTAATACTATCAACAGTCACATACATGGGTACTAACCCCACACTAAGATACAAATCTTGTGTCGCGGGGATTAGAAAAATAATTATGGTTCATGGAAATTATTTGTCTCGAGGCAGAAACCGAACCCGCGGTCTCTCATTTCACAGGCAGTTCTTACCAACTGTTCCACGGAGGTCGTTGGTGACTCATATGGGCTGGTTAGTTGTCATTAATGACCACTAAAATAGTTAACTGACCTTGTAATGTAAACCGTAATGGCCTTGATAGGCAAGGATGGAAGCGCAGGATCCGCCAAAACCCGCACGAAAACACTGTCACAGTTTGGTAGCACAAATCACTTTTTCTTTTACATTTCACATTACACAAGTTACATCAAAAGCTATCAAATTGGGTAATATTCAAAGCATAGTGAAATTAATAAAATTTACTCAAAATAACTGAAAACGAATTTACAATAATATGCACACGACTAATACATGCACACGCGATCGCAATCCGAATCCAACTAATAAAAAATAAATTATTATTTTGATTTTTGAAAGATAAAGGCCTGTTCACATTAGATACAAAGCTTTCCTATTTGAGTTCATAATAATTCAAGTGAACAATTAGTATTAGTACTGTATCAGCTCATATACGTGCCACTGCAGGGCACGGAGTCTCCAGTGCAGTAAATTAGTGGTTAGTGTTTATTGATTTCACTAATTTTATCTCACAGAAGTCTCATATGTAAATTCTATGCTGTAATGGTAGACGACATTTCTCTAGGTATAAGAATTTAGAAGAAATTTTATTACTTTAAAGTAACATTATTTTCAAAACACATTAAAGTAATGTTAAATACAATAATAAGCAAAATTAAATAGGCAATTTGTAACTGACTGGATCGGTTGATGACATATTTATATAATATTATAAGCTCTTGAGCAAGTAAGGACCATTCTATAAGTCCAATAAGATCTTTTTTTTAACGTAACTTTTATATCGGAATAGGTACTTAATCAAATTAAGTTATATCAAGTGTGTAGTGTGAACACACCTCAAGATGTCGGTCTTCTTTTGCAAAATGCTAAAAGTTACCGACAAAGACATTGCCGCCTTTCGGCACGCACTCACAAAGGGCGGCGGCAACCTCAAAGGAAGAATAATCGAGCCGCGTTGGATCCGACGAAGTACACTATGACCGGCGGCTTCCTTTGACTAATAGGGCCGAATTGGGCCATCATTTTAAAAATATTATTTTTTTATTAATCAGTGTCATCAGATTATTTTTACAATGAATATTAATAATTTAGATAATTTAAATGTTATGTAGATATTACGAAAACTTTTCTAATTAGAATTAAATTCGCAATCTTACATGATTTAAGCGATGACCAATGTGATTTCTTGGTGTCTTTCAGTTTGGATTTGTGACACTAAGGAAAATAATGACAAACAAAAAAATAGTCAATCCATACACGATGCAACTGCACCTAAAGTTATTATGTTGTTAATTTATTGACGCTTAAATCTGAGTACGTCCCTGTTTAACTGATTGATTTATTTGAAATGAAACAAAAAATATCCTTTTTTGAAGTTAGAGAAGGATAAATTATACAGCTAAGAGTTCATGACCTTACCCATGTGTAAACATCGGTTAAAGCGATGTCTAAGAAAGTTTTGATGCTGTTAAAAATGGTTTTCGTGGTATATTTCGTTAACCGTTCAATTAATGACGAAACGAAAAAATACGTATGTGTTTAAATTTTGTTCTTCATCTATTCCAACTGGTTTTATGCGAAAAAGTGGTGATTAAACTGAAAACTTTAAACGGTCATAACTTCAAAACGGATAGGTATTTTCCAAATATTATTTTTTTATTACGATATTAATATTATGCCCTTGTACCCGACTGAGCAAGTGCGCCATTTTTTTGCGCTCCCTGTATATATATATATATATATATATATATATATATATATATATATATATATATATAATATATATTTGAGAATTTTCCATTCAAATTATATATTTATATCTTATTCATATTCATATATATATTATTATATATATATATATATATATATATATATATATATATATATATATATATATACATCTTATTCATATATATATATTTATTTATTTATTTATAACCAATAAAAATGTTTTACAAAACTAGTCAACATGTAAATTTACAACTACACTCAAAGGCACAATTAACCGTCCATCCTGTATTTCTTTCAGTATACAGTAGTCGTCAAATTTAGACCACATTTGATGGAAGTTATGTTAAAAGCAACCACTAAGAATAAATAAAAACATAAAAGTCTTTAAAAAAAACGTTTATTAAACAAGAATATCCCAAAAATTGATTATGCAAAAAATTTGCGCAAAAATGTCATGAGTTTAATTTTGAAAAAAATTTTTCACTTTTTTAAAATTTTATTTTAATAATGGATGCTACCACCTCGTGCCCTAATGACTTCTTGTAGCTGGTTTGGATATCCATCCATGATGTCTTGAATATCCGACTAAGGGATATTGTTCCACCCCTCTATCACAGCCGCTTTGAGCTCTTCTAAGGTCGCAGGGGCTGATACTCTTGCTCGGACACGTCTTTTTAGATTTTCTCAAATGTGTTCAATTGGGTTATAATCAGGACTGCGTGCCAGCCATGACAAAACTTGAATCCCGACCTCATCGAGACATTGAGTGACGGATCTTGCAGTATGGTATCGATATTGTCGTGCATTATTCTAAAGTTCTCACCAATAAATGGTGCGAAAGGTATGACGTGGTCTTGTAAGACTGCCTCCACGTATCTTTGAGTGGTCATACTGCCTCTATCAAACACCACAAGACAGGTACCAGCATCGTAAATGATAGCTCCCCAAACCATTACGGACTCTCCCTAATAACCCACAGTTTCGATTATTGCGCATGGAGCAAGCCGTTCATTTTGGCGCCTGTAAACACGTTGACGTCCATCTGGACCTCTTTAAGCTATTCTACTCTCATCTGAGGACACTACGTCCTTCTATTCCTCCATAGTCCAGTCAGCATATTTTCGTGCAAAGGCATGTCTAGCTCTACGATGCTGTGGATAGTTGTGGAGCGCGAGCTGGACAAAAAACCATCAGATTACTTTCAGCAAGTCTTCTTCTAATGGTACGTTCACTTACATTGACCTTTCTCACCTCAAACAGACGTATACACGCTTCAGCACCGGTGCAAAAGCGATTACTTAGCACATCACTGACAACAAAGCGGTCGTCGAGAGCCGAAGTGCACCAATGTCGGCCTTAAACTGGCCTCCTCGTGTATGAACTAGCCTCCTAAAAGGGTCTGATGGCATCCCGTACCGTAGTTCGAGGTATACAAGTGTAAAACTAATGCGACATTGGCTCTACCCCGCGCCAGCTAAAGTTACTGCTCTAACAGCACCAGTTGCATCGACTGGCATTTTTTTAAGGCACAAAGAATAATCATACACTAAAAACTCAAACAATATGCGCACACTATGGCGGAGAAGAACAAGAAATGTAAAGAAGGTAACCTAAATGCAAAAATGTCAAACAGCGACTAAATTCCAAAAACGCTTCGGAGATAAATGTTTAGGCATTGAAATGACGGTATAAGTACTTAATTTATTGCTAAAGCAACTACTTAACAAAAAACAAAGCATTAGTTATGCTACAGTTAACATAAACAAACAGGATGACGAAAAATATAGGTGGACGGTTAATTGTGCCTGTGAGTGTATATAACAAAATATACACATTATAGTGATCACTAACGTCTAAACTAGGCCGAGCCTGTACTTTAGACATTAGTATCTTCCATGGAATAGTAAAGTATATTTTATTAGCGTTAGTAAAAACTGATAAAAGAGTTATTTAACAAAGAGTAAAATACAAACACAAGACTGTACTTATTTCTATAGTAGGTAGGCAAAGAATATTTCGCTATTAGAATCGTAAAGCAACATTACAAATACCGTCTTTACAAATGGGCCGCTTGATACACAATAAATAGTGAATCACCTACTACACATTCTGTGAACTTCGGACATTTATTAAATACTAGCGGCCCGGCCCGGCTTCGCCTGGGTGCAAATACAGATTCCAGTCCATATTTTATTTAAAATCAATATGACAGCCGTTGTCTAAACTGCTTATCCATTTTCAATCCCATCCTGTACCTATTCTTATGTCCCATTTTATCCACCTTATATTCTATTCTATCCCATCTCTCCAGATTCAAATCATTATTTTGCTGTGGAAATATTATAACACTGTTACTACTCCGACGACATTCATTGAAATCAATTAAAAGATACCATAGATGACCCGACCACGCTTCGCTATGGCTTAGTTATTATATGATGAATTTTATATTGAATTATTTAGCATAGCAAAAAAGCCCGAGCCACCTTTGCCTGGATGCAGATATTTTTTTATTTTACTCCACACCAAATACATGTTATTTTTCGTATAAGCTCTTGTATACCTAAACATGAATTAGCTATCCTACTGTCCTGCTCAATTCCGTCCCATCCCGTCTGTTCAGTCACTTCCCGATACGTCCCGTCTTTTCTCTTCATTGACCATCCCGTCTTATACCGTGCATTTACATTTCGTCCTATCAAATGTGTCAGCTATCCCAGTCCTCTCCCCTACCTCCCACTCTATTATATCCCGTTTCTCCATATCCAAATAGTGTGCCTTATAAATTTTTGACATTAAACACTTTAGCGATTTTGATTATCCATGCAATATTCCATCCCTTATTTCACCCCCAGTATGCTGTTTTCCAAAAACATTACGCCATTACTTTTTGTTAGTAATAAAGAGATTAAATATAAATTTTCATAGAAATACACTCACACACACAATTAATGTAGTAACGGTCATTGAGTAACGGTAGTAACAATTATATATAACTGGTTTCTCAAGACACAGACAACGCCTAATTTGAGAATCCCTGCAATATTCTCCATAATTATATAAAACTAGCTGTCGGGCCCGGCTTCGCCCGGGTGCAGATAGTTTTTGAGTCCAATCCACATCAAGAACATATTATTTCGCGTGTCTACTAACTATATTTCCCGCGTGCCGTCGACTATATTTCCCTTCCGTAGGAGAGGACATCCCGTGCCAACAATTTGAATTTGAAAGAGTAGAAAATATGTATATTTGGTTTCCTGACTCATCCCACGGGAACACTACATTTTTCGGGATAAAAAGTAGCCTATGTGTTAATCCAGGGTGTCAGCTATCACTATACCAAATTTCATCAAAATCTGTTGAGCCGTTATTTCATGAAAGAGTAACAAACATCCATACATACATACAAACTTTCACCTTTATAATATTAGTAAGGATATTCGAGTTTACATTTGCACGGAATGTTTACTATGTTTAAGTGTTTAACAAATGAAAATATACGGACAATTAAGCTGATGTTGTAGGAATATTGGAAAATAATAACAGATGATGATGATGATGATCTAATTAGCAAAATTAAGGTTCATGTGTAGAAAGGATTTTGATACTAGTAATTTGAAATTTTTTTTTCCTTTTACTTTCCCTAGTTTTTTTTTATTTTATTTTTATGTTTTAATATTTGTTTTTTTTATCCTGTCTATTTTGATTTTATTTTATTTTAAAGTTTTAAACAGATTTTCGATCTCATCATATTTTTGTGTCTTTATCCATGAAACAATTGATTTTTTACACTTGAAATTATTAAGACGATAAATATTAAGAATTTTGTTCAATTTATTATAAAGAGTAGGACCCAGATAGCATTGAAACTTATTAATGAAAAATGTTTTGTATCGATTTATAGGAGCAATGATGTGTTTTCTTCTTTTTCTTGGAATTTGACAGTCGAACACAGTTTTTTTATGTTGGGACATAACCGTATCCGTAATAAATAGTTGTCGTACAGATAACACGTCACAATCGGAATAAAGATCAACAGTAGGATATCTAAAATGTTTAAATGACATTACTTTGAGAAGTGCTCGTTGTGCACGTTCTAATTTAATCAGATGAGATTTTCGTGCACCACCCCATGAAGTTATGCAATAAGTTAGGAATGATTGGGCTAGAGCAAAATAAACTGTTTTTAAAAGTGGATAATCTGCAATATGTCTTAGTTTTTTAAAAATGTATATCAGTTTACGTGTTTTCCCGGCTAATTGGTTAATATGCGCATACCAGGTCAATTTTTCATCTAGCAGAACGCCTAGATATTTTATAACTTGACTTCGTTCTAAGGAAAAACAGTTACAGCTTGTATGGTCAGTCTTCAAACCGGTGTGAACTTTTATTTCCAATCCAGTGGACCCAGTACACTGCCTTGGGGCACACCATATTTTATAGGGGCTTCGTTACTAATATGACCGCATAATACAACCCTCTGGATTCTATTAGTTAGATAGTCTGTGAATAGTTTTAAGGGTTTCCCTCTAATACCAATGTTTTCCATCTTATTAAGTAGGTTTGGAACAGAGACTGTGTCAAATGCTTTGGCTAAATCTAGAAATATACCGACACATTTATTATTGGAGTCAATCTTTGTTGCAATAAGATCAGTAAGGTCTGATACAGCTTGCGCCGTTGATTTACCTTTCCTGAATCCATATTGGTTATTGGCAATAATGTTATTTTTATCGAGATATGAAATTAACCTTTTATTCATAATTTTTTCTAAGATTTTTGAAAGCACTGGGAGTACTGAAATTGGTCTATAATTGCTAACACAGTCTCTGTTCCCAGCTTTATAAATAGGATGAATTATTGCTATTTTAAATACTTCTGGGAAAACTCCAGTTTGTATGCAAAGGTTTACTATGTGTGTCATCAAGGGGATAATAATTTCTTTTGCCATTTTAATAAGTTTGGTTGGAATTCTATCCCAACCTGCTGAGCTATCCGATTTCAGATTCATAATAATAGAGTCTACTTCTTGTTCAGTTGTTTCTAGGAATACCATAGAGTTAGCGGGTTCATTACAAGTGTCAATATCCCCGTTAAATAATGTTTAGGGAATGAGGCCTGTTTAGCGTTGGAAATGGAAGCAATGCTAGCTTACGTTGTGTGCGGTGTGTGTTTCGGTTGTAATGCTTTATTTATTTAATTGCAAACACATTCTGCAATTTCTTGCTTCGTAATGGCAATTACATCAGATTGGTCGGTGTTTTTGGTGGGTGTAGAAGTTAATGTGCGAAGAGTGATAGCGGATTTACTAATTTCGTCCGTTGCCAATCTAATCAATTTTTAATTATCAGAGGAGACGTTCTTACCAGCATTTACAGCGTTCCTAATACAGCCAGCAAGTTTAAGTAGTACCTTTCCACATGACTCAACGTTTGTGACTTCATTAGTAGTGGCAGGGAGTTTATTAGGATCATGAGAGTCTGAGTGTAAGGGAAAGGTGAGTGAGGGAGTGGGTGGTTCCTGTATAGAAGGGATTGGGGGAATACTTTTGTATGGAAGTCCTGCTTCTGCATCTTTAACGAGACAATATAATTTTCCTGTAGCCAGGAGTACTTCGTCTTTGATTTCTTTTTTGTGATTTTTGCTATGTTGTATTTTTAAACGGGCTTTCATGTACTATGCCTTTGCCTCTGTTTTCCTGTGTGGATAGGAATTATTTTCAATGATTAGATCTTTGTCAATTGTAATAGTAGTGTCTAAATTTGTTTTATTGTTGGATTGGGACTGTGTGGGCAGCGGTGTAGTTGGTATTGAAGTGTCAACTGAGGGTTTTGTAATGAGAACTGGTTGCCTGATGTCATCTGCAGATGTAGAAGCAGTCTTCTTATTTGGCGGTGTACGTATCATTTTGAAAAATAAAATTTGGACGGAGATTGACTTGGAGTGGCGAGGTAAATTTGAGGGGAGGAGGGAGGGGGGAGGGTTTCGTAGGGTGGCTAATTAGGCTATGTTTCAAAATTTGGCAACTTGGGGGTAATAAATTTCCGAGGGAGTGGAGAGGGGGGGTGTCGTGAGGTGACGATTTTGCTTTGTATCAAAAATGGGCAACTGGGGGGTGAGGTAAGAAATTTCCGAGGGGGTGGGGGAAGGTCTTGTGAGGTGTTGGTGATAGTAAAGCTCAAAACACATTATAGGTTTTCGTCTTACGCATAGAGTAAATAGCGGTAAGTACGGGGCCAACTGACCAATCAGGACAATGGAACGTACAAGGTTCTTAAGCGTGTGACCTATAATGTGCACACAACAAAATAATCCATTGTTCAGATCGCTCTAAGACGCGTTGCTCTAGTATTTATGGTCGCTTCTTTACTCTATGCGTATGACGAAAACCTACAATGTGTTTTCAGCTTAATGTGTGCGAAGAGCAGAAAATGAAAGAAAGTGTTTGAGAAAGAGAGATATGATGAGAGAGTATGATGTGGTGATGTAAGCGGGGAGCAGGAAGATGGTAAGGTGCTTATTAGAATAGACAGAGAAAGATGAAGAGTGAGAGGGCTCAACTGACCAATAATGTATGCGGAGAACAGGAAAGAAAAGGGGTGAAGTGTGAATAGATAGAGATAGATGAATAGTGAGAGGATATGTGTCTGTGTGTCAGCCAATGAAAATCTCAATAAATATTAATAGGCTGAAACGTGCACCAATAATATAAACGATAAATATTTGATGTTTTCAGAGGTCAGCCAATGAAAATTACAATAAATTTCTATTGGTCGATAGTTCCCGCCAATTTCTATGATTGAGATTTTTCCGGAAATTCCTCGAATGATCTAGAATGTTCGAGAATGTTCTACAATGTTCGAGAAGAAATTTTAGTATAAAAGGAGATCAGTCGATTTGGTCCAACTACGGACAAGAAATTAAGTATGACTAAAAAA
Organism: Hyles vespertilio; assembly: GCA_009982885.2. Taxonomy (NCBI): domain Eukaryota; kingdom Metazoa; phylum Arthropoda; class Insecta; order Lepidoptera; family Sphingidae; genus Hyles; species Hyles vespertilio. The sequence goes on from CM042832.1 coordinate 9,520,961, forward strand.
TCAGGCGTATTTTTTTAGATTCATTTCTCTATTTATTTTTATCCTACACCGTGGGGATCAGATTTTGTAAAAAAAAAAGGATATCATAAAATATTCTACCACTTTTTGCATTGTTTGCAATAATATCAGAATTGACATCTGTCAAATTCATTCAGTGTTTGTCAAATTCTATTCTTCGTACTTGGTCGCGAAAGGAATGTGCTTTTGTGATGTTTTTTATTTTGAGTTTATTATTTACGACAACTCTTGGCTACTCTAAAAAAGATTATAATTATTATATTCCCAAAAATAGCACAGCTTGCTTAGTGCATCTACGCAATACCTCATTGGATTTTATGACGGAAAGGCTTTATAATATTAATTATATTATTTTAGTTCTAACATGTACAAGACATGTTTACAATAATTATAAAGAATTCTAAAACATCAATCGATTTTAATGAGATAAATAGTATGCCAGACCACTTAGTGCGTTATTGGTTAGGACAGAACAAAAAAATGTTTTGTTTATATTCAGATAGACAACTCTCAAAATGGCCACAATGCAATAATACAATATTATTGTAATTGCATTGCAATCAAAAGGACAGTGGGATGCTCTGCACATGTAATGACTATTATGTGGTACGTTGGTTGGGCTAGGTACCAAAATGATATCACACCTATTGCAAAGCACCTCGACAATGTATTGTTACTACCAGGTACATGAGATATTGTTTAGGAACAAGTTCAATAGAACTTTTTATTATAAAATTGTGTTTCTTATTATCAATACCAACATTTTTACCGTCATCATTCCCTTTTTAGAATGACCTACCAACATTTGAAACGGATATTTCTACCCCCAGAAATGCTTTCTTAATCAACTTTATATCGAAAAGTATTTAACGTGTTTATAATTATGTAATACATTTAACAATATTATTAAACGAAATTATTTACATAGTTACAGAAAATATAAAATATTGTCCAAATAAGATATATGTGAAAATAGTAGAATATGGTAGTTTTCGTAAAACTTTAAGAGGATATATCTTAAATACCCCATATCGTAGCTCAAAAAGACTATATTATATTTACAGGATATTTAATCTTTATTATTTAATTCTGGGTCTCATTTGTGTCCGTCACCTTTTCACTACTAGGCCCAATTTCCTTAGGAAATCGACTGATCTCCTTTAAAAACACTTTGTCGTCACTAACTGATGTCCAATCTTGGAGATTTTGGTGTCAATGAATCTGAAAATCCTCCTGTTCATCTCTATCCGATGCAGCCCTCAGACAGGGATCGTACTGGAACCCGGCGAAAATATGGCCTCGGTGAAAATTGACTTTTTTGTTTGCGGGTCGTTTTTCACCAGATTTTGCAAGGGTATAAGAAGTTCCCAAAAACCATTTTCTACTTCATCAGCCAGGTTCTAGATGTGATGAAAAAGGAAATATAAAGCTTGGAAGTGAGACCGGTTGACTTGCCTTATTTGACGCTGATTTTCGATATCTTTCACTTGTTAAATCTTGATGATATGTATGTCCCAAGAAGCGTCGTGAGCTGGAGAGTAGATGGGAGTTGTTTCGATGATTTAGGGACCGAAGGGAAAAGAGGACAGTGCAATAAATCAAAAGTTTGAAATTCTGTGATGAATTTCTCTCTAACTTCTTTACTTTAAGGGTTAGAGATAATTAAAAATCAGTTTAGGTGCATCAAAGCACGGCACATCAATTATATACTACACAAAACAATAGGTCGCAGATCGTTTGAGAAAGTTATATTATAAAAACCGAAAAAGTTGTAAAAATTCGGCATAAAAACACTGAAATCTTGAAAAATATCCAGCACAAAATCCTGAAATTTGGCACAGATGTAGACAAGAGCACTTGCTAAAGAACTGCAGTCCAAAAATATATTGCAATAGATCTTTTTACAACGAAAAAGACTCGAAAAATATATGGAGTCGCGGATTTTCGGTTTTTTCTTCGCGAACTTTGCACGTATTTGGAAACGGTTTTTACTAGCGTGTAGCTTGGTAGGGACCCAGCCTGGATACAACATCTGCGCAGTGCGGACTACTGTCCCCGCGTCCCAAGCTGGAAGGCCGGAGACCCCAACATACCCCTTCCGGTCCACCCCCGAGTATCGGAAGGAAGGCTAAAGGAGCTTTACTCTCGTTAAATAAAAAAAAAAGGTTAGGTTCGGGTGTCCCGTTTGGGCCCAGTCCCTGGGCGATCGTTGCGTCCGCCTGCTGCATCGTCCGGAGCGCATGGTGGCGCAGCGAATAATCAGGGGCTACAGCACGGTCTCGCACGAGGCGGCCTGCGTATTGGCGGAAACTCTGCCCTGGGTGCTGGACGCTAAGACCCTCTCGTCGGCTTTCTTCCGGCGAGAGGAGGCGTCCGGGCGTGGGCAGAGGTTGGTCCCCCGAGAGGTCGAGGCCATGTTGGCCTCCCTCCGCAGGTCTGCTGTGTGGAGGAGTGGCGTTCCAGGCTGGAGAACCCTAGTGCTGGTACGAAGACCGTCGCGGCAGTGTGACCTGTCCTCGAGCAGTGGCTGGACAGGCGCCACGGTGCGCCGACATACCGGCTGACGTAGGTGCTCACCGGGCACGGCTGCTTCTTTTGCAGGTGTGCGGAATCCGAACATCTTGGAAGATTTAGGGGAAGGCGTCAACGTCGTTAGTTAATAACAGACTGTGATACGTTTTCTTCAAGTGTATAGGCCTTGCACAAATTTTCGAATAGTCAAACAACAGCAAAAGATATCGCTTTATGAAGGTTTGCAGGTGTAAATTGCCAGCAGTTTGGTCAAAAGTTAAGAAGATCTGGTTTTAGAGTATATGAAAACCGGCGCGGCGTGGCGTTTGATTTATTTGTATTTCTAACCTCATAGATATGAGTGAAACAAAATTTCTAAGTTTTAAAAATTTTCTAATTATTTTGGTAAAAATCGTACCGAGGTGATATACCAAATGCAGCTATTGAGTGGGTGGGCGGGGGAAATTTTGTTTTGGGGTCTCCAGATCCCAGCGAGCGTGGGGTCCACGTATCGGGATCAACGGGACGCGTTCGAGATTGCAACAATCCAAAACAGTCGATACTAAAAGTTTGCAGAATTTAATAAAGTATTAAGATTTAAGTAAAATTATGTTATTTTCCAAAATGTAGTATTACAGCTCAAAACCAGTCTGAACCTATCAAAACACTGCGCCCTATGTGCGCTTTAACACTATCCACACCACAACCAAGAAAAAATGTAAATTCAAAACAAAATTCTTAATGTCTAATTTTTCGTTACTGCACACCTTAAGCCACCACAAAAGCGGCCCTCACCTTGCCATCTTCCTGTTTGCTGCCATCTGTGAATATATGGGCTACAGTGCTACGCAGAACTTTGTTGGTTTCGTCCTGATTGGACGAGGGGATGAATGGGATGGTGACCCTCTCTGCGGGGTGAAATAAGCGGTGGATTGTGGGAGTAGGGCGCTCAAGAGATATACCGAGATATTCGGTGGACCCGGTCAATCGAGCCACCTCTACTTTGAGTTTTTCTAATTTCCAATAGGTCCATAGGGATAAAGTGTGTAAGTGCTAAGGCGGCCGAGGTGGAGATTGTGCAATATGCGCGAATGGATAGGTCCATTCGCGCATATTAGGAATAGCGAAGCCACGTTTCATGCTCAAGAGCATGCGACTGCCACACTTTCCCGCGGCCACGTGCCCCCAGACACCGGCCGCGTAAGCGACGATGGGTACAATCACATGGTTGTGTATAATACTCACATTTTCAGCGCTCATTCCCCAAGTGGGTTTCGCCTAGAGATATAGGTTTTGGAATATGCGGGTGGCACAACTCCCTAAGAGTTTAATGCTGCCCGAGAAGCCGATCGCGTGTCCGTCCATGCGGAAGTGAGCGGTTTTGGTTTTGGGGGTAAAGGCAACCGCCTGGGTTTTGGATGCGCCAAACGTTAGTTTGACGCTCCGCCCCCAGTCGGCGACCTCCCCCAGAATGCGGTTAGTAATGTTTTCCAAAGTACTCACACTATCGGCCGATCTGATGGAGGAGCACGTCGTCAGCGTATGCCTGCATACGGCAACCCGGCGGCAGCGGCAGTTCCAGGAGCTCGTCGAGGATGATATTCCACATCACCGGGCCACATGTGGATCCCTGTTTACACCCCTTGGACATACGCCTGGAGACCCGCGCCCTCGCATGATCCAGGGTGACGCTGCGTTCGGTAAGATAACTTGACACTAGGCCAAATATATTATCCGGGCAGCCAATCACCGTGAGTCGGTGCAGCAGCGCGGGCCTGGGCCACCAAGCGTTGTCGAAGGCCGCTTTGATGTCCAGGGACACCGCGGCCACGAGGTGACCCCGGGACTTGGCATCCCCGACTAACTCCAGTGCAGAGCGAATGGCGGCTGTCGTGTTGGTCTGTTCGCGCAATCCGTATTACCGCCCACACATCCGGCCGTTTTTGGTCGCAAGGTAAGTAATTCTTTTAATAAATAATTTTTCTAATAGTTTGCCGAATACGGGTAAGAGTCCTATTGGTCTGTATGAACTGAGGGAGTTATGGTCTGGTTTGCCGGGTTTGGGTATGATTTTAATGAAAGCCTCTTTCCACGCCTTAGGGAAGTACTGGAGTGTTAAGCATCTGTTGAACAGGTCTGTGATGAGTCTGGGGCATAAGTGGATAAAATGTTTGCATATGTCAGCGGTTAGGCCGTCCAGTCCTGGGGCTTTCTTGGGGTTCATGTTGTCTATGTGTTCCAGTACCTCCCCGACGTCGAAGGGGGGATCATCGGAGGAGTCTGGGCGGCAATCGTATTCCGATCGAAGGGAATGGTGGCGTGGTTCGGTGTCCGGTCCATCGTCGGGATAGAAATGCTGCAGCAAAGCCGCAGCCGTTTCCTCCTCGTCGACAGTGTACCGGCCACCGATGTCGAGTGTTGCTGGGGGGCGTCTGGGGGCGGTTTCCTTCAGCAGGCGATTCGTGAGCGACCACACGTTTTCCCTGTTCTGGAGCTCGCAGAATTCTCTTAAGTTTTTGGTCGAAGTCACGCGGATTTCCCGCGCGTAGACCGCTTTGAGACTCTGCAGCTCCTCGGCAAGGGGGTCCGGAGGCCGCCCACGTCTCACCGCGGAGTGTAACTGGCGATGTAGGTTGATGACCTCCCTTTTCCTCTGTTCCAGACTCTCAGTCCACCAGGGGGGTTTATATTTGTTGCCATGATTTTTGATGGGCATGGATGCCACGCAGGCCGTGTGTATTGTTTGTGTGATGTCGTGTATAATGTTTTCGATTTGTTGTGTGTTCAGAGTGTGAATGTCTGTGTTGAGTGTGTCGTTGCGTGTGAGTTGCGTGTGTAATGCGTCCGTGAAAGCCGCCCAGTTGGCTTTGGCGCTCTTGTATTTATAAGTTGATTGTGTGTTATGTGTGGTTGTGAGCTGAGTGAAGGCTCCGATCCCAACGCGAAACACAATGGCGTTGTGTTGAGAGGATGGGCAACCAGTGAGATCGACCCTCCACCCGAGGATGGCTCCAGAGATGTCATAGGAGGCCTATGACGTCGATGATAGAAGAGCGAGTGCGCCCGTGTGTTACCGTCTCAAAGGTGGGGGTCGACCCCAGGTTGCAGATATGTAAGTCGTTGACGCAGGCCAGCTCCGCCACCCCGTTGCCTCGGGGATTCGCGGTGGCACTTCCCCATAGAGGGTGCCAGCCGTGGAAATCCCCCCCGGGGATGACGGGGCTGCCCCGCGCCGACTTTAGGAAGGTGTCTATGTTGGTGAGAGTGTTGTGTTCGTCGCAATTCGGCTCCACGTAGGCCGAGGCGACATAATATATGCGCCGGGGGCCCGCGCCGAGCCGAATCACGGACAGGTTGGAGGTCGAGTGCTGGGTCACTCCCAGCGCATTACCCAGCCCGCATTTCACCGCCACGCACGCTTTTACTCTGTCCCCGGTGCAGAACTGGTAGATGTTCGCTCCGGGTATGGATTTGACCATCCTGCCAGATCCCACATAAGGCTCCGACAGGAGGGCAATGGAGTGGCGACCGGCCATGAAGGAGGATATAAATTCCTCGTGGCATTTTCTCGATCTATCTATATTACACTGTATGAAATATATTAGTTTGCTATTATCCATAATTGATTCTGCAGTTGATTCTCTCCTTCATGGCCTTGACTCGCGGGCAGGTGGGTGAGGTCGCCTTGTGGTTCGCGCTGAGCTCGGAGCCGAATCGGGTGTTATGTGTGGTGCAGTTATAGCACCTAGCCGCGTTAGGTTTGTCCTTATTAGGGCAATTTGTGATAGTGTGGTTGGTGTCCGCGCAGTGGGCACACGGGGACGAGGTTGATGTGCACTTGGCCTTTGTGTGACCGAACTGGAGGCACTTGAAGCATTGGAGGAACGGGGAGAAGTCCTCCGCGTGGACCCGCTGGTAGTCCACGCAGACTCTCCCCGCCTCCAGAATGTGGCGCCACACGCGCGGGCCCGAGACGAGCACCGCGTTGTATAGATTTGGGTTGCGGTTGGTGCGTTTGAAGCGCAGGCTCAGGTCCGCGTCGCTCGCGATCAGCTTGTTGATTTCGGGGTTTTGTTGTCTGATAATAGAAACTAATTCCTCTGCAGGAACGTCGCCAGAAATACCTTTTAGAATCACCATGGGTTGCAAACGGCGGGCAGGCTCAGCACTGACCTGTTGGGCCGTCTGCAAGCGTTGAAGAGCGTCGTCGCGTTGCTCAGCGCTGTCAAACTCCACGCGCAGCTTGTTATTTGACAGCGTTTGAACCTTGGCGGGTGCATAATTGGTTTCGCGGAACGAGATGCTGGTCTTGAAGGCATTGACGGCTTCTTCCTTGGTTTTCACATTTCCCTTGGGGGTGACTATAATCGCCGGGCGCGATACAGGAGGCGAAGGGCGTGATGGTGGTTGAGCAGACGCGGAAGAAGGTCGGACAGCAGCGGCCCGACCGCCCGCAGAGGCGGCGGCTGAAGCGACCGTGGCGTAAGTGACTTTCGCTTGTTGTTTTTGTTGTTGCAGGAGTTCATCCTTCATGTTGGAGACAGCAGTGAGGTGTTTTTCAATTTCTTGCCGGACACCGGTGATGATGTCCTCCTTAAGCTTTGTTGTGTCGACGCTGGGGTTGGGTGCAGCATTGTCATGAGGCCCCAATCCGCAGCACATCATTGTGTTCGCGATTATGCGCACATCCTCTGCAGCGCGCGAGACACGTCTTTTATTTTCTGCTTTCACGCTTTTGCCCTCCGCGATGGCGCCCTCGATGATGTCTGCCAACTTGATGAGTACAGTCGTGAAGGTGGATATGTCATTTGGGTCAAGGTCATGTTCCCCCAAGAACGAGGGGGGCGGATCGTCCTTAGAGGTCATGGTGAGATGCGATATATTGTGTACAGTTAGTCCCGGTATTCCCCGGGAGAGGTCGAGTCCTGTGTCTAGATGGATATAATGTTATAGTCTTTCTGTTATTCATTATATAGTTAAATAATGTATATTTTTTGTAATAACTAATATTTTCTATGTTCTCGAGTTGGAATGTTATTATTATTATTATTTTTGTTTATTTTGCTTTTGTATATTTTGTACCAACAATAAACTTTCTTTCTTTCTTTCTTTCTATCCAGGTAGACAGAGGAGACTTAGGTGCAGGTACCCCTTCAGGCGAGGTAAATACTGTGTCTTATACTATATTGGGTTCTAGGTTATAGCTCGGTCAATGCTTGGTAATTTAGATCCCACTCAAATCGTCATCTTAACTCCGATTTGGGCAAGTGAGGTGTCTCCAGGTTTGTAATGAGGGCCACTATCTGATTCTGTTCTGAGACAGACTTCGAATCTGTATGCTGCGGAGATATGGTCCTTGAGGAGTGATTTCAAAATCGACTTCCTAAGCTCTTGACGGATTCCGATGAATTTTGTAGGGTGTGTTGGGGGGTATATAAAAATGACCCCTGATGGGTTGCCAGGAGGCTGGGGTCCAAGTTCACTGTTCTGTCACTGATTAAAATTTGTACACAAAACTTACTTAGTTCACTGTAACTTTTCAGACACTTCCTGGTGATGGATCCGGTTCAGCGAGGTCTCGTTGGATTCGGGAGAGAAGGTAGCTTCTGATGACACCAGCAGCACGTGATTTCCTTCGCCCTCCTGAGCAGAAGGGGGCCGCAAAGCTGAAGTTCGGATTTTTGGGGTGAAAGCGCCGCTCAAATGGAAAGTATGAGGGTAAGAAGTGTAAGAATTGGACAGGGGGGTAGCCCTGGATCAGGGCTACAGCTGTAGGGTCAGAGTTGTGAAGGAAAGTGGTGGGAACAGGTTGAAAATCACTAAAAACAGTTTTTGCGTGAAGAATTCCGGCCCTCCGCACTTAAATGTTCACTGGCCTGGAAACTACCCGCCAGAAAATTCCGAAACTTCGCATCAGAACGCAGGAGGGGTTTCTACGTTGAACTGCAGTCCAAGAAACATATGTTGTAGATCGTTTGGCTGAGTTATTAACACTCGAAACTTCGGAACAGTTTTTCACTAAAAGTATTTCTGCGATATCTTCGCGAACTTTCACTCGATCACAAAAATTCTTTTTGAGGCACAACCGGGGTCACTGCGCGCACGTTTCGATGTATCATACTTGTATCTTTCACTAATGAAACCTATTTTTCCGAATTTTTAAACGCGGAGCGGCTCAAAAGTGATGCGCGCGGTACGGCGTTCGCGCTGCGACTCTTAGGTTAGGTATTTTTTTTTTTTAAATTGGTGGACTCTACGTCTCACCCTGTCACCCCCTATCCAGGACAAGGGTTTTTATTTATCAGTACAATTACGTCTTTCTTATATTTACTACATTCTTTGTTTTTAATTTATTCTATTTATTGATCCAATCATTAACACTTCCCTCATATACCTATACATACATTTACTAATATTCTTGCTTAAATCATATTTTCTTACTATACACAGTGTTACTATATCTATCTTATCTACTAACGCATTATTCTATTCTACTCGGAGTCTTCGCATCTATACCTATTTTAGTTTACTTATTATTTATTGTTTTCTTTTATATATTTTTTTTTGTTTTTTTTTTATATATCTATGTGTATTTCTTTTTCCTTCTTATTTTTCTTTTTTTTCTATTTATTTTGTGTTTTGTGGTTTTCTTTCTTTATTTATTATTTTTTTTACCATTTTTATCTTATATTATTACTCTAGACAGCTACTGTTCTTAATTACTAATATTATATAATACTATTATATATATTGTAATTTGAATTGTTACTTATTTCTATTACATACTATTTTTACTATATTTTTACAATATTTTAAAAAGTCCACCCTTGCACTTTGGTCCAATATAATTTTATTTATATTGTTCCTTTCCAACTTATATTCTATTTTACATTCCAAGTTATATCTTTCTTGAGTATGGATAGGGCAATCGAGTAATAGGTGTGGGACCGTCTCGCCGACGTCGGGATCACACAGGCACCCCAGGCTCTCCTTGCAATTGAAGCGATGCAAGTACTCGGAGAACCCGCCGCGCCGTGCCCGGTGAATACCTGCGTCAGCAGCGGATCCAGGGCAATCTTTCTGATGACCCTGTGCGCCTCGACTGCGTCTGGAAAGAACAACTTCGTTATCGAAGCCGTCTCTCCTTCCGCGTATCTCCGGCTCCATTCGTCAATGGACTCCTTCCGGATCTGTCTTTTGACGAATGATGCCGGACATTTATCGTAGTGCGCACGGGTCTTGAGGTGTTGTGCAGCATCTTTAGCGAGCCCAACCGCCCTCTCATTGCCCTCCAACCCCACGTGTGCCTTCACCCAGAAAACTTCAATTTTCTGGTTGCGTTTTTCGGCTTCTTGCAATTTTTTATTAATCTCAAACGCTATGGGGTGGAGGGTGACTCCCTCCACCTTTTGTGACAACTTCGAGGGCGGATCTGGCATCACTGAAGATTCTGCACGTGGGAAGCTTGCTACGGAGTACCTCCTCTACGGCCTTCTGTAGAGCGAGAAGCTCCGCCTGGTAAACGGAGCAGTACGGCTCTAATCGCAATTTTCTGGTACTCGTCTCGGCAGCGCCATTCCATATGGATAGCGCTGCTCCGACTTTCCCATCAATCTTGCTGCCGTCAGTGAAGATGTTAAGTCCCTCACCGACGTGCTCAGCCAGTTCTGCCCCGTTCACCACGCATTTGAACGACCCGCTCCCCAGCTCCGCGGGATGGTCCAGCTTGACGAAGGGCACCGGCACCTCCACCTCCCGATCTCTTACAACCTGCCGGGAATACCCCCTCTTGATCTCGAAAAGGAGTACGGTTTCTCGCACCCTTATATCTAGAGGTAGTATTCTCGCCAGCAGTAGGGTTGAGTTTAGGGAGGCGGTCCGATAGGCCTTCGTCAGCTTTTGAGCAAAGCTTCGCTGGATTGCTCCGAGCTGCTTCCTCACCCCCAGTTTACGGCTGGCGGGAGCCCACACACTACTCGCGTAGAGAATTACGGGCTCAACCGCCGCCGTGTAGATTGCCCTGATGACCTCCGGTCCCAAACCCCACTGGACTTTGGCTGACCTCGCGAGGATGACCACTGGATCCTGGCTGATAGACTGCGCGCAGATATCGGAGGTCAGACCGTCGGCGCCAGGCGCTTTCCGGGGATTAAAACTCGCCAGCGCAACTCGGAGCTCTTGCATCGTGAAAGGGGGGTCATGTAACTCACCATGGACTCTCTCATTCACGCGCGCGGCCAGCTCCCTGGTGCGCTGGTGGTCCCGGTTGTCTTCCTCGTCAGGGTCGTCCGGGTAGAACGTGTCGGCCAGGAACCTTGCAGACTCCTCCGATCCCAGGGTCTTCCCGTCCCTGACGAGAGGCTGATCCTCCTGCTGCTTAGTCAGCCTACCAAGTGCCCGATATACCCCATCCCATACTCCTTCTTTATCCTGCTTCCCACAAAACTCTACCCAGCTTTTAACCTGCGCCTCCTTAGCTTCCCTCTCATACTTTTCTTTGGCCACTTTGTACTCCTGTATCACCTTATCTTTCCTTACGTGCGCGGCCCATCTGATTCTGCGTTTCTTCCGCATCATGTCGAGTCTGGACCCTTCGAGCTCTTTGGACCACCAAGGTACGGTAAATTTTTTATTTCCTTTTTTCTTAGGTATTATTTTTTCGCATGTTTCAATTATAATATCTGTATATTTTTCTATTTTAAACTCTAAATCCTGTTTATTGTCTATTTTCTCTATGTATAATTTGGTTAATTTATGTTCGTTTATTAATTCTTTAATCTCTTTTCCAAATTTTTCCCAATCCGCCTTTTTAGTATTAAATTTTCGTGTAGTTCTTTCTATTTTAATGCCGCTCCCTTTGCGTTGTACCATTTTAAAAATGATTGTATTGTGGTCCGAGCTCGTCAGGTCCTCTTCGACATGCCAATTTTGAATTTTGCCCAGGAGATCGACCGAGCAGGCGGTGATGTCCACCTGGCTGGAATAGGCTCTGTCTCCTCTGACCGTGAAGAACGTTGGCGTATTGCCTTCGTTCAACACATGAAGCCCCGCCTCGTCTAGCCAGCCGGACACCTCCTCCCCCCTTTGGTCGATGTCCTGACTCCACCACAAGCTTTTTGCGTTGGTGTCCCCCCCTATCAGTAAACGCCCCGGACCGTACTTTTGGACTATAGCCCTCAGCTGGTCCAAGTACCCTGCTACAGGCCGGTCTGGTTCGGAATAGCACGAGACCAACACGACCTCCCAGGCGCTGGTGCGGACATTCAGCACGACAATATTCGTCGTGGTGAATTCTGGGCATACCAAGGCATCCACTCCCTCATCAAAAACTGCAATGGCTGCCTTGACCGGCCCTTCGATCCGCTCCGCGCACTGGAAGATCCTGGTGGTCCCGTACTGCTTCACGCGACCGGATCCCCAGACGTATGTTGTTTTCTTGATCTATGTTTCCCAGTAAGTGTTTATTTTGTATTCTAATTGCACTTAGTATTTCTTCGTCAGAATGACAGCTTAGTAGGTCTTTAATTATTATCAGTGGATCTTTGTTTCGTATGTGTTCTACATTTAAATTTTTTCCCTCTTTATGTATTTTTTCTTTAACATTTGTCAGCTCTTGTTTATCTTGGAATCCTATTATTACCTTCCTGTCCTTTGCTTTTCTAATTTTATCAATTCTAGTTCCTTCTGTTTTGGCGTTAACCACTTTCCTAATTTTTTCTACCACTTCGTCGCCAGTTTCCTGTTCGTCATTTGATGTCACCACTATAGAATGCATGACTTTATTTTTTGTTTGTTTCGGGCTTGCTACGACATCGGCAAAAGTCTGTGGTCCTATTTTATCTCTCCATTCTCCCGTATGTTTTTTAATTTCGTTGTTTAAGCTTTCTATTTCCTGTTTATTTTGTTGTAGTACTCTTGTATGTTCTCGAATTGCCTGTATCAGCTCGTTGTCCTCTGTCGATAGTTCCTTCCGCGGAGATTCGTCCTTCTTAGCATCTATATGTATACTTTTCTCTTTTCCTTTATTCCCCTTTTCCTCTTCGGCTTCTTTCACCAGCCGATACAGTCGCTCCGTAGCTTCCAAGACGTCGTTTTTTATGTCCGTTTTAAGGTTGCGGCTGTTGTTGATTTGGAGCTTGACTTTAATCAAGCAGCCCTTAGCCTCAGCGATTCTACTAACGGGGCCGTCCGTTTTGGAAGTTATTGGAGTTGTCTTGGGCTTTTGTTTCGCAGTTCCGATTTATTTTTTAGGGTCTTCCGTATTCTCAAGCTTTGACTCAATGCTTCGTCGGGCCTGCGCCACATTTGTCCCAGCTGGATCAGGTCTCAATTTTTCGGCCGAATTTGTGGACGGGATTACCATTGAGGGGCTTGCCTTTGCCGGTGTGCGATAGCCAAACATGTTCTCTGTTAAGCGAGGGAGCTGGTCAATATTAAATAATGTGTTTCCGGAAAAATCTCAGTGAGTGTAAAAGGCTCACCGAAATATCGCGTCAATAAATAGAATTTTTATCTGCAAAGCGCAGCTCGTCTGTGCAGTTCTACAAGAATGTAGGTATATCTCAATAACCTGCAGTGCTAACGGTCTGCAGGATTTGTCAATAATGTCAAAAATTTCTTGGTTACTGAGGTGGGGCGCCGTGAAATTTTTTAGGATATTACTCAAATTTATACTAAAAGGCAAACCACCTCACCCTTAGTGCGGTATCGATACTTAAAATACAATTTAGAAGAAAGTTTAAAAATAAATTTAATAATTAAAATAATTTTATGAGTGTAAAGTTTCTAATATTTAAATTTGTGTATGCAATTTTTAATTCTAAATTTTACTTTTATGCTTCTTACAGCGTGTAGAATCGAAATATAAGTGAAGAAAATTTTGTCAGAAATTTATTATTAAAACTGTACCGAGGTGATATACCAAATGCAACTATAGAGTGGGTGGGCGGGGGAAATTTTGCAGTTTTAACGCGTCTAGACCCAGCATGCGTGGTATCCACGTGTCGGGCTCGACGAGACGCGTGTCATGTCCATGTATCAGCCCATAAACGTCCCACTGCAGGGCACGGGCCTACTCTACAATCGAGAGTACGATTGAGAGTGGTTAGGCCATATAGTCCACCACGCTGGCCTAGTGCGGGTTGGCGGACTTACATACCATAGAAATTTTATAAATCGCTACGGTTGCAGGTTTCCTCACGATGTTTTCCTTCACCGTTTTAGTGCGTGGTGATTGACTATCAATACACACATGACTCCGAAAAGTCAGAGGTGTGCCCTGGGATTCGAACCCGCGACCACCGTGAACATGTTGGCAGTCGCGTCTAGTCCGTTTACCAACAGGCCACCACGCACTTACAACGACGAAGAGAGACGAGAACGAGACGCGTGTATTGGTGCAATAATCGGGAACAAAAAGTTTCGAGGGGGGCCCAAAAACAGATATTTTTAATGAAATTAATTGAAATTCACCACGAATAACTAAACAACTGTAGAACGCAGCGCCCTCTGTGTGCCACCGAGCGGCAGGACACAGGTTGTACGAAAAATCTAGAATTCCAGACCAAAAATGTAAATTTTTAAGTTGATAATTTGTAATTTTCAAATAAAGTATCGAATTATATGGATCTCAACAAAAACAAACAGCTTCGGGTCTCCGGTTCCCGGCCAGCGTGGGGTACACGTATCGGGATCGACGGGACGCGTTCGAATTTGCAACAATCCAGAACAACTCGACACAAAAATTTGGAAAACAGGTAAGTAATTAAAATGTGGGTATGCTATTTCCAAAAAATATGTTATCAAAACTCAAATTCAAACTGAAACAATCGAAAACACCACGCCCTCTATGCGCGTTCACACGAAACCACACCACAAACAAGAAAAAATGTAAATTTAAAACTAAAAGTTAACTTCGGTTAGGTTAGGTTAGGTTTTTTTTTTTTTTTCCTCCTGTGTTTTATCGTGTGGGGGTCTGGTTCTGAGTCGCTGATTGAGTGGCGTGCGTGAGCATGTGGGGTGAGTGACCGGCGAGAGGATTGGGTCTCGCTATTTGATACGCCGACCAATCTCTCGCCGGTCTTGTGTGTAGGTGTAGGGGGGTCTTCCAGAGGAGCAGGACTGCCACATAGCAATGCTTTCATCCGCTCCTCGTCGGCCCCCCTGGGTGAGAAAGTTGGAATTGAGGTGTGTGTTCATGTTGTGGGTGGTTTAGACATTAAGGTCTTGTCAGCGTTGGATAATATTTTTGTGCGCTTCCAAATTAAGTCACCTACTTTATAGTCAGAAGTACGACGTCTTTGATTATACCTCTTGCTTTATAATCAAATACGGATTTTTTCGCAGACATCGTCATAAACTTTACTTCTAAAAGCTAAGTTCTTTTCAAATTTCTCTTTATCAAAATTAACTGCGCTGTTTGTTTCAAAACTATAGCCTTTCTTGCCATGGATTGATGTTTCACGTCCAAAGAACAAATATGACGGTGTTTTCCCCGTCACTTCGTGAACTGATGTCCTGATGGCATGCCCTATATGTGGTATGTATTTGTCCCATTCCTTATGGTCATTTTCAACATAAGAAGCTATTGCTGCCCCAATAACTTTGTTCACGCGCTCCGTTGGATTTGCTTGAGGATGATAGTAGGGAGTGTACCATAGCTTCACACCATAGCCTGAGGCTAATTCTTTAAATTGTTTGGATACAAATTGCCTTCCATTGTCGCAAACAATGACTTTGGGGGTTCCGAACATTAAGAATATCTGTTCCTCTAGGATTTGTGTAATTGTTGATGACTTCCCATTCCTTATTAGATATAGGAAACAAAATTTACTAAACCAACATGATATTACTCTTGGATCGTGGAAAAGGACCCATGAGATCCATGGAAATTATTTGAAGAGGTTCTGTAACTTCTCTTTGCTTTCCCATTAACCCAGAAGGTCTCAGTTGTGAGTGTTTGTACTTTGCACACACTTCACACTTCTGCACATAATTTTTCACATCTTTTATGAGTGATGGCCAAAAGTAATGCTGTCTTACACGGTTAATGGTTTTTTTAATCCCTAAATGGCTAGAAGTAGGATCATCATGGCATTCCTTAAGCACTTGGTCTCGCAATTTTACTGGTATGACAAGCTTCCAACAGTCATTTTCATCTGGAAATTGTTTTAATTTAAGGTATTTCCATAGTTGACCTTGACAAATTTCCCAATCCGGATCATGCTCTCCCGCTAACACCATGTCCTCCATCGATTTATACCATTCGTCTTTATCTTCCGAAGCTATGTTGTCAATTATGTTTATTTCTTCCGGAATCGCTCTCGACAATGCATCCGGCACAATGTTATGTTTACCCTTACGATGTACTATTTCATAGTCAAATTGTTGTAACCTCATTACCCATCTTGCTAAGCGTCCGTGTGGATCCTTATTACGGTGAAGCCATTGAAGAGCGCTATGATCCGAAATTACCTTGAAGTGAGTGCCCTCTATATAAGGACGAAACTGTTCTACAGCATGGATTACGCTTAGGAGTTCTCGCTCAGATGCCGAGTACTTCCGTTCTCTTTCTGAGAGTTTCTTACTGGTATAGGCAATAGGGACCTCTAGACCGTCAACGTCTTGAATCAAAACGCCCCCAGTACCCATGTTAGAGGCGTCACACTGTACGGAAAAGGGCTTTTTAAAGTCGGGTACTCTCAAAACTGGTGTGGAGGTTAAGGCCGTCTTGAGGTTAATGAAGGATTCATCTGCTTCCTTGTTCCAAACAATCCATTTTGCCTTTTTACCTCCCTTAGTAAGTTCATGTAGAGGAGCAGCGACAATTGCGAAGTTTTGTACAAATCGTCTGTACCAACTGGCTAAGCCTAAAAAGCGTTTTAGTTCGGTATAAGTCGTGGGTTTAGGATAATCCAAGATGGCTTTAACTTTCTCAGGGTCAGTACGCAGACCTTTTTTGTCCACGATGTATCCCAAATATTTCAAAGATGATCTGGCAAATACACATTTCTCAAGATTGATAGTGAGGCCAGCCTTTTTCAGTTGATTCTTTACGTGGGTCAGCGATGTCAGATGATCGTCGAAGTCTTGATTGCAAATGACGATATCATCTAAGTAAGCAAAAATTT
Organism: Hyles vespertilio; assembly: GCA_009982885.2. Classification (NCBI taxonomy): domain Eukaryota; kingdom Metazoa; phylum Arthropoda; class Insecta; order Lepidoptera; family Sphingidae; genus Hyles; species Hyles vespertilio. The sequence continues at coordinate 9,537,619 of CM042832.1, forward strand.
TCCCCTCAAACTCCGGCGTAAATAATCTATCCATCAGGCGCTGTTGTGTCTGAGATGCATTGCTCAGACCAAATGGCATGACTTTGAACCTTTTCCTGCGAGACCAAAAGCAGTTTTTTCTTTGCTTGTTTTTTCTAGTGGTATCTGCCAAAAAGCCGAACGAAGATCAATGGTAGACAAATATCGAGCATTTCTAAGACTGTCCAAGATTGTGGTTACTCTAGGTAATGGATATGAGTCCTTTCTAGTTATTTTATTTAGTTGGCGGCTATCCAGGCATAGTCTGTTTTCGCCTGACGCCTTTTTTACCAGCAATATTGGAGAGCGCCACGCACTAATTGAGGGTTCAATGACATCATTATTAAGCATATCGTGAATTTCCTTCTCTAGCTCTTTAATAATGGGTGGAGCGAACGGATATTGTCTTTGCTGAGTAGGTAAGTTGTTCCCTGTATCTATTCTATGCTCAATCAATGACGTTCTTCCTAAACCTTTGCCAATTTCCGAGCCTATATCTCTCAGTAAATCATCAAGCCGCTGTTTTTGCTCGAATGACAGTTCATCACGGGAGATGACTGGACGTATGGTGTCGATCTGTGAAACCTCATTAATTAGCTTCCCGACTCCAATAGACAAATTAAATGATCTGAAAAAGTTCATGCCTAAAATAATGTCAGATTTTAAACCATCCATAATGTAAAAATCTATTACTTTTTTTATTTTATTTTATTTTTATTTTATTTTCTTTATTTGGGAAAAAAAACATCATTACAATAAAATATATGCTAATAGTGTACATGTTAAAAATATAAGTTAAAGTAACAACCACGACATTTTCCACGTATTAATTAAATGATTAATTACATTGCTGTGTCTGGGACATGCCATAAGGCTTGGTAGCACAGTCTATCTAATAATATATATATATGTGCATATATGCACATATACAGGGTATATCAAGACTGCTACCGAAAACGAAGCCGGGTGGTAGTTTAAGCGACTTCAGACACAATGCAACAGAAAAAGTTGGGAAAAACAGCGACAATTTTTTTGTTGATATTTTTTTCCTATGGCCATATTTGGGTGGTAAATACATTTTTTCTAAAATAATAGTGTATACCCTTTTATTTATAAATACTCTAAAGTATAAAAGAGTTTAAATTATCATTTTAGCAAAAACTATGGATTTACCACCCAAAAATGACATTATTTAAAGAATCCGATCCGAATTCCGACATTACGGACCACAAAATAACGATGATTGGTATAGAAACGTGTAAAACTCGCACTAAACTATCTAGGCAAAAAGTGATCACCGATTACGAAGGAGTTACCCGAGACCTAAGCAAATTTAACTGGGACGCATTTTATGTTGAAACTGACGTGGATATCATGGCCAAAACATACGTCTCAGTAATTAAAAACACCATTGAACAGAACTCAAAGTTACAACGGATAAGTCGCACTAAATTTAACACCGAACCATGGATGACCACAGGCCTACTCAGATGTGCGCGATGCCGGGATAAGCTTCACTTAAAAACTAAACAAGATCCGAAAAACGAAATCTTTAGAGTTACATACATCATCATCATCATCATATCAGCCACAGGAAGTCCACTGCTGAACATAGGCCTCCCCCAATGATCTCCACAATGACCTGTTGGAAGCGGCCTGCATCCAGCGACTTCCTGCGACCTTAGTCAGATCGTCCGTCCACCTTGTAGGCGGGCGTCGCAACACTTCGCTTGCCTGTACGTGGCCTCCACTCGAGAACCTTTCGGCCCCAACGGCCATCGGTTCTACGAGCTATGTGCCCGGCCCACTGCCACTTCAACTTGCCAATCCTATGGGCTATGTCGGTAACCTTGGTTCTCCTACGGATCTCCTCATTTCTGATTCGATCTCGTAGGGAAACACCGAGCATAGCCCGCTCCATGGCTCGTTGAGTGACTTTGAGCCTTTTAATGAGGCCCACAGTGAGAGGCCACGTCTCGGTGCCGTATGTCATCACTGGTAACACACAACTATCGAAGACTTTCGATTTTAGGCACTGAGGTATTTTGGACGAGAAGACGTCGCGAAGTTTCCCGAACGCTGCCCAACCGAGTTGGATTCGCCGATTGACCTCTCTTTCGAAGTTGGACCTGCCTAACCGGACCACTTGTCCTAAATAGACATATTCGTCTACAACTTCGAGAGTCGAGCCCCCAACTCCAATGGGGGTGGGCACAACATGGATATTCGACATGATCTTCGTTTTATCCATGTTCATTTTAAGACCCACCTGTTGGCAAACTCGATTAAGGTCTTCGAGCATAGTGCTAAGGTCTTCCAGCGATTCTGCCAAGACTACAATATCGTCGGCAAATCGAAGGTGAGTAATATACTCGCCGTTGATGTTGATGCCGAATCCTTTCCACTGCAAGAGCTTGAAGGCATTTTCCAGCGCGGCAGTGAACAGTTTCGGAGATATGACATCTCCCTGTCTCACGCCTCTCTGTAGTGGAATAGCCTTCGTGCTCTGATCCTGTACTCGGACCGACATGGTGGCGTTGTTGTATATACACCTCAACACTTCGATGTACCGATAGTCTATGTGGCACCGCTGAAGAGACTGTAGCACAGCCCAGGTCTCGATCGAATCAAAGGCTTTCTCATAGTCCACAAACGCTAAACAAAGCGGCAAGTTATACTCCTCGGTTTTTTGTATAACCTGCCGTAGCGTATGAATATGGTCTATGGTACTAAAGCCTTTTCAGAAACCGGCTTGTTCGGGAGGCTGGAAGTCATCAAACCTGCCTTCGAGACGATTTGTGATGACCCTCGAAAACAACTTATAGACATGGCTCAGGAGCGAGATGGGCCTGTAGTTCTTCAGCAAAGTGTTATCACCTTTTTTGAAGAACAGTACCACCAAGCTCCTGCTCCATGCCTCCGGCGTTGAGCCCTCGAGGAGAACGGAATTGAAGAGCCTCTGAAGGACTTTCAGTACCGGCGTTCCGCCCGCTTTCAGAAGCTCTGAAGTGATTCCGTCCTCACCCGGCGCCTTGTTGTTTTTAAGTTGTTTGAGCGCCATCTCAATCTCAAACAGGCTGATGTCCGGGATATCATCGCTAAAGTGTCGGATTAACTCGGCTCTCGGGTCTTCGGCCGAGCTAACAGTAGGTTTGGCAACCGAGGTGTAAAGCTGTCCGTAGAACCTCTCGATCTCCCTTAATACCTCTGCCCTCGTCGATACCACGCGGCCGTCTTCCGTCTTCAGCCTAGACAACTGGCTTTGCCCAATAGACAAGTCTCTTGCAAACACTTTGGAGCCTCCGTTCCGCTCAATTGTCTCCTTAATGCTCACAGTATTGTGAGCACGGACATCGTGTCGCAAGGACTTCCAGATCCGTCTATTGAGCCGCCGATATGCTTCGGCGTCAACGGAAGACTGCAGCGTCAAAGATCGACGTTCGGCCATGAGGTCAAGAGTGTGGATCGAGAGTTTTTGTGGTCTATCTCTACGGCGAGGTCTAAAATACTTAGATCCCACCGTATGGACAGCTTCTACCAAACCGCTGTTTAACTCGTCCACACGATACCAAAACTTCTACAGACAATTAATAAGGAATGTAAAACGTAATTACGAAGCAGAGCAACTCCAGACAAACTCTAGTAACACAAAACATCTGTGGCAATCTATAAAAAATATATGTAACCTAAATACTAAAAACGAACCTGCAACTGAGTTACTCACTTTATCTGATAATCCGAAAGATTCGCTCAATATCACAAATCGATATTTTTCAACGGTAGGTCAGAATTTAGCCTCTGGTATACTGAATCAAATCGCCGAAACTGAAGAAAGCCTCCTTGAAAAATCAAATGTTTCGAACCCTTCACCCAACTCCTTTTTTCTTTCACCTACGGACATTTCAGAGGTAAGGGGCATAATTAATAACCTTAAAGTAAGTAGCGCTCCCGGCTTAGATGGTATCGACTCCCGCCTCTTGAAGCTATGCCTTAAACATATCTCCGAACCTCTAGTACATCTTATTAACTCAAGTATGAGTTCCGGCAAGTTTCCCGACATATGGAAAGTGGCCTCCGTCACCCCAATTCACAAGAGTGGTGCCAAAGACGTACCTTATAACTATAGGCCAATATCCCTACTTAGCATCCCGTCAAAAATACTCGAAAATATTGTTAATAAGCGCCTGATTCAATATATTGAGTCCAATGGTCTGTTATCTCCACATCAATTTGGCTTTCGCAGAGGCATGTCAACTGAAAACGCAGTAACGCTACTAACAGAAATAGTGAGTGCTAGTCTCGACAAAGGCAACTGCTGTATAGGTGTTTTTGTGGATCTAGCGAAAGCTTTTGACACAATCTCAATAAAAATACTTCTCAATAAGCTAGAAAAATTGGGCGTAAGGGGTGTGACATTGGAATGGTTTACTAGCTACCTTTCTGACCGTAAACAATTGGTTAAGGTTGGCTCTCAACATAGTGAAATACTACCTGTACTTTTTGGTGTACCCCAAGGAAGCACACTGGGTCCTACTTTATTCATAACCTATATGAATGATATACACAATATCCAAATACCTAATGCCAAAATAATTTGTTATGCTGATGACACCGTTATTCTGTTCACGGGTAAAGGCCTTCTGCTTTCTTAGCTGCGGAGCGTGGTATGGAAGATATTAACAAGTGGATGCAATATAACCTTCTGACCCTAAATAAAGAAAAAACAAAATACCTCTGTTTTCATAAAACTGCTGCTTCTCAGCCACCATTGTCAACTAAACTCCAAATCCATACCTGTAACGGATCTAGTCTACATCAACACTGCAACTGCGACCATATACAACAATCACACACTATTAAATACTTAGGGATGATCATTGATCAAAACTTAAACTTTAAAGACCACATCGATCACGTGTCAAAGAGAATTAGAAAAACGTCCTCAATCTTAAAAAGACTCAATAATTCCGCTAGTTATTGCATACTTAAAACTATTTACATGGCTATCTGTCAATCAGTTATCACTTACTGTATCTCCGTATACATACCGGGTATCTCAAGACTGCTACCGAAAACGAAGCCGGGTGGTAGTTTTAGAGGCTACAAACACAATGCAATTAAAAATTTCGCATAGAAACGCGACAATTATTTTTTATGATTTTTTAAATATCGTCATTTTTGGGTGGTAAATCCATAGTTTTTGCTAAAATAATAATTTAAACTCTTTTATACCTTAGAGTATTTATAAATAAAAGGGTATACACTATTATTTTAGGAAAAAATGTATTTACCACCCAAATATGGCCACAGGAAAAAAATAACAAAAAAAAATTGTCGCTTTTTTTTGCAACTTTTTCTGTTGCATTGTGTCTGAAGTCGCTTAGACTACCACCCGGCTTCGTTTTCGGTAGCAGTCTTGATATACCCTGTATATGCATATACGCACACATACACATACATATACACACACATACATACATACACAAACACATATATATATATATATATACACACACATACATACATACACAAACACATATATACAGGGAGCGCAAATAAATGGCGCACTTGCTCAGTTGGGTACAAGGGCATAATATTAATATCGTAATAAAAAAATAATATTTGGAAAATACCTATCCGTTTTGAAGTTATGACCGTTTAAAGTTTTAATTTTAATCACCACTTTTTCGCATAAAACCAGTTGGAATGGATGAAGAACAAGATTTAAACACATACGTATTTTTTCGTTTCGTCGTTAATTGAACGGTTAACGAAATATACCATGAAAACCATTTTTAACAGCATCAAAACTTTCTTAGACTTCGCTTTAACCGTTGTTTACACATGGGTAAGGTCATGAACTCTTAGCTGTATAATTTATCCTTCTCTAACTTCAAAAAAGGATATTTTTTGTTTCATTTCAAATAAATCAATCAGTAAAACAGGGACGTACTTAGATTTAAGCGTCAATAAATTAACAACATAATAACTTTAGGTGCAGTTGCATCGTGTATGGATTGACTATTTTGTTTGTCATTATTTTCCTTAGTGTCACAAATCCAAACTGAAAGACACCAAGAAATCACACTGGTCATCGCTTAAATCATGTAAGATTGCGAATTTAATTATAATTAGAAAAGTTTTGGTAATACCTACATAACATTTAAATTTTCTAAATAATTAATATTCATTGAAAAAATAACCTGATGACACTGATTAATAAAAAATATGATTTTTAAAATGATGGCCCAATTCGGCCCTATTAGTCAAAGGAAGCCGCCGGTCATAGTGTACTTCGTCGGATCCAACGCGGCTCGATTGTTCTTCCTTTGAGGTTGCCGCCGCCCTTTGTGAGTGCGAGCCGAAAGGCGGCAATTTCTTTGTCGGTAACTTTTAGCATTTTGCAAAAGAAGACCGACATCTTGAGGTGTGTTCACACTACACACTTGATATAACTTAATTTGATTGAGTACCTACTCCGATATAAAAGTTACGTTAAAAAAAAGATCTTATTGGACTGATAGAATGGGCCTTACTTGCTCAAGAGCTTATAATATTATTTAAATATGTCATCAACCGATCCAGTCAGTTACAAATTGCCTATTTACTTTTGCTTATTATTGTATTTAACATTACTTTAATGTGTTTTGGAACAAATGTTACTTTAAAGTGATAAAATTTCTTCTAAATTCTTATACCTAGAGAAATGTCGTCTACCATTATAGCATAGAATTTGCATATGAGACTTCTGTGAGATAAAATTAGTGAAATCAATAAACACTCACCACTAATTTACTGCACTGGAGACCCCGTGCCCTGCAGTGGCACGTATATGAGCTGATACAGTACTAATACTAATTGTTCACTTGAATTATTATGAACTCAAATAGGAAAGCTTTGTATCTAATGTGAACAGGCCTTTATCTTTCAAAAATCAAAATAATAATTTAATTTTTATTAGTTGAATTCGGATTGCGATCGCGTGTGCATGTATTAGTCGTGTGCATATTATTGTAAATTCGTTTTCAGTTATTTTGAGTAAATTTTATTAATTTCACTATGCTTTGAACATTACCCAATTTGATAGCTTTTGATGTAACTTGTGTTTTGTGAAATGTAAAAGAAAAAGTGATTTGTGCTACCAAACTGTGACAGTGTTTTCGTGCGGGTTTTGGCGGATCCTGCGCTTCCAGCCTTGCCTATCAAGGTCATTACGGTTTACATTACAAGGTCAGTTAACTATTTTAGTGGTCATTAATGACAACTAACCAGCCCATATGAGTCACCGACGGCCTCCGTGGCGCAGTTGGTAAGAACTGCCTGTGAAATGAGAAACCGCGGGTTCGGTTTCTGCCCCGAGACAAACAATTTCCATGAACCATAATTATTTTTCTAATACCCGCGACACAAGATTTGTATCTTAGTGTGGGGTTAGTACCCATGTATGTGACTGTTGACAGTATTAATTTAATATCTTTTTTATGTACCCTGAGCGTTATGTACACAATCGCACGACTTGTAAGTAAATAATGAGCTCTGCTTATTTATTGTTGAGTGTCTACCGTTCAGTTGTAAGGTTCAATCACTTTAGCGTAATGTGTTAAGGGTCAGCATATGTAACGTTATTTTTTTTTCTCGGCCTCTTTCTTAATATTCGCTAGCGCCATGCAAATCCGTCTTAATTAAGATGCCTTCACCATATACTACAATGTATATTGGCAGGTGCGCCGTTTTCTTGTCCACCCTGTATATATACCGGGTATCTCAAGACTGCTACCGAAAACGAAGCCGGGTGGTAGTTTTAGTGACTACTAACATAATGCAACTAAAAATTTCGCCAAGAAACGCGACAATTATTTTTTATGATTTTTTAAATATCGTCATTTCTGGGTGGTAAATCCATAGTTTTTGCTAAAATAATAATTTAAACTCTTTTATACCTTAGAGTATTTATAAATAAAAGGGTATACACTATTATTTTAGGAAAAAAAATGTATTTACCACCCAAATATGGCCATGGGAAAAAAACAACAAAAAAAAAATTGTTGCCTTTTTTGCAACTTTTTCTGTTGCATTGTGTCTGAAGTCACTTAAACTACCACCCGGCTTCGTTTTCGGTAGCAGTCTTGATATACCCTGTATATATTGCTTATAATTAACAATTATCAGTCTGCATTAGTGTCTTTAAAATTAGATTTTTATAGTCCGTTTTTGTTACGGCGAAGACATCAACATCTGTGAAATAACTATTATGAATTGTAGCAAGTCGCTGCAGAGGCGCTCGCTTACCGGCATTCGTTCGGCACGTAGTAGTCGCGAACAATGGGTAGTCGCGAACTCCACGACGCCGACTTACTCGGGGAACCACAAAGCCTACTCTATTTATCAGATCCATACAATCCAAATTGTTGTTGCATAAATCGTAAAGAGTCATCATCTGAAGAAGCTTTCTTCTTTTTTCTAATGGAAGTAAATTGTATTGTGATAACAGTTGTTCATATGGCACTCGTGCACGATGGCATCTATAATGTACTATACGAAGGAATTTCCGTTGCACTCGCTCCATGGCCAACTTATACTTGTCATAGAAAGGATCCCAAATCAGACAAGCGTATTCTAATTGCGAACGAATCATTGATCTATATAGATATATATAGTGGTGGTAGGTCTCTCATATGTGAGAGGCCATCTGGGTAGGTACCACCGCAATGTCTATTTCTCCCGTCAAACAACACTGCTTAAATGCACTGTTGTGTTTCGGATTGAAGGACATTGTAGCCAGAGTAACTACTGGACATATTGAGACTTAACATCTTATGTCTCAGGATGGCGAGCGCAGTGGAATGTTGCTACTGTTTATGAGCGGTCGTATCGCTTACCATCAGGCGAACGGCTTGCTCGTCTCGCCATTCACTGCAATAAAAAAAAAAAAAAATATAGGTAGAGGAGCGTGAAAAGTCTGTAGTGGTTCGCATTACGAATCCAAACATTTGGAACGCTTTGGTTAATAATTTTTCAACATGTAAGTTTAAGTGTAATTTAGAATCAAGTAAAACTCCAAGGTCCTTTATATGAGTTATCTTTGTTAAAATATGATCGCCTAAAGAGTAATCGTATTTAATGCTGTTTTTGTTTTTAGTAAAAGTTATTATGTTGCATTTGGGGGCACTGAGCCTTAACTTATTTAGCGTGCAATACTCAACGAGTCTATTTAGGTCACTTTGGAATTTTAAGCAATCACTTGTTTCTTTAATTACCTTGAAGATTTTCAGATCATCAGCATATAATAAAAATTTTGTGTATTGAAAACAGGTGTTTATGTCGTTCACAAAAATGTTAAAAAGAAGTGGCCCAATATGGATCCTTGTGGTATTCCGGACGTAACTTTAACGCATTGCGACTTATATCCATTAATTACAAAAATCTGACTTCTATTGTTTATGTATGAACAAAACCAGCGTAAAAGGTTGCCTCGTATACCATTGTATGCGATCTTGTTTAACAAGATTTCACTATCCACTCTGTCAAATGCTTTTTGAAAGTCAGTGTACACCGCGTCGATCTGATTGCGTTGGTCTAGATTTTTAAATAAATAATCTGTAAATATTGTCAAGTTTGTCACTGTTGACCTTTTTTTAACAAAGCCATGTTGTTCCGGAATGATATATTTATGTAAGGTAGGATAAATTGCGGTGTGCACTAACCTCTCAAAAAGTTTTGAAAAATTGTACATAATATTGATATAGGTCTGTAATTTGTGACATCCGATCTGAGCCCATTCTTGTAGACAGGGGTGATGTTAGCACGTTTCCATATATCTGGAAAGTACCCTTCATGCAGACATTTGTTAAAAATTATACAGAGTGGATTACAAATAATATCAGCTGTCTTCTTAAGGAATATACCTGGGACTGCATCTGGCCCCGGACCCTTGGACGGTTCTATGCTTTTTAATTCTTTAAGTACGGTGTTTACGGCAAATGATAAATCGTTAATTAGCGTACATTGGTTAGATAAGGCGTTCGGAGGTGACCAGTGTGAGGTGTATGTGGAGGCTTGATAAACGGAGTGAAAGAAGGACGAAAAAAAATTACATATTGTTTCCGGGTCGTGAGATGTTTGATTAATATAAGTCATCACTGATGGTATACTGTGTTTATTTTTTCTATTAGATAGGTAGGTCCAGAAATACTTCACGTTATCTTGAATAGAGTCCTCAACGGATTGAATATAATTTTTATAACAGTTAGCAACTTCAATGTTAAATCTCGAACGGTACATAGAAAATATTTCATAATTCGACTTATTTTGGTAAATTTTCCACTTTATCCATGATTTCTTTTTATTTCTAAATATGTGTATAAGAGAGGGGCTAAACCATACAGGATATCTAGAAGACCTAGGCTTAGATAAGGGGACCTGGTTTTTTATGATGTTGTAAATATTTTCATAAAACGTGTTGACTGCATTTTCGGCGGAAAGGGGCTCAAGCAGAGTATTCCAATTGATATCATTCATATCGCGGTTTATCAAGTAATAGTCCGCTTTGTAAAAGTTGTACTTACGCTGCACTCGACGCTGCATCGAAGTAATGCAAAATGTGAAAGGTATGATTATGTAAAAGGGAGGATGATGCGCGTCTATGGGTGTAGCCATAGAGTTATGTGGTTGGTGTACTGTACCGCCAATAATGTTAGTGAGGCAGAGGTCTAATATTCTTTCATTAGTGTTTATGTATGAATTAAGTTGTGAGGCGTTATTAATTGCCATAAAATTACGGATGGAGTCACAAACACTGGATTTTCCGGTACACATTAATGAATTACAATTGGGTTGTCCTGCCCAACTCGCCTCGGGAATGTTATAATCGCCAACCAATATAAATTGTGTAACATTACTGTCTCTAAGTAGCTTGTTTACAGTTTCAAAATATAGGTTGTATATGGCTACCGGGGGCTTATTAGGAATGTACGATGCACCAATCAGATAACGTTCATTGGAGTCATTAGACGGAAGTAGGACAAAGATGAGTTCCATATACTTCAAGATATTTGGCTGGTCTGGTGATATAATTCCTTGAGGCTTGAGGTGCTTAAGGACTGCTAGAAGTACTCCGCCCCCATCAGACTTTTGGGAGGTAACGAGATCCCTATCGCATCTGTATACAACATACCTATCGTCTATGAATTCGGCATCATCTATATGAGAGTTTAACCAGGTTTCTGTGAAAATTATGACGTCATAGGCATTTGACAATATATTAAAGTATATATTTTGAAGTTTTGTTTGCATCCCTCTACAATTTTGGTAATAAATAGACAACTTATCATTGGCCATGGAGAAAGCGTTCAAAATTATCAAGTTTTGCCACAAAAGTACGATCAAAATGCATGTAGGACCATAGTGAATACTTTATAATATATTTGTTTATAGACGTAAATTGATTGTATATTAAAATTTTTAATATAATAAACCTCTTCAGACGTGTTGTGATACTTTTCATGACAAGTTGGATAACAGCAATAGTAATGTAACTAAATAATATACAATTATGGTAATATACAAGTTGATGTTTGGAAAAACAAATATGGATTAAATGAATTATTTTTGGTTTTTTGTTTTCATTTTTTCGATATCCTTAAGGCAGCGAATGGCCAATACAGCTGAATTCTCTGACTTCCTTACGAGTATAGTGGAATGCTTTGTCCAAACATATTTGTATCCTTCCTTAGTAGCGGCTTCTCGAGCATTACGGAGGAGTTGTTTATTACGCAATGTCAAGTGCTCGTTAACATAGACAGTTTGTAGTGTTCCATTAATGCCAAGCTGGTCAGAAGTAAGTCCCTTCTTCAGTCTGTAAGCACTGATGACATTATCTCTCAATACTCTGGATGGAAATTTTGCTATGATGTTTTTAGGTCGGTTATTTTGAGTTGCGTGAGGTACGCGGTGTACAGACACTATGCTTTCTTTTTTTAGCGGGCATCCAATTTGCTTTCCCAAGTTCTCTAAGATCACTAGAAGGTTCTCACCGCGACGTTCTGGTACGTTTGAGATTTCGATATTATACTGTCGTGAGTGTTGCTCCAGTAAATCAATTTTTGCTTCTAAGGTGGTAATGATAGTTTCGTGCTGAGAATGTGAAAGAGCCGAGAGTTCATCCACTCGCTCTTTGACATCTTTGTATTGGTCAGACATGAAATTGGTGCATTCTTTCATTTGGGTCACGTCGTTCGATAATTGCAGATATTGCGATTTAATCTGGGCTTGATCAGCCTGTAATGTATGGATGCTTTTCCTTATTTCGGCTTTATGTTGTTCCAAATCAGATCTTATACTACAGACGTTCTCATTAATATTATCAAGTTGAGTCTTAATATCCTGTCTCCAATCATCCAACTTTTTCATTAGGTCAGATTTAAACGAAGCAAACATATTGAGTAATTCAGTTTCGCTACCCCTTGGGGTACGTTTCCTCCTAGTGATATTTGAGGGGTTTTCAGAAGATTCGGAGATGTTCGGACTCGAGGAACTCATCTTATTAGGAGAACGTATCATGTCGTGATACAATACCGGATCAACTCCTGTCCCTTGCCTCTTAGCAATATATCTAGAATATTAAAGGTGCGAGAAGCTCCTGTTCATATAGAATTAGCAATAACGCACAAGCTGATATTAACGGTGCCGTAAGGGGCTGTTGCAAGCAAGCGATTTGTTGTTTCGACTCGCAGCGCGCGTCGATCGTGGCGTAACTGTTAAGGCGCGCGTTCAAAATGATCATTGCTCGCCGCACCTCGGGTTCGAGTCCCGCGGAACGTTGCGCAAATCTTTGGCAATGCAAAAGCTATCACTCACCCAACGCCCAGACAAGCGCCGATGAAAGAGACAGGACCGCAAAACACAATATGGCCGCCGCTTTGTATGAAGATTGTAAGACACAAGATGGTAAGAGAGGGTCCGATGTAGCACCACAGCAATCACCAAAACCAGCAGCAACAAAACACACAATGACAGACGAACTCAGTAACAGCAACAGTATAACACGTCCGTTCACAGCAAAGGCTACGGAATGAATATATGATTACTCTATAGAATTCCGCGAACTGAACAGGTAAATGAACTATGTAATCAATTGTGTGTTTAGTGCCATCTGCCATTGATATCATTTCCGTATTGACTTTCTGTTTAGAGAATCCCAACTCAAAAATGTTCTGGGAAAACTCTGGTGATATTACTGATATTGTAGCTCCAGAATCCAATAAGCCTACGAATGACTGATTCAAGATTTTTATTTCGGCATAATATCTGTTGTCCCCAACTCTGCAATTAATGTTACATATTTTACCAGTTTTAAAATATATCGACACGGTGCGTAGCCATTGTTGCCAGTCATCCGAAATCGATGACTTTAGTTCCTCGGAGTACGATCGGCCGGCATCGGCTCCGAGTGATCGTTTCCCTTATTGGACCCGATACAAGGACATTGTTTAACCGTTTTACCAAAGCGACCACATTTATAGCAGAAGAGTCTTTGTTTTGGTAATTTGCAGTCTCTAAAACGATGTCCTGGACTTCTACAATTCCAGCATCTGGATTGCTTTATCCCGTCACTTGTCATGGCGGCCAACTCAGTAAGCTTATCCTCTCGTAATAGTTTTTGGTTACCTTGATATCCTAAATCTAGTTCTAACGAGCGGTCACGATAAGTCGGTTCCTTGAAATTGTCACAACTTAACTTAGTTCGTTCAAGAACTCTTAAGACAGAGGTTAATCCGACCACTGAATCAAAGACGTCCCGGCATATGGCTTTCCTTCCCTTCGACGGTGAAATGGTCCCCGATCTTCAGTGTCACAGGCGGTCTGCGGGGCGCGGTCTCTTTTAGGAGTCGGTTAGTAAGCGACCACACATTCTCCCGGGTCTGGAGCTCGCAAAATTCGCGAAAGTTCTTAGTTGACGCGGCTCTCAATTCTTGCGCATACTTGGTTTTAATATTGCGTAACTCGTCAACCAGGGAGCCGGGCGGTCGCCCTCGCGTTATTGTGGCGTGTAGTTGGCGGTGTAGGTCAATGACCTCGCGCTTACGCGACTCCAGCTCCTCCGTCCACCAAGGAGGTCTGAATTTCGCGCCGCTCTTTTTAGTGGGCATGGACTTATTGCAGGCTACGTGTATAGTGTGTGTGATAGTGTTAATCATGTGTTCTAACTGTTCTGTGTTGAGTGTGTGTATGTCTGTGTCGAGTATATCCGACTGTGCGAGTTGTGTGTGTAGTGAATCCTGAAATTTAGCCCAGTTAGCTTTATCGCTCTTATATTTAAATGTGGACGGTGTGTTGTGTGATACGGATGTGTGTGTGGCTCCAATATCGACCCCGAACGCAATGGCGTTGTGTTGTGAGTGTGTGCACAGCGCCAGGTCGACCCGCCACTCTCGGATGGCGTCAAAGATGTTATATGACGCCAGAGTGATATCAATAATGGACGAGCGTACTCTACCATGAGTGACAGTCTCGAATGTGGGGGTCGAACCCGTGTTGCAGATGTGTAGGTCATTAGCACAGGCGAGCTCCACAACACTGTTGCCTCGGGGATTGGCGGTATTGCTACCCCATAAGGGGTGCCATCCGTTGAAATCCCCCCCGAGTATTATAGAGCCCCCCCGTACTGATTTTAAAAATGTGTCTATATGTTGTATAGTGTCGTGTGTGTCGCGGTCCGGCTCGACATAGGCCGACGCAACATAGATACGTCGGTGGCCCAGATCGAGCCGAACTACGCTGAGGTTCGATGTGGAGTGTTGTGTAATGCCCAGCGCCGTGTTGATGTCGCTCTTGACTAGTACGCAGGCTTTGACGCGCTCCCCGGTGCAAAACTGGAAGATGTTTACGCCGGGTTGCGGTCTAAGCTCCTTCCCGGTACCCACATAAGGTTCCGAGACGAGCGCTATCTTGTGCTGGCCAGCCATGAAGGACGTCATAAATTCCTGTAGACTACTCTTTGATCGGTCTAGATTGCACTGTACAATGGGCAAGATCTTAGTAGCCATAGTCGACACGATTATTTATACGTTCCATCATGGCTCGCAGACGTGGGCAGTTGTGTGATGTGGCCTTGTGTTTGGAGTCGATACTGGAATTGAACCTGTTGTTATGCGCGATACAGTTAGCGCACTTAGGCGCCGCCTGTTTCGCCTTGTCTGGGCAGCTGTCGGTCTCATGTCCCACCTCAGCGCAGTATGCGCAGGGTGCGGTAGTTGCCGGGCATTTACCTCTAGTGTGCCCGAATTGTAAACACCTGAAACACTGTATGAAGGGCGAGAAATCCTCCGCGTGCACCTTCTGGTACTCGACGGAGACTCTTCCCGCCTCGGTGATTCTACGCCATACAGTGGGGCTGGCAATAAAAACGGCGTTGTAAAGGTTCGGATTTCTATTGGATCGCTTAAAGCGGAGTTTAAGGTCGTCCGGGTCAGCAATCAGCTGGCCAATCTCCACGTTTTGGTGTTTAATTGTGTCAACAAGGTCCTCAGCGGGGACCTCGGTGGAAATACCCTTCAGAATGAACATTGGTCTCAATTTCCGGTACCTTACCTCGGGTGATTTGGCGGCCTGTAGTCGCCTCAGCGCGTCGTCCCGCTGGTCCGCCGTGTCGAACTCGACGCGTAGTTTGTTGTGCGAAACTGACTGTACATTGGCTGGGGCGTAGTTACAATCTCTGAATGAGATGGAGTTTTTCAGAGCTTTAATGGTGTCCTGTTTGGTTTTTACGGTTACCGTGGGTGTGATGATCAGCGCGGGTCGTGTTTGTGGTGGTGCGCGAGGCGCCGGCTGCGTCGAGCTGAGCGGCTTGGTGGTTGCAGCGCGGGGCCGCACACTGGCGGCAACGCTAGAGTACGACATTTTAGCTTGTCGCGCTGTGAAGGCGCTGAGTTGTTTATTTATTTCATCCCGGACGCAGGCGACGATGTCCTGCTTAAAGTTGGAGTCAGCAGGGGTCCCAGGGGCCGGTTCGGAGGGCTGTATATCTTTGAGGTTCCTAAGGCACTCTGATATCTTGCGAATCTCTTGAGCCGCGTTGATTGATCGTCTTCTGTTGGAGGCGGTGACACTTGCCCGCCTCCTTGACGTCGAGACCGGATTCGATGGTGGACGCTAGGAGGTTTATTGCATCGCACAATTCCTGTAAGCTACTATTGTCGACTTTGTCGAGGTAGACCGGCAGGGGGGGGACAATTACTTCCTTACCCATGTTGGTGACTTGGGCCGTGTTCGGGCGCCGGTAATATGAGCCAGCTTACTCGCAAGCGAGAGCCGGGACTCCCGGCGCTAGACAGGTTCTGGGCTTTTTGGGATAGGTATTTGGGGGGGGGGGGCTGTCAACTCGATCAATCTTAGTGATAGTTTTAAGATGTGGGTTTGAAGGTCTTCCCGGAGTCGGATCCCGGCGTTCTTGGTGTCGATGGATGCGCTGAGCTGTCTTCTTTCAGGATACGTTTTCAGACAGACATCGTATCCAGAACTTTCCAGGATATTCCCACGGGAAGATTTTTCTGAAATCGACTTTTTTGTCTTTAACCCGATTTGGCTGGAACTTGGTAGGTAGATTAATGAGGTCAGAAAAATACTTCCTGCACTTTGTCCTTGATTTTCAGACGGATATTATGGGAAAAATCGGCACTTTTAAATTTTTCGCAATTTTTGTCCGAGTTCTTGATTCAGATTTTATTTTATATCTTTTTTGTTTATCGGTATTTTCTCAAAATTCTTTTTTCCCACGAAAGAAGAATAACTAGGCTACGTATTCATGTGTAAAAAACAATATGTCA
This sequence comes from Hyles vespertilio, assembly GCA_009982885.2. Lineage (NCBI taxonomy): Eukaryota > Metazoa > Arthropoda > Insecta > Lepidoptera > Sphingidae > Hyles > Hyles vespertilio. The sequence continues at coordinate 9,554,460 of CM042832.1, forward strand.
AAGATCGTTTGACCGAGTTATTAAGTATCAAAATTAGGGGATGAGCGTTTCAAAACTTTAAGTGTTTCTATATTTTTATTTCTAATGTTTTTAATTTTTTTTCTTTCAGGGCCTTATTCTACTTCCTTTCACTAACGTTTATTGCCAAAGAAATTGCCAATTGTCTCAACTTTGATCTTTTTCCACCACGTGGTCTTAAAATGTTTTTTCAAATTTCTTCAAAATTACTGGGTGGAAAAATCTGAAATTTTCTTATAATGTGGAGGGTGTCACTGCACAACTAATCACACTTTCAAAACAGTACCTTAAAGATCGTTTTCGAGCAGCGTTTCACTTTTTGTTTCCGAGCACGTGTTTTTGAGGTTATGAAATCCGTTTTTCCTAAAAAATCTCACTTGTTTTTGGTCCAATTTTCACGAAATTTTCACTGTGTGTCACTGTCACTTATATACACATTTTCACAAAAATTGGTGTTTTTCCGAGCACAAAAACTTATTTTTCCGATTTTTTGAGTACGGAGCGCTTGATTTCCGTGGCGCTTTCGCGTGTGGTTACGCTGCGACTGGTTAGGTTAGGTTTTTTTTTTTTTTTTTTTTTTTTTGGGCGTTTTTTTTTTCGCGTTCCCCTAACTAAGGTCAGAGTCATTTCGTGCCTTCTGTATGTGTCATACTTACTCCTAACTACTGATCCTGTCTCCTTCTTTGGGAGGTCCTACTGATGGCCTATCTCCTTCGTAGGGAGGTCCTACTTATGGCCTATGTATCTTAACTAGGGTGTGTTTTTATTTTTATTCATTTTTAATATTCTTATCTATTTACATTGTACTTATATCTATCTTATTCTAGGTCTTAAATTCTATATACATTTATTTTGTTTTGTTGCTAGAGTAATATAATCTTAAAATTATATACTTAGCCTAACTTATTCCTACTTATTTCTTTTTATTACACTTAATGCTACTTTTTTACAATATTTTATGAACTTATACCTAGTATTCTTATCGCTAATTAATATTTCAAAGTTATTTACATTCATATTTACATCTAATTCATTTTCAATGTTGTGTCTTTCCAGTAGATACACAGGGCATTCTGTTAGTGCGTGCACGATCGACTCGCTCACGGCTGGGTCACAAATGCATGCCGGGCTCTCCTTGCACTTGAACCGGTTCAGGTACTCGGAGAACCCGCCATGCCCCGTAAAGACCTGTGTCGTGACCGGGTCGATCGCGATTTTGCGTACCAGTTGATGGGCCTCCACAGCGTCGGGGAAGAAGAGCTTAGTGGTCGACGCGGTTTCCCCCATCATGTAGCGCCCGTTCCATTCGTCAACAGACTCCTTGCGGATTTGTCTTTTGACGGACGAGACGGGACATCTGTCATAATGGGGCCTCGTCTTTAGCCTCAGTGCAGCATCCTTCGCGAGCTCGTCTGCCCGTTCATTTCCCTGCAGCCCCGCGTGTGCCTTTATCCAAAATAATTTAATTATTTTGCCGCGTTCTTTGGCTGTTTGCAAACTGTTGTTAATTTCGAACGCAAGGGGATGCAAGGAAATGCCGCTTGCAACAGTTTCCAGCGCGGCTCTCGAGTCGCTCAGGATGCTGCACTGCGGCCTCCCACTTTTCACCGCTTCTTCCACGGCCCTGTGCAGGGCCAACAATTCTGCCTGGTAGACGGTGCAGAAGTTGTCCAGTTTTAGCTTTACGACTGTTGGGACAGGATTGTAGCCCTCACCGAGCTGGTTCTAATGAGCCCAAGGTCGGTGGGTCTACGACTGATAGGTTCGGAGATAGGAATAGGGGGGGTGAGGTAAGTTTTGTGGTGGGGATAAGGGGGGGGGGGGAGGTTTCGTGGGGAGGCGATTGGTGGCCTCAAAAGATTTTTGGGTGTGGGGGGTTGTGGGGGGGGAAATTAGGGATTCTGTCAGGGCAGGATTGTAGCCCTCACCGAGCCGATTCTAATGAACCCAAGGTTGGTGGGTCTACGTCTGATAGGTACGGAGATAGGAATAGGGGGGGTGAGGTAAAAATTTTGTGGTGGGGATAAGGGGGGGGGAGGTTTCGTGGGGAGGCGATAGGGCACTGTTTTGGTTTGAGGGTGGGGGAGGGCGGGGGGTGGTCTAAGGAACACTTTTTGTAAAAAGTGGGCGGAGCCTAAATTTTTGTATGGAATTTTGGAAGTGGGGGTGGGGCCAGCAAACAATCTGAAATTAAATACAACTGGGCTGTCTCCAGTCCGCAAGTCAATAATTATTAATTGGTCCCAAAGAACTTTGGGATCCTAAACATATACACCAGTCACAATTTAAATAAATATTCATTGGTTGCCAGAACCTCCAATGTATAAGTCAGTAAATATGTAAAGATTAATTTTTAACCTTTACCATTTACGTGCACCTTTGGTAGACCTTGGTAATTCCCGTGAGGGTCAGTGATAGGGTCGATATTTAAGGTCAATAAATATTAAATATTAAAATTTAAACTTAACATCTACAATTTCCTATCTTGCTTCGGTTTTTAATTTATATCTACTTGGTTACTCAATATTTTTGTAACAAGGTTTTTTGTTTTAAAATCAACAATTCTTAGGCTACTTGCTAGTATTTTTAGTTTTGGTTCTTGTTTACAATTCAAATTTTAATTTACTAATTAATTTCCAATTTTTAAAATTATAAAGATCTTAACCTTAGGTGAAGTTTCGGCGTTGATTAGGTGGTGTTCCCGTGGTAGTATCCTGGTGATCTTGGTGTCGTTGGCTGCCTGAGGTCGTCTTCTTCCAGATTCTTAGTTCAGACAGACTTCGTAACCATACCCATCCAGGCTATTCCCGCGGGAAGGAATTTCCAAAATCCGCTTTTTGGTCTTTAGTCCGATTTCGCTTAATTATTTTTGGATGTCTTAAAAAATGATATTCGCACTCTTCCCTAAGTGATAGGGGTTGTATTGTTTAATTTATACACTTATTTAGATTTTTTGATTTTTTCGTCTCGGTTCTCACTTAGTTTTATATTTATAGTTTCCTGGTTTTTTAAGATTTCCTGTTTTTTATTTTTGTGACTTAATAAGATATAACTGGGCTATTTAAGGGCATTTTAATAAGTATATGTCGTCGATCTATTTAATTAATAATTTAAGTTCAAAGTTATAGGTAGGGTTTCTTAAATTTGTTTTTGTTGTATTATTTTTTTTTTTTATTTTTGACGTGACAACGTCTTAAATTAGGTTGCGGCTGGGAGTCACTTATGAAAAAGTGTAACGCCCGGTAACGTAACGGTGCGCGCGCAGCACTAGAGAATTATTTTTCAGTTTCACCCACTTTTTCCAAAATTGTCCCATAGCCCCCCCCCCTGCCTTCCCCCACCCTTATTCCGAAATAGTGCCTATTAGCCTCCCCACGAAACCTACCCCCCCCCTCCCCTACCCCCACCCCGAAAATTTACCTCACCCCCCCCAATCCTATCTCGGCCAACATAGGTCGTAGACCCACCGAGTTTGGTATCCTCGGAACCGTCTTGGTGAGGGCTACAAATTGACCCCGCCAGAAATCCCAAATTACGCAAAAAATTACCCCCCAAAAAAAAATATTTTACCTCCAAAAAATTAATTTAAGTTAGCCTCCCCACGAAACCTTCCTCCCCCCCCTCCCTTACCCCCACCCCGAAAATTTACCTCACCCCCCCCCCCAATCCTATCTCGGCCAATATAGATCGTAGACCCACCGAGTTTGGTATCTTTGGAACCGGCTCGGTGAGCTCTACAGATTGGCCCCAACCAAATCCCTAAATTCCTCCCTCTCTCCCCTAAAATATTTGTCCAGGCATAACTCCGTCATTTCTTAAAGTAAACCCCCCGTGTTTGGAGTCAGAGGAATCGTCTTGACGAGCTCGACAATCGAGAGCAGGCAAAATACGATTTTTCTTATTTTGACGTGACAACGTCTTAAATTAGGTTGCGGCTGGGAGTCACTTATGAAAAAGTGTAACGCCCGGTAACGTAACGGTGCGCGCGCAGCACTAGAGAATTAGGCGCATTGAATCGGCGCATGCTTGTGTCTCTGTCTTTGTCTTTCTCGAACGTTCTTGGCGTTGGAAAAACAAGAAAGCGTCACAATACAAGTTCACACGTGTGGTTAAAGTATCGTCAGCTGTGTCTGTAGTGAAAATATGGAGTGCTTAGATTCGTCATTACATGTACAATGTTTTAGTAAACAAAATATATTTCTATAGTTAAAATTTGTGCAATTCTTATTTTCATTCAATTCCTTGTTCCTATTGTGCAATTTAATTATATTCATATCAATAAATATTCTACCGAGAAAAAGACGTTGTCACGTAAAATCTTCGCCCGTAAAACCGACTTTACAGGCAACCATTTTTTTTTTTATTTTTGACACAGTTTCAAAAATTCTTTCAGGGTCCACTTTCACTCTACGCCGACTATATTTAATGGCACACAATTTTCCCAAAATCTTAAATTTGGCTTTTTTCGACCTCGTGCTTCGAAATTGTTTTTTAAGTTTTTTCCAAAACTGCACATGGGAAAAATCCAATTTTTTCGTCACTTGTAGAGGTCACTTACGCGCACATTTTGACACTTAAAAAAGTGGGTGTCATAGATCTCGTTTCGGCAGCGTTTACGATTTAATGTTCACCACGTGTTTTTTTTTTTTTTTTTTTTTGTAGGTTATGTTTTAGTTTTATTTTAATAACTCCACTATTTTTTTTTTTTTTTTTTTTTTTAGAGATTTCGCCGCGGTTTTTTCACGATTCGTCACTGTTCACTTTGGCGCACAATTACACAAATTTTTGACAAAAAATATGCACTTTTACCACAATTTTCGAATTTTTAGAGACGGAGCGCTCAATTTCGCTGCGTTCGCGACCGTGTACGCGTTGCGACTCGGTTAGGTTAGGTTAGGTTACGTTAGGTTAGGTTAGGGCCCCTTGGGCGACCGTTGCGTCCGCCTGCTGCATCGTCCGCAGCGCATGGTGGCGCAGCGGATTATCAGGGGCTACCGCACGGTCTCGCACGAGGCGGCCTGCGTATTGGCGGGAACTCTGCCCTGGGTGCTGGACGCGAGGACCCTTTCGTCGGCTTTCTTCCGGCGAGAGGAGGCGTCCGGGCGTGGGCAGAGGTTGGTCCCCCGAGAGGTCGAGGCCATTTTGGCCTCCCTCCGCAGGTCCGCTGTGGAGGAGTGGCGTTCCAGGCTGGAGAGCCCTAGTGCTGGTACGAGGACCGTCGCGGCAGTGCGACCTGTCCTCGAGCAGTGGCTGGACAGGCGCCACGGCGCGCCGACATTCCGGCTGACGCAGGTGCTCACCGGGCACGGTTGCTTCGGTGCGTACTTGTGTCGAGTAGCCGGAGCGGAGGAGTCCGCCGTGTGCCACCATTGTGGCAACTGCCGTGAGGACACGGCCCAGCACACGCTGGAGGAGTGCCCAGCCTGGGACGAGGAGCGCAGCGCTCTCACTGCGGTTTTGGGTGGAGACCTCTCGCTGCCGGCCGTGGTCGCCGCCATGGTCGGCAGCCAGAGGTCATGGCGAGCCATGCTCTCCTTCTGCGAGCGCGTCATGTTGCAGAAGGAGAGCGCCGAGCGGGATCGGGAGCAGAACGATCCCGCTCGTCGTCACCGCAGACGACGAACTAGGCGCCGGGACCGAGCTCACAGAGCTGCGCGCGGCTTGCCAGGTCGCGCGCCGCCGACTCGCCAGGCACCGTCGTCGTCGGACCCGTAGACCCGGCGACGACGAGCAGGGGCAGCACCTTCTCGACCTCCACAGAGAGGCGAAGAGAGCGCTGCGGGTGGCCATCGCGCAAGCGAAGGCCGCGGCGAACGAAGAGTTCCGGAGGTCTCTGGACAGAGATCCGTGGGGGCGCCCGTACCGTGTGGCGATGCGGAAATTCCGCCCATGGGCGCCCCCCTTGACCCAGAGTCTCCGGACCGACCTCTTGGAGGACGTCGTCGCGGCCTTGTTTCCGGCCACCGAGGAGTTCACTCCTCCACCGATGGCGCCACGTCCCACCGGCGCCATCGTCGTTGGTTTCGGTAAGGGATATCCCGGAGGTTTCGCCGCAAGAACTAGAGGCGGCAGTGCTTCGGCTGCGGAGCAAAAACTCGGCCCCGGGTCTCGACGGAGTGCCCGGTCGTGTCTGGGTGCTGGCCGTCGAGTCGCTGGGTACGAGGCTCCGCGGCCTTTTCTCCGCGTGCCTTGAGCAGGGCATCTTCCCATCGCGGTGGAAGACGGGCAAGCTTGTCCTGCTCCGCAAAGAGGGGCGACCCGCAGATTCGCCCTCGGCCTACCGGCCGATCGTGTTGCTCGACGAGGTGTGCAAGCTCTTCGAGCGCGTAGTCCACGCGCGCCTCGTCGAGCATCTGGAGGGAACGGGCCCGGATCTGGCGGACTGCCAGTTCGGGTTCCGGCGGGGCCGGTCGACGGTCCATGCGATTCTGCGGGTGAAGGCACAAGCGGAGCGTGCGGTGTCCCGGGGTAGAGTCGTGGTGGCGGTGTCTCTCGACATCGCCAACGCGTTCAACACCATGCCCTGGGCCTGCATCGAAGAAGCACTGCGGTACCACGAGGTTCCGCCCTACCTTCGGCGTCTGGTGCACTCGTACCTGTCTGATAGGTACGTGGTGTATCCGGGTGCCGACGGGTGGCACCGCAGGGAAGTGACGTGCGGTGTTCCACAGGGCTCGGTTCTTGGGCCGCTCCTGTGGAACATCGGCTACGACTGGGTGCTACGTGGTACCAACCTTCGGGGCGTCGCTGTCGTCTGCTACGCGGACGACACACTGGTGACAGCGACGGCCAGGACATTCCAGAGGTCCGCCCTGCTCGCCTCGTTCGGTACTGGACTGGTGGTGGGCAGGATTCGGCGACTGGGCCTCACGGTGGCCCTCAACAAGACCGAGGCCGTGTGTTTCCACGGACCTCGGTGTGGGCCACCACCAGAGGCCCACATCACGGTGGAGAGCGTGCGGATTCCCGTCGGCTCGAGGATGAAATACCTCGGTCTCGTCCTCGACAGTCGATGGGATTTCCGCGCGCACTTTGAGGAGTTGTCGCCGAAGCTGGTGAGGGCGGCGGGCGCACTGGGGCGCCTGTTGCCCAACACTGATGGTCCTGGCATCCCTTGCCGAAACCTTTATGCTGGAGTCGTGCGGTCCATGGCCCTCTACGGGTGTCCCGTTTGGGCCGGGTCCCTGGGCGATCGTTGCGTCCGCCTGCTGCATCGTCCGCAGCGCATGGTGGCGCAGCGAATAGTCAGGGGCTACCGCACGGTCTCGCACGAGGCGGCCTGTGTATTGGCGGGAACTCTGCCCTGGGTGCTGGACGCGAAGACCCTCTCGTCGGCTTTCTTCCGGCGAGAGGAGGCGTCCGGGCGTGGGCAGAGGTTGGTCCCCCGAGAGGTCGAGGCCTTGTTGGCCTCCCTCCGCAGGTCCGCTGTGGAGGAGTGGCGTTCCAGGCTGGAGAACCCTAGTGCTGGTACGAGGACCGTCGCGGCAGTGCGACCTGTCCTCGAGCAGTGGCTGGACAGGCGCCACGGCGCGCCGACATACCGGCTGACGCAGGTGCTCACCGGGCACGGCTGCTTCGGTGCGTACCTGTGTCGCATAGCCGGAGCGGAGGAGTCCGCCGTGTGCCACCATTGTGGCAACTGCCGTGAGGACACGGCCCAGCACACGCTAGAGGAGTGCCCAGCCTGGGACGAGGAGCGCAGCGCTCTCATCGCGGTCGTGGGAAGAGACCTTTCGCTGCCGGCCGTGGTCGCCGCCATGGTCGGCAGCCGGAGTTCGTGGCGAGCCATGCTCTCCTTCTGCGAACGTGTCATGTCGCAGAAGGAGAGCGCTGAGCGGGATCGGGAGCAGACCGATCCTGCTCGTCGCCACAGGAGACGTAGGAGGCGCCGGGACAACAACTAACCCGGCGCCGCAGAGGCCACGCGGGGCCGCCGTCCCTACCTTGGCGGCCCCCGAGACGTGACGCTACAAGCGTCTCATGCCGCGTCGCTAAGCGGCGGTGCACAAGAGGCGGTCCTGGCGCGTCCGCTCAACGGTAACCCGGGGCCGTCTCTGTAGTGCACCGATGGTGGCCGACGCGGGGTTTTTAGTCGGTATTTCGGCGCGTGTTGTGGTAGGGACCCGACCCAGCGGCCGCCCGTCCACATCCACGGGCAGCACATCTCGCTGGGTTCGGAAGGCGCCGGCGAGTCCGACACACCCTCGCCCCTTCGGGGGTGGGATGGTCCGTAAAGGGATTTTCCCCGCGAGAAAAAAAAAAAAAAAAAAAAAAAAAAAAAAAAAAAAAAAAAAAAAAAAAAAAAAAAAGGGCCCCTTGGGCTCGGCGACTGGGCCTCACGGTGGCCCTCAACAAGACCGAGGCCGTGTGTTTCCACGGTCCTCGGTGTGGGCCTCCGCCAGGGGCCCACATCACGGTGGAGAGCGTGCGGATTCCCGTCGGCTCGAGGATGAAATACCTCGGTCTCGTCCTCGACAGTCGATGGGATTTCCGCGCGCACTTTGAGGAGTTGTCGCCGAAGCTGGTGAGGGCGGCGGGCGCACTGGGGCGCCTGTTGCCCAACACTGATGGTCCTGGCATCCCTTGCCGAAACCTTTATGCTGGAGTCGTGCGGTCCATGGCCCTCTACGGGTGTCCCGTTTGGGCCGAGTCCCTGGGCGACCGTTGCGTCCGCCTGCTGCATCGTCCGCAGCGCATGGTGGCGCAGCGGATTATCAGGGGCTACCGCACGGTCTCGCACGAGGCGGCCTGCGTATTGGCGGGAACTCTGCCCTGGGTGCTGGACGCGAGGACCCTTTCGTCGGCTTTCTTCCGGCGAGAGGAGGCGTCCGGGCGTGGGCAGAGGTTGGTCCCCCGAGAGGTCGAGGCCATTTTGGCCTCCCTCCGCAGGTCCGCTGTGGAGGAGTGGCGTTCCAGGCTGGAGAGCCCTAGTGCTGGTACGAGGACCGTCGCGGCAGTGCGACCTGTCCTCGAGCAGTGGCTGGACAGGCGCCACGGCGCGCCGACTTTCCGGCTGACGCAGGTGCTCACCGGGCACGGCTGCTTCGGTGCGTACCTGTGTCGCATAGCCGGAGCGGAGGAGTCCGCCGTGTGCCACCATTGTGGCAACTGCCGTGAGGACACGGCCCAGCACACGCTGGAGGAGTGCCCAGCCTGGGACGAGGAGCGCAGCGCTCTCGTCGCGGTCATCGGTAGCGACCTTTCGCTGCCGGCCGTGGTCGCCGCCATGGTCGGCAGCCGGAGTTCGTGGCGAGCCATGCTCTCCTTCTGCGAACGTGTCATGTCGCAGAAGGAGAGCGCTGAGCGGGATCGGGAGCAGACCGATCCCGCTCGTCGCCACAGGAGACGTAGGAGGCGCCGGGACAACAACTAACCCGGCGCCGCAGAGGCCACGCGGGGCCGCCGTCCCTACCTTGGCGGCCCCCCGAGACGTGACGCTACAAGCGTCTCATGCCGCGTCGCTAAGCGGCGGTGCACAAGAGGCGGTCCTGGCGCGTCCGCTCAACGGTAACCCGGGGCCGTCTCTGTAGTGCACCGATGGTGGCCGACGCGGGGTTTTTAGTCGGTATTTCGGCGCGTATTGTGGTAGGGACCCGACCCAGCGGCCGCCCGTCCACATCCACGGGCGGCACAACATCTCGCTGGGCTCGGAAGGCGCCGGTGAGTCCGACACACCCTCGCCCCTTCGGGGGTGGGATGGTCCGTAAAGGGATTTTCCCCGCGAGAAAAAAAAAAAAAAAAAAAAAAAAAAAAAAAGGGCCCCTTGGGCGACCGTTGCGTCCGCCTGCTGCATCGTCCGCAGCGCATGGTGGCGCAGCGGATTATCAGGGGCTACCGCACGGTCTCGCACGAGGCGGCCTGCGTATTGGCGGGAACTCTGCCCTGGGTGCTGGACGCGAGGACCCTTTCGTCGGCTTTCTTCCGGCGAGAGGAGGCGTCCGGGCGTGGGCAGAGGTTGGTCCCCCGAGAGGTCGAGGCCATTTTGGCCTCCCTCCGCAGGTCCGCTGTGGAGGAGTGGCGTTCCAGGCTGGAGAGCCCTAGTGCTGGTACGAGGACCGTCGCGGCAGTGCGACCTGTCCTCGAGCAGTGGCTGGACAGGCGCCACGGCGCGCCGACATTCCGGCTGACGCAGGTGCTCACCGGGCACGGTTGCTTCGGTGCGTACTTGTGTCGAGTAGCCGGAGCGGAGGAGTCCGCCGTGTGCCACCATTGTGGCAACTGCCGTGAGGACACGGCCCAGCACACGCTGGAGGAGTGCCCAGCCTGGGACGAGGAGCGCAGCGCTCTCACTGCGGTTTTGGGTGGAGACCTCTCGCTGCCGGCCGTGGTCGCCGCCATGGTCGGCAGCCAGAGGTCATGGCGAGCCATGCTCTCCTTCTGCGAGCGCGTCATGTTGCAGAAGGAGAGCGCCGAGCGGGATCGGGAGCAGAACGATCCCGCTCGTCGTCACCGCAGACGACGAACTAGGCGCCGGGACGCCAACTAACCCGGCGCCGCAGAGGCCACACGGGGCCGCCTTCCCTATCCTGGCGGCCTCCGAGACGTTACGCAAAACGCGTTTAAAGCCGCGTCGCTGTAAGCGGCAGTGCACAAGGAGGCGGTTCTGGCGCGTCTGTTGAGCGGTATCCCGGGGCCGTCTCCAAAGTGCACCGATGGTGGCCAACGCGGGGTTTTTAGTCGGTATTTCGGTGCGCAGACTACGATAGGGACCCGACCCAGCTCCACGTCTCGCTGGGCCAGAAGGCGCACCGGTGAGTCCGACACACCCCCGCCCCTTCGGGGGTGGGATGGTCCGTAAAGGGATTTTGCCAGCCACACCTGCGGTGACTGGCCGCCCCGTACCAGCTACCCGGCCGACCGCGGCTCCGACGGCTCCGCCGCCAGGTGCCTCTCGTGAGCCTCGCGGGCGCAAGCGAGGTAACCGGAAGCGCGCCCCGCCCCGGTCGCAGACGCCACACCCGCCCCATCAACCCGCCACATCCACGGAGACTCCGTAGACTGTGGTGGCAAAGAGGGGCAAGAAGAAGTCCCGGGCGGCTCAACAGCCGGCCCAGACCCCACGCAGGGCTGCTCCTCAGCTCCGCCTCCCACGTAAAGCCGCCGTGACTCTCACGGTAACGCCGGAGGCGTTGAAGCGAGGAATCACATACGCACAGGTCCTGCGTGAGGTCCAAACGAAAGTGGACCTGGCCAGCCTCGGCATCACAGCCGGGCTGAAATCGCGACGGATAGCCACCGGGGCTTACCTCTTCGAGGTGCCCGGGCCTGAGTCGGAGGCGAGGGCCGACTCCCTCATCGCCAAAATGAGGGAGGTACTTCGCGGGTCGGGGGAGGACGTACGTGTCTCCCGGCCCGTGAAGACTGCGGAACTGCGGGTCTCGGGGCTGGACGCATCGGCCACCCCCGAGGCAGTCGCAACGGCCTTGGTGTTCGGGACTGGAGGGTTTTGGTTGAGGAGGAGACGCTGTCCGATCATCTCTACATTCGGTTCAGCGTCTCATCCTCCCAGGTCTCCACCCGCCAGTCCGGTGGTGGTCCGACTGCCCGATTCACGGGCGGCCGACGTTGGGCCGCGAAGCGCCTCGATGTGGAGGCCGCGAAGGAAGCTTCCATTGTTCAGGCGTGGCTCCCCGTGCCGGACGGGCCGGTGCGGGTCGAGCAAGAGGCGGAATGGTTCGGGGTGGCGATGTCGCGCGTCTGCGACGCGGCCATGCCCCGGGTCACCCGCCTCCCAGCGAAGCGCCAGGTGTACTGGTGGTCGGCCGAGCTCACAGAGCTGCGCGCGGCTTGCCAGTTCGCGCGCCGCCGACTCGCCAGGCACCGTCGTCGTCGGACCCGTAGACCCGGCGACGACGAGCAAGAGCGGCACCTTCTCGACCTCCACAGAGAGGCGAAGAGAGCGCTGCGGGTGGCCATCGCGCAAGCGAAGGCCGCGGCGAACGAAGAGTTCCGGAGGTCTCTGGACAGAGATCCATGGGGGCGTCCGTACCGTGTGGCTATGCGGAAATTCCGCCCATGGGCGCCCCCTCTGACACAGAGTCTCCGGACCGATCTTGTCGAGGACGTCGTCGCGGCCTTGTTTCCGGCCACCGAGGAGTTCACTCCTCCACCGATGGCGCCACATCCACCGGCGCCATCGTCGTTGGTCTCGGTAAGGGATATCCCGGAGGTTTCGCCGCAAGAGCTAGAGGCGGCAGTGCTTCGGCTGCGGAGCAAGAACTCGGCCCCAGGGCTCGATGGGGTGCCCGGTCTTGTCTGGGTGCTGGCCGTCGAATCGCTGGGTACGAGGCTCCGCGGCCTTTTCTCCGCGTGCCTTGAGCAGGGCATCTTCCCGTCGCGGTGGAAGACGGGCAAGCTTGTCCTGCTTCGCAAAGAGGGGCGACCCGCAGATTCGCCCTCGGCCTACCGACCGATCGTGTTGCTCGACGAGGTGTGCAAGCTCTTCGAGCGCGTAGTCCACGTGCGCCTCGTCGAGCATTTGGAGGGTACGGGCCCGGATTTGGCGGACTGCCAGTTCGGGTTCCGGCGGGGCCGGTCGACGGTCCACGCGATTCTGCGGGTGAAGGCACAAGCGGAGCGTGCGGTGTCCCGGGGTAGGGTCGTGGTGGCGGTGTCTCTCGACATCGCCAACGCGTTCAACACCATGCCCTGGGCCTGCATCGAAGAAGCACTGCGGTACCACGAAGTGCCGCCCTACCTTCGGCGTCTGGTGCACTCGTACCTTTCTGACAGGTGCGTTGTGTATCCGAGCGCCGACGGGTGGCACCGTAGGGAAGTGTCGTGCGGTGTTCCACAGGGCTCGGTTCTTGGGCCGCTCCTGTGGAACATCGGCTACGACTGGGTGTTGCGTGGTACCAACCTTCGGGGCGTCGCTGTCATCTGCTATGCAGATGACACGTTGGTGACAGCGACGGCCAGGACGTTCCAGAGGTCCGCCCTGCTCGCCTCGTTCGGTACTGGACTGGTGGTGGGCAGGATTCGGCGACTGGGCCTCACGGTGGCCCTGAATAAGACCGAGGCCGTGTGTTTCCACGGTCCTCGGTGTGGGCCTCCGCCTGGGGCCCACATCACAGTGGAGGGCGTGCGGATTCCCGTCGGCTCGAGGATGAAATACCTCGGTCTCGTCCTCGACAGTCGATGGGATTTCCGCGCGCATTTTGCGGAGTTGTCGCCGAAGCTGGTGAGGGCGGCAGGTGCACTGGGGCGCCTGCTGCCCAACACTGATGGTCCTGGCATCCCTTGCCGAAACCTTTATGCTGGAGTCGTGCGGTCCATGGCCCTCTACGGGTGTCCCGTTTGGGCCGGGTCCCTGGGCGATCGCTGCTTCCGCCTGCTGCATCGTCCGCAGCGCATGGTGGCGCAGCGAATAATCAGGGGCTACCGCACGGTCTCGCACGAGGCGGCCTGCGTATTAGCGGGAACTCTGCCCTGGGTGCTGGACGCGAAGACCCTCTCGTCGGCTTTCTTCCGGCGAGAGGAGGCGTCCGGGCGTGGGCAGAGGTTGGTTCCACAAGAGGTCGAGGCCATGTTGGCCTCCCTCCGCAGGTCTGCTTTGGACGATCTACCAAAAAATTGGTAGATCGTCGATCTAGTTTCCGAGCGCCAGGCCGAAAACTACTTTTCTAACCTTAAAAGTTAGTTCTTTCAGTCGAAACTTTTTGAATGTCGCACTTCCGGGTCAGGACACTATTTGCACTTTATAGAGTGTCACTTTCCGCACATTTTGACGTATCGCACGTCTCTCTCACTTCACTTTTCACTATTTTTGCGATTTTTTCCGTACGGAGCTCTTTAAAAATGATGCTCTCTCGACCGCGGATCGAGTGCGACTGGTTAGGTTAGGTTAGGCTAGGTTAGGTTAGGTTAGGTTTTTTTTTTTTTTTTTTTTTTTTTTTTTTCTCCTGTGTTCTATTTTGTAGGGGTGTGTTTGTCTCGCTGCTGAGTGTTGTGAGTGACCGTGTGGGGTGAGATTAACCAGCAAAGGGGTAGGGTCTCGCTATTTGATACGACGACCCGCCCTTTGCCGGTTTTATATGTAGGTGTAGGGGAAACATCCGGAGAGGCAAGACTACGACATAGCCATGTTTTCATCATGATAACGAGTTATTTGGGTGTTTGAAATAAGTGAATAAATAGTGAGACAATTATTTTTAAATAGCAAATTAGGTTTTTATAATTAACGTAAGTATGTGACCGCGTGTATTTGAATAAATGTGAATTATAATAGGAAAGGTGGAATAATACTTATGTCTTTATGAGAAATTGAAAGGGAATAAATGAGAAGGTTAATGTTCATGAAATTAGTGTATGTGAATAAGGTATAATATGATATGTGTTGTTTGTTCAGAAGTGTGAGTTTACGCGGTTCCTAATGAACGATATAAGCACTGTGCGGTGCTCTCATTCACAAGGGGCTCGCGCTCCGCCTTACATTAAGCGATCCTTACGCCGCAACAACAGCCGCCCTGCTAAGCATAGGTTGCTATTGCCACAGCGCAGGCGCATGGCGTAAATTCCCTATCAGGGATTCCGCGCTGTAAAGCAGATTTAAAAGATGTTATACAAGAAAATCATTATTGAAAACTTATACTAGACAAATTAAGCTAACTTATAGGTAAAGAGTGAGTGCACAAGAAGTAAAGATGAGGGAGAAATCAATCTCTTAAAGACTTAATATTAGACTTATGATATGTTAGTTTAGTGAAGCACGTAATAAGTATTTTGAAATGAAAATATCACAATAATGAAGGTTAAATATACATGAGATACGATTGAATGTAAATAATCGGAAATCATAAGTGTGTTGAAAATTAAGTGTTAATGTTATTGAACGTAGCGTAAATCAGAGTCCCTTAGCCACTGCAATAGTGACTCACTAGAAATGCGAGTTGCCCCGACAAAAACGTCAGGCGTCGGTTGTGATGTCCCTATTAGGGACTTCCGAAAATGCAATTGTTTTAAGGTGGTGTATGATATTGTGTAGATAGTATGAATGTTATTTAATAGGTAAAGATATGAGGTGATAAATGGTATTATTAATAGTTTTGTCAATCAAGCGTAAGGACATTATTTGAACTGATGAACCGAGAGTGAGCAAGATAAAATTATGTATGTGTTGTTAACAATATGGCAGGATAATGATGGATTTATAAATAACAAAAGTGTGTTATGCGAGCGTTCGGTAAATGAGATTAGAATAATGGGGTTTACAAAGTTTTCGTGTAGAGTTATAAATAAATTTTTTATGTGAGACAAAAATATTTATGTACGGGACTTGAACCGCCGCCCCGCGCTAAGCGACCCAGAGCGATACGCTAGACATGGGAGCGGCGCGTTCTCGACCCGCGAACGAGTGAGTGAGAGTGTAATGTATGCGTGGTTGGCATGTGTGAGTAATGTATATATTGTGTGAGTGTATGCGTGTTTGAGAGTGTGGTGTCTGATATATAATGAATTTAATTAGTAATAGGGAAAGAACTGAACGTTAATGTGAATGGTAGTAAAGTAAGGCTTTAGAGGCTATACATGACGTAATACAGCAGTTAGGTATTCTTAAGATTTAATTAAACTACTATACAGTGTCACACGCACTCCGAGACGGGCCCCGTGTAGTCTAATTTATGGCTACGGTGCACGGTGTACGGTAGAGATTGCTCTGTCGGTAAGAAGCCGCAGGCGTATAATGGGGAGCGAGGGGTTCGGACGGGGCCAAGGCGCCAGGGGCGGGGTACATAGGGCTCGCTCGGTGCGTGAGAAATATGCGGTGATGAAACAATAGGCTAATTATTACAACTAGAGTGATATCGTCCCGCAATAAGCATATTGCGGGTTGGTGTCGAATTCTTTACAAAGTTTATTACTATGGTATCTTAAGTGCTAAGTTATTCTATAATGTATAATTAAATTATGGTACGAATTTAAATATGCAATTTGATAATTTACATTTGCAAAGATTATAATACTGTGTATATTATCGAATTCTAGGCCGAGAATGAAAACATATTTAATGCGGACGTCGAAAGGTCGCCTTACGCAAATAAAGCGACTGAGAGCGACGCGGTCTCCAGCCAGACCGGATTGAATGTGTGATGTATGTATGTTTGGCATGTGTGAGGTGTGTTTGTGATGTGTGAGTACATGTATAGTAGTAAGAGTATAAGGAGTGTGGTGTTTAGTGAGCCGATTTAATTCCAGAATCGACACGGGATTCGGTGTTTGCGCATGCGCTCGCGGTATAGATTGAGTGAGAGTGCGGGCTATTGGCCGTAATCGACCCGTTGCCCGATCCTCTCCCTCATAGACCGCAGGCGTGGACAAGTGGGCGATGTCGCCTTATGTCCCGTGTCGTTTTTGGAGCCGAAGCGGGTGTTGTGATTGACACAGTTGTAACACGTAGGCTTACCATTCTGTTCCCTTATTGGGCAGCTATCGGCGGTGTGTTTGTTGTCTGCGCAGTGTGCGCAGGGTGAGTTCGTGTTGGTGCACTTAGCTTTGGTATGCCCAAATTGCAGACAGCGGAAACATTGTAAAAATGGGGAGAAGTCCTCCGCGTGGACTCGTTGATAGTCCACGCAGACCCGCCCCACCTCAACTATCCGCCGCCATACATTAGGGCACGCAACAAGCACTGCGTTATAAAGTTTTTCACTACGATTGCTACGCTTGAATCTGAAACATAGGTCCGCGTCGCTCTCAATTAGTGCTCCTATATCTGGGTTTTGGCCGCGTATAATGGAGACGAGTTCCTCCGTTGGGATGTCGCCGGAGATACCCTTCAAGATGACCATTGGTTGTAGCCGGCGGGCGGGTTCCGCGCTTACGCGCTTCGACGACCGCAGGCGCTTGAGTGTGTCGTCGCACTGTTCTGCGGAGTCAAACTCCACTCTCAGCTTATTGTTTGATAGAGTTTGTACTTTCACAGGTGCGTAAGTTGTTTTGCGGAACGATATGGACTGTTTGAAAGCGGTTACGGCTTCCTCCTTGGTCTTAACCTTGTCCTTGGGTGTTACGATGATGGCGGGACGTGTGGCACGGGGTGCAGAACGCGCAGTTGATGTTTTTGGTGTCACGGTGGCAGGTTTAGCGGTGGTGGTGGGTAGGTCTCTGGCTAAGGCAGAAGCAGATGCAGCCGCGGTGGCGATGGAGGCGTAAGTCACCTTCGCTTGTTTTTGTTGTGTCACTATTTCATTTTTGATGTCGGTCATAGCTGTGAGATGTTTAGCCATTTCGTCTCGGACGCTCTTCAGGATATCTTCTTTAACCTGGCTAAAGCTTTCGGTGATTGCCGGGGTGGACAAGGACTGGGAAAGGGATTGCTCCAGTGTCGCACGAGTGGAGGACAATTCCATGAGTCGCAGAGAAAGCTTCACAATGTCGTGAGAGTACTCGCGTATCTTGCATTTGTCTTTTGCGGTGATGGTTTTTTCCAACATGATGTCGTCGATCCCTGCGCCTAATTGGCTGATTAACACTGCTAGTACTCTGTAGTCATCAGTGGTTTCTTCGACGTCTGTGAGGCTAGACTCCAGGTCTCCAAAGTCAGTGGGGTACATAATCTCCATGATGCTGTTGATTTTTTTTTTTATTCGGGTCACAACCGATGTTCTTACTCACTAAACATGTGTCAATAACGTTTTAAAATTTAAAATTTAAAATTGTCTAAAAACGAACACCAAGGCACACAGGAATGTTGTTATCGCTTGGCCGCATCCGGTCGGCCCCGCTCCCGCAACCCGGCCGCACCTCAGGGGTCGCCTGACCGTGGGAACTAAATGCGCCGGCGGTCGGCCAGCCACGGGAACAAAGTACCTGAGCCGCGGCGCACGATCACTGTCTAGATGATGTCTGATTTAAGTCACTTATAGTATCACTAAAATTTTCAAATTTTGCACAAGCCTAGAGAAGGTCTGTAGCTACACGGGTGTATGAATAAAAGGGGTAAAAATGTACTTAGTCACTATAAAATTAGAGAATGAAGTGTCACTGTCACAGATTTTCACGAATTCTATAGTAAAAAGTCACAGAGGGAAAAAGTCTTATTTCCAAGGTTAAAGTTAATTCGAAGAAGTGAGAATTAGCAAGGACCTACCAGAGGTCTGTCCGCACACAAAGACACTAAAAACTAATTTATAATACTAAGCTAACACTAGAAAAAAAGTCACTGAAGTGTCACGAAATGTCACTGTCATTATAGAAATTTTGTCACTTTTAATAACGCTATATCTCAGCCAAAACATACCAGAAAAATCTGAGATTCGGCGAGATGATAGCAAAGGAGTACGCGCACAGGGATAAACACTAAAAACACTAGGTCATAGATCTTAATCCTAACTTAAGACCTAAAAATTGTCACTTTCACTATTTTGAGCGGATTTTTCACACTAAAATGTCTGTAACTTAGTCATTTTTCACGAGAAAAATCTGAAACTTTGTGGAAGTCTGCGGGGACACCTCCTGCATCGAACTACACTTGAAAAAGTAAGGGTCAAAGATCGATCCAGGGCGCCGCTCGCACTTATGTGTTTGAAAAATTTTCAAAGTTTAGTTTTTCACCAATAACTTTTCGCAGGAAAATCATATCACTTCGCGGTTTTCACTATAGGCTAGGTCGTCTCAGCGCGCACATTTTGATACCAAACACGAGTGTTTTGACACATTTTGAACCACATTGGCGATTTTTCACAGAAACTTTGTCGTTTTTCGGCGCGGGAGCGTTGCGGGAACGATCCGCTCGCGACCGCGGACAGACTGAGACTGGGTTAGGTTAGGTTAGGTTAGGTTAGGTTAGGTTGGGGTGCGATGTCGGAAACCTCCACGTGGTGCACCCTGGGCAACGTGGGTCATCGTAGTTGCAGTTCTGCAACTACTATGGCCGACGGCGAATATCCGACAGGGAGGGCAGGGGGTTTGGCGGTCGCTGTCTTTTGTGGCGGCCGCCTCCATCTGTCGTTTGTAGGTGGGGCCCACCTCAGGGCCACCCTCCGGTTCTGTCCCGGAGGCATTGGCGGGCCCGGTGTGCGCTTACCCCGCCGCCGGGCGGGCTGTGGGAGTGTCCCTCCCACGGTCGCCGTCGCAAATCGTAATCCGGTTGTGAGGTTTGTGGTCATGTCTCGCACTCCTGCCGGACCGAGGGTCTTGGCTTAACCGCCCGGACCGCGAGGGAGGATGCCTCTATAAAAAGTACCCCGAATCCCAAGCGGCGGCGCACCGCGAGGGGATGCATGGCTGATGGGCTGTTCAGTCTCTAGTGCGACCCCCGCCAGAGTACCGGCCGACCCTCTGGCGGGTTACGCTAGGCTTACCCAGGTACAGGGGGCACTGCCTGGGCGGACCTTCTTTTCCCCCATACTCGTGGGAACAAAAATGGATATTTCACAAAACACAAACCAAAAAAAAACCATTGAATGTGCAGTTGTAGTCGAAAGACTGCCCGATTCGGACAATTCTCGAACGTCCAGTCGAGCAGGCTCGTCGAAGAAACAACCTGCGGAGAGGAACGCGCCATCCAGCGACTTTGACTCGGAGTCCGGGATGAGCAGCGACTCTTCGCAGGTGAAGAAAAGCCGCACAAGGCAGCGGGCACTTCGCCCTGCTGAAAAGCGGCCAAGGGCTAGCGACGGCAGTGGTAGCACGGTAGAGACCGACTCCCGAGCTGCCACAAAAAAGCAGAAACGCAGACCTCCGGCCCCAGTGTGGAGTCAGGACGCAGAGGACGACGCTCTTGGCAGGGCGCAAGTGGCGTATGAGGCGGCTCTTAACGAGGAGCGTGTCGCCGAAGTCGAAATGAAGGAGGCCGATGAGGCTGAGCTAAGAAGGGCCAAGAAAGCGCACCCCTGGTCGAAGCCAGCTCCAAGGGAAGCGGCCCCGGCTACTCGTAGAGAGGCTCTGTCTCGAATGGCGGAGCGACTCAACCACGTTGCTCGTACGGCCCACAATTTAAAGGGCACTTACATTAAGGAGCTGAAAGACAGCGTGGCTGAGCTGCTTGAGCTGGCCGAGGAACCGGCCTCCGCGGAGCTAACGCGGATGGAGGCCGAGAAGGCTACACTCCGGGAGAAAGTGTCAGCGCTGGAGGCGGCGCTTACTGCGCAAGGGAAGATCCTGGAGAGCCTCATGGCAAAGCTGAGCTCGATGGATCGACAGACAACTGAATCGAGGGTGTCCTCGGAGGTGGATCCACTGAAGGAACTACAAATACACATGGCGAAAGTGGATGCCAAACTGGAGGCTTTCGCCATGCGGCTGCCTCCAGAGCCTATCCTCAGGCCTCCACTGGCTGCGGATCGTAAGAGAGCTCAGGCAGACTCTCAGCCCCAGCGCCTTGCCACAGGGAGGCTGGATGCATCGTGGCCCGCACTAGGGGCAGGCGGAAGTAGGGTTGCCACGGCAGTTGCCAGCAGACCTGCTGCAGAAAAACGGCCAGCAGCAGTCGCACCAAGGCCGCCGATAGTGGCCCCGCGGGAATCGCGAAAGCGAAATAGGGGGAACCGTAAACGGGCCCCGCTCAGACAGCCGTCGCAAGTATCGCGTCCGCCTCCCCAGCCCGCCACGTCCGCAGAGGCTCCGTGGACCGTGGTAGACAGAAGGGGAAAGAAGAAGTCCCGGGTGGCTCAAAAGCCAGCCCAGACCATGCGCAGGGCTGCTCCCCAGCTCCGCCTCCCGCGCAAAGCCGCCGTGACTCTCACGGTGACGCCGGAGGCGTTGAAGCGGGGAGTTACCTATGCAGAAGTCCTGCGTGAGGTCCAGAAGAAGGTGGACCTGGCCAGCCTCGGTATAACAGCCGGGCTGAAGTCTAGGCGCATAGCCACCGGGGCTTTTCTCTTTGAGGTGCCCGGGCCCGAGTCGGAGGCGAGGGCTGACTCCCTCATCGCCAAAATGAGGGAGGTCCTTCGTGGGTCGGAGGAGAACGTTCGCGTCTCTCGGCCTGTGAAGACTGCGGAGCTGCGGGTCTCGGGGCTGGACGCTTCAGCCAGCCCTGAGGCAGTCGCAGCGGCCGTCGCCCGTCTTGGCGAGTGCTCCTCCGATGACATCAAGGTCGGGGAGATCCGGGACGAGCGCTCGGGCCTGGGCGCTGTATGGCTCCGCTGTCCAGCGAAGGCGGCGGAGAAGGTTGTAAAGGCGGGACGCGTTCTCGTGGGTTGGGTGGCGGCGGCAGTACGGCTGCTCGAGCCCCGGCCCATGCGTTGTTACCGATGCCTGTACAAAGGGCATGTGCGGGTCCAATGCACCGGCGAGTGCGACCGTAGCGGGCTCTGCTACCGCTGCGGTAAACCGGGACACAAGGCGCGAGAGTGCTCCGCGGATCCGCACTGCACGATTTGTGCGGAGGCCGGGAAACCCGCGGACCACCGGGTGGGCGGTAAGGCCTGCGCTGCATCTTCGGTCCCGCCCCGCACTCAGCGCGGCGTGGGCGCCGGGGCTGTGGCGCGGCCGCAACCGGCCCGCCCAGAGATGATGGAGATCGCCCAGTCATAAATGGCGCTAAACTTCCTCCAGGCGAACATTAACCACTGCCAGGGAGCACAGGGCATGCTCGTCCAATCCCTGGCAGAATGGTCAATCCACGTGGCTGTCGTCTCCGAGCCACACTCTGTCCCCGACACTGATGAGTGGGCCGGGGACCTGGATGGCTCGGTGGCCATCGCCACACGGGGCGCTGCCGGCTCCCCGCCCTTCGAAAAAGTAGCGAAGGGCACGGGATGTGTGGCAGTTCTGTTGGGAGGGATTTGGGTAGTAGGTGTGTATTTCTCTCCTAACAGGCGCCTGGCGGACTTTGAAAACTTTCTCGTCCGTCTGGCGGCCCTGGTGGTGCAAGACAGTCAGCCTCACCCGGTGCTTGTAGCCGGCGACTTCAACGCCAAATCCTTGGCCTGGGGTTCGTCGGTGACCGATGCGCGGGGCGAGGCCCTGGAGGAATGGGCGATCTCCATGGGGCTGGTCGTCCTGAATCGGGGGTCGGAAAACACGTGCGTGCGGCAAAACGGCGGTTCGGTGGTGGATGTGACGTTCGCCACCCCGGCCCTTGCCCGCCGTGTTCAAGACTGGAGGGTCCTGGTCGAGGAGGAGTCGCTGTCCGACCATTTATATATACGGTACAGCGTCCAGACCTCCCAGGTCCCCGTCCAGTCCGGTGGTAGTCCGACTGTCGGTTTCATGGGCGGCCGGCGATGGGCCGTAAAACGCCTCGATGTGGAGGCGTTGAAGGAGGCCGCTTTAATTCAGGCGTGGCTCCCCGTACCGGACGGGCCGGTGCGGGTCGAGCAAGAGGCGGAATGGTTCGGGGTGGCGATGTCGCGCGTCTGCGACGCGGCCATGCCCCGGGTCACCCGCCTCCCAGCGAAGCGCCAGGTGTACTGGTGGTCGGCCGAGCTTACTGAGCTGCGTGCGGCTTGCCAAGTCGCGCGCCGCCGACTCGCCAGGCACCGTCGTCGTCGGACCCGTAGACCCGGCGACGACGAACAAGAGCGGCTCCTTCTCGACCTCCACAGAGAGGCGAAGAGAGCGCTGCGGGTGGCCATCGCACGAGCAAAGGCTGCGGCGAATGATGAGTTCCGGAGAACTCTCGACAGAGATCCATGGGGGCGTCCGTATCGCATGGCGATGAAAAAACTCCGCCCGTGGGCGCCCCCGCTGACTCAGAGTCTCCGGACCGATCTCGTCGAGGACGTCGTCGCGGCCTTGTTCCCGGCCACCGAGGAGTTCACTCCTCCACCGATGGCGCCACGTCCATCGGCGCCATCGTCGTCATCGGTTTCGGAAGGGATTATCCCGGAGGTTTCGCCGCAAGAATTGGAGGCGGCAGTGCTTCGGCTGCGGGGCAAAAACTCGGCCCCGGGGCTCGACGGGGTGCCCGGTCGTGTCTGGGTGCTAGCCGTCGAGTCGCTGGGTACGAGGCTCCGCGGCCTTTTCTCCGCGTGCCTGGAGCAGGGCATCTTCCCGTCGCGATGGAAGACGGGCAAGCTTGTCCTGCTTCGGAAAGAGGGGCGACCCGCAGAGTCGCCATCGGCCTACCGGCCGATCGTGTTGCTCGACGAGGTGTGCAAGCTCTTTGAGCGCGTAGTCCACGCGCGCCTCGTCGAGCATTTGGAGGGAACGGGCCCGGATCTGGCGGACTGCCAGTTCGGGTTCCGGCGGGGCCGGTCGACGGTCCACGCGATTCTGCGGGTAAAGGCACAAGCGGAGCGTGCGGTGTCCCGGGGTAGAGTCGTGGTGGCGGTGTCTCTCGACATCGCCAACGCGTTCAACACCATGCCCTGGGCCTGCATCGAAGAAGCACTGCGGTACCACGAGGTTCCACCCTACCTTCGGCGTCTGGTGCACTCGTACCTGTCTGATAGGTACGTGGTGTATCCGGGTGCCGACGGGTGGCACCGCAGGGAAGTGACGTGCGGTGTTCCACAGGGCTCGGTTCTTGGGCCGCTCCTGTGGAACATCGGGTACGATTGGGTGCTCCGTGGTACCAACCTTCGGGGCGTCGCTGTCGTCTGCTATGCGGACGACACACTGGTGACAGCGACGGCCAGGACTTTCAGGAGAGCCGCCCTGCTAGCCTCGTTTGGTACGGGACTGGTGGTTGGCAGGATTCGGCGACTGGGCCTCACGGTGGCCCTGAACAAGACCGAGGCCGTGTGTTTCCACGGACCTCGGTGTGGGCCCCCACCAGAGGCCCACCTCACAGTGGACGGCGTGCGGGTTCCCGTCGGCTCGAGCATGAAGTATCTTGGCCTCATCCTCGACAGCCGATGGGATTTCCGCGCGCATTTTGAGAAGTTGTCGCCGAAGCTGGTGAAGGCGGCGGGCGCACTGGGGCGCCTGCTGCCCAACACCGATGGTCCTGGCATCCCTTGCCGAAACCTGTATGCTGGAGTCGTGCGGTCCATGGCCCTCTACGGGAGTCCCGTTTGGGCCGAGTCCCTGAACCCTCGTTGCGTACGCCTGCTGCACCGTCCGCAGCGCATGGTGGCGCAGCGAATCGTCAGGGGTTACCGCACGGTCTCGCACGAGGCGGCCTGCGTTCTAGCGGGAACTCTGCCCTGGGAGCTGGACGCTAAGACCCTCTCGTCAGTTTTCTTTGGACGAGAGGAGGCGTCCCAGCGCGGGCAGAGACTGGTGTCCCGAGAGGTCGAGGCCATGCTGGTCTCCCTCCGCAGGACCGCCGTGGAGGAGTGGCGTTCCAGGCTGGAGAGCCCAAGTGCTGGTACGAGGACCGTCGCGGCAGTGCGACCTGTCCTCCAACAGTGGCTGGAGAGGCGCCACGGTGCGCCGACATTCCGGCTGACGCAGGTGCTCACCGGGCACGGTTGCTTCGGTGCGTACTTGTGTCGAGTAGCCGGAGCTGAGGAGTCCGCCGTGTGCCACCACTGTGGCAACTGCCGCGAGGACACGGCCCAGCACACACTGGAGGAGTGCCCAGCCTGGGACGAGGAGCGCAGCGCTCTCACTGCGGTTTTGGGTGGAGACCTCTCGCTGCCGGCCGTGGTCGCCGCCATGGTCGGCAGCCAGAGGTCGTGGCGAGCCATGCTCTCCTTCTGCGAGCGCGTCATGTTGCAGAAGGAGAGCGCCGAGCGGGATCGGGAGCAGAACGATCCCGCTCGTCGTCACCGCAGACGACGAACTAGGCGCCGGGACGCCAACTAACCCGGCGCCGCAGAGGCCACACGGGGCCGCCTTCCCTATCCTGGCGGCCCCCGAGACGTTACGCAAAATGCGTTTAAAGCCGCGTCGCTTTAAGCGGCAGTGCACAAGGAGGCGGTCCTGGCGCGTCTGTTCAGCAGTATCCCGGGGCCGTCTCCAAAGTGCACCGATGGTGGCCAACGCGGGGTTTTTAGTCGGTATTTCGGTGCGCAGAATACGATAGGGACCCGACCCAGCTCCACGTCTCGCTGGGCCGGAAGGCGCACCGGTGAGTCCGACACACCCTCGCCCCTTCGGGGGTGGGATGGTCCGTAAAGGGATTTTCCCCGCGAGAAAAAAAAAAAAAAAAAAAAAAAAAAAAAAAAAAAAAAAAAGGTTAGGTTGGGGTGCGATGTCGGGAACCTCCACGTGGTGCACCCTGGGCAACGTGGGTCATCGTAGTTGCAGTTCTGCAACTACTATGGCCGACGGCGAATATCCGACGGGGAGGGCAGGGGGTTTGGCGGTCGCTGTCTTTTGTGGCGGCCGCCTCCATCTGTCGTTTTTAGGTGGGGCCCATCTCAGGGCCACCCTCCGGTTCTGTCCCGGAGGCATCGGCGGGCCCGGTGTGCGCTTACCCCGCCGCCGGGTGGGCTGTGGGAGTGTCCCTCCCACGGTCGCCGTCGCAAATCGTAATCCGGTTGTGTGGTTTGTGGTCATGTCTCGCACTCCTGCCGGACCGAGGGTCTTGGCTTAACCGCCCGGACCGTGAGGGAGAATGCCTCTATAAAAAGTACCCCGAATCCCAAGCGGCGGCGCACCGCGAGGGGATGCATGGCTGATGGGCAGTTCAGTCTCTAGTGCGACCCCCGCCAGAGTACCGGCCGACCCTCTGGCGGGTTACGCTAGGCTTACCCAGGTACAGGGGGCACTGCCTGGGTGGACCTTCTTTTCCCCCATACTCGTGGGAACAGAAATGAATGATACTTCCTCAAAAAACAAAAAAAATATTCGATGTTCTGTGGTTGTTGAAAGGCTGCCTGATGCGAACGCTTCTCCAGCGTCCAGCCGGGCATCCTCTTCAATGGGTCCACCTGCGGAGAGGACCGCGCCATACCGAGACTTTGAATCGGAGTCCGGGATGAGCAGCGACTCTTCGCAGGCCAACAAAAGAGACGCAAAAGTGCGGGTGTCCCGGTCCGCGGAAAAGCGGCAGAGGGCCAGCGACGGTGGCAGTGCGGTGGAGACAGACTCCCGTGCTGCCACAAAAAAGAAACAAAAACGACGTCCATTAGCCCCAGAACAGAGCTCGGGTACCGAGGACGACGTCGTCCGAAGGGCGCAGGTGGCGCTCGACGCAGTTCTGGACGTAGAGCGCGTCTACGAAGTCCAAGCGATGGAGACAGACGAGGCCGACCTGAGAAAGGCCAAAAAAGCGCACCCTTGGACTAAGCCAGCGCCCAGGGGTGAAGCCCCAGTCACTCGAAGCGAGGTACTAATGAGAATAGCGGAACGGGTGCAAAATGTCTCTCGCACATCCGGACATTTAAAGGGCACCTATGTTCGGGATCTCAATGAGAGCGTGTCGGAGCTGGTTGCGATGGCGCAAGAGTCGGCCCCTGCGGAGCTCGCAAGGGCGGAGGCGGAGAAGTGTGCCCTCCGCGATAAGGTGAAGGCACTAGAGGTAGAATTGGCCGCCCAGGGGAAGATGCTGGAGGAGCTACTGGCCACAGTGCGGTCGCAGCAGCGACCAGCGATGGGGTTGGTGGAAACCTCTGGTGGATCGGAGGTGGATCCCATTAAGCAAATGCTGGAGATCCATATGGCGAAGGTGGACGCCAAACTTGAGGCATTCGCCATGCGGCTGCCTCCGGCTCCGATTCTAAGGCCTCCACTGGCTGCCGACAGGGCGAGAGCCGCAGCAGCAACAGCAGCTTCTAAGCCGCAGCCCTCTGTTGTGTCGCCACTGGGCACTTCGTGGCCGGCCCTAGGGGCAAGAAGAGGAAGGGTAGCCCCTGCAGCCGTTGGCCAACCTGCTGTGACATCCGGACAGGCCACAGCTGCTGCAATACCGGAGCCACCTCAAGTAGCTTCCAGAGAGTCACGCGGTCGCGTGCGGGGACGCCGTAAACGCGCCCCAAGATTGAAAACTCCGCTCCCGCCCCCCCAACCCGCCACGACCACGGAGGCTCCGTGGACAGTGGTGGCGCGGAGGGGCAAGAAGAAGCCCCGGGTGGCTTCTCAGCCAGTCCAGGCCCCGCGCAAAACCGCTCCCAGGCTCCGCCTGCCGCGTAAAGCCGCCGTCACTCTGACGGTGACGCCGCAGGCGTTAGAGCGGGGAGTGACCTATGCGCGGGTCCTGCAAGAGGTCACGGCAAAGATTGACCTCGCCAGCCTGGGCATCACGGCGGGGCTGAGGCCGAGACGGGTGGCCACTGGGGCTTACCTCTTCGAAGTGCCCGGGCCCGAATCAGAGGCGAAGGCCGACTCCCTCCTCGGGAAAATGAGGGAAGCTATCCGTGGGTCGGAGGAAGACGTACGCGTCTCCCGACCCGTCAAGACCGCGGAGTTGCGCGTCTCGGGTTTGGACGCCTCAGTCACACCCGAGGCAGTCGCAGCGGCCATCGCCCGCCTCGGTGAGTGCTCCTCGGAGGATGTCAAGGTTGGGGAGGTACGCGCCGAGCGCTCGGGCTTGGGCGCAGTTTGGCTCCGTTGTCCTGCCAAGGCAGCGGAGAGAGCTGTCAAAGCAGGACGTGTCCTAGTTGGATGGGTGGCAGCGGGAGTGAGGCTTCTTGAGCCTCGGCCCATGCGCTGCTTCCGCTGCCTATACAAGGGGCACGTAAGGGTGCACTGCACTGATGAGTGCGACCGTAGCGGGCTCTGCTACCGCTGCGGTAAACCGGGACACAAGGCGCGAGAGTGCTCCGCGGATCCGCACTGTACGATTTGTGCAGAAGCCGGGAAACCCGCGGACCACCGGGTGGGTGGTAAAGCCTGCGCTGCATCTTCGGTCCCGCCCCGCACTCAGCGCGGCGTGGGCGCCGGGGCTGTGGCGCGGCCGCAACCGGCCCGCCCAGAGATGATGGAGATCGCCCAGTCATAAATGGCGCTAAACTTCCTCCAGGCGAACATTAACCACTGCAAGGGAGCACAGGGCATGCTCGTCCAATCCCTTGCAGAATGGTCAATCCACGTGGCTGTCGTCTCCGAGCCACACTCTGTCCCGGACACTGAGGAGTGGGCCGGGGACCTGGATGGTTCGGTGGCCATCGCCACACGGGGCGCTGCCGGCTCCCCGCCCTTCGAAAAAGTAGCGAAGGGCACGGGATGTGTGGCGGTTCTGTTGGGAGGGATTTGGGTCGTAGGTGTATATTTCTCTCCTAACAGGCGCCTGGCGGACTTTGAAAACTTTCTCGTCCGTCTGGCGGCCCTGGTGGTGCAAGACAGTCAGCCTCGCCCGGTGCTTGTAGCCGGCGACTTCAACGCCAAATCCTTGGCCTGGGGTTCGTCGGTGACCGACGCGCGGGGCGAGGCCCTGGAGGAATGGGCGATCTCCATCGGGCTGGTCGTCCTGAATCGGGGGTCGGAAAACACGTGCGTGCGGCAAAACGGCGGTTCGGTGGTGGACGTGACGTTCGCCACCCCGGCCCTTGCCCGCCGTGTTCAAGACTGGAGGGTCCTGGTTGAGGAGGAGTCGCTGTCCGATCATTTATATATACGGTACAGCGTTCAGACCTCCCAGGTCCCCGTCCAGTCCGGTGGTAGTCCGACTGTCGGTTTCATGGGCGGCCGGCGATGGGCCGTAAAACGCCTCAATGTGGAGGCGTTGAAGGAGGCCGCTTTAATTCAGGCGTGGCTCCCTGTACCGGACGGACCGGTGCGGGTCGAGCAAGAGGCGGAATGGTTCGGGGTGGCGATGTCGCGCGTCTGCGACGCGGCCATGCCCCGGGTCACCCGCCTCCCAGCGAAGCGCCAGGTGTACTGGTGGTCGGCCGAGCTCACTGAGCTGCGTGCGGCCTGCCAAGTCGCGCGCCGCCGACTCGCCAGGCACCGTCGTCGTCGGACCCGTAGACCCGGCGACGACCAACAGGAGCGGCTCCTTCTCGACCTCCACAGAGAGGCGAAGAGAGCGCTGCGGGTGGCCATCGCACGAGCAAAGGCTGCGGCGAATGATGAGTTCCGGAGAACTCTCGACAGAGATCCATGGGGGCGTCCGTATCGCGTGGCGATGAAAAAACTCCGCCCGTGGGCGCCCCCGCTGACTCAGAGTCTCCGGACCGATCTCGTCGAGGACGTCGTCGCGGCCTTGTTCCCGGCCACCGAGGAGTTCACTCCTCCACCGATGGCGCCACGTCCATCGGCGCCATCGTCGTCATCGGTTTCGGAAGGGATTATCCCGGAGGTTTCGCCGCAAGAATTGGAGGCGGCAGTGCTTCGGCTGCGGGGCAAAAACTCGGCCCCGGGGCTCGACGGGGTGCCCGGTCGTGTCTGGGTGCTAGCCGTCGAGTCGCTGGGTACGAGGCTCCGCGGCCTTTTCTCCGCGTGCCTGGAGCAGGGCATCTTCCCGTCGCGATGGAAGACGGGCAAGCTTGTCCTGCTTCGGAAGGAGGGGCGACCCGCAGAGTCGCCATCGGCCTACCGGCCCATCGTGTTGCTCGACGAGGTGTGCAAGCTTTTTGAGCGTATTATTCACGCGCGCCTCGTCGAGCACTTGGAGGACACGGGCCCGGACTTGGCGGACTGCCAGTTCGGGTTCAGACAGGGCCGGTCCACGATCCACGCGATTTTGCGGGTCAAGACACAGGCGGAAGAAGCGGTGTCCCGGGGCAAAGTCGTGGTGGCGGTGTCTCTCGACATCGCCAACGCTTTCAACACCATGCCCTGGGCTTGCATCGTTGAAGCACTGCGGTACCACGAGGTGCCGCCCTATCTCCGGCGCATGGTGCACGCGTACCTCTCTGACAGGTGCGTGGTGTATCCGGGCGCCAACGGGTGGCACCGAAGAGCGGTGACGTGCGGTGTTCCACAGGGATCGGTTCTGGGTCCGCTCCTGTGGAACATCGGGTACGATTGGGTGCTCCGTGGTACCAACCTTCGGGGCGTCGCTGTCGTCTGCTATGCGGACGACACACTGGTGACAGCGACGGCCAGGACTTTCAGGAGAGCCGCCCTGCTAGCCTCGTTTGGTACGGGACTGGTGGTTGGCAGGATTCGGCGACTGGGCCTCACGGTGGCCCTGAACAAGACCGAGGCCGTTTGTTTCCACGGACCTCGGTGTGGGCCCCCACCAGAGGCCCACCTCACAGTGGACGGCGTGCGGGTTCCCGTCGGCTCGAGCATGAAGTATCTTGGCCTCATCCTCGACAGCCGATGGGATTTCCGCGCGCATTTTGAGAAGTTGTCGCCGAAACTGGTGAAGGCGGCGGGCGCACTGGGGCGCCTGCTGCCCAACACCGATGGTCCTGGCATCCCTTGCCGAAACTTGTATGCTGGAGTCGTGCGGTCCATGGCCCTCTACGGGAGTCCCGTTTGGGCCGAGTCCCTGAACCCTCGTTGCGTCCGCCTGCTGCACCGTCCGCAGCGCATGGTGGCGCAGCGAATCGTCAGGGGTTACCGCACGGTCTCGCACGAGGCGGCCTGCGTTCTAGCGGGAACTCTGCCCTGGGAGCTCGACGCAAAGACCCTCTCGTCTGTCTTCTTTGGACGAGAGGAGGCGTCCCAGCGCGGGCAGAGACTGGTGTCCCGAGAGGTCGAGGCAATGCTGGCCTCCCTCCGCAGGACCGCCGTGGAGGAGTGGCGTTCCAGGTTGGAGAACCCCAGTGCTGGCACGAGGACCGTCGCGGCAGTGCGACCTGTCCTCCAACAGTGGCTGGAGAGGCGCCACGGTGCGCCGACATTCCGGTTGACGCAGGTGCTCACCGGGCACGGCTGCTTCGGTGCGTACCTGTGTCGCGTAGCCGGAGCCGAGGAGTCCGCCGTGTGCCACCACTGTGGCAACTGCCGCGAGGACACGGCCCAGCACACACTCGAGGAATGCCCAGCCTGGGACGAGGAGCGCAGCGCTCTCACTGCGGTTTTGGGTGGAGACCTCTCGCTGCCGACCGTGGTCGCCGCCATGGTCGGCAGCCAGAGGTCGTGGCGAGCCATGCTCTCCTTCTGCGAGCGCGTCATGTTGCAGAAGGAGAGCGCCGAGCGGGATCGGGAGCAGAACGATCCCGCTCGTCGTCACCGCAGACGACGAACTAGGCGCCGGGACGCCAACTAACCCGGCGCCGCAGAGGCCACACGGGGCCGCCTTCCCTATCCTGGCGGCCCCCGAGACGTTACGCAAAATGCGTTAAAAGCCGCGTCGCTTTAAGCGGCAGTGCACAAGGAGGCGGTCCTGGCGCGTCTGTTTAGCGGTATCCCGGGGCCGTCTCCAAAGTGCACCGATGGTGGCCAACGCGGGGTTTTTAGTCGGTATTTCGGTGCGCAGACTACGATAGGGACTCCGACCCAGCTCTACGTCTCGCTGGGCCGGAAGGCGCACCGGTGAGTCCGACACACCCCCGCCCCTTCGGGGGTGGGATGGTCCGTAAAGGGATTTTCCCCGCGAGAAAAAAAAAAAAAAAAAAAAAAAAAAAAAAAAAAAAAAGGTTAGGTTAGGTTAGGTTTTTTTTTTTTTTTTTTTTTTTTTTTTTTTTTTAAATTTATTCTTTTCCCTCTGACCGACGCCAGAGATTTTGTACATACATTCTTTACATCTCCTTCATTAATGCAATCTTTTTGTATTATTGGTTTTCTTTTTTAGCTTTTTTCTATTTTTATCTCTTTTAGCTTTTTCTTTTTATCTTTTTCATTATTGTATCTCTCATTTTAGTTTATTATATTAGTTATCCTATTCTTAACATATGGGGTTGGAGTTCCGTACTTCACTTATTTTTAACTTACATCTATCTTATTTATATACATATTTTTCTTTTCCTACTATGATACACTTATCAATACTAATCTTATATAACATCATATTATACAATTTAGTATTCCTATTTTTACTTATTTCTATTTTTACCTTATTAACTACTTTTTTACAATACTCTAAGAATTTATATGTATGTATGGATTTTTTATTATTTTGTGCAAATTATTTACTTTTATATCTATGCCTATTTCCTTTCCGTTTTTATTCTCAGATAAAGATGGACTGGACACTCCGTCAGCACGTGGATAACACTTTCGCCCACGTCTGGACTACAGATGCATGATGGACTCTCCTTGCACTTGAACCTGTTCAAGTACTCGGAGAATCCACCATGCCCCGTAAAAATCTGTGTAAGTATTGGGTCGTTAGGGATATTTTTCAGGATGCGATGGGCTTCGACAGCATCCGGGAAAAACAGTTTTGTGACCGCGGCAGTCTCACTGGTTTTGTAGCGCTCATTCCATTCGTCAAGCGACCCCTGTCGGATTTGTCGCTTGACGAATGAGATGGGGCACCGGTCGTAGTCTGGTCTTCTTTTCAGATTGAGTGCAGCGCCCTTCGCCAACTCGTCCGCACGTTCGTTTCCCTCCATCCCCGCGTGAGCTTTTAACCAAAATAGTTTTACTATTTTGTTTCTCAATGTGAGATGTGCTATTTCTTTTCTAATTGAGAACGCTAGGGGGTGGAGGGATACGCCGCTTGAAATCGTTTCGAGTGCGGACCTCGAGTCGCAGAACACGCTGCACTCTTCCGTGTCAGTTTTTCCGACTTCGCCCATCGCTGCCTGTAGAGCCAGCAGCTCTGCCTGGTAAACAGTGCAGAATGATTCCAGCTTTAACTTTCGTGTTTTCACTTCATTCCCGTTTTCCCACACTGATATAGCTGCTCCCACCTTTCCCTCAATTTTACTACCATCAGTGTATATGTCTTTACCTTTCCCTTTGTATACCTCCAATTCTGCACTGTTTGCCAGGCATTGAACCGTATAACCCTTCTTTCGGCTGGGTGCTCCAGGTCTGCGGAGGCCACAGGGCGCTCCACCCCCCGGTCCCCCCGCCACTCGCTGGGTGTATCCCTTTTTCTCTTCGTAAAGCATTGCTGCTTCTCTTATTCTGACGTCGAGAGGCAGGATCCCGGCGAGTAGCAGGGCCGCGTTGAGCGAAACTGTCCCTGTAGGCCTTCGTTATCCTCTGAGCAAACCCACGCTGGATTATGGCTAGCTGCTTTTTGACCCCCAATTTCTGGCTGGCAGGCGCCCACGCACTGGCTGCATACAGGATCGTGGGTTCCACGACTGCTGTATAAAGTGTCCTGACCACTTCAGGTCCGACCCCACTGCACCTTGCGGCTGTTGAGAGCTTTTTGTAAAAGAGCGCGGCTTTTCTACGACTTCGGTGACATGGAGGTTAAAAGTAGCTTACTGTCATGGGGAGTCCGAGAACCTTTATTTCCG